>OZ022490.1:35689105-36403616 GCA_963989405.1 Trypoxylon attenuatum
TGGGAAACCCTCATTTATTAATGACTCCGAGATTTTCTGCAAATTCTCAAAGTACGAAAATCTTAAGGAAGTTGCTTCGCCCTCTGGGGCAACTTAACCGTTAAACGAATTGACCCCGGAGAGTGGAATCTCGGGTAAAATCTATCCAGAATTTCCAGCGAACTCGATAGAAGCGTCGAAATAAATTCCTTGAGCGCGGTATAAATTCACCGCTAAACAGAGTCGGGCTATCAGATATTTCGTTTGAGGCGCTGTGCTTTAAGCACAGCCTATTTCTATCGAGCCGTCAGGGTATCTTAAAAAACGCTGCTGCTGGGGGAAAAGGGAGAAACGGTGTCAAGGGTGAGCGCGTCGGTTGGAGGACACGGCGTTCGCGAATCGTCGAGGGGCGTCGGGTGGAGGACGATGAGAACGAGAAGGACAGAGTGGGCACCCTGAATACGTGGGTGCGGAGGGTGCGGAGGGAGCGGGGGGTGTAACTACCGTTCCAAGGCGGGACATTTTACCCTGGCGTAACTGATATGTAAATGAGAACGGCAGTGGAGTCCGCGGCAACGGCGGAGTGGTTGCACGCGGCACGACATTGCATCCTCTTGCTGCCTCACCTCTCTTCTTGCTTTGTTCGCATGCACCTTGAGCACCGGAGCTTGGCTCGACTGATTTACGCCAGGGAATTTACGCCCCAAGAAAATCCACCAGCGACGTTGGAAACCCCTCCTTCTACCGTGTTTTTCACCTGGCGAAAGACTACGTTGAGGAAATTCCTCGTATCGTTAGACAGCTCTTGCTCGCGAAATTTTATCCCTCGCCTTAGCAGGTTTCGTCTTACCGATTCATATGCTTCTGGCACTTTGTCATCTTCGAGAAGAATTTTTCAAAGAGTCCCAGTTTCACTTAATCCGATATTAACACTGGTAGCGTGTGCTTTGCTGATTTTTCACCGTAGGCTAGAGTCAACGGAATCAAGGCAGATTTATAAAACTGGGAAATGTATACGGACACCTGGATAAGGTCTTGGGGTCGTTTCAAGTAGTTATACAGAGGAACTATAATCCATTACCTACGTCATAGCAACGCCATACTGTCCTATTTTGCGGCAGTGCATCTTAATGAAACAACAGAAACACGCGTCAGCTTCAAATACCACGCGCAAAGTTTATAGCCACGGCGGCTATTTCCGAGAAATCTAATCGGAGCAAGTTCGAAGAGCAGTAATATCCGGCCGGCCCAGTTATCCCTGTCGTTTGAAAAAGGATGTCGGCGGAGACGAGAGGAATTTTGACCCATGTACTCTCCCGAAATGACTGCGAGGGTGACGCGGAAAAAAGAGCAAGCGGCCAAAATTGAATATCGGCGCCTATCGCCGTTCCAGATCTTCGCGCGACCAACCTCTCCGGGTTAATCTTTTGGCCCTGATCGCGCCACCCCGCGACAGCTCAGAGATACATACCTAATCGCGAACCCACGATGTTTCTCTCTATTTAATCGAGCACCCTCTACATTTTCTTTCTTCCCTTTCGCCCTTCCCACTACGAGATTACACCTTTTTTCCAGCAACACGGTTGCCGCGTAACTGGCTGTAAAAAATACAGAGACCTCGCAGAAATGCTTCTGTAACGTTGTTCCGCGTAATTCAGTTAAACGCGACGTGCTGGAACAATTTCTAGAGACTTTCCGCTCCGATATTGTTGCCGGATAAGTTTGTTCAGGGTTTTCCCGTGGCGGCGTAAATCAATTTAATCCGCGTCGGGCTTTTTTCCCGTCAAATTTCCCGGGGGCAAAGCGAGATTTTTTGGACAGAGAGATAGAGGCGTTGGTCAGTTTATCCGTTCTATTCGTAGCTGGACGAATATCGTTTATCGGCGGCCAGGAGAAATTTCGCCACGTCGCAGAGGCTTATCGTAATGTGCGCATTGTGGTCTCGCGCGACTGTTCCATTCGGTTGATAACGCTCGCGCGTGCCAACTGAAACTTTAATCCGAGTGGACTTGTTACATTGCGCAACTATGAGTGCCACGTGAATTATAGATACTTCTTTTTTCTTTGGAAAATCTATGTATGATTTGGGAATACTGGGAATGCAGCTGCTCGAATATTCTCCTCGTCGCGCATGCCGTCGCGATTTCAATTTGTCCGATCGGCCGGCTCGGCGAATTCCTACTGCGAATTTCTACTGCGAATTTCTACTGCGAATTTCCAAGAGAAATTGCCCACTAAAATCTGATATTGTATTAATATTTCTTGCGATTTCTCACGAATTCGCTCGAGCAGTTCTACTCGCATCGATCTTTAGTCCGGAACGTACCCACTTCGATCGTGCGTTTCAGTCCCGCACTTTTATTCCGGCCACTGTTAAAGTTATTGCATCGTAAATCTGCTTGTTCGCGGCCACTACCATTTATATCGCGATCCCATCGAACAGTATCTTGATGATACATTCGCGCGATGTATTCCCAAGTACAAATCCGATTGAAGCCGATGCGGACCAACCTCGAGATATACGGGACTGGAACCTTCACCCCTGACACTCCGACTTCGAGGAAGTTTCACGCTCGTTTCCGCCGAATCTTCGGCACTTTTCAATGTACACGCGAAATACGGCCGGCATCACCTCTTCTTGGCTGAGTAGTTCGCGGAAGAAAAATATTTCGGAACTATTGATTTCTCGCACGGTCGCTTCTGGCTCGATGAGCCGTTGACAGCTTGGCAGATCTGGAGCAGCGGACCCTCGCTATTCGCTGACAGCCATCTCCACGTTACGAATGTACTTTCGGATTCTCCAAACTCCATTCTTTCCCTAAGATCTCTCTCTTCTTCTCTCTGTGTACTCATCCCACGTCGATTTCTCATGCAAAGTTTAATTCAGCTGGCAACGGGAAATATACAGCGAATGTATAGCGAATTGCCTCGTGAATTTGAGAGAAACTAACAATAAGCTTACCAAGCGATCAAACACGATCCGGAAAGTCGAATGCCGAGCGGGTATTAAGAAATCAGTGGGAGTGCAGTAATAGAATTGAGGGTGCAAGTGGGTTTCGCGTTTGCGACCCAACTCTGACGGGAAGTGTCTAATAGCGAGCAGCGATAAAATCACTGCTGGAAGGAAACGTGCCAGTTGAAAGCTACGGAATAGGGTCTTGCGCAAGTGCCAAGTGAAATATGCACATATCCATGAGCTGATACGAGGCTCGCGTATTCCCATGTAACGTGTAAATTCGTGTGGCACTGAACGCATGGCTTCGCGCACACGTGACGCACGCCACCAGCCAACCATTGCCGAATGCATATGCATCATGCATCACTGCGAAACCGATGCGCCGGACTGGGAAGTCACGCACCACTCGAAGAGCTGCCGTTCAAGGAATCGTGCGAAATTAAAGAATTCCCTTTTCAGGGGTTGCGTCTTTGCTCGGAAGGAGGAAGACCCGGTTATTTTCGATTTTTCCTTGGGAGCCATCCCCGGGTCGGCTCGCGAGTTCACCCAGTAAACTGTGAGCGAGCTGCTGGCTGCAGTTGGCCAGGAGCCAACTGGCAGCCTTCAACATGGCGGACTTGGTTTAATGGTCCCACCCGATCGAACCGACCCTCGAGGATGACTTCTACTGTCCTCCGACTCGAATACTCTAAACGAATTCACTCCGAAAATCCTCGGGGTCCTCTATAAAAACTTATCCTCTCCACTCTAGGAATTTTCTCCTTTTAATCAAAATGTGCCAACTGTCCCCCATCTTCGATCAAATTCCTCGCTAAATCTTCATCAGACGAATACTATCGCGAAACTGTTGTCCCAAGGTCTTCTAACTAAATAGGTTCAAAGGGATCGAACTACTGCAACAGGGATATGATGCACTGCGTTAAAGCGGAAGTTAAGACAAGTTTCTGGATCATTAAAAAGTTCGGAAGAACTGGCAACTTTTGCCGAGGAAAGTCGAGTTAGTCGTTTAGTCAGCAGTCTGCCCGTGGTATATCACTTCCCCTGAGCGGGTGGTAAACAAGAAAGTATTATGATAGGCATTCTGTATTTCTCGCGACTGCGTTTCACGATAAACTCTCGATTCACAGGGTTTCTCGAGTGGAAATTCGAAAAACGTCGTTCCTGAAGCTTCGAAGGGGTAAACTGGACAGGGCCAGTGTACATTAAATTCCGCTGAACACGGCAGCCAACGAGATAATGAAATCTTTTTAGCAGGAAAGTGGAAGAAAGTTTCGGGAGCAGCAGTGACCCACATTACGCCGCGAGCAGTCATCGCATTCTCGGAGTTATGGGATTAACAGCTGCCCGGCTGCTAGTGCATTCAATTTCCATCTTTTCGTGCAGCAAGCTTAAGTGCATTGGAAGCTGGAGGGTCGCTCGGTGCGGTGACTGGACTGAAAATCAGCCGACCACCTAGCCGCATTTCCCGTGAAATTTTCGTCTAGTCGCTTGAGCTTTAACAACAAAAATTCCATAGAACGTATTAACCTGGTTTTACGATAATCTGAACAACATTTTCAGAATATTGAAAAATGTGAATTTTGCTTACTCCAGTCTGACAGAAATTGGATTCAATTATCTTGCAATTATTGCTTGTGGCAGTTCATAATACATATCTCGTTATTCCAAGTTTCGCAATAGTAACGCGATAAGTTTTGTTTTATGGCACTCGCGTTACATTTGAGAGAAAAGTTTCGGAGGAGGGAGTCAGCTGGCGAGAATTTACAGTCGTGGCTCGGCTTAATGCATAATCGACGATGGTGCATCCGTTCGTGCAGCTTTAGAAACTTCGGCTTGGTCGCTAGTCAGACTGTATTGAGTCTGTATAATAGGATCATTCTTGATCCCCTCTCAGCAACAATGAATAAATTGCAGGCAAACTGTCCTAAACCGATAAATGATTAAGCGAAATGATAAGGTGGCTCCTAAAATGAACATTCGATACCCTCTTCCTGGTTTTCGTTTTTTCTTCCGGCAGAATTTTTCCACTGGATCCTAGCCGCGTTATACTAACGCTATAATCGCGAACGCAGGATATTCTCGCGAACGGAACCTTGTACCCAGGAACAATTTATCGCGGCAGAGAATCCTGCGCTCAGGCACCAGTGCTACTTTCCCACGATTCCCACTGCCAACGCCTTACCAGCCACCCTCTGGGTGGTTTCTTTCAATCTCCTCTTACCCTTTTCGCGAATGCATACACTCTAGTAATGGATGTAACGAGATATCTCGAGATGTCGTGGGTTTCCCGTTGCTTCGTTGGATTCCGATTCCCCCCAGGGATCTGCGGTTTACCTTTGTCTGACAGTAAACACGCTGCGAGAATCTGACGATCGAACTCGACTCTCTCTCTCTCTCTTGGTCTATATCTTTTCTTCTTCGCAACACGAAAGAAAGCGGTAATCTCGAATCACCGATAAACGATCCATCGCGAATAAACGGTCTAACGAGTCGGAGAATAGAAGAGGAGTGTTCCTTGAATAACATTGAAATTTAAGGTAGGGGCGAAATAAAGGGGAAAAATGTGGTAATCAGCATTAATCACATTTTGCGGTTCACCAGTCGCCAGGAGGCGAATTCCCTCGAGGAATGGAACGCGGCGTACTGAGAAGTGGGGCGAATATTAAAAAATTCCAGAACACTCGATGTTAATTACAGAGTGGTGCACGAAATAAAACGCGACAATTAATATTGCGCGAGGGTGTCGCCCATCTTTGGATAGAGGAACGAGCGATAAATAACACGGAGCTCTTATTGCTTCTCAACTTGGCGTCAGCCCGATCGTTCTCGTCAAACTCTATTTCTCTTAATTTCGGAATCCTGAGGGTGCATTTTTTCGGAGCGTATCCATTAAATCCCGCTTCACCCGCGGGTTGGCCATATCTTGCAGTCGACACGGAATGATACGGGGCAGCTAAGATAGGAAGAAGAGAAAAAGAGGGATCGATCGACGCTCCCTCTTTCTCTCATGGCTCTCGGGATACCCTCGTCTCTTTCCAATTCGACTCACCCCCCGATATATCTCTTGACAGGCTCACTTTATTGAGTGGACTCTCTTCGTGCGGTGATCCATCCACGTCATGGCTTCGTTACCCCATGGCATCCGGTTGCTACGAACGATTACCGCGATTCTATGAATATTGCAGCCCATCTGGATCTATTATTTCCGGAGATTCTAGTGCCTCGCACCACGGGGAGTCGAGTGCTCTCACGAAATGACCCCGTTATTTTTACTGGCACACTAATGATTAAGGATGGGGGAGAGAATAAACCTTGTATCTTTACAAAAATTGCCCTCACGCGATAGTAAAAGCACGGCTACTATTTCTACGTTCATTCGAAATGTCCATCTAGGATGCCGTAAAAGAAGCACCTCACAGCTGGACGTTTATGAATAGTATAGCCCATTGGGAGTCGAGCTGCACTGCTGCTACACAAGAAACGCAGACTAGACTCGATAGCCCGAGCAGGTTCGATTCGCGCGATACTCATCGTTTTCCTCGGTTTTATCGTGCCATGGCAATTTTCGCCAGGAGGAAACTGCTTGGAGACTCATCGGAAAGGCCTTTACGTTCCGAAAATCTTTTTTATCGGGTCATCCTAAACTCGTGTCAATTCTTTTGGATTGCCATCACTACTGTTGCTTTACTGTTCTACTTCGAGGTCTTTAGTAGAGCCTTCGAACATTGCTTATTAATTTGCTCGGCTCTCCAGTTTGCGTTTGTTACGATAATTGGACGAATGACTCGATGTGAGCCTTCGATTAGCATCAAATTGGAAATCAAAGGATTTGGGTCAATCCAAATACGGGCGTTCTGGCTTGACGGGAAAAATCAAAGCTGTTTTCGGAGTACATATCCGCTAATGTTGACTCTCGCGAATACCGAGTTGTTAGCGATTTTCACCCCTCAATTAATACAAATGACATTACACGTTGATTAAACCAACCGAAATTTCCGCTATGTAACCACGCGAATTTTCACGGCGCCTGTAGAAATTTGATTACTCGTTTGAATAGCGTTCGGCCAAGCATTTTCCATGTAATGGAATCCTAAACGAATAGCTTGAAAATTTTATACCAGCTGTTCCCAGCCACCCGATCATCACACGCGAATTGCGCGAGCCACCTCAAATCAATTAGCATGCGTAACTCATTGTCAGTCGCTTTTTCTCCAAGTGCCACTTGGAATACTCAAGTTAACATTATGCAGGGCTATTGTCCACTAATTTATCCTGATGGAGCTGTTTCACTCGGTGCAACAAAGGCCAACCCGTTTTGCGATTTAAATGGCCGGACCGCATTTTCCGGGAGGAAACAATAGTTACGGTAAAAGGGAACAAGGGGATACCGTGGGTCTTTGTCGTCAAGTAAGTCCGCGGACTCTGATTCTTGAAATCTAAAGAACAGAGTACTTTATCTTCGCTTGCTTTCCTTTTATACCTCGTGTATCTAGATCTACCCGCTGTTTCATCCCTTCCGCAGACAGTGTACTCTCTAGCCCAGCTTAAAATTGACCCGTAAAAGCTTTCCCCATCTTTCTCCTCCTCTCTTGGCCGACACTCGATCGTTAATAAACCGACAGCAAACAGTTTACCCGATTGAGAGGACCAGCTACAATTAACGTAGTGCCTCGCCGAGTGGTACGCTTCACGAGTGTTTCCCGGAAGCGCCGGGTTGGCCACGAAAGCGGAAAGAGCGGTGCAAACATTGGGACGCCGCATTTTCTTGCCTCTCGAGTCGCCCAAGACTAGCGGCAGTCGGTGCGGAGTGTACAGGACAAATTTAATTACGTGCTGACAAAAATCGCAATCTCGCCTGCCACGCAATTTCTTCGCTCGAAAGCGCGGCAGACTTTGAAGAATTCGGTTGAGGGCCGTGAACGCAATGCAAACAGCGAGAAAACCGAAGAGCAAAAGGTATTTCCACTCTTTGGAAAAGAGAATGAAAAGAGACATGGCGAGCGGGGAGGAATTTTTCACAACCAGTTGTAAACAGACCGAGAAGATACTTTCTGCAAAGCTCCGTCGTTTCTTGATTGGGGATGTCCTGAATCTTTCGTGAGCGACTCGCTCGTAGGTGGACCTTTAAAGGAGGTCGGCCAAGCGCTGACCTGAACTACTTACGCTACTCGATTGCACCGCGTCAGAGAGAAAAAGCGATCGTTAAAGATGGCCAACATTACATTCCAATTCCTTAGATCGACTGACAAATGTGGATACTGATACAGCTTCTCAATATCGAGTCCCAGTGGAAGAATAGTGAGAACATGTTTTATTCATCCAAACCTCCTTTCAAAGGAGGTCCTCCGGCAATCCGTAGATTGTGTCCTCTTGCTAGAAGTGTCTTTTGCCCGAGATCCATGGAGAGTATGGAGACACAGCCAAAGGAGGCGGCTGGATCTCTCGTCTGGTGCAGACAGCCACCCTCGAGAAGGGAACGTAACTGCTTCATGCACGACGTGCCGGAAGCTTCATCGATCCCGGCGATCCCACACTCTTGCATTAAGAAGCTTCTGATTTGGTCGTCTTTTGTCAAAGTGCCCTCTTATTGTACTACTCGCTCTCTTGGCAACTGCTACCGGACTTTCTCGGCTCGCGACAATGATATCGCTCATTGCTACTGGGTTACGTGTTCTTCCTGTCTTCGAGATACCGAGCGCTCGGGGAATGAGAAGAGCGAGAAGATCGAGCAAAGTCAGGGATAATGACGGCACGGCGCGGCGCCGCGGCTTCTGGCACCACAAAGTTCCACTTGAATTTCTCGCCTCGCGAAATCCACCAAGTCTGGAAACATATGCCGATCCGCGTGTATATCTGGGTGTCGCGATATTCATGGAGTGCCTCGTTATATTCGGAGCGGCGTTTCGTCGACCCGAAACCACTTGGGAAGATTTTAAATGGATCCTCGTTCCTGTCTTCGCCGTGAACCGCGCAGGCTTATTACTCCCGGTGCAGGTGCTCCAGAAGTTTGGTGCTCCAGCGAACGATATCGCCCGTGAATTCGTGCTTGCGGTTTCTCCTGCAGTAAGGTCTGGTCGAGGAATTCGCCCGAGGAGAGAACTTGCCGTAGCCCTCGATCCTACTTTGCCCAGCGATGTCTCCGGAATTCCACGTGTCTCCTAATCATCCCACTGAGCAATAAGATGCGGCCAACTGTGGGAAACTTGGAAATATTGCTGCTTGCAGCTTCGCCTACGCGTATCGCGTTACCCACAATCAATTTTCCAGATTACCCGATACTTATACGGCTGCTAAAGCCAACCTCGGCCAAAATGACGCTACCCGGAAAAGCAAACGTTTCGAAAAAAACATATATACGAATTCGCTAAAAGGTGCAGTGAAATCGAAACGGAACAAACGTGCTGGTGGATTCGTGAAATAAAATACGAACGCAATCTGATGCATGTAACGCACACGACATCCTGACATTTCCAGGCAACGGGGCTTTTGTACAATTGAGGATTTTTCTGTATATTCGTAGAATTACTCTCTCGCCCTGCTGTTGCTAGTTACCGGAAAATACTGCATTCGAATTGCAGCTGTTGTCGAGGAATGCAGTTAATTATTGGCCATTGAATAATACAGTAGAAAAAATAGGATGTAGTCCGATATGGTAGTCCTGGTCCGGGCGAAATTCCCGGGGAAAATAAAACAGGAAGAGAGGTATGACTGCATTTGCAAATGCAATTACATCGAAGCTTTTCCAATAGCAATTACTCGCCTTACGCCGGTTACCGTCAAAATGAATATTGATGTTGGCTGAGGTCGCTTTAATCTTCGAATTCATGAAAGTCGAGAACTCGAGACATCGAAATTCTTCAATTACCGCATAGGACACCCTTTCGAAAGTTCCATTTGAAGGTATTTCACTGGAAGAAATGATTTCGCGAAACACTGCCTGAACCGGATGCAATTGTAATCGCGTTTCTTGTAATTAAATGAACTCGGATGGCTGGACAGAACATGGGTGGGCATGTAATGCACGGATACTCGAATACTCCACGTACTTTGCCGTACACCAGGAGAAGAGACAGTAATTATCGCGCTACGATACAAGATTCAATTAAAATGCCCTCGAGATTGGCAAGTCCAAATTCGCCGATAAGGGAACGCGATTCCAGCCGAATGTACCTGCTCGAGCCCTTAATAACAAACTGTTAAGACATTCGCACGGGGAATAATCGTTTTCCCTAATTGGATTTCTCGAGGAGCGCGAGCCTGCCTGACAATATTACACGCACTGTCTGCGCAATTGTCTCGACGGATTCGATTATCCCCGTTATCCGAGAGTTCCATTTCTCCGATCTACCGCAATCCTGTTAAAAGAATTTCGATCTAGGAATGTAAGAGAGGGAATTGACGCTTGGAAACCTCCGCCTGGAATTCAACTCGGAACGAAAAAATCCTGACGATAATCCAACTGATAATAATAATAATAATAATAATAATAATAATAATAATAATAATATGATAATTTAGTTGGATCAGCAGATTAATATTCGAAGGTTTCTGCTGCTTTATCGATGCATGTAACGCACGTATAATAGCGGGCGAAATTGGTAGGAGTCGAGTGAGAGACAGTTTGGAACAGTTGGGCAAACTCGAACAAAGCTGAGTCAATCAGCTAGTTAATCAGATAGAGTCTCGTCAAGGATAATGGTTGATATGGTGGATTTTCGGAATGGGTCTTGTTAGGGGTAATTTCGAAGAGGAGTCCCCCGTAGGAGTAAGATCGTTAGGAGGAATCGGTTGATCAGCAGCGCATCCTGTGTTCCTATAACAGGCACGATCGTCTATTCGATTACACCTCAGGAGTTCCAATGTATTCGAGCTCCCTGCTCCGTTTCACCGAGCGAGGCCCTCCAATACCCTCACATCTTCGTAATTGATGCGACACGTAATGCCATGTTTCTGATCCGGCCCGACGATCGAACCAATCGCCTCCAGATACTGTTCTTCCCACAAACCGTATTCATACATAATTCAATATCCCGAACAATTTTTCTCAAGAGCACTGATTTGTTCGATAATTTTTAAAAGCCACTTAACCGATCTTTGTAAATGATTTTGCAGTAGAATGCAGAGGAGATTCGTTCGTCTCCGTCCTCTTTGTCGATCGGTTTCTCTGAGGCCAGGTTGAAAAATATGCCACGAGTAATTGGATTCGTGATTACAGAGACCGAGTTCGTAGAGAAGTAGGCATTGTACAAGATCCGCTTTGAGGACAATTCTGTTCGTGTATATTTCCCGTATGGATACATATACCTGCCGTTCCTATCTCGACTGGGCACACCAGTGGCCAGTCGTTAAAATTTTACGGCCAAGTCAATATGTACAAAGCGGAACCAGCGCATTCGGTGGCTCGCGAGCTCTCCTCGATACTTTCATAATTGGAGCATCGCAATGGAGAGAGAGAGAGAGAGAGAGAGAGACAAACTAAAGTCTCCTGCGAGAGACGACAGTCAGCCTGCATTCAAACTTTCGGTTCGACTCTGAGGAATAATTCATAGCGACTGGCAAAAATACTTTGCTGTTCTCGATTGAGTCTCCAATTGCTAATCGGTTCTATCGCACAAAGCAAACTGCACCAATTAATTCCCGACTACAATTATAATACGAAAACGATCATTGCGATTGCGGATCAGCCAGGAGTTCCACCGAGAATCTTGGTCAGATTAAAGTGGAGGGAAGATCGTAACGAGTACCTACTAGCCTTGTAGCACGAGTTACTGCGAAACTGTTATCGCTGAACACGTAGATCTTCGCGAGGAGAAGAATGAAGTCTTGTAAGCGCGTTTGAAGCTCGTAAAGCAAATCTTGGCGAGTCACCAAAACGCAGAGGAAGGCGATCCGATTTACTCGAGGCCGCGAATTTCACAGTCAGGATCGGAGAGCAATTTCCACCGAGAAGTTCCCGAGTTCCTTTACTCGCACGGAGAATCACCATCGAAATGCTTCGAAATGAAAGTTCCATTCGTCGAAGTAGCGAGAGACAAGGTACGCTTTCATACGGATCGCTTAAAGTACTGAGCGCTTTAAAACGGGATTTTTCCACGTACTCCGTCTTGATCCCCGGGATCCTTCTTTCGCGGCAGTAACTTTTTTTATGCGCAGTCCACGGGAGGAAGTCAGGGTTCGATGATGGTCATGGGTTCGCAAGGGCACTTTCGCGTTGCCTCTCCCACTGATTTATAGAAAAGGGATCATTCGCACCTACACAATTCGTTCTACTCCCCCGTTTTTTCTTTTTATGCGAAGGTCTTCGAATTTTTATGGGACGATTGTACCGGAGGAAGTGAATCATCCTTTGGTAGAAACTCGGTGTAGACTCTCCCTCGACCTGTCAGTCCTGGTTCCTTATTCGAAACAAATGCCAAGTGGATCATTTCCTCGAAGATACGGCGATTTTTCTCCGACATATCCTCGACTATCGCATTGCCAAGAGACAGATCCGCGCGAAACAGCTGGAGTCGTTCCTCGAAGTCTCTCTCGAGGGAAGTTACGTGTCCTGTCCTCGGGAGGAGCGGCTGAACGGAGATTAAGAGCCGAATGCGAGATCGTGGGGAAGTTTGGCTTTCCCAATGAAAAGTTACCGAAACGAGCATCGAGTTACTTACGAGCTACCTACCGAAGAGTTCCGCGTCGATTCCGCTCGCTCCGGCGCGACGAAACTTCACAAACACTTTAGAGAGCCGACTTTTATCCCTTCGCGAAAATCGCCTTTCGATGGCTGCATTTCTTTCCGCGCCTCGAGCCAGCTGACTCTCCTCCGGCTGTTCGATAAGTTTAAATGAGAGCGGTAAGATCGAATAATAGGATCCTTGGGGAACTGGAACGTCACTTTGCTATAAGTAAGTTTGTTATAACTACGAGGAAGTCAATCGAGAATGATTCTTTGGTTTCGATGACTGCGGCTCCCGTGAAAAGCACTCGGACTCGAGAGAAGAGCGGTTGACTATTGGAGCAGGATGAAGCACCATCTCGGACCAGTGCTCTGCCATTAATTCTCTGAAGAGTGCGGCAACCGTGATCTATCGAGCAGGCTGGAAGGTTTTCCAAGCACGTTTCGCTGGCATCGTTCGAGGATTTTCCCGACTATGACGAACCATGTGGGTGAGTTCCCGTCAGCAATCGGCTTAGCTTCCAGAGTGGTAAACCGACTCTGCCGCTACCCAGAACGGGATGTCACGAGCAACGGAGTAAGGAACGCCAGGATCCTTCGCTCTGGATCATGATTCGACTTCCGTCCCGAGATGTTCGCGCAGGAGGAAGAAAAATGAGAGTAAGATGCTTTCATCGTGAGGATCAAGCCGACACTCTAATTACGTTTGATCTAGGAGATTTTTTCCAAACTCAACGTCCTTACACATTTCGCTTGACTCGAGTGCATTTCAGTAATTCCGCTCACTCTTCCGTAGTGTTGCATTTTCTTATTTATAAGACGCTACTTCGTTATTCAACAGTTTGAACAAGCCTCGAACTGTTTGCGCGAGTATTTACTGTGCGATCGGGGAGAATGCGGAATCGTGGAGCGCGCACATTCTCCCCTTGCGTCCCAGCAGGAGATGCCTTTCGTCGGTATATTTACACGGCAAAGAAGAATCGGACAGAAAGGGTAAACACTCCACCTTAACCATGCTGATAAGAACCAACTCCGTGCTCCTCGTGAGCTCTGTCACGGGAAAATTTTTTTCCTTCAATTTTTTAATTGCAACGCTCCGCGAGTGTCAGTGACATTTAGCGGAAGTGAATGCGAACTCGAGAAAATTAATTGGCCCACCGACAATTATGGAAAGAGTATCGACTTTGGCCAAGTGCTTACCTTCGTTTTCATTCCACGACGATAAGGAGGGGTGGCTATTCGTTCGCAGGTATTTACGCCCTCGGGGTTCCTCAAGAGGCATCTTTATTACGCGAGAATATTTATGGTTTCATTAAAAATGAAACAGGGGGGGGGGGGGGGGTGGAGAATGGCGGAGAAAAATGACGAGCAGTTCGGCCGAATTAATTCAGCGGTTTGCTGGTTTAATTCAATGCCTGATTATTTGCGTGACTAATGAAGCAGCTCGCGCGACTCGGCCCTGCGGTAATTCAGCTTATCGCTCAGCTGTATTAATAAACCGCAACCTCCCCGGAAACGCTGATAAATGAAACAGACGCGTAAGCTGAAGCGGCGAGAAAAGGGCTTCCGCAATGTTTACCGCTAATAAAACATCCATCTCTAGTTTTACTGCAAACGAAATCAGAAACCCTAATGCACCACTCCTGGCAAGGGTATTATATCGCGAAGCTTGTCATCCAAATGCTACTGATCAGCCCTTGGCGAGGACGGTCACACATGTGTAATAATAATTCCTGCAGGATTGTCGTTTCACGATTTTCCGGCTATAGGGCGGTCTGAAGTTCGGAATGGGAAGATGCATCGAGTGACTTTTCTCCGCGGGGCTCGTTACTCTGGCGAAAGGAATTCGAGGCACGCGCGAGTTTTAAGGATTGCTGGGCTATTGGCTTCGTCTTAGGCTCGAATGCAGAGTCTGCGAAGCACGGCGATACAAATGACTCTGGCTAACGGGCGTCTTGGCAAATGAGGAAAAGTGGCGGACCCGACCCTCGTGGCACGACTTTTGCCCAAGGTAATGCATGAGCGTCGCATGCAACTTTAAGATCAGCATTCGCATTTTCCGAACCCTCCCTCTCGATGTCTCTTGCTCTTTTTCGCACGTTCCCAGTCTCAGCGATTTCTCGGCCTTAAGCGCGTGCATCGTTAAATCTGCCGATCAGATGCTGCTCAGGGAACAAGGGGCGTCGGTCGAAAGTTTTAACGAGGCCGTTCCCGCCGACGAGCCGTTAGCCTGTCTCGTCTCCATTAGAAAAAGAGCGCCAGGCAGATGGTGGAAGCAGCAGAATTCGGAGATACACCGAGCGAACGTTGACTTTCGAATTCGTCGTATGCGAGTATTGTATCGTAATGGGGAATGCTTGCTACCCTGTCGCAATCTTCCAAGAATCACGTACACTGCAAAGGCAATAGCTACGGATCTCCTATTGGAATGCAATTACCGTTCGCTCTTCGGAAACTCGCGAACAGACGAGTCACGCGTATCTCAATCAGAATAATCCCGATCCGAAGCTCGTGAACACGAGTATCGATGACAATTTAGTGAACGCGTTTCTGCGTACTCTCATCCACAAAATCCGGGGGGATTCGTCAGAAAAAAACGATAAATAAATGAATCAATAATTTGTGCTCGGGCGCGATGATGGTACATCGTGGGGTTTCGTATTAACCGGACGAATAAACGAATTAATGAAGAGGAAGTGGCAGTCGTGCGCTCGACGTCGAGGATCAAAGCGGAACGCGGCGGCAGAATTTCGATGAAGAGGGCTTTTTATGGAAGCCGGTGGCCGCTCGGAGCTTAATGCAGCGGCGACACCGTGGCCGAGGGGCTGAGGGGGGTAGGAATAGCTGACCCCCATCCCACCACATATAAATTTGCGTTTACCCTGTTTATTACACGAGTATTTTATCGAGTTTCTGTCACACGCAGCCACCGTTAGATACAAGGACCGCCGATAAATCTCGGCCGTTTCTCTCTCCGACTTCTCTTTCTCCCGAACCCCATTACCCTTGCGCCACCGTCCAGCCTCGATGAGGGGTGCCATAGAGATTTTTTTCTTCGCGTTCTCAGCACCACCCAGTTTTCCAACTCTCCTGAGCCGTAACCTCGATCAATTTCAAATTCGACCGATTTCATTGCACTTTGCTCGAGCGATAGTCCGATTTTCTTACGCAACACCTTTTATTATTGTTCCAGCGACAAACATCTTTTCCGCAATTTCGCCAATTGCACTGTCGGCGTATCGGTTGCAGTTAATGGAAGTTGTAGAGATTCGAGGCAGAATGCGCGAGGCTATTCGGCGAGGCTATTCGGCGAGACTATTCGGCGAGGCTATTCGGCGAGGCTTGGTTTCACGGAAGCCAGGCCATTTATTGGCGAGGCCGCAATTCGATTCGCGGCCAGTTTTGCGTTGTCTGTCTGTCGACAAGGCCGTTTTACTGACCGCGGAACCTCCATAGCCAAATGTCCCACCGTTAATGCCGATACAACGCTTGCAACCCGTCTGATCAATGCAATTGTGCCGGACTACATTGCCAATCAACACGCTACTTTTTGCCAGGGTGTCAGCTGCGATGAATGCCGAAAGCCCGCTAAATCATCGAGCAGTCATTGGCAACGGTCAAGCGAACGTCAATTGCCAAGACCGATTGGCGTGGATATTCTTAGATGGCGCCGATAAACAACCCAACATGACAAATTGATCGGCAGCTGGCAGCGGAGTCCGCATGGAGCTCGAGTATCATCGGAGTCGGAACAAGAGGGCCATTCATCCTCGTCAAGCGGAAATCATCGCAGTCGCTTGCAGACCCGATTACCAGTGGCATCGAGGATTGGGGAGGGCCAAGTATCGCGGTGACCTGATTTTTAAATAGTCAGGGGGTCGGCCGACTGCCGAGGACGTTAGACCACGTGGAATATCGCTTAAGAGGCCTTTGTCGGTGTCACTGGGACATCCACTTCTCTTCAAAAAGCGACTCGAGTGGCTCTGACCCATTGTGCACGCCTCATATTCCCGGTCACTCGAACTCGCGTGATGGACGTGCGACTCCAGTGTAAATCTCAATTTCTCATATCCGGCAATTTCGCGGATAGTGTTGGTTCAGCCTCAAGCGGAAAATCTCGCTTCCAGACAATTTTCCATTTTCTCTTGCAACTTTCTTCCTGCCCCGATGGCGACACAGAGCTGCCGTTTTACCGTCGAGTTCCGTCGACTTCCGTCGACTTCCGTCGTCGAGTTAATGGCTAATGTCGTTGACAAATCCGCTCGTGATTTCTCTGCCACCAGCTGCAATTACGTGCACACATGCCTTCGAATCTTGTTGTCCCTTACCCAACGGTGGGTTCCGTCTCTATATTTACCGTTCAATTAATTTTATAGTGATTGAAAAGCAAGAGGAGCATTAGCTGGGTGACGCGGCCTGGCGCCGCGCCGGGCTCATCCGGTGTCGGTGTACCGTTGGTAACTCCTTGATTTTAATTTTAATTAAGCCTTGACATTTTCCGGCGAGCCACTCGACAGTTTGGCCAAACTGCTTTCTGTGTGCCCTTTGCGTGGTGTGGTCTGATTGCTCTCTGTGCTCTGTGCGAAATTGACGCGATTCGGCTGTGTGTCCTCTATTTAAATATCCGCGATTCCACGCGCTTCGCCTTTGTGTCGCCGCTTTTAGCAAATTCGTTTCTCTATACGCCCCCTGCATTTGCAGTAATTACTCGGCCCTTGGGATTTATTTTTCCGCGCTTTTAGCGGCAGGGTTTGTTCGCAGCCTCTTTATCCCCGACCGTGCGTCCGAGCAGTCATAACGAAAATCGAGCTGCCATCGGCGGAGGTCGAAACAAACGGACGGTTCCGTAGCAAAAGGCAGCATTGCTGACCGTTGTACGCTGTGGATTAAATTAGCCGTGTCTTATCTGGAGCGTACATGCGAGATAGAGTGGAATGGCCGGTCCCTTGCTTACCCAGGGACGCGTATACATACATGTATATATTCCGCGATCCCGCCTATTCATTCGCTTTCTCTCCACAGAGCTATAGCCTGCTATCCTCTCTCTCTCTATATTGTGTGTAACAAAATTAGCTGCTTAGCCCGGTCCATCCGCGATAACCTTGCTGCGCAGCAATTATACGCGAAGCTGCATTCACCGGAGCGCCGCTAGATATACTACATGATTAATGTAAATAATGATTAAATCCTCCGGGCAATTGTCGTATCATGGTTTAATTGATGAGAGAAAATTTTCGAATTTCCAAATTTCCAAGCTGCTTAAGAAAGATATTTGATATTCCGCAGTATTCTGTAAAGCGTATTGTTCGAAATTAAGTTAGTCGTAGCTGCGAAATTTATATCCCGGGATTCTCTGCCACCGTCGTTTATCCCCTTCATAGTTAATACTTCCATTATGCGGGGAAATAATCGCCGGGTTACAGCGCGTTTATCTGCGCCGTTCGTCAACTGCAGTTTGAAACTTGAATTTTGCAACAATGTGAACTATCCTCTAGCTGGAATTAATCATTGTATTTGCCGTGAGAATCGCATTGATGGATGAGCGAAAGGGGATGAAAAATCTCTCGTACTGCAGAGGAGAAAATCGCCGGTGATTCTAAGCGTTTTTGAGTCTTCGCGTGTCAACGGGACTTGGTCACTTAATCAAATTTGAAGCGTGATCCATACCCAGCTCGGGCTTTGCGATACCGGATCCTGGAATAAAGTGGAATTGCAGCGCTAGCATGAGAGAATGGATTTTCTGAAACTGGGGAAAAAGAACTGGCCTTCGTGCAATTCGATCGGCCTGACATCGAGAGCCGAGGATCCGGTTGCCTCAATTCCATCGGCTAACGGTACCTTTATTATTGAGCCGTTAATTACCCGGCCGTTAATTAATCTTCCAAACAAAGTGGCTCAACCCACCGAGACTAACTAAATAGAAAAAAGATTATCGAAACCATCGAATTAATCGATAAAAATCGACCGATCGAATTATCTCTGCCGAATTATTCGCGGGACATCGAGAGAAAGATCAATTTCACGAATATCAGGATCAACGATATCAAGTGGATAGCAGTTTACTGGTAACGCTCGTGCAGAATTGGTAATTATACAATTATAGTTAATCCTGGACAAATTTAATGTCCGTCAATTAGAGAGATCTGGTTTACCCTATTTGCATTTAATTCTCGGTTATCTCGACCTCATTTCCCAGAGCATCACTGGCAGCTAGCGATCCTCCGCTGGATCGCGGATAGGTAATCTCGATGATACGCGCCGCGAATGGGCCGGTAATGTTATTTGCCGATCGGCATACGTATCGTGCGCGAACAATTTCCCTCGGACTGATCAATCATCCCAGTGTTCTTCGGACCGTCCCAAGAGGCATCGGCGGACACTCGAGCGAAAAGAGCGATCGATCACCCGCGTGCTTCGCAATTGAAAATGCATTCGGAGGATAATTCAATTGACAGCCGGTCAATTCTCCTCTTTCGACTTTGCAAATATTAAGAAATATAGATCGCCCCTAATCGAAGAGTTCTCTATTTGGCGGCTTCAAGTGCCTCTAAACAAATAAATCTCTCATTTTATCGTAAGGCAAAAAACTCTACGGTGAACGTGGTGAAACTATGTCGCAGTGCAAATGCCTGTTATCGTCAAGTATTTATCGAGTGAACGAGTAAACAAGAGGCAAAGCTCGCGAAGAATCAGAGAGAAAAAGAGCGCAATGCGTGAATCGAGAGGCTCGTCGTGCCCCGGGCATCCTGCCTCGTGGACACGCGTTGTTTACTCAAGGGTTTTCGTTTCCACGGGGGGAGGAGGTACGTATACCCATACGTGCTGGCAGTCTGGCCTGTTTGCGCATCTTGTTTGTTTATTGCACGCTAACTCGGATGTGTTCATTAGTCTCCCGTGCCTGTACTCGGTTGTGTATGCGTGTGATTGCAGGGAATCTAACACATCGAGTGGTCGAATAAAAACCGACGAAAAACTTGTAATACGTCCACTCAAGATCCCTACCAGTCTCCTCCATCGCGATAAACCGTTTCTGTCAATTTTTCGCAAATTCGTGTCAAGCATCCATTTAATTAAGTATGGTTCGCCGAGAAAACAAACTTTTCCGAGAGAAGGGGTTGGAACGAGGAAGAGCGAGGCACTTGAAAAATTTCATAAATCATTCATGAGAACTGGGGAAGAGCGACAGAATAGCAAAGTGGGGATGATTTTCTCTCGGGGCCCTCTCAAAGACCTTTATCGAAGCAGTCCGGAGGCAGGGGATCAACCAGGCCACTGTCTCTCAACTTGGACCGTGTCGTCCGATCGGCCAGTGCGAACCGACAAACTAGCGTAACTCGAACGTAATAATCGCTTTTAAAACAGACGAACCCCGGGCATTACGACTCAATCCCTCGGGGCAAATCGGATCGTCCTAATCTGATTTCGCTCACAGTGCACCAAGTTTGATGTTGTTGCTTTCCAACTTTTTGCTCTTCTTTTCATCGGAGCGCAACTTGGCTAAGGTGGTGTTTGCGATAAAGAGAGAGAGAGAGAGAGCTCGTCGGTTTTGTCGCGATACCGGTGCTACAATGCATTCAGCACGGTTGGAATGGGGGGAGGTTTGATGGTCGAAGGAGTCCGGACGCGACATTAATGTCACCATTAAAGACACCCGTTATCCTTCCGGTGCCTTGGCGCGGCACTGCCCGTAAATTTCTGTGTGGGAACACTCTTTAAGATACCGAAAGATATCTGCTTGCTGACGCGCCGATATCGACACTGGGCCCTGACATGGTTAGATTAAGATGCACCCGCTGACACTCGGTGTCATCGAGCTACCTTAAAAGACTCGACTAATGGATTTCTGCCCTCGCAAAACCTCGAGAAACGTGAAAAACATGAATTCCAAGAATTTATGACATCTATGTATTTGCCAAATCATTATCGTTCCGAACGTTTTTCCAATTGCCTAATGAAACTGTGACTGTAGGCTTGGAAGCCTTGTAAGAGGTTTCAGTGAAGCTCTGACATACGAAATTATGCAAACTATTCACGATGTGTAGAATACGACTGGAGTGATGGTACAATGGTGCTTAAAGTGTTCGCATACTTAGCAGGAAGTATTCGAAGCACTTTCAGCCCCGTTTGAGTTGGTGCAAAGTCGAGTTAACTCGTCTTTGCTTATATGTGTATCTAAATAGTTTATTAGGACGTATCTACCGTGGACCGGTACATCAAGATTCTGCGCTTCATTCGCCGGGTCAGTTAACAGATCTGTCGGAGATGATCATAGCAACATAAGTGGAGGATTCCACACTCCATTAGTGGGACTGCAGTTTCGTAGAATTCGCGGTTCTGAAACGACGAAAGAGCGCTTGGCTCTTACGAGGAGGAGATGCACACTACCAAAAGTTACGGAAGTGGCTATTTCCTGGTCTCATAGACGGCGCGTGAGTCCAGCGACCTATACGAGAACTTGGCCGATTCGAGTTTACACCAGCCAATTCGAGTTCGCTCGGTGGATGGCTTCGATTTACTTAGCCTCCGGGAGCTTCGGAACACTTTCGACCAGAGTGCTCGTCAAATTCGATCGTTCAGCATCGATAAACACTTAGGCGGAAAAATATTCAGAACTCGATGCTGGTGATTTAATTCTCGGATAAATGGTAGAAGAATAATCTGGGCACTTCTTCTATACCTCGTGAATAGGACGAGCCATTATCTCTGCCCTATTTTCTTTACTGTAAGCCGGAATTTTTTATTTCAATTTTTATTTCAATTTTTATTTCAATGCTTATCGCGGCACCGAGGGAAAATCGATGCAATTTTTCAACACCTTCGGCTATGGCTGTTTCCTCCTAACATAATCTAAATGTCACGGTTGCTGGCTCCTATTTCCCCGAGATGCGATACCGATTTAGCATAATTCGTGTCTGCCACACCTCGCCGGACCAATCTCGAGGAGCAAAGCACTGCCAGATCCTTATTCCGTATTCACCGGCGCTTACTCCAATTACCCTAGACAGTTTCTGCAGGTAAAGTTATTCTGTAGAATTCGCTTTCAATACTGTGCGCTACCTATAACGCACGGCCTATTGTCCTTACTTTCCCTATTGTGATCCTGTATGCACGCTACATTTTACCCAATGCATCGGTATACATCTACTGTATACCGACAGGCAGTATTCAAAACGCACTGTCACCGTTAACAGTGCCCTTTCGCGTCTCGCTCCCGTTCCTCGCACGCGGTCAGCTCACTGTCCGTTCTAGACAAAAGCTTTGTCTCTTAACCCTCGATCCCAATACAACGGCACAATGCATTTTATTCAATCACAATCGAAGAACCCCTCGTCTCATTGTGAGAGACACCAGAAATTAACATCGATCTCTAAATAGTCCTCGTGTAGGAACGTACTGGTTCCCATTTATGTCCAGGGTATAATGAATCCCGACAACGCGAAAGGGATATTTAGATGGTTCTGTGGAAGCTGAACCCCTCGCATTTAATTAGAATATAATACAGCACCCTCGAGCATAATGCAACGCGCCTCGGGTATCTGGTCCAAGCAAAATGCCTGACAATTCGCCAGTCTGCACAAATGTGCTCGGGGTAACGGAGAGTCCGAGGTAAGGTGAGCGAGTATTATCGCGGCTAACTGACGGACATGCACTGCTAGCCGTGAGGTCACTTCCCCAAGAGCCAGGGATAGACGCCGCGCACCACGGCGAGCTGCGCGCCGAGGGGCTGTGTGGCTCATGCTATAATCTTCTCAACAAAAGCCACCGACCACGTCCGCAATCCGAAATCAATAGCCTGCGGTCTGTCGGCGCTCTCCATTATACCGACTACACTCACCTATATGTGTGTCTACATACGTATATGTATGTACGTGTATATATATAAATATACAGGTATATTTAACCGATCCCAGCGCCCCATTCTGCAAGCCCCATTTTGTCCCCATACTCAACTTTATCGGCCATCAAGCGAGATAGATCTTCGAGCGGGTTACGATCCCGACGGCTTAATGGCACCGAGTGGACCAGCTCGTGACCCATTACCCCCCTTATTACTGCGACCACCGACACCCATCGCACGAACCACCCACTCCCAAGTGAATACATTAATCGGCACGAAAGTTTCGAGCGTCCCGTTAGGGATAATTGCGATCGCGCAATTTTATGCTGCTGCTGCGATGCGATGCATCTCTCTGCTTGGATGAGGTAAGAGACGTGAAAATATTGGACAAACACTAATACCCTCTTTGGTGATGAGGATGAGTTATCTTCAAAGAGGGCCACGGGTCTTATCGGTATTACCCTCGTTCTAACGAGGACAAATCCTTCGGTGTGTTATCCCGACGGACCGCAGAGAGTGCTCTCGGGTGACAGTCTACAAACCTCGCACGCCAGCTGACGCAGGAGTTCGCTTGTCCGCGGACGGTGTCTTCCTCCGCTCGAATTACCGTTTGCGCAACGTCTCGCCCCTGGACGACCATATTTCCCGGATATTACATCGGCTTGCCGCTCTTATTACAAGCCAACGTCAATTACTGTTTTGCTGGAAGACGATGACACTTTGGTTTCCAGATAACTTTGTTCCTATCTCGCTCTCTTCCAGAGTCCTTGGAGCCATCGCGGATTAGAGGAAATTACTTGACTCTCGAGCGTGAAAGAGGAGGAATCGAAGCGTAAAGGTGTCAACTTTTCTAGCGATCGTCAAATCCAATCCACAAAGGGACTCTACTCTTCTCGTCCTCTTTCCCGATTCTCTATATGAGCAGTGTCAATGTTTCACCCTAGTATTGGATCCAACAATTCCCGCCTTTGTCCGGCATTCCATCTGAGAATCAGTAGATCCATCCGCAAAATTCCACCGGGCAATTCTCAAGCGAGGCGATCCGGCACATTGGGGAAAATCCGCGCGTGCACTCGTGCAATTTTGAACGAACGGAGGAGATCGGTGCGGCGCAGAGTGCAGTAGCAGTTTGCCAGGGCCATTACAGGTAGGACCCCATCCCCGTTAGACCTGGTTATTGCTGGCGCATTCCCCGCGAGGTTTATAGCGCGTACGCGCTATGTACGCGCTCGACTATCGATGACATCGATTATCGGTCGGTGGCGCCGTGAAAGCCCACGATTTCGCCCGAAGGCACGACTCCTGCAGGCTGTGACACTCGCCAAATTCGAATGCACAGATTTTCCAGGCTGCGTTGTAAATCATCCGCATGGCCAGCATCAGCAACACCGATCGCATCCAATCTGCAGTTTTCGTGTCGCGTCGCATCGCGTCGCATCGCGTCGCATCGCGCCGCACCGTGCGATCGCTTCATTTCGCGCGACGCTTTAATTGTCGAATAGATCCTTCGCAGATTTTTATCGAAACCCGAAGCTCTCTCGAGTGGAAGATCAGCCGGATAGCTGTTAGCTGTTTGTGCATATCCCAACGCGAGACTCGCCGTGTTTCATTTGTCTCGTCCATATAGTGCCTATCGAGGATATAATCCGATTGCGCGGAGGAGCGGTAAAGAGATTAATTGAATTCCTCGCCTCGGAATTTGGCGGCGACCCTGCCGAAATTTCTGGGTCAGCTAAATATTTAGGAAAAAAATTCCGGCCACAGATTTTTTGGCGAACATTCCCATCAGACTATCGCGCAGCCCCGCTGCTGTGTCAAGAACCGCTTCGATATCAGCCCTTTAATATCCTCGCTACTCCAAACATTTAAGCGCGGAATGTTAAATCCGGAATTCCGCAAAATCGATTCGCGAACGCGGCACCCTTCACCCTACCAACCCTCTCATCAAACGCTTTCCAACAGCGGTGGTATCGAAATTTTCGAGCGAACACGGAGCATTTTTCGATAGTTCCAGTCGTGTTATTAAAATTGCGCGAAATTCGCATTTAATGACGCATTATAATCCCGCGGGATGATACCTTCAACGTGCGCGAGACAATAATGCGACTGCGGTGAGGATACTGCTGGGTGACACTTATTTCACTCGTTATTTCGACAATTATACCTGGACAAATCGTATAAAGAGAAATTAACTAGACTTTCGTCGAGAGCGTAAAACTCTCCGAACTAATAACGCATAATTAAATGTAAATAGAGGAGAAGTAAATCGAAGTTGCTTCGTCGATAGGAATTCAGCCGCGTTCCCGCGGACCAGCGAGCGAGTTATAATTTATATCCTGCACCGATATCCGAGGTAGTACTCACTCTCTCTTCTGCTTTTTCCCCACTGCAAAAACATTCTGGCCCATATTAAATTCCTCTGACGCGTTAAATTACTTCTAATGCTCACTGATATGAAAGGTAAAGCCCCGTATTCGACTTTAATATTCGCGATCGGCGCGGCTCGGCGCGGCTCGGCGCGGCGCCCCTATCTGTCTGCTTAGATTACTGTACCGTATTAAATAACGTCGGAACTCGATACGATACCCGATTGCATGCGAGCGAGCTCAATAGGAATTATGTCGTGTGCCGCTCAGAACAAAACTGATTATGACACTTTCAAGAGGTAAAATTACTTCTGCTACGGACGGCTGTAATCAGTACCGTTCGCAAAAGAAGACGCATTTTCTGCAACCGATCGGTAGGTGCATTAAAGCGTCTCAGAGAAAGTTACGACATAACACGATACTTTTACAGAAAATGACTTTAATACAAGTTTTCCTCGGGGTGGAATAAACGGCCGAATGGAAAATTGCTTGAGAAAAGTATACCGCGAGATAATAAAACATAAGAGAATAGAAGTCGGGTGAATATAGGAAACTGTAAAATATGGAGCACGGGAAATATTTTCTTCAGTTAGCGTCATCCGAATTAAAGTGACTTTTGTAAGAAGCGTGGCGGATCGACAGTAAGGGTGACACCCAGCATAATTGAAGAAGCGCAATATTTAGTTAGTCCGGCGTGAATGAGAGCGTGTTATATGCCATAGGAGGATCGTCTGGCGAGCAAGAGCCATGCGGCTGGAAATATTCTCGTGGTCCAAGTCGCCATCTCCGTCGAGCAGTGCCACTGTAATTAATGGCAACGTGCGGTGCATCCTTCCGCCAGGCTTGCAACCACCAGTGGCGATGTCACCTAATTCGAGGCAACCGACGTCCTTTGCCTCCGCTCACCCCCTGATTACAAGGGTAGCTTTCCTCCAGTAATTTCTACTATCCCTCGACAACCGTATTCCGTGGAATTTTTTCTTTCGATTCCTGTATCTCTTTTTTGCATGCTAAATTACTTATTCGGGGACGACGTGACAGTACACGTATGGAATTTTGGACAGGAGAGCGAATTGTTGCATACGTGTTACAATTTATTTAATTAAATTACACCTGTTCGTGTAACATGCAGATAATATTGGTCACGATAATAGTCAGGTTAATTTTTGATCTATTAATTGGCTCCGAGGAAAGTGGTAACGGTGAATATTCGTGTGGTCACGTACATGCGAGTGAGCATCCTAGGATCCTTTGGAAAGGTTCATTAGGAACTGCCGAGCCGTGAGTGAATGCGTGATTGGCGCTCATTAGCGGCGACTATCGTTCCGACGGTGATATCTCAGCAACTCTGTTAATGACATTGGTTCGCGTCAAAGGTAGCCTGGATCATAATGGTCAGCAGTCGGTGGCTGCTGCCGAAGAACTTTCCACGCTAACGAGCCGGACTCGAGTCTCTGAATGCCACTCTATCTAAGACTCAATCTGCCCGATTGTGCCTCGCTCCCCCGCAAACGCTTCGTTACAGCCTATAATTAATTCGGCCCTTCTATCGATAACTAGCAAGTTTCAGGATAATTTAGCTTCCCACAGATCGTACCATTCTCCACTGATACTCTCGATGATATTCCTCGGCGAATAGCTTGACCCTAATACTTCTCGTGAACGGCACTGACGGCTTAATCGAGCGATTACGTCCTAATGAAAAAGTAATAGCGAAAATATCTTGTGTCGCATCAAGATAAATGGAGGATTGGAAATTTCTCTGCAAAAAGCTTTATCGCTGTAAATGTAAACGGTGACGAGTGTCATTATCAATTTCGAACCCTTCGGTAAGCGGAATTTCCAATTGATTCGATTTTTCCGGCGGCGGCGTCTCGCGAGCGCTGACTTTTCAAATGCAATTGCTACGGCCGCAAACAGCGCTGCATTTAATTAGGCTACTCCGGAACGTGGGTATGACTATCAACTACCGCTCGACACGCTGCAGAATACGCGCTAATTAATCTCGCGCACGGGGCGGCACGTGTTACCAGCGGACGGATCAACAATGCACAGACAGGTGCAAACATGCCGTGCGAGGCGCGCGGCCGTGCGGCCCTCTGCAAAAGTGTGTACACTCGATGGTTCAAAGCACTCTTTAAATGCGGCCCTCGTGAAAATTGCGATAAAACTCATTAGAGCCTTTCGTTACCCCTTCTCAGCCGGAGCGAGTCGAAACCAAAGCACAAAAGTACGTGATTGTCAGAAAATGTTGATAAGGCTATTTTCGGCCCTATTCCGAAAAAGTACATTCCGCGTACATTCGGTCATATTTATTCAACGACGAGCGAAGGCCGCGTTGTTGCGAGAACGATAAAAAAGGGGCAAGGGAGTGCGAAGAAGAGGGAGATAGAAAGAAGACGGAAGAAAGGGGGGTTAAGAGGGTGGAGTAACGGCGATTTGTCCAGAACGGAGCTTTTCCTCCCGAAGGATGATGAAAGCCGAAGAAAGAGTGGAAGAAGGAACTAACGAATAGAGCTCTCGCAGCCTTCGCAATTCATAATACAGGGTAATAGAGGCATCGTGCTCGCCATTGTTCTCGTGGAAAGTTTTGCAAAGCACTGAAACATTCAGGGAATGGAGCGGGAGGAAGTATCTCCGGCAGAGCCGAGTCGATGCGATGCATTATTAATGTAACAATAGCCAAAAGATGCCCGGTCCTGCTTCGGTCCACCATTTCTCTCTCTCTCTCTCTCTCTCTCCGCCCTGAGATGGAAAAATTTTTCAAGCTATTTCCAAGAACGAAGCTTTCGTGGACAAATAAAGTAATTGGCCTCGTTCTTGGCTATCTTACTATCACTGCTTAAAGTTTCTGCGCTTCGAAACTTTGGGACCCTTATAGTTTGCATTTCGCAAGTTTGCCAGCGAGACAAATATAAAACCCCATACACGAGGTACATATATATATACCACTTTGCATTAGACATTACTGATGTCTTTCCCGCGCGACTTTTCACTCGAATTTTCTGCGAATGGCATATATTCGCCAAGAGTTTCAGTGCTTTTAGCTTGGATTCCCTAATGATATAGGGCGCGCACGCAACCGATGACTTTACTGCTCTTATTGCACGAGCTAAGCGGTGCTTTTACGATTTTTCCGTCGCGCGTTTAATGCTCCGACGGGATTCGCATTAACGGCAACGGCCGTGTCGTTAAAATCTCGTTAACTGTCACGTTATGTTTCTCCGCTGTCTTATGCTAATACCTAAATATGCCCAACTGCGAAAAATGCTGCGAAAGACCAACCACACTTCACGCGCATTCCAATTTTCACGTTTCATTTCCACGAAGCTGTGCAACTGCCAGCCGCTTCATGCAGTGCTTAATAAAGAAGTTTAGTTATACGAGTAATTGTGAAAGATTAGTAGCGTTCAATGGGACCAGAGGAATAGAATCGTTCAAAGAGATTGGACGTGTATATGTTACGTAAATACATGTACAACGAAAGGGTTAAAACTAATTTGCTCAGCTAATTAAGAAAGGTTGGCGACGAGTCGAGAAAATCCGAAAGGAGCAGGGTGCGAACGGAGCAGCAAAGGGTCAGAAAAAATAGGGGTTGAAATGGAGCGGAGAGCCAACTTGGCGAACGATACTCTATTAGCCAATCCTCGGTATCTCAGGGTGCGAGAGTTCCCGGAGAAAAATTACCATGTTGACGAATGGATTTCCATTTTCGTAGAACCTTTTATTCTCACGTGGAAATTCTCAGGCACTGGTATTACCAGCCTACGCGGGCCACCCTCTCGGCTCTATCGTTCGATCTCTGGATCTCCTTTTTTCTCGTTCCACGCTCACGAGCGTTGTCAGTTTTATGGAGCATTTCTTTCTATTGCGTGGATCCCAATTGGGGGGCAGATGGGAATCTTCCTTTGGTTACAAAATTGCGATCGTCCCCTTGATTCTTACCCTCCGAACAATCAAACTGCCGCGATTTCCTTCACCTCGATTCGCCTCGCGACAAATACGAATCTAATAGCTAATTTGCAATTTTATCTCCGCGATACCGCTCGCTATTTCCTCGATCTTAATTGTCAATCTCGCAGAAGTGAGCTCTTCGAGAGCGGAAGCTCGATGAATTTATTTTGCCGGTAGCCGTGCGCCAGGGCTATTGTTTCTGCGTTTGCGACCCCGTCATCTGAGCGTGAGTCGTGATTACCCTGGGCTGGAGAAACGAGTGGTACCGATTGTTCTGCGGCGAAGACCCGGCCGACAGCGGTTCCAGGCCTCAGCGAGAAGCAATTTGCGAAAGGTGTACCAGCGGTGAATGCTCAGCCTTCACCCCTCGAACCTCTTCTTCCAAGATTCATCCAAGATTCTTCCCTTCGTCTCCACTCGGCGAGCGCACCACTGCTATCCTCCGAGGGCCGTCACCATCAGCGGCGCCTTTTAATTCGTTCGACGAGGAAGCCTCTCCCTGATATTCTATTCCACGCTCCAATTCAGACTTAATAAAGCGTCATGCACACGACCTTAGGATCGAGGGGGTGGAGACAACTCCGAGCATTTTTCTGGAGCTCCGTGGCGCCAAAGACGATGGAATTCAATGCTCCCGAATGCTCATTTACTGGCGCCACCAGTCTCTGCATTTCCAGCTGGAAGCCACCCTGGGAATGGAGCGACTTGCAAGGGGTGAGAGCAAGACGACTGCAGCAGGTAAGGAGAGCTCGAGAACTCCTCGAGGAATCCTTAATATAGTCCACGACAGGGTTGAATTGGTAGGGTGTAGGGTGTAGGGTGAGGGTGACGCGGCGCGAAAGGGTGAGAATGGCACGCGACGACCGATGATATTTCGTTCGCGATGAAAATTACTGGCCTTGGTATGTGTATTTCGAGGAGGACTCGGGTAAATAGGCATGGCAGATGGAATAGCTTGGATCAATCGAACTGCGCCTCCCTTTGCGCCTCCCTTTGCACCTCCCTTTGAACCTCCGTAGAATCTGGGCCAATTTCGATCAACATTAAATTACCCTCCATCTACATATGCCATTACGTCGAAATTCCCAGCGATGCATATCGCGGGCATTCTCGATGTGTCCTGGACGTCTTCGGAAGAACGATTTGAGAGGCTAGGAAAAAGGAGAGACTGCAGTCTGTCTATCGATTTCTCCAGGCCCTCCTTTTGGATAAGTGTTTAACCCAAAGACAATGGATTCGTTAATCGCGCCATTAGGACAGGATTCGAGGTGGAAATTCGAATTATGCATGCATGAAGCCCTTGGTCGCGCTCGCTGACCTGTTAAGGGAGAAAGGAAGTTCCGGTTGACTCGTCAGTTAAACCTATGTTGCCCGAGGTTACATACTGAGGCAATTTACGTAACGATTAAGTACTCAAGCTTGCATTATCGCGGGTACACTTGTGCTTCTGTGCCGGTGAAATTTATCGCCCTCCTTACAAGCTTCTCCCATCACCCTCGCAACCACCACTCGTTCACGAGTGCCCATTTATTCCTATTACCCACTATTTCCTCTCGCAATTTTTATTCTCGCGAGAGTGCATCTCCTCGAGGACAAACGCGAATCTGCACCCTTCACTCGGTACACGAGATACGCGAGATCGCCGAACGGTCCGAGGAATTATTCGATTGATCGAGAGATCAAGCTTACGAGAGCGCAAACGAATAAAGCTTCGACCAGTGACAACTCGTTCCAATTGCATATTTCATCGCAGAAGAGCGAGGAGCTCCCTACTGCCGGCAATTATATCGTGATGCAAATGATCCAGCCGAATTAGCAGAGGCCGATTAATTAGCGCTGTGCTACTGGTATACCGGGTAATGCTGCACCTGCAGAACTCTGCCGATCGATCGGCGTAGCGGAGAGAACAGGAGACAACAAATAGAAGCGAATGAGGGAGAGAGAAACCGAGAGAGAAACCGAGAGAAGTGCACACTGTCACGGGGAGTGATTGCAGCTGCAGCAATTAGCATAATCGCGGCGAAACGACCTGCACACGCGACCACGTTGCTCCGCACCGATACGTGCGCTGCGGCGATATTTTCGTTTCCACTCTGCACACCGTCATCCGTTATTGCACCGCAAGACGAATGATGCCTGCCACCGGGTCAATGATCATTTCGCTCCCGGTAGAAATGAGAGATTCGAGTGTTTTTCCCCTACTTCCCACTCGAGCCTCGAATGTAAATCTGTCTGGATCCCAGGGAGAATCTCACGGATTTCCCGCCCAATGGATCGATTGATAATTTCATGACGAAAGCCAAATTTGCGGATTAAGCCGTGTCCGTTGAGTTCGCGGGAGTGGCCGCCTTCGCCGCGCAATTTTGATAATGGGCCAATAATCATAACTATCGGCGTATCGGCCCCCCATTGGTAGCGGCGCGCTAATTATACCGAGTAATACTAAATATCGCTTTATACGGTAAATATAGAGGAAATTGGTGTATTTACCGCAAGGCGTATATTTGCCGAATATCTCGACTACTCGGCCGCGTTCGGCTTCAATATTTCCGGGGGTTTTAGCATTGAATTTCATTAGAAATAATTATGGTTACAGTAATCGGGCTCGGTTAAATGCATCGAGAGTGCAGCAGCGGCAGTGGTGCGTTTCACTTATAGACGTTTCATGGTGAGATATTGGGAGGCGAGCCACGTTTCACGCGATTAAAATGGCTGTAAATCAACTCAGGCAGCACGTTTCGACGTTGGCACGCTTATTTATTTTCCACTGGCCAGTTGTCGTCGGCACGCGAAACAGCGGAGGGGCGAAAATATGCGAAATGCCGGCGATTTTGCGAATAATTGTCGATCATTATGAGCCGACGCCGACGTGCCGAAGGGAATGACGGATAATAATGATTTCTCGCGTGCGAGGCTACCCACCTACTATAACTTGGTTCGCGTCACTATTTCCCGAGCAATTATCGGCGGAAAGTTAGGCTGGAAATGTTTACGTTGCGCTGGCACGCTGACGCGCTAGCGCGCTGGCGCATTGGCAAGCGCGCGCCAAGGGGAATATTCGTGGCTAAAGCGATTAGCATAAATGCAAGGCCCATCGCATGGCATCCCGCGAAGCGGTCACCGTTTTCGTTTATTCGAGCCGCGGCTTTGTAACGTTTAACACCAGACCTGATTGCTGAAATACAGTCTGCTCGTGCACTCCGCTGTAAAAGCCAGAATGCTAATTGCCTCGGTAAATTAACATTCGAGAAAAATGTTGTTTTCGAACCGACACGCGGATTTAATGACAAACTTGTCGCGAATGAAACGATTCTATTCAGATTTGTAAAGGATCTCTATTCGCAACATCGGTTCATTTTGGTCTCGCTTCGAGGGAAGGGCTCACCCCGAAATCTCATTACACCGAAGCAGAGGTTGTTTCAAAGTACGAAGAGTGGTGGTGCATCGTGAGAACTCTCGTGGTAACGAGAATTTAAAATATGATAATGTAGCCAATTCGACTTTTTAATAGCAGCATAGTGGAAAAGTTCGGGGGATATTCTTTAAGGATTATACCGCTCTCGAGAAATGGCAATATCCTGTATTTAGTACCCTTCATGCATAATCTTTGGAAAAAGCACCGGAGGAGCGCGGGCTCGCTCTCTCGACTTAACCACGATATTGTCACGGAAGACTCTTCTCCATTTTTTCTGCGTCGATGCAGCTGCGCGCGCTTTCGGACCAGGAAGTCGCAAGTTTGTCGCCAAGTTTTCGTCTTCTTGGGCGGGCTCAAGTTTCTCCCTCGAGAAACTTGAGCCAATTCCTCGAGCTGCTCTTTTTCTCTTTTTCTTCCCGGACTAATAATGGCAGATACGTTTAACCGAGGTTCGTTCTATTATTTTAGGTCGTTCTCTCCCTCTCTCTGCCACGAGAGTTACGACAATTTTCTCTACCGCCGCTCCGAGCCGAGCTGTACTTTCGCGAGAAACTCGCAAAAATGGGTACTATCCTCCTTGAACGATACCCTGATCAGACTAAAACTTGTGCGAACTCTCCTACAACCTCGCCAAGTTTCCCATCGTTTCGCCGTTGGGGAATCCGCGATTATTTCCTCTCAAAATAAATCATCGACGTAATTATTAAATAAACTCTACGCAAATATTGACGATGCCCGGAATGTCACAAACCCGTAGCGAATTCTCAATAAGCAAACGAAGAGAGCTTTGCTCCCGTTCCTCCGAATTTCACTCGACCATTTTATAATGCGTGAAAGAGTTTAATTAGTATCGTGCACGTGTGACGAGTGGCCTATGGAATTTTGTGAAATACTTTACTCGAGGAGATCGAGCAGTGGCTGACGCTGGAAACCCGTGGTTCAAAGTCTTATCAGAAAGGGAATGGGCGCGGTAAGGTGGTGGCAATATCGGGGGATGCTCGTTAGACGTCGAAGAGCCTTGGGGCCCCGATAAGCCGCAGCAGCGGTTCTTTCGGTGGCTGAGTGAGCTACTCGGCCATCGATAGGACTTCCACGTCTCCGCATTCCACTATATATTAAATACCTCTCGGCACCACCTGAATTTCCGGCCAGGCCGATCACAGTCACACAGGCTGACACCGACACACGAGGGCCAATGGAGCAATGCCCCCTGAAATTCATATCGATCGCAGCAGCGGAAACGCTCGGCCTAAGATAGCAATCTCCCTACAGCGGTGAATCTTAATCGGTTTGCCGGTGAAAGGATCCACTTAATCGGTATTGTTCGGTGCACTCTATCTCGGGTATATTGGCGAAATACGATTTTGGCGAATGTCCGGTGTGTAAGAGATCCCTGCGTAATTCGTGACCTTCTTCAAAGTGACCCAAAGTGGTAGCTCGACGACCGCCGAGAACCTCGCACAGTTCAGGATTGCAATACTAGGGAAACTAAAGTGAGCCAAAGTAGGTAGTAGAAGCTAAAAGTAATTAAAGAATGGGCGAACTAGGAAAAGGCCACGAAAATCTGTTCTGTTTCTCGAATTGAACCCGTGCCACCAGGGTGTAGGCGAGTCGCAAACGAACCATTCTGGATGGTAGTTAAAAGTGTGGGTCGCTATGCGAGCGCGCACTTCGCCTAGAGCTTAAATTCCAGTGGTTGTCCCGCATTCTTGCACCAACGAAACGGAACTAATTCCGAAAACTCTGGTCATGGAATATTCGTTCTCACGAACTGGCAGTGTACTTGGCTTCTGAAAAAAAATTCTCGTATCCTCTGCGATTCACCATCACGAGTTTAACGCCCTTAAATTCCGCCGTACAACCGGCCTTGGCAGTCCATTACACTTTAAATCTCCAATTTGTCAATTACCAACCTTTTGGTCAATTCTGTTTTGAATCCAGTTTAATTCGATTGTCGCTTCCCATCCAAGCAAACTCGATTGTCGCCCTACATTCGCGCTGCACGAGCAAGAAATCCGGCCCAATTGAATTATGTTTCCGCAAAACACGCGTGGCCTGCTTTTCCTAATCTCTCGGCCTAATTCACTCTGGAAAATTCACCGGCAGACCGCGCGGCTCGTCGCGATGCACGCGGCGGAGTTAACGCGCGTAAAGGGCCCCGAAAACAACGGAGGATTAACGGGCTCGCGTTTGTGGCATTGAGGCCGGGTGCGGAGCGGCGATCATCAGCGAGATTTTCACCGCAGTGCACTTTTCACCGGGACGCGAAGCGCGACGAGAAAAACGACGCGGTGCGGCGCGGCGTGGCAAAGAAAAGTGGATCGCGGTTGAAAGGAGGCCAGAGAAGAGCAGAAGAGGCTGGCGGAGGCTAAAGGAAGGGATGAATGCAACTGCATTTCGCGGATGGTACCGCCCGTCGATCTCGCAGGCCTCCTCGCCCGCCATACAATGCCCGCGGAAAAAAGGAGGCTACCGGAAAAACGGGTGACGCGGTGGGCTGGCTTCGAAAACATTACTGGGTACCTCCGATGCCACGACTCTGCATCCCTGCCTCACCTAGGTCTCCACCTAGGTTCACTGGCCTCTTCCTCGGTTCAAGTCGTATTTTCAAACCCTCTTCAACTGCTAGCTCGCCTCGCAGTTCCCGCGCAGGCTACAGTTTCGAAAAAATCCCTTAACTATTCCTGGTGAAGGAACATGGTTGGAGAGAATTACGAGCGTAACCTGTCGTGCGACGCGCGAACCTCAATTAATTCTGACAATCGAAACATTTTTTGCGAGGTGCTTTTGTTGAGGTTTCTGCCCGGTACCCCGTTGAATTTGTCCGCTGGCATTTTTGCGTGCGCCCATACGAGATCCCCCAGGCCAGCAGCGGTTACGAAAGGATTTTGCCATTCTGGCATTTTGACATTTTGGCATTTTTAGAAAATTAAATCGCGAATTATTAAGGTCGAGTACGATTCTGCTGCTCTCTTTCACCCGAGGAGATGCAAGTTCGCACGGGCAAAGAACTGAAAAGGGTCTGCGAAGCGTGACGCAAGGATTTCTCCCTGTTAATCGTACCGAATTGGTTTGCCCCGCGCGTAAATCGAAAGCAGAGAAAGTATAAAGGGATGGTAATTGAGTGATCAGGAGGATTCGAACGCTGGGAAACGAACATGTGCGTCAGTAGCACTGCCGCAATCGTTGCCGCAGCTGCAGCCGCAGCCGCGAATTGTCCGACGCTGGACAGTAAACGCGGTGCGCAAACTGTTCCCAACTATCGGCGGAACTTTCAGCCTAGCCACCCATCGAGATTTAATTAAATATCGCGAAATGCTCGCTACCGCTCCACTGCCTCCCATAATAGCCCCATTGCGCCCCCAAAATATGCCAGGAAGCCCGACCTCACAAAGTATTCCTCTTTCCGAAAAATTCGCTAATTGCTCGATTATTCCCTGAATTTCTCAATAATGCTCGCGAAAATTTTGCGGCTTTTTTGCTGAAAATCTCTCGAAAGTTCGATAGAAAAATGAGAAAAGCGTCGCATTAAAATAGTCGTGTTGAGTTCGGTTCGGTTAGTAGCGACACAACTGTGGGAACAGGGTCTGACAACGTCGTGTCAATTTATCTTTGTACATTACTAACTACGGGTTTATACCGACTTCCCAAGCCCTACCTAACTTTTCCTTGCTCCACTTGCAGTAGCATTGCGCCATCGATCCAGCCGAATGCAAAGTTGGATATAAAACACTTTGTTACGGAGAAGAGAATCTACCAGTATTGTTACAAAACAGTGAGACGATGCAGGGATACTAATGGAGTTCATTAATAAACTTATTACTCAGCATAAACATTTTACTGGCGACCGTACGAATAACGAAGTAAGATAATAGCCGCGAGACACTCACCAGTTAAATCTGCAATCACATCATTCTGACGCCCCGCTGAATTCGACGTGAGTTTCGGGTGGCGGCTCTCTCGAAATCGCATCAATTACCGATATCATCAACGCAGCATGTGCGTGACCAATAGCTAAATAATACGGACGAACAAATATCGAAGACGGATGGAAATAATTAGCCAGCCCTCAGATTCCGCACAGCCAAACGCGATATGAGGGTTTCGCGGGAACGAATGGAATTACAGAAGTTACGGATGTCGCGGTAACCCAGCGATTTTATCACGACCAAATCAGTGGAACTAAATGAATTTTATCGGTGTACAATTCAGCAGTTGGTAATCTCACGAATTCCGGATAATCTCTGTCATCGGTAATGAATCATCCGGTTCGCGGTGGAACAAAACCTTCTGGAGAAGCGAGTTTCGAGAAGGTAAATACCGTTGAAGAAGAGAGTTAATAGAGCCAAAAGAGAGGGAGAAAGAGTTTCCTTCGGCATTCGAGCAGCTTTTGTTCGCAAGAGGAGCGGGCAGCTATCTCCTGTTATTTATATTTGACTCGTTCAGAGGTTTACGATGGACCTGCATTTCATGCGGGGGGTGAAACGTCTGAACCCGCGTCGATCGATCTGCAAGCTCGAACGCGCGCGTTCAACCGCAAAAAGCTCGCCTCCGAAATATTGCTCGGGCTTTTTCCCCTTAAAGCCAGGGCTCGGTGAGCTGCCGCGCGCAAAAATATCTATGCAAAGTCGAAAATGCCATTGGGGCGTCAGAGGGACGCCGGAGGGACGCCAGAGGGACATCAGGGGGACATCGGTGTCATTGATCATCGCTCGCGCGAAAGATGCGGGATGGACAGAGACAAAAGGATCGTGAAGCCGACCGACCAGCTCGCTAATATACGGGCAATAATATTTTGGAGAGCTACCAAGATAATTATCGCACGCATTATAAATCACGGTAATGCTATGCAAATTTCAAAGCCATTGTTTCGATTCCTCGAGCGAATGCGCGTGGTATGGGTTCTCGTTCTTCTCCTCTCTCTCTCTCTCTCTCTCCCACTCTCTCGTTATTATTCGTGGTTTATTCGCGCCGTTAATTTTCCACGTTGCTATCGGCCCAGCTGGGCACACTCCGCGCAACTATTGATTACGAGCCTCCTCCTCTTACGTTCTCTGCATTCTACATTTTTATTCCCGCCGCTCGAGTCATGTTTATTACAAGCCTGCAAGTTACGAACTCGACGGCTTCGCATTAATTTTCCATGGGAAACGATAGCTCTGACATTTTGCTAATTAAGTCTCAGCGATAAACACGGGATAGTCCTGGCGGTCTCCCTCCCTTTCTGTCTGTCTCTCCTGGTGAAACCTCCTTGAAATTTAATAAACGATCGACTCTGCGCCAGATGCCAGCTGCATATATCAACCGAGGTATCGAATTTATTGAAAGTTGTTCAACATTGATACTAGCAACTACTCGCATCTGCTCCTACAATACCGAGGAAGTGGGGACAGAAGGAGGACAGAAAGGGTTGGTAGTTGCAATATCCAGATTGAGCAAGCGGACAAGGTTCGGGGAAACAAATCCAGTGAGGTGCATGCATTGTGCATAGTGGTAGGATAGGCTCGCGCACAAAGTCGCTAATGGAGCTTACGGGATACGGTCGGCATGGGTTAAGGCGACCAGCGCATCAGGCTTTCCCGGATCAGTCCTAAACATCCGCACAGCGATCTACCATCGCTACCACTGCCATCACCACCGGCCAACCTCCTCCTCGAAACTTCATCCCCGGCCGAATCCTCTCAGCATTTACACCGCCAACGATTTAGCACTCTCCGCAACGCGGAACTTTCGCATGGAAAATAAGCGAGTTTACGAGGCCCCACGAGAATATGCTCCGCTCCGTCGCCACTAAAAACCCTCTTCCGGGCCTCCGTAATTCCACAGTTATGGAAAGACTGTTCCTCGTCTACTGTCGGAAGTTACAGAGCGTGCAGTGATAGTTGAGAAAATAGTTCTCTGCGTTCCGTCTGCTTTAATAGCGAGTCTACGTGTAATAAGACCTCTCATGGCAAGCACTTTTTGCAACAATGCATCAAATTGGTCGATAGTCGAGCAGTGGAGATAGAATTGAGAAAGCGAATTGAAGGGAAAAAGAGAAAAGGAAGAGCAAGTTCGAGAGATATAGATAGGTCGGTTGTATCCCAACGATCTTGGCGTAATTTAAATCAACTGCTGCGTGAACTGTATTTATGGCGTATGCTACCGAGCTTTTTTCCACTACCCCTTTCTGGCAGCGTCGGCGGGTTCGCTCAGAGAGAACAAAGCCCGGTGTGCTGTGACACAAAGGGCCAAGTTTTGCGCGACTTATTCCATTCAGCGGTGAGTTATTTTCTTAGAGCACGCGTGCGCTGACCGGGACAATCGGCGAGCAAACGTAAATCCTGATTAAGGACAATGCTGGGTGTCCCGTTTTCTCTCCGAAACAATTACACTGCTACGCGCACGCTATGCTCGTTCCAGTTCTCGCGAATTTTTCGAGACGCTTCCTGCTTAAAAATATTAATCCACCGAGGGATTTTTCGAGCTCTGCGCTCAAAATCCCGCCGAGCCGGAAGAGTAGAGAGTTTCGCGATATTTCGGCGAAACCTATTTTTAATATTGTCGCAATGACGAGTGAAGCGCAAAGAACAAAGAGCCTTTGCCCCGTGACAGATGCGAAATTAACGCGACAGGTCTGCGAGCGTAAAATTAACTCTGGGAGCGCTAGTTAAGCAGGGTTGGCTTCCTAAAAAACTGGTCGAGAAACTATTGTACCCTGGATGCAAAACACTTCTCATCTTTGTTCAATTAGCTACTCGAGCGAGCTGATTGTCAGATAAGAAGAGAAAATGAAACTTGGCATAAAACGAATCATTAAAAACTCTATCCTTTTCAATCTAAATGCTAATCTAATCGTTCAAGATCAATTAGCAGTACTGTAAAACACGCTTTTACACGATCGTTCAACAGGAATTTTTCCGAGAAATCAACCAGGAATCTGAAACGCTAAACAGCCATAGGTTCTGGAAGCACGCTGTTCATTACTGTTTCCTAATCACTGGGATGAGCCATCCGCGGTTCACCACGCTAATATACTAACCCAGCGCAGTGCGTAGGATTATTCAATTAACTCCGAGTGCTTCTCACGTGCGGCTAAAACCCGGCGAAACAATTAAACGTCACTCGCCGTCGTGGCTGTATTGGTCGACGAATATGAAATAAATGGAAATCGTGGTCTAACTATGTCCACGCAAGGCGACCATTATCCAACCACCACGACCGACAGTCGAATGAATCGACTGCAGCCTGACATACGAGCTTTCCATCGTTCCTCCTGCTATTGCTAGCGCGATATCATCAGATTACGAAAAATTAATCGCTCTACCGTGATGCCGCGTCCGAAATTGCTTCTCTGTCCAGCGAACAAACATTCCACCATTCGGTGATTCTCAGGATTAATTCGGAATAGTGCAATTGCAGTACTCGCCAACACTATACATCGCAAACATTTTTCCATCGATCCTCACGTCGTTGTATGATAAAAGAAAAAGAAAAATCGTAATTGTGATCAACGGAATTTCAATATTTGGGTGTGGTTCTATCGTGAAACTTCCGAGCCCTCCTTCCGGGGCTTCCCGACGAAGGTAAATCTAGCATGAAAGAACGAGGGCAACCCCATTGACTCCGGACCTCCGACCGCAGAAAGTGCCGTAGGTCGCGGTCGATCGATCGGCCGATTTCAATTAACCGACTAGTCGACGAAAAACCTGGCGGCATACGTAGGTATAGAAGCGAGCGCAGGCGAAGCGCCACGGATAGCTCCAACTTCTAAATGCAACTTGGTTTGCAAAACCTCCGTGTGCTTTCATTCAGAGAGTAGACCGCTTTCAATTGAAGCCCCTGCCTCCACTCTCGGACTTTAATTCCTAGCTGCTCTGCTTCTGGGTAGCCACTCCGAGGCCGAGTTCTCAACCATCTCTAGCTACTCGTTTGCCAGTCCACGTGCGCGCCACTGAATACTCTTGGCTTCTGAGATTTGTTTACGCGAACGTGCTATCCATAAGTGGAACTTGATGAAAGAGAAGAGAAAACCCTCGCCCTCGGATCATCATCGAGTGGTGAAACTAACCCTTTGCTATCCAAAGTATTATCGATGAATTTCTCCAATTCCGCTATCCATATAGTTCAACGTTAAAGCAGAAAAAAGAAAAATATATAAAAGAAAAGAAAATTGAAAGAAAATTCCGAACAAGTTATCTTTGTTTACGAGAGCAATTGAAAACTTTTGGAGAGTACACATTATTAATGTGGAAACAACAACGGTTGTAAAGTCACTATGAGAGACCGTATTGGTATATCCTGTCAAGAGGTTGAAAAGTTTTACATTCGGTTACGTAATCGCTCTCCCCCGTCCATTAAACTCTTCAATTGGTGTTCGATCCATTCTGGCGAGCGGGCTTCGCGAAAGTTGTTCGCCGCAGTTCTCTGCACACGGCCGAACAAACCGCCGATTTCCTGCACTCGGAACTGCAGGACTACTACGCCGATGACTCCCCCACAGCTGCGATTCTCCTTTGCACGGAGGGACGAACAAACCGCCGTAATTGCTCGAATACCGATAGACGGTGACCTCGACTAACTGCTCGCTGTTAGATAATTCATTCGCTCTTGCGAGAGCTCGAGTTATAGTCCCTTGGAATCTACGACCCGAAGACACTAGCTATCACCGCATAAATCTTGACACGGATATATCATCGAACTAAATCGCCCGGCGGACCGATCGCGTTCCGAGCACATTAATTCACCTGGTAGGTAGATTTCCAGGACGATTTTAATTGAGTCGCGCTAAAGAATTTGGGCTAAACTTGCGGAAGAGCGGTGCGGTTTTCCGGATCGATCCGCAGGGGGTTTCCGGTGTGAAAAGTGGCGATGTCGCGAAACTAGATACCTCTTTACAGGAGACGTAGGAGCCGAAAGCTAGGCTGGAAAAGCGAAGGGGTCAGAGTGAGCCAAGGACGATCCTCCGTTGGACATAATGGAGGACATCAGTAGAAAGAACGAGCGGAAAGACAGGCGGCTTGGATCCGCGGCCCTGGAAAGGCTGAATGTCGCCCTGAGAGAGGATGGATTGATTGTGTCCAAGTGAGTTAAGACTCTACTCTTTCCCTCCTTCCGTCGCTTCCTACCTCCGAGGTCGAGCGCGCAACTGTCTCCTAGTACGGTTTTTCAAGTCCTCTTTCGGTTCTGGGGACTCGGGAAAGAAAGGGAAAGAAGGGGAAAGAAAGATTCGGGGTCGGACCCCTGGTCTGCTTTGACGAAGGTTCCTATTCCAGCCAACCGCAACCACTACAGATTCCCAGAAACTCTCGCTTAATGACGCAAGTTTTATTGTGCGCCATCGTTCAATCTGCCAGCGGCTTCGCGATAAATGCCCGCGCGATCGAGATCGACCGCTACCAGGATCAATTGGAATTCCTTGGACACCGTCGAGATTAACTGGCGTAATAAATTTCCAGCTAAATTATTCACATTACTTTACCAGTATGCACATTACGCCCCCTCGGCCAAAAAGTTGAGTTAATTTAAAAAAATCCTCGCGAATTATTCGCTTAATAGGAGAAAGAAAAAATTGGGGAACGAGAGGTGGTAATTACGAGGGGGCGAATAACCAATGGAAAAAGCTATAGACATGTCCGTGAGAGAATTTTGTCAAAACTTAAGTAGTTCTATCTCAACGAAATAATTCCGTGGTCGGGGGTAAAAGAGTAGTGAGTGAAAGTTATTGCCGCGCGCTAAAACTCTGCGGAACTTTAATGGAATATATTATTTCGCGTAATCGAAATTTTCAAGAGTCGCCCCACGTTTATCGAGTTTATTATGAGCGTCTTTAGAGTTCCGAGAAAGTAGCGCTGCGTCTCCCGGATGCAGGATTTACATGGAAACTAGAGAACAGTTACAGCTACAAGAACGCGACTCGTATTTCTACAGGATCGTCGACTCTGGTAATATCCTCGACAAAGCCAGGACACTCTAATATCCGCGGGGACGCAGAGGAACACGCGGAAAAACCCGGGAACCAGAAGAGGAGAAGGATAAGCTTCGCTATCGGAATGAAGCTACTCATCAAGCACGATTCCATCCTGGATATTAAGCAAAGCCGCGAAGTCGAAAGGATTTTCTCGGCGATCCATTAGCAAATAGAATGTAATTTATGAACAAGCATTAAAGCTCTCTTATAAATTAGAAAACGGCAAGCTCCCGCCATAGAATCGTCGGCATTATTTATGCCTCGCCCATTAGCGCGAGAACGCCAGATTTCACCCATTTTTCCCGAAATCAATTACGTTTGCCTTCACCACCAAGACCCCTTCTTCAGTCTGCCCCATCTAATTAGCCCGCTCCGAAGAGAAGGAGAAAAGTCTCCAGGTAAGAAATTGTCAACTCGCCTCGAAAGTGAGATGATGATAGAGAGTATGGTATAGAAAACAGGAGGGCCGAGGGTTATCGCTTATCAGCAAAAAGGACTTCTTTCACGGTCCCGCGAGCTCGAAAGGTCGTAATTAGGAATAATGAGCTTTCTTATTAATATTTCGCGCTTCTTCGATGAAAATTACTGAATACCGAACGAGATGAATGGAGAAAATTCAAGACGCCGCGCCGCGCCGCACCGTGAGACGCGATTTTTCGCAGCCAATATCGATTTAATGGAGGGGGGGATGAGCCTGCATTTTCCCAACTCATATTTATGCGATTAATTCAGGACGGGCGATGTAACGAGGCGAACTGCGCTGGAAGTTTCTCCAGCCAGCCACGGACTCCTGGATTTCGGGATGATTGCAGTTTCATTATTCTCAGCCTGTCGTATACAGTCTGGCAATTGTAGTGTTCCACAATGCGCCTGTCAGGAATTATGTACGATTCTCTGGCGGAGGTCTCTCGCGATAGAAATATACGTTTCGAGTGGCAAGTACTCTATAATTCAACTGAGCTTAGTCTTCCAGTTTTCACCGGAGCTTCCGCGAGAATGAATTCATTGCAAATCACGACTCAATATTTTTTCATAAGTTGCTCGGGAACTTTCACGAGCGGTGACGAATTTTTTCGTACACTCGAACAATTATTGCAACGGTGTTGCGAACTGGGAAAATTGGAATACTTTCGGCTCGAAAAGTTCGCCGGGATGGAAACGAATTAGCGAAGGTTGCGATCGAGAGCAATCGAGCGTCAGCGGAAAGGAGATCGTAAAGGAGCGCGAAAGGAAAAAGCGAACGCGGAACAAATTCTGGCTCTGGGTCACGTTCCAACGAAACTGGCCTCGATCGAACAATAACACGAAGCGTCCGCACCGATGAACCTCCGTGATTCTTCCAACTCCCTATAATTCAGGATTTTTTCAATCTCACTCCTCTGCGCCGTGACATTTTTCTCCCGGTTAAATATTCAAAGAGAAAAAGTTAAAAAACTGGTGGCCGTATCGCGGAAAACTTGATTCGGCAATTTTCCTCGTTTCGTAATCGCGTCCTCATTTACCACGAGCCAGTAACGAATCCGAGATTTACATTGCTCCGGCATTTATGTTGGAGCATTTGATTTTTCCGCGGCATCGATCCTACTCTCCGAGGGGTAGAATTGATTGGTGCAAATATTTAAAGTGTACGAGAGACCACAAAACTCACTGTATCGGTCGCGGGAACCCAAGAGACGACCAACGGCGAACGGCTCCGTAGAATATAGCCGCACACGCTGGACGATCGTAAACTACCAGAATTTCTCAATCGAGTTTTACGGTTCCATCGCGTTTAAGGGGTAGTCAGGTGCCGCCACATAATCCACGTGACATATTCGAGAACCTGGCTAACTGGCATATGATCCTCACCAGTAAACTCGTACAGTTTAATGAGCTCAGCCAAGCATTAGTCGTCGCGAGACAAACTAAAGCAAAAGTGCGGGGGGAAAGATACCGACTAAAATCCCGGGGCAAAATCGAAGGGTGCAATCGGGGAGGAGTTTTATGGCGATTTTACAGCGGCCACCGGAAAACAGGAAGCCATTCTGCGACTGCCACCTCCGAGGGTGCAGTCGTAAAGCGCTACCCCTGTGCCACCCCTGCGCCACCCTTGCACCACTGCGAAGATTATGTACAGAAGCAAACTGCTGATTGCCGGCGACCCTGAGAATATCACTGGCATCGGGAGAAGGTATAAATTTCAGTATGTGCGAGCACCAATTTCGATAGACATCATTTGATCGACCGAATTGCTTCCATCATTCTCTGTCTGATTTAGGATCTGGATGAAACTCACCTTTAACGGCGTTCAACTTGCTGCCGACCATCTGCTTCGCGACGAACGCTGCCATTTTGCCTGCTGTCTGCTGTTACTAGTAGTTCAGTCGAATCTCTTCAGACCTGAAACGAGAGATTCGGATCAATCCCTTAGCAAGCAGTTCGCGTGTCAACCGAACGGGTAGACAGTGGATGATTTTCTCTACGGTCACGCGTGGCTCATGTGGGAATAAGTGTCAGGGTAAAGACACGCTCGCGCGTGGCCGAACAATGGAAAAAGTTTCTCGGTCCTCATCCACTGGGCAACCGTCCTCTCCTGCCTGCCCATCTTGTTGGTAGAAACTTTCAAAACGACTGTACTGCGAGCCCAGTTCCATTCGGACAAATGAATTTCCACGAGCCGCGCATTTAGAATTTATAGAATGCTTGCGTGACAGAAGTAAGTTGCAGTTTGACTTTCAATGTTAATAACACGATCGCTGCAGCCATCCGATAGACTGGCAGTTTTTTTACAGTTCTTTCATCAAGAAATACAATTAATTTTGTAAATAATCTAATCTAGTTTGAACGAACGGTGGGAAGAAATGAAAATTTGTATTGTTCCAATTCCGCTTGGCACCAATTTAATCTTCTGGTAGATTTATTGCCAACACACTCCGCGACACAATACGACTGAAATTCTGAGTGTATCGAAACGGTCGGTGTCGCAGGAGACACGAAACTTTTGATGAAATTTCACGTTTAGCATCCGCCATTATTACGTCTGATCCGTGAGAATGCGCTAAGCATGCTCGTATTACTCTTGCCGCGTTACAATTCCACGGGCAAGGAATTTCATTTTCTTACCGAGAGAGAGTACGTTCATATCTCCCCTGCCGGAAATGAAACCCTAAGTCGAGATAAACAGTTTGCCTAGCGTGCCAGGGGAATGAGGTAGCAGGATGGCGCCCAGTGGATTGCCTTGGGGCATCGAGAGCCGATATCGGCTCCCACAATTTTATCCACGGGGACGGAGAGTTTAGCATCGCTAAACTTCATGTTTCGGATTTGTCCGAGGCAAAGAGACAGAAGAGGCGTGGGATCGATAGAGAAATAAGCGAGCGAGAGAGCAAGGCGAAGAGAAATATGGGGCAGAAAAGGGAGAAACGGAGAGGGAGCGAGCGAGAAGGGTGGAGAATGCGACGCCAATGGAGCGACGGTAAACCGGGCGTCGAGACGTCTCGGCGCCTTTTCCCTCCCGCAGAGTGATTTTCCAGCGGCCCGCGGCGGGCACAGCGGCGGGCACAGCGGCGGGCACAGCAGCTTTATCCTAGCAGCGATGCGTGCGGCTGACCCGTTTCCTCCCCAATGCCCTTGTTTTTCCTTCCCTCCGCTCTTATGTGCCGAGTCACTACGTAAATGGCTAAACCCAGCCACGATTACCGATCGAAATACTCTCGCGAAATGGCCAGTGAGTCAAAGCAAACCGTGCGAAAGTCCGCGAGAAAATAATCTGAAAATATCACTCTCCATCGCGTGCTCCACAAGTTCCTATTGATTAAGGATTATGAATTGTTTGACTAGCGAAGCTTATGAAGATTATAGTTTCGCTGGAACAACTATTATAGATTATACTCTAACTTGGAGTACAAACACTTTGGTTTTCGGATTTACAAGTCATTTGCAAGTGGGTTTTATAAATTCAGTCAAAGCCGGTGGTTGTATGAATTTTCTTTGAGTTGATCTCGACCAACTGTTTTTTCCGATGGTAGGCGAGCGATGAAGACGCGCTTGTAACAGGCTGTTCAGGTCGAGTTCTTCAATCGGGTCGCTTAATTCCACTGGGCTTAAGCGCACTTCCGCTTATACATATGGATGCGGCCTGGCTGCCTTTGCATCCCTGTTTTTGTTTGTTCACCGAGCGATTAAGCAAGCGACGTCAACATCGACGCCGGACCTAACTCCCTTCTCGCTGGATGATCAAGAGCGCCCTGAGCTCGACCTCCTTTGCGGCTGATTGCTTTTCTAGGCCTCCCGCGGATTCGGCGCTTTTAACCTCCGCCTTCGAGGCGACGCGACCGAGGACTCTACGAACCAGGGTCTGAATAAACGAAAGATTCTCGCTCGAAGGAACATCCGGAAATTCATGTACACTCTTGATTGCGGGGTAAATCAAAATTCTTCGATTCATGCTCCACTGTACGAGTGGAGGAAAATACACACGCCCACGCTCAAACAGAATATCTAATTTGAAATAAAGGAACAATCATCGCTTAACGAAAGCAGAGGTCAATTTTATCTCCATAAGAATCGCGAGATTCAGAACGAGTCGCCGACGAAAGAAAGCACTTGGCGAAACGAGTCATTCGATAATGGATTTCGTGGATGGCCACGACAGTGATTCTTTGTACAATTACATCGCGAGTCACGGTCAGCTTCGTCTTTGAAAGCTGGGGGATCGCGAAATTTTGTCAAGCGGAGAAAGCGAGAGAGAAATAGTCGTTCGAGTCTTTGAAGAGGCTCTCCTTGGGAAGAGAGGACACCGGCCTTGTTAGGACGATGTCTACGGGCACGAGACCTAAGCGGCATCCTGCCGAGTCGCGAGTCCTTGATCCCCGTGCTCTAATTAAATAAAGCCAACGGAGTAAGAGAGGACGATAGACAGAGGAGGCGGATTTCGGTATTGGCTAGAAGAGAAGTTTCCCTTCTCTCGCGCCATTCCGCACACGTCTCCGCTGCTTCTAATGCCAAGAAGGTGCTGGCAAAGGCTTCTCGAGACTCACGAAGGGATTTAGGAAATTCGAGAGGGCCGAGGAGACGGAGACGAAGTGGAGAGATAAAAAGCTTGAAGATAAAGCTTTTAAAATTAGAGAGAAGGTGAAATTAGGACGATGGAGGGGAGATTCCCGTAGTGAAGAAAGGGGGAAGAATGTAATTGTTCCGTTCTCCCGAATGACTTCTCTCGCACTCTCATCTCGCTGGAAACACTGCGACGGATAATTGCTCGCGAATAGAAACGGACGAGGGTTCTAATAAACTGTCGATCGATCGATCGCGATTGATCGGGACGTGAAATATCTCGCTGCAGGGCATATCCTGGCAGCGTGACAGCCCTGACAACTACGTGATGACGGCTCCCCGAAGAACCAGGTCGAACGTGACCCTCGGCGAAGCAGGTGCCCCGCGAAAATTAAGAATGCCGGAAGTGTGCCAACGGCAGTCGAACTTGGGCCATGCCGGGAAATCGCGCGGTCCACGAGATAAAGGGGTTTCTGACACCCAATGAACCTCGCTCGAGAATTAGAGCTACGGTTTTCTCGCGACTTGGTATGCTCGCGGCACGTCCAACATTTCAAAAGAAGATCTCGCTTGAATTTGTACGAAATTACGACTCTCCTATCTTATTCCAATCCACCATTCTTTCCACCAACGTAAAGCGCAGCGAAATATAAAGCGTCAGCTGTCTGTATTTCTTCTAAAAACAGACGATCTTTAGGAGAGAACAGATTAATGGAATAGATTTAATCATTCGGCGCAAAGAAATAGAGTCGTTATATTATATCGCTCTGGAATCGAAATAGCACATTTGAGTTGTGACGCAAGACCAAAATAAAAGCTGAAATCGTCATCAGGGAGAAGAGGGATCAGCGGGCCGTAAAAAGCTAAAGAGGCTAAAAATGAGAGAAAGACGACCTCGCGGGAAGAGGGCCAAGGCAGAAGAGTCGGGGTTAAAACCGCGGTGAGATAATGCTAGGAGGGCAAGAAAGAGAGGGGGGCGGGGAGGGGGGGGGGGGGAGAGAAAAATAATTATCCGAATGTCGATCCCTCCTTCAAACCGGCGACCCTTTTCCCTCCTGCCCTTGAAGGAGGTCGAATCAGAGCGTGTCAGCCCGAAAGAAAGGCAATGAGCCCAAGGAAGAGGGTAAAGGCCAAACGTCCCCGTAAACCAGCCACAATTTCTGTCCCTTTAATTAATTTCGCGCCGCAGCACCGCTCTTCCGCGCGGGAATTTGTCGCGAATAATGCGAAGAGGGAAACGAGAGGAAGATGCGAGCCGTGGTTTTCCCGTAAATGCGACTTCCTGCAGCTTGCGGTTCGTTTTTTCAAAGGGGTTTTTAATATCACCGAGAGACGCGGAAAGCGTGATTCTGAGGAAATCTCGCTTCGCGTAGGTGCAGATGGGAAAAATTGCTCTGATTATAGCTGCGGTTACAATTCCTCCAAGCTAAAACAATTCTCGGATTACGTAACGCGGCTTTCTTACAATCAAGCTTTTTTCACCGACAGAAAAAAGGATTGTAATGTGTTACCGGTGACTGATGCAGTTGGTTTGAATCGAAGTGGCGTAAGAGAATTTTCCGCAATCGCGCAGGTCAACACGGCCGATGCAAGCTGCGCCGCGAGCTTTAAGCCGCGAGCTTGAATAGCCCGAAAAGTTTAGAATAACTCTACCCGACGATTACGTACCACGGGGATTACAACATCCGTCTGGCTCGCGGGATATTGTGGGATAAAGAGGGCCGGCCAGAGAGTTATACCCCGAAACCGCAGAAAACTCCCGAAAACTGAAAAACTCGCGAAGCGAACGAGCGAGCGAGCGGACCGAGGTAAAATCCGAGGGAAAATGCACTGGCATATTTGTTAATGAACTTTTCGACTTATTTTCTCGGACGAAAGCTCCCGGAAGAATCCGAGGCTAACTAACGCGCTCGCTGCTAACGCGGTAAAAATCGAAGAGAACAATTGGAAAGAAGCCTCGAGATGAAAGATGTTCGAATGTTCAAGCGAAAAGTGGGTACGCGGCGAAAAGAAGAAGAGTAAATAGTAGCATCTCCGATCGCAAAGAGAAAGATCTTACTTCTGCGATAAGTAACTAAAAATAGCCTTGCCAATTGGCAGTTTCCCGACTTTGTAAACTGTGAAGTGGCCTTCACCGGCAACTTCTACAGCCTGCTGGCTGATCCTATTTGTTCTCCCGATCTAATTTAATCTCCTTCGGCAGCCTTTAATTACCGAGCACCTCGCAGTGAGATTTAATTACCGGACAGTAGCGAAACTCATTAGAACCACGCGGCAAGGAAATTTGCCGATGAGATATCGCGCGATCGCGAACGCTACATGGTAAGAGAAAAAAGTGTGAATCGGGTGAGAAAGACCGATTCCGAGTGGCCATTCACACAGGTGCATTCGGAAAATAGAAATACAGAGGTGCTCGCGAAAAGGCTGACTGGAAATGGAGCTCGATCTTATTTCTAGGTAACTAAATTGAGATTGCATGATAAAGTGCCGCGGCTAGGTGCCTTGAAATTGGCAATCATTGTGCTCAACTTTTCTAAAGTCGTTCATCCCTTTTTCCCTCGGTAGTTCCAAGGAAATCGCCTGCAATTCGTTTCTCAGCCATTCCGACTCGCAACTTCACTCTCAATCTAATCGCGTCACTCCGAGATTTGGTGCTTCGAATTTTCTCGAGTAAAAACACAGGGACACGCGGGACACGGATGAGTATAGCTAAATAAGTCGAACTACGGTTCCCGGTCGCTATGAATGTTAGTTTGTTAGGACTGACAGCTGCAGCGCATACACCGATTGAATTCCGCCTATTACCGATAGGATAGAGTGATTTACAGGTGTCACTCCGCATCGACATCCCTATCCACTCGGCTTCTATCAGCTTGCACTTCAACTCGACGGGGAAAATTTCCATAATTTCAAGCAACACTTCCGCTTTGACGAGAACAATGCCAATATCTTCGATACACCCGACTACCCTAACGAATCGGACAAACAGAGCGAACAGTATCGGAATCCAGCAGGCGTTTACTCTCCAGCGCGGCGCGGCGCGACGTGGCGCCGGGAGCTTCTGATCCGGCATTACTTCAATCCAACTCTATCCGCGCGATATCGATGGATCATCGCGGATACCGAGTAATCGAGACATTCGCCGGCTGATATACTGGATTACAGATATCGTTAACGAGATCAGGAATATCCAATATCACCCTCTGACACCTAGAGATAGCTACCTTCAGAGCTTAATTCCCTGTTTCATCTCCGCGCCACTCCGGCCTTATTGTGAAGGAGCATTATTTAACAGGGTCTTGGTGATTCCCAGTCGAAGACAGATATTCGAAGCAAGCATCGCCAAGATCTCGAGTAAGTGAGAAATCGTGTAATAGCGTGATCCATCAAGGCAATCAGTCACTCCATCAGGAGCGATTCCACTGAAATTGTATTCTACGTCCTCTGTCGCGGCAATCTCGCAATATGTATTTCGAAAGTAATGGCAATACATTAGAACTCTGACCTAACCGTGTCTCATTTTTCTCCCGTAAAAACTAAGTCTACCGACGCGACGCAAGAAATATACTATGTACACTATATATAGAATATAATGAAACGAATATATTCCACGTGCCAGATATCAATAATGAAATGCTTAAAATTATTACATGCCATGAAAAGAATGATTGAAAGAAGAAAGTAATGAGAGTAAATTTCAACATTTTTTTTGCAACTTGTATTGTCAATCAGTTTCGTAGCGACTTCGCGATAGGAGCGTGTGTTGGAAGATCGTTGGGCTTCCCCCACTAATTTGATTAGCAGTGGGACAGCCAAGTTACAGAAGAAGCCCTGCGGACGGAAACAACCGTGCTGGTGAACTGACAATCATGAACGTCGACGTAACCGTCAACGTCGTGATGTCGGAGGGTGATGCAATGAGAAAACGAAATAATCGTTTCGGACAGGAATAACTATCATTTCAGTAGACCGCTCGCTAATCGAGGAGCTCCATCTTTAGAATTCCAGAATAGTACGCAATGACCTTTACTGGGTATTAAAAGCCATTAGCTGCGCTTGTTTCAGAACACTACAGTTCCCTCTCTCTCTCTCTGAACTGCGAATTGTTCAAGACTTCGATAAACGCTGCAGTAAAACTCGAGATAAAATATTTACAATGGAAGCTGTTTACTCGCCAACAAAGAATCCTTGTAGAATTGATAACATTAATATGAATTATTTTTTATGCGATGTACATACGTCTGTTCCGGAATGATTTTAATCTTCCTGTCGCGCGTCAAACAAAACCTGACCTTAATTGGCAGTTATTATTCCAGACAAAAGGACACAGGGTCGGAGAAAAAAGCAGGAATACAACAAGGATATTTCACTCGCGTGGAAAAAAGGGGCCTGACAATGCGACAAAAGACGACAAAACTCCGGTTGCTTCAAAAGCAGGTGTTTCTTGCGACACCGTTTCACGAACTGCATAATTAACTCGTATCTCCTTGAGCCTCCGGCGTATTACAGACGAACGATTAAACCGGTTACAACGTTGACACAATACTCCTTGAAATAATAATCCACCGAATAACTTTGCCATTCCAGCTGCTCTATCCGTCCTTCCCTTAATTACAGTGGCCCAATTACAACGACGACGACGCCGACGATGAACCCTCCCAGCGATCGCAATTTTCCTCGGAGCGTGCGAACTCAAATACCCGGCAAGATATCACTGTGCATTATTCGCCGAGTGCTTTGATAAGCCGAGCAAGCGAGCTTCGGCTTTATCGTTAACAAGGCGACAACCCTTGCGAGTGGTGCGTACTTTTCGAGCTATCCCCGCGAACCCTGCGCCACGAAATCTCACTGTTCTCAAAGCGAACCTTTTTTCTTTGTGCGACAAAAAACATATTCGACGCTCCAGTTTTAATGGATGTTCGTCATTCGCATTTTAATTACCGGTAAAACGAGAGAAAGCGAATAGTGGGATTTTTGTCAAGTCGGAAATCCTCGTTGCGGAGGTGGCTGCCACGCGCGTGGATGCGTGAGTTCGTTTAACAGAGTCAAATGCACCGTTAAGCATGGGCTTCTCTGAAAACCACCCTTTTTCTTTTTCTCGTTCTTTTCTACCTTACACGGAGAATTTGTATCCCTTGCCACGTTAGCGTCCTTTCGCGACTTCACCTTAAAATTCAAAGCAGGCGAATCTTTGGCCGAGAGCTATTATCAAAAGGGTAACCGTGAATCGTCGTGGAATCGTGGCACGAAAAAGGGGGCTTGCCCTTTTTGTCCGGCGTAATTAAGAAGCCGCGAATAAAGCGGCGCCTGTAATGAGAAATCTGCGGGCTTTGCATTCAAATGATATCGCTATGAAGTAATTAAGAGCTCTACGTAATTACGCCATCTCCGCCGCATTGACTAGCACTAGTTTTCCTTGCCCGACGAATTCCATTGGCGGGAACCTGATCTTCTCGGGGTTTAGACAATAGCGCATCAATTGGATGCATTGCGTCTTTCGGATGTTCCCACGGGGATGCGAATTATTACTCTCTAACACGAAGGCTCTGGGAAACAAAGGGCAGCTTTGCCAGTAGAAGATACACAAGAGTTCGGCAAAGTACCGTTCTCGAACTCCGATCGAGCGAAATTACAATAAGATTCCCTTTAATGAGATGCAATCTACCCGGTTGTTCGTACCCCGATAATTAACAAAACTTTGCTTTGGCTAAGCTGATACTCTCGGTCGACGGATCGGACGGGCAACCGATATAAAGCGCAACGACGAGGCTCAAGTTCTTCTCACAGGCGTATTTGTTCGAATGGAAGAAAAATCAAGAGGCAAACGAATTTCTCTGTAGCCAATTCTTCCCAGTTGCAACCGGCAAGTCCGAAGAGACGGGAAAGAAGAGAAAAGTAAGACGGAAAAACGCCGCGAAGGATCCTGGCAGCGAGACTCATTGCACTGTCTCGAGCGAGTGGGAAGGAAACTCGCGCGTTTTCGCACGAAACGGAGAAATATTAAGGGTTGCACTCTCCCGATATTAGAAATCCTGCGGAAGATCGGCCGCGATTTGTTCCAATGAAACCCACCGACAAACGCCCTTCCGATACCTCCACGGCGGCGTTCCTATTTCCGCGTAACGACCAACTCGTTTCTCTTGTCCCATAGAATTCTCCTCCTTTCTCTTCGCCAGCTTCGAGCACGAAGCTGGCGGAATTGCCAGTGGAACGAACGAGTACTACTTTCCCCAATAGCTCGAACTTCCCCTTTCCTCGTCGAAGGTGTTGCTCGCCGATGTTCCGACCTCGACGTCGATTTCGCGGAACGAGGGAAAAAACGAAAATCTCCCTGTTTCATGGGGATGATGCAAAATGGTCCAAGTTATAGTTGAGCTCTTAAAGTTCAGCCTGAAAATCGAAGGATAACTGGGAGGGCCCTCGTAGTAACCCTTAATCACCATCGCTCCCAAAACTTTCCAGCTCCGCTACATCTCTGACACTCGCAGCCCGCCAAATTCCACTTGCCACCCTATCTTGTTGAATAAATAACGAGTCCGCGAGCTCGTACGTCAAGCTTTTTCATCCAACCGAGACGTTGTATTGACTCTTCATTTATCAGGCTACCTTCGTTCTTGAGCGTCGCTAGCAGAGCCCAGTTACACACTTTGGGAACGATCCTTGAAGAATCTCAATGACACGAATGTGTCATTACGCTTGCGAAGACTTACAATAGAGCGAGAAGCGGGAGTCGCGAAACCGGCACAGATCAAGTTGCCTAATCCACAGTCTCCTCTATGAAGAGTCTCTCGAGCCCTAGAGGTTTATTTGGTACTTGGCGAAAATGAACGGATCAAAAATTGCAAGGATCTCTCGAGCTTCGGTAACCTGGCAGCAGTCAAGCGAGATTTTACGTTGCGCCCTTTTCCCACGATCTTTGCGCGCAATCTTGCGGACCGTGAATGCCGAGGGTGGTTAGGAAAGTTTCGTGGCAGCGACGTTCCCGCAAACGAAAATCCTGCAGTCGGAGTAGTCTAGCCTGCGGAAACGTGTTTCCGGTTGCGCGACTAAAAGCGGCCCCCGCAAACACAGCCAAGCTCCAGTCGCAAAATCGTCGTTGAGCGACTCTAGCAGAATTACGGTAGGACTGGTGAATAGCACTGTCGCAACGTCCCACGAAACTGCTATCTCCCTTGCGAATCGCGATAATTTCCCGGCAAAGCGTCGTGACTGGAATTTCGATCGTTATGGACCTTGCTCTTTCACCGCTACCCGTTGACTCCTCCGCGCTTTCTGTCCATTATCTTGATCCCGTCTGGTCGCCGGATGCTAATGCGCTAATGCAGCGGACGCCCTCGACATCGAGCTCGACGACTGTTTTGTCTCAGTTAACGTGGAGCTGCGGATCCCTTGCTAGTTGCTTCGCGGAAAACTAGCTCTGGACTAGCACTGGAATTACCAATGACGCGGCAACGCGGTAAAAGATATCTCCTATAGAACATACATTCCAAATGAATTCTCTGGCCATGACTAAATTTTAGCAGCCGGCCTCCAGCCTCGATTGAGTTACGGATTCCGGTGCGCACCTTTCGTACTCGCCGATGTTTCATCTCAAACGAGTTTTATTCGATTGGATCGCGAAAAAACTATAAGCACGCTGACCAAATTTGACCCGGCTAATAATAATTGAATCCCTCTTCCCAGTTTGAAGCAATCAGTTGCAACTACGTTCACGTCGGCAGCACTCGCGAAACTCTGGTATAATTACAATTAACTTTGTGCGGTTTGCGCCGGGAAGGGAATGCACAGTAGGAAAAGGGTGACGTCAGAGGAACAAGAGTATAAACAATTTCCGCGCAGCCACCGCGGATTAAGTTATTCCGAAATGTTGCCTAATCGAATTTAGAGGAATTCGGAAATTGAATAAAAGCGAGGGAAGTGGGTCGCTGCAGCGCGGTCGGACAATGCTGCAGAACGAACGAACGAACGTGCCGAGTGGATCAAAGGGATGATTTCCCGGGAAAACACATGTGGATGATTCGATCAATACCGTTTCGGGAACTTCTATCTTGTAGCATGGCATTACCTATCGCCCCTTCCGTCCTGTCTTTATTCCTTTTGACAAAGCCTCTAGTAATATCTACGAAGGGCTCATGGAATTATCACGAGTGGCTCAACTCTCCTCGGAACCGCAAAACTGTTAGGTTCTCCCGACCTCAACATCGTGAAATCGGGAAAAATCGAATTCCGCAAGACAAATGGAACAACGTCCAACAACGATAAAACTGATCCTAATCCTGCTGGAAATTGAGATTACTCGATTGAGATTTGCCGAATGACACGGACGAATTTAATGACTTGGAGCGCGGACCGGGAGGGGGATTCTCGCGAACAATGACCGTGGTTCTTTCGGTGGTGAGGGGCTTTGCGCTAGAAGCCCTATCCAGATCGCGCGCTCAGCACGCGAGACGGGATGGATCGTCGTTTTGTCAGGGCGTGAGCGGACATTTCCGGACAAGAGAAAGCCGATTGCCGAGAGTCACGTGAGACGCGTTATCCGCGGCGAAACGTCCGATAACGAAGTCTGAAAGGACTTATGAGCGCTCCTGACGATTCTAATGGGGGTCGACGACGAACTAATAATAGAGGAGGATCGATAAGCGTTGTTGGTCGAAGTCACGGCAATCCCCCTTCATCCCTCTTTCCCGATTCCTGCTGGTCGTTGTCTAACTACCAACAGCTTTACCTCTCGTCTGACCAGGGATGCCCAACCATCGGACTTTCCATTTTATTAAATATTCACCACTACCAGCGAACTGCAACCGAGTTTCCACAGATTCAGCATTTTCAAGAGCGTGAGCGCGCGCGCTCTGCGTTAATCGACCAATCTTCGCTTCTTTTCCGCCGCTTTGATCTTATTGAACAATAGCCTTCGGATAAAAGTGAGGATAAGAAGGAGGAGTTACGAGCTTGATTAATAGTGTCCGCTCGGTTGATGGGCTCATAAACCTCGCTTTTTCTGTTTATTAATAAGGGAAGCGCCTGGATAAAAGGGGGATAAGGAACGGATGGATTCTAGCGGTGATCAGTGAGGAAGAAGCAATAGCTGACCCATGTTCTCTCACGGTTGTTCGATCGGCGAGGGATCGATACCTAGTGAAGTATACGTGCAGCCGCCTCTAACGACTGCGGCTCGTCGACGATGTGCGGCTTCCAACCACTTGGCTATTCTCGCGTTAAGCACTCACCCCTCTGCCGTTCGTTAAACGCATTAACGACTGTCCCTCGAAACTACAATTTTCGCATGAAACTCGGAGGAACTTCAGCCCCCAAGCCGAATGCTAACGTCTCGAGGAAAAAAGGGGACTGGTGAAAATTTCTCCTGACGAATTACCGCTTCATGTTGCGCGATTGGCAAGGTTGACGATCACTGTTTCAAAGCGACCGAAGAGTCGAGCTCGTCAAGTACGGGGGAACGAGTCGCTAAAATATTCAAACCGACTGCTTCTTCCCTGTCAGTGCATGCCACTGTTATCGGGCTCCGAATCGACCAAGAGACTGATTGCAAATCCCTTCCGTCCAGTTGCGCGAATCACGAGACGACGAATCGCGAACTTGATTTGCACCATGTCGGTGACTCGCGCGAACTTTGCACAACTACGCCCGACTTAATTCCCCTTGGAGGAATAATGAATACTTACCACGCAGAATAGGTGATTGCAAAAACCCAGTACATATTACGTTTAACCGGATTTAGAAGACACGTATAAAGTATTTAAGAGAATAGAGCTCTGTCGAAGAGAGAAAGAGAGAGAGGGAGTGGGAAAGAGTGGCGAAATCTGCTGGTATATTGAGAGAGATAAAAAAATGTCCTGGGGAAAAAACACGTGCGAGCCGGTATCTCGAGTTCGTCAAACTTTCCCATTCTGTCGGCGGATGGTTTAAAAAAAAAAAAGGATGCACCGAAACTGTCGAAAAGCTCGCGCAGCGCGTTTTAACCGTTTAATCCCTCATACGAAAATCCAGGCGACTCGTCCCACTGGTCTCTGGCTGCAGGGGAAAATGGCATTGCATTCGTATGGTGAGCCTCCGGTGAACCTCCGGTGAAATTGCTACGTGCCGAGGCCAGCCGGAATGCGCGATTTTTTAATCTCTCCTCGAGATTAATCTCTCGTATTACTCGCGGCCCGCGAAGAAACGACTTGTTTACCTGGCATGACATTTACAGCGGCATATTTGCCCGTTCCGCGTTCTCCCGCCACTGACAAATATCCACCACCACCGCCACAACTACCAGTGGCTTCCCGGAGCGGAGCGCGCAAAGCATAATGAGATTTTGCGAGGGATGCTCTGAAACGCGAGCCAAGCATTCCCTCCCCCCAACTTGAGGATTTTCAGAAAAATCCCCGTAAATCAGCGGGTCTGCCAGAAATACGGTTCGCACACGCACACATATCCACCGTTCACTTATCATTCCGCTACAGCATTATAGCGCGAACGGTAGCGGCCAACTAACCCGAATAACGCGAAACTTTCCAATTTACATCGCGCTACGCAAGGGTATAAATAATATTTGGAAGGGTCGAGCGAAAAGTTTGGAGAGAACGAGGTTATTCTTAGCGAAGCGATCGTAAGAAACGAGCAAAGTCCGAAGGACCAAACGGCAGGACTCGGCGGATATATATGTATATGTATTTTCGGTGAGCAGGACTTAATAGAGGGGGAGTTTTTACTCCGTCCGTAGCTCGAAAAGCCGTCCGGAAAACTCTAGTGGGCTGAACGGTTTTCTTGCCTGGTCGCGTGTTCGACTTTATGGCCCGTATCTTCGACTAATCTTCCAGTAACGTCCGGCTTTCACGGCTTCACGTGACGAGGGACGACCTCCGACGGCCGGCAATAAAAAAATTTAATCCCCCGCGGATGAAACATCCCTGACGCCGGACTGACCATTTCGCGGTTTTAACGCGACTCCACCCTCCACTTCGAATCGAGAAAACTTTATATTCAAGCGTCGTCCTTGCACGATCAACATGATGAACTGGACTTTACGATTTCGGAGAGTATCTAGCCGGAGAATCGATGCGAATTCTCCGAGTTCGATTTTTCTTATTACTCTAATTATATAAACTTTCCTCCAAAAAATTCAACGACTATTTGCAACATACTATACTCAGAATACCATACAAATACTACGATTTTTTTCTAAGTATCACTCGCAACTGTACTTCTCCATGAAAGCTAGATTTCGAAAAAGATTGGAATTAGAAACTCATAGGAAAATATTAACTTAGGGACTCGATTTACAATGGGCTTCCAGTTTTCCCCCTGTTCCTGCGTCTGACGATACACACCTGCAACAGAAAGGAGAAAAAGGCAAGATCAAAAAAGTGCAGCGAGAGAATAAGAGGGAAGAAAAAAATGGAAAAGTTCGCTAGCGTCAACTACCGGTAGAAGAATACAGAAAATTTCCCAGCTGAAAGTCAGCGTGGCTCGCAGTTATGAATAAGAGTCAAGACAAGAATGGGACGTAAGCGATGATAATGGGGGCGCGAGGGTGACGGTGCGGGGCACCGGAGGCCAGGGACGAAAAAAAATATTTCAGTTATATCGAATGCGCGACGCATTCTCTCGCAGTACAATTATGACCGCATGCGGATCTACATAGAAAAAGGCGCGCGAGCGCGTATGGAGATGCGAAGGAGCAGAAGAAAAGACAGTCGCCGCCCGGCTTCAGGCAGAAATTAATGACGACCTCGTCCTTTTATTCTCGCCACCAGAGCCACCGAGGCCACTGTTATTTTCTCCCGTCCCCATTTTCGCGAAAATTCCAAATCGAACGCGTTACCCTCTGCTTCACGGTGTTTTTGCGCTAGTCTCGGTGAGTCGCGATAAGTGAATAATAGTGTTTGTTACTCTCCGGTTCATTTCTCTAACTGCACACAATGCACTTACGATAACGAACGAACCCGATCAATTTTATCATCGCGAAATTATCGGTCGGTGCGTTAGCTGCGCATAATCGAATATGGCCACGATAAGCAGAGAATAATTGTGGGCGAAAATAGGCATAAGCTCGTATGGCGATTAAATAAAGGCGACAAGCAAATTGCTGGATTGCGATTAGAGCTTTACAGCCGCTGAATCCTCGGAAGTTATCAAATTTATTAAATCCGGATTGCCCCGGCACACGATATTCCACATGGTTATTCAAGCTATTAGCCTGCGGCTGTACCATTGGCAAGCCGTAACTTACGAGCTTTGCACCGATTTAGAATTCATTGGGAAAATATTGAATATCCCAGTCACGCTAAATCAACGAGACCATCTACCTCGAATTTCGCTACGGCATTGCCGCGATGTGGTTTTCGTCGGCGAGATCATTCGCGGCGACTAGCGCGTTCATTCGCTTTGACGAGTCAGCCTGAACAAACTCGCGCGCAGTCGACGACTATCATAGAGATTCGCATAACCCTAGGTAAAATCTACTATTGGTCAGAAATTCGTAATTCCAATCTGCAGCGATCGGGGCTAGTTAAATAAATGAACTGCTAATGGCCGGTCCGATTAATGACTCTCGTCGATGATTCGCGTTCGACTGGTGAATTTAACATTTGCTATTTCTCGCCTCGTTAACTTTATAATTCACCCACCGCGCCGACCACTGCATGTTTCATGCAACAGACCAGTGTACCAGTTCCATTAGCGTGGAAATCTCTATATTACAGATCGAATAGACGGAGGAGTGGCTTATTATCTACATACTCCGAACTGTAGGAGGTATCGACACTCTCGTTTGTCTGATTTACGCTACGGAAGAAATTGGAATTTCTGTTCCAGTCTCCCGCGGGATAGGATATTAGCATAATATTATATTTCGCACGGGCTGCAAGATACTGGCGCATGCAACACCTCCCCGTAAACGTAGATCTAGGTAAATGCCTGCTTCATATCGGGAAAACTGCTTTGCGAGGAACCAGCAGCTCTCAATCTCAGTAAGATTACCGGCAAAAGTATTTTCCTCGGTGGGTCACAGAAAGTAACACCCGACTCCTCGATGCCTCTTGGAAGCGTCGTGCCAACACCCCAAACACCCTTTACAAATCCAGGAAAAACAAAAGGGCTTCAATCTCGTTGGGAAGGGTGAGGTTTTAAAGTGAATACCAAGCGAATGTGGATAAAAGCGTGAGAACTCGCTTCAGCGAGGATCTTTTACCCCAAATTTTTAATACCGCCATTCGTAGACGAAATAACGAATGTCTTCGCTGTTTAAATACTATTAGCGAAGTGGTTAAAGTAGCTTCTCTCACGAAGAAAAACGCGAGACCCGATTCGAGTATCGATAGATGACGCGACGGCGAATGGTTCTTCTTTAAGCAAACACGCGAACGTTTTCTTTTGCTCGGAGAGAGAGAGAGGAGTTTCTGGATCGTGTTCCGTTCGGTACGATGCAAATCAAACGTTTCGCTATCGCTGAAGTAAACGGGAGAAATATAGTGGTTCGAGCGGCGTGAAAAGTAACGGGCGGAGTGAGCAAGAGAGCGAACGTTTTCACAACGAAATTTTCTCCGAACGAAAGAAACCCTCGCTGAGGAAACGGGTTTCCGCGGAAAGAGCACCACTTTGCAATGAAACATGCCTCGTTGGCAATAGCTCGCTGAAGGATCGTGAGCAAAGGCAAAAATGCATTCGGGTACTGTACGAAATAAGCACAGTATTTCTTGGAACCCTGCGTTTCAGTAGTACTGCTCAACCATAAACCAGCCCAATAGTCCCCGTAAAAGTTATCCCGAGTATAATAACAGTCTTGTGCCATTCGCCGTCGTAGATCCTAGAAATTTTCCTTGCACTCGAAGCAATTAATTCCCAAAATGCCTGTCCAAGTTGAAGTTTCGATTATGCGATCATTAGCAGCTAATAAATTAGCGTTTGAGGACGGAAAGCTATCTCAGTGCCTCTTGAAATTACACGGTAAATCAAACTGCCTTTGGCAGCCTGGTGTTCTTTCCCGAATCGGGATACCCTGTCGGGGCAAAGGATAAGGCGGTCAACATTTATCACGTGGTATTACCAGCGGACAGAGACGAATCGCTGGTTACCGCGGACGTCGTCGCGAGCGGGTGCGGTTCCATGGCTGTTAATTAATATCCAGTGCGGTCAAGTCACTCGACGGATATCAGGTCCGGCATCTCTACTCTTCTTCTCCCTCTCTCTCTATCTATCTATCTATCTATCTCTGAATCTCTCCCGAGAGACATCGTTCCAGCATCTTCCCTCTTCCGAGTGACGCGGCTATTTATGATTAATACGGGCTGGCGATGCAGGCTTTCGAGGAAATTTACTGGTCTCCTCAGAGGAACCCTTTCGGTCAAAGCGACTGGCTAGCCACCGCATCCTCAAAGCCACCATGGCCGCTTTTGATAAACCTAATACGTGTAGACCGAAATCCACGACGCTACACACCGCCCACGGCGCCCAGATCCCATAAATCGCCCGGTGATCCTGGTACACGCTAACAACTGAATTACCCCCGAAGACCGATAAACAACAATTATCGATAACCACATCAGGCGGAGAGATTTAAAATGTCCGTGGAAATTGCAATTGGCCGCGGAGCAGAAGCGTTAGAGAGCCGAGGGATCTTAATCTTCGTTAGGAGGAAGGCTTGGGGGTGTGCGACGAGTGGAAAAGCGGGTGGAAAGTGGGCTAGAGGGGTGGATACGCCAGATAGCGGCGAGAGAGGGTATCGTTAGTCACCGAAGAGAAGATCCAAAGAAGAGCTCGAATCTCGCGGTTCGTGGTCTGCGGGGGTGAGGCCCTAAATCTTCCGCGCGGTCGGACGCTTAATGGGGATAAGTACCTGGGCCTGGGTTAACGATAAATTATTTCAGCCGCGCGGACTTCATCGCGGATCGGCCAGCCCTCGGGCTAATTAAACGAAGGCTTAATGATGCGCGAAAGAAGATAGGTTGAACGGCTATTTTGCTTGTACAGGATCTCAGATAAACCCTTCTCGATTTTAGATACCTTGCCAAGGATTACGTTAAAGTTACATTTTTCGTCGCCGCGTCACCTTTATCTTCCAGGATCGTTCGTACGAAACCTAACCTCTAATGAATTTCTCCCGGTGGAAGGCAGCGGGACGATAAATCAGTCGGCCGAGGTACTTAACCGTCGATAATGGATCAATTGATAAGGAGAATTCATTGGGGAGGCTGATTTTGGATTCCGATTAAGCAATCTCTCTCTTTGTCAATCGCGATGGATTTACGGAGAAAGAAATACGAGTCGCTTTCGGAGACAATTGCAACGATCGACCGTGGTCATGGAATACGGAAGAAACGCAGACGTTACTGGGCAAAGTAATGAATTGCGAGTCGGGAGGGGACGAAATTCTCGGTGCGACTGATAATGAGGGGAACAGGTAAAAACTCGAGTCTTCCTTGTAAGCAAGGATTGCGAGATGGTCCCACCGAGGATTAATCGACACCCAAGGGGAAGATAAGGAAGCAGAGCGGCGTGCAGAAAAATTGCCGACTAAGATCAACGGGACTTTGGGGAATTAAAGTTCCGGGCGCCGAGCAGACGTCGCCTTTTCTCAATAGTGACGATTAAAAGCGCGAGAAAAGAACGCCCTGGGAATCTTCATGATGAAGGGACAATATCTACCGGGTGATTTGGAACATAGCAAAATTTTCTACCAGCAGGAATATACGTGAAAATTGTTCTGTAAGACGACCGTAACTAAAGTAAACTCTTGTACAAAAGCAGGGAAGATGGAAAGTAACCCACGGCGTACATATCCATTACCATTATAATATACTATTACACGAGCGACAAGAAAAAAATTCCTCCTTTCGTATCCTGACAATGAACCACCAGCGACGACCTAACGAGCCATCCCGCCTTATTCTTCCCCCGAGAAAATCTGGAAGTCGTCCAGTGGAATCATAAAGTGCAGATTATCACTCTTAGCGTCGCTTTAATCCTCCGCGTCTCGTCTCCGGAGCACTCAGCCCCTGAACAGCCCCTGAACAGCCACGGAACCACTCCCCTTAGCAGATAAATTTTTCCTTCCGCAGCAGTGGTCTATCTGTCATCCGTAGGTAGAAGGAGACCGCGCGCAAAGGGTCACAATGCGGCAAGGTTAACAGGGTTAACAAGGTTTCCGCGGCCGCATTCCCCGCGATTATTGCACGGCCGCGTTTCCTCCTGCGGAATCGTTAGGAATCCTCCTCCTCCTTCTCCTCCTCCTCCTCCTTCTCCTCCTCCTTCTCCTCCTCCCTTGAACTCGGTATTTAGGCCGACAGCTGTCCGGTCGGGGAGGCGAGGCGCCCGGTGCTTCATTCTCAATTATTCCCAGCCCGCTTTATTGCCGTTCGAGCGCGTTCTTGGCCCAAATAGAATCAGCGGCTGGTACCATCGACGTTATTGTCCGGCTCGAGTAAAAAGTTCCGCTGACTGCGCGTTGCCAAAGTGGCAATGCTGCCAGTAGCCGCCCCAGCGTTTCTGCGGCCCATGTTCCGCAGGCAACGAAAAATCCGCAATGAAAAAGCTTTGGTATCCTTTGTAGCGAGCGAACAGTGTTGATACAGAGTCGGATTCTAGACGATTTTTTAAAGCGCCCCATACACACGTGCGTCAGTATAAAACGCATTAATATCTCGTAAAGGTTCGATCGTCCGATTAAGACAGTTCGAAAGGGACTCTCTGTAAAAGTTGATCCGAATTGAACAGCTGCTCGTTAGAAACTCATTAAAGACTAGCTGGAAAGTTTGGACGAAGGTACTGCCGTGGTTACCGATCGGCTAGCCGCGTTTCCAAACTGCTTTCTCTACCTTCCGATTCTATCACAGACCGACGTCAATTTAATTGTGAACTAACTTTCGCGCGTTAACACATAACGCGTTAGTTTCCGAGAAGATTTCCGTTGTCCTCAGACCGCGAGACTTTAATGGACGAAAAACGAGACTGAGCAGCATTGTCTGTAGATCGACTGGTTATTTCGGGAAATTTTCAACGCGGCAAATCGACAGCGTTTCCCGTTCGGGCGTCGAGAGTTTCGTCGCTTTTCCCATTTGCCGCCGGTTGCAGCCTCTTTTTTCCTAATCACTCGAGGCTAACCGTAGCTAATTAGTGATAACGGCTGGAGCATGCGAGCTGAAATTGAAAAGGGAGTTCGCGGGCTTAAACTCGCGCACGCCAGACGGTAGAGGGGAAATTTACAAGTGGAATTTCGGGTAGGCGAGTCGTAAATAGTTCGTGAAACGATTTCGTGGAACGAGAGTGTTTCGTGCTCGCTTCGGGCCAAAGTCTTCCAGCAGTGCATCAAAGTGCAACCTACGGAATTAGCTGGAGCATTGTAGGCCAATCGATACGAAGCAGAGGCCCTTGCGAGCTTCGTCTCTTGACTCGCGGCCTCGTCTAACGAGCGAATGCCAAAGACAGTTCGCGTCTCTTGATCCAGATTAAAGTGACCCGAAACACTGCGCCAAGGCCCTCGGGCAACAATAGCTAGCCCGATCGACGATGGAGATGGTACGAGGGAAGTCATGAAAATTTCATAAAATGCGACTTGGCAAAACGGGCTGCTCTACCTCCAAGGATCATTTAAAATCAGATTAGGAGAGGGCGGCTCTCCTTCTTCGCGACTGGCCGCGGAACTTCCCGGGGAAAATTAGTTGGTGAGAGCAAGTTTTGGGACAGGATACCCTCCCGGCGCCGCCAACGTAGGCCGCCCCGTTAACGAAACTATGCGAGATTGCCCGAAGGGGAAGTTCTCCCGGTATATTGCGCCCTGCGATAATTATCGTGGCAGATTTTTAATTACTTGGCGAATTCTTGCCGGAACGTCGCGTGAATTATAGCTCAACTCGAGCGCTAAATAAATGCGACAACTACGAATTTTAATTGGGAAGCCGGATCCGCACTACTAGAAAAAACGCAGCTACGTTTCCGATTATATGTATATTGGGCCGCGCGTTAATTTCATGCAGTTTCCCGATTTTAACGTATATCGTAACCACGTGCATTGGGAACACCTTAACGAGGAATACCGAGAATTACAGTTCCAACTTAAAATACTGGCTTTAAATTTGACTCGAAGCACGAATTCCTATTCGAAGGTTAAAAGCACCACGGCAAGAACCGCGACGATTCTCGCAGGACGATAATTCATCGCGGAGAGATTCGAGGTCCGTGCAAAGTTAAACGTGGCTTCTGCGCGGGGCAGTAAACAAGAAATATGCAGGGGTCCGTCGATAACTCATCGAGCAAGGTTCGCGAGCAGAGGTACAAGACTAGAATAGATCCTCCGAGTATATCTATAACAGTACGAGAGAAAGAGAAAGAGAAAGAACGAGGAGAAGCGAGGAGAAGATGGCAGCTTCCCACTAGACTCCACTTTCGATACGAAACGTGACCGTCCGATCAAAGATTCAGAGATGGAATTAGAAGCGACAGAGTGAAAGGGCAATCCCGCGTGCAATTTCATCCCGAAACATCGGAATAAAGAGCCATCGCGAGACATCCTAGCATTTTCGAAAAACGAAGTTCTCGAGTGCTCATCGAATATTAAACGCATAGGTATTCCCGTCGGTGCGATTAAAGATTCAAGCGACTCTTCAGGAATTGGCCCATCCTGTGGAGTCTGAGGATGATGTAAGGAAGAGGTTGTTCGAGCGCGACACCCTCAAGGAGTGCCACTACGTATGGATCGCTTCCGGAAACGCACGCGTTTCAGGAATGGAGGATCGCGCTTCGAATAGAGCGAACCCGATGCTTGACGCTTTTTACTAGGCAACATGTAGAAGGATGCCACTCCTCCTGGCTCACTGTCAGGTTTTATCGCGATGCGCTCTCGCGATAAAGGGACCGCGGGATCTTGCTACGGTTTTCGACGTCGGATAACGACAGCGCGGCCAAGTTTCATCGAGCCAAGTGCCGCGAGTCGAAGGGTCTTCGGTTTTATATTTTGTCCGCTTCCCGAATTGTCGGAGGAAACCGAATCGTCGAATACTCTCTCCTGGAAAACTCAAATGGCAAAGTGTAATGTAGCATTTATTAGCGAGGCATTAATTGAACCAAGTTGCAAATAGCAGACGCTCGACTATGTCAGATTGCAATTTTATGAATGAGTAATTGAGTGCTTTTCAGCCATTCGCCACGCCGATTCGCGCTTATTCGCTCGCTCGTTGCGATGCGATGCGCTGCGATTCAGGGGCGCACGGTGATTCGCGCGATTGTTTGCCCGACAATTACGATAAAACTGCTGATTTCGGAGTAAGCGGATTTTATCCATCTCCCTGGAAAATGCGTCCGGGCAACAAAGTGGAAAGCCTGCCTGAATCCTGGATTTTCGCGAGCAATAAAAAAACTGCCGGCTTTTGTTCCTTGCAGAATGGAGGAAAAGACTCGCGGATCCAAAATCAGGTTGGCGATGGACATTAAACCGCCAATACTAGAACGATATCTACCACTGTATGGGCATCGTTATCGCGGCAAAATGAATAACTTCTTCGCGAATAAAGAGCCAAGAGAATAGAAGTTTCTCTGATTCCGATAACGGATCACTGCCAGTATTAACTTTGCCAACTACCCAAGTTTCGTGGTGGACTTATCTAGCTTTATTTACGAGCATCTCTTCAGTCTTCGAGAGCAAAAACAAGGTCTGACTATCGATAACTAAAGCACCCCATTTGCAAAGCACTCGACAAGCTAAATAAATCGGATTGCGTAATCTGAATATTCCCGGGAAATCTACTCCGCGAAATTAGACCTACTTCCGAGGATGATTCCTCTCTCCACGTACTGAGCTCAGGCCGTAATACACACAAAAGGTGTCGAGACCCTCCTTCGCTATTTCGGGTTCCTCGGATAAATTCCATCTAACAATAAAAGCGAAGAAAACCAAGTTTCGATAGCGGAGTGTGAACGCGCGACCAAGTTTCCCGCTGGAGGAAGGAAACTTGCTTATTTTCGGACACATTTCGGGAGAAAAAGAGAGAGTGCGAGAGAGAAGAGTAAAGGAGGATCGTCGAGATTGGCAATCAGAGTTGCCGAGACGTTTGCGCGGCCGGATGCCGCTTAACAATTGGAATAGTTTTCGTCGCGAAGAGAGGGAGAGAGAGAGATAGAGAGAGAGCGAAAGAGGTCGCTCTCGGAAATAGCTCGAAAATCGCCAAGCCTCCTTTGTTTCTCCCTTAATATCGTGGACTCGTGCCCATCCGACCCGTGGCCTCTTGATGCCGCGGATGATCAATAAAAACCGATGACTTCTCCCTTTTCGCCCTCTTTCTCCCTCCGAACATTTTTATAGTTTTATGGCTCGCTACCAAGAGAATCCGAGACTCGGTTTCGCCGCGGCTCTGCCTCGCCCTCTTTATTAGTGACCTTTGGGATTTATCGTCGCGATTTCTACCCACCTGGAACCGACTTACGTAATATCCGTGATTCACGAGCCGCGTGCTTTACACGTTTCTGCTCTTGGAAGTACGGCTTCTCCGGTTCGTTTTACCGAGACTCCTACGACCTCTTTCCACTGTCTCCCGATAGCGTCAGTAGTTTTTTTCTATGAGCAACTTTATTAAAAGTCGTCTTGGTAAGAAGGGGAGGCAAGTTCGGAGACCGAGATCGAGTGATCGTTCGAAATTGCCGAGGACGAAGATGCACGCGGATGTTTAAAAGCCGGTCAGAAGCTTTTCTTTCATCGAATTGGATAGGAGGGGCTACTCTAGACCCTTTGAAGCGACTTTTCTTTTCACCGTGAGAGCTTTTGCCCCAGGGAGAATCGGTTGCCAGAGGGACTTGGGGATGAAAGCCCGGGAGGAGCCAGGGAGGAGCCCGGCAACACAAAAACCTGCCTTTTATTGTGCCTTTCATCAAACGTCTCGCATGCTAGTGCCAATCGAATCCTGACGCTTACGTTTCCTGCTACATCGGATGTAGATATCTACGGAACGGCTGCTAGAACCCTTCGCCGATCTCGCACTTCTCGCCAGCCTTCGGGAGCCGCCAGCCCCCGCTCCCTTTCTATCGGCGTCACACCCTCGGCTGGCGCCATATAAGTAACATATAAGTAATAGCCTGTTTAAAGTAAATTTCTCAATTCGACCGAGAACCCAAGAAATCTTTAAGGCAATGGCCAAGTACCAGATAGACGAGGATCAAAGAACGGGAGTCACACAAATGCAGGGTTGACCACGACTATTCGCAAATGGAGGATAAACGAGGAAATCACGCGTGCAGATCTCTGGGTCGTAGGGAACGTGAGAATGTGTGTGTGAGGAATGGCGTTAAAGTACCACGGATAAACGTTCCCGGAACGTAAAAAGAGAAGGTTTAAGCGGGCGAATGGGCAAACGGGCGTAAGGGAACAAGAAACACGTCGTTCGGCGTCCATCACCGCGGATGTATCACCCGTCTTCTCCCGGAGTTCTCACGGCGGCGCGGCGGAGGGAACCAAGCGAAACGAGAAAAGGGGAGCACAGTAAAACTGATGCTAGCCTGTATTTTTAGAACGAGCATCCGGCTTTAAACGTGTCTCCGCTGGCGTTATCGCTTCCGGGCTTACAAACGGCTTCGCCTTTGCCGTCCGCGAAAAAGAGCCCGCTCCCGAGGGCCCAATCGGAAACCTTCCGAGTTTCCACTTTGCAATCCAAAATATTGCTCTGCTCGCCTGGAAAAACTATCGAACGGAGTCTCATCGCGTATTTTCCTCTTACTCCGAATACGTTTCCATTCTTCGAGAATCCAGATCTAGATCTTGCCCCGCTCAAAATTAATCACTTTCACTCCATTAACTGTGAGAATCTTGCTCTCGCGACGAAAGCGTCGCGCATTGTCATCTCCGCGGTCCTCTGAGCTTTGTCCATTTGCTGTTTACATATCGCATTTGTCACGCGCGGTCGGTTGAAGCGGGAGCTCCGACCCACTGACCGAGAAGTAAAGAGAGAGAGAGAGGGAGAGAAAATAGTGATAATACTCGATTAAGAAGCTTCAATGTGTGCCCATTACCGCAAAGTGCCCGATGTTTTCGGCGAAACACGCGAAACCGTGTTTACCCGGAATTATTCTCTTCCAGCCCATTACGCGAGTATCTTATCCCCAAATGCGCGACTGTGGGGCTGGAAAGACGAGGGTAGACTTAAATGGGGTATAAGGCGCGGTCGCGCTCATACCCGCGCACCACCACCAACGAAAGGGGGAAATAGTGCTGATCTGACAAACGACTTGCGAGTCGCCCGAAAAAACTCTAAATCATCCATCAAGCCCGTCGGCAGTCTGTTGAGAAAATTGTATAAGCCCTAATCGTCCACCCATCGTTGCTTCGGGGCATTTGGAAAATGAGAAAACAGTAATCTAATCGGTGAACGTGAGAATAATTTAATGCGCAGTTGATGTTTCACAATGTTCTCTACGTGTTTGACAATAATTCCTCGACCCCCGCCCCCGCACGTCGATCTCGACGTATTGAAATAGCTGGATCGCAAAGTTGGAGAACCGCTGTAATAGATTAGTAGCGAGTTGGCGCTCGAGGGAAGCACGCGTTGCCGGGATGTAACGGTACTTTGTCGGAGAAGTCCCGCAACAAATACATAGAGAATGGAAGGCTAACTATTCTCAAAATGGAACGCGCTCGAGTCACCCCTTAGAGGGCTGCCTCCGTCCCGCGAACAATGTAGCGCGCCTCCCCCCGAATATTTGTTCTGCCCGAGGCCCTCGGTACACTTGTATCTAGAAGTTTGTTACGTGCCGTGGATACAGACGATGTAACTTTCCCAACTATTACCGCGACAGATGGAGCACGATATGTGGCCCAAGTTCCTTCCGAATTTTTACTCGGCCACCGCAGACTCTCTCCTGTCGAACAAATATACGACGAAGAGACCCTACCAGCAAGACACGATAAACACCGAGAATTTCCTACTCAATTCCACCAAAATACCAGCTAATAAACAACCGTGTGAAAGAATAAGAGATGAATTTTCGTCTCTTTCGCGTGTTACGCCCGTATGCAAATCATCCATTAGTGGTGTCTCTTCTACACTAAAGTAGCGCGGAACTATTTAAGACCGCGATAAAATTCAATAGCTTGCGATCAAGTTATCGAAATATATCGAGGAGCAATCTGACGCGGAAGATGGGTACAAGTGGCTTAGAATGTCATCTGACGGTATCGAGTGTAAAGGGTTTGAGCTGAGATTGGCCAAGAGAGAGAAAGCGGGGAAATCGATCAGATGGACGGCAGGTTGCAGTGGGTACTCGTCGAGCACTACTTCGCGCACCTCCTGCCCGATTGTACGAAGATGCATTCAGGAGTTATCGACCTGGCAATCGGAGATTAGTGGCCCTGACAGCTGTCAGATACACGCTCGGTTAGAGCTGACGACCTACTGGCTTACCGTTATGCCCCATCACTTTGTTGCAAGTGCTCCGAACAGCGCGCGACACGTGACCAGCAGCCGCCCCGCCACCTAGTTCCTACTTCACATATACAATATGTATGTATGGGTACACCACCTTCGTCCTAGGTCCTCACGTACCCCTAATCTCTGTTTCGCAAGCCCGCATGCCCTAGCAGCGAACTAACTCGACTGGCAAAGCGACTAACTATCCGCGATTTTCGCGTGAGGGCCTTATCCTACCACCGATCGTCCCGCAGCCCCCGTTGTCTCTTCATCTCGTTGTTGGCAACACCAAGTCTCCTGGTCCCTTAATTGGTATCAGCGGATTATTATACCACTGTCGGGAGAATCGCGATACTCTTGTTCCCCAGGGCACCAGATAGTTAAATGTGCATAGGAGGCGACACTGCGAACAGTCTGACGCGCTTGGCGATGTTATCCGTGCACCGAATGCATTCTCTGTCGGTGCTTTCATCGGAAGATCAACTTTTCTCAGTAAATGGAACGTGCCAAACTACTCTTTATATTTGGGGTTTTATACTATAAACTTGAGTTTTAACGGCGCTGATGCCACGTATTAAATGATCTATTGAACGGGAGAAGTTGTAGGGTAAGTTGATGGTTTTTTTCGGATCTATTGTACGTCTGAGAGTAATGGATGTTCAGTACTATATCCGAGTATGACATTAAAATTGATTGATAAAATAATTGATGATCCGTAGTTTCTAATACAGCACCGCGATAAAAGCTTTTAGTGGCAGGAGTGAGAGATTGCCCTGGCACGAGCATGTACTGCCATATTGCCACTCTAACCCTCTCCCAGTATACGACACGATACTGTAATTTCAAAATCGTCGCAACTCGACGTCATCGCTCGCGACGTAAGCTCAACAATCTATTCCTTACGATCGCGATCGCAATATTTTTTAGTGCACCGCTGCCGCGATAAAAAGCTCATGGTAGCCGGTGGGGATTACTCTGGTGGGAGCATACGCTGCTGCTATATTGCCATGATTATCGCTCGACGTTTACCGATGACTCTCCCGCAGCTCGTTATCTTCCCCGCCATTTTTTGCAAATTCTCTCAAGGCTCCTCTTCACCCGACACCAGCGCGCGAACCGAGGAGATAAATACAAGCTCGCGACCGACGGAGAGAAGCGCGGGCATCATCGGGAGAACAATTAAAGCGCGATCTATTCTCCATTAAGCGACCTAAAAACGTCGGGAAGCAATAAAACGGCATACCCTCGACCCACTTGCCGGTAACCAGCTCCAATATTATCAATGTCAACGCTTAAATATAGTCGCGAGATCGATTGTTCGCGAAGCCAAGCTGGCGAAAATAACGAGCCTCTTCCGAGGAATCCTAGTCTCCTTTCCTGAAGAGTTGCTTCTCGAGCTGGAGCGGCCCTTTCTCCTTTGAGAAGGGGATCGGGATACAGCGAGGTACATACACCGATAATACTTGATCGTGAAGTCCAGAGAGAAACCTCGGTCCACTTTGTTTCCAGGGTGGCGTGAGTCCAAGCACGGATAAAGAGTGAGAAAGAGGGAAAGGGAGATAAAAAGGCACCGGAAAGAAGCCCTCCTAAGCCCTTACCGAAATCTAACCCGAATCGGACGGCCCTTAGCGCGTTGGAGCGTATGCTCCAGCCGATCCCGATAAGCACTTTACAACCCGAAGAAGCCCAATGTTCCTGTATACTGCATATTAACCCTGACCAGCGTTCGCATCGGTAGCCGCTATTTTTGTCGTAATATTTTTAGCGAGTGTGCGCCGGCGCGCAGCGTGCCTTTGATAAAGCGGCGAGATACCTCTAGAAATACGAGCCAATGTATCAGTTTTATTCCTTGCCCTCGGGCTGGTACATGCCATTCCTGGTAAATAACCGAAGTGCAGCACGATGCACGGTAGAGCACACGGTAGAGCACACGGTAGAGCACACGGTAGCCCCCCTTGCCACCAAAAAACCACCCGCGTATTAATTTCCCTCCTTCCCGCGAGCATGGGGTTTCCCTTCATCCGGACTACTATTGGCGAGCGCAAGCGCAAGCACACTCGAGCAATATTTATTTTTAATTAATTGCACCGGCTGCACCGCTCTGCCCCGACTTTCGTATTTAATAATCGACGCTGGGACGAGACACCCCCTAAAATTTGCTCGTTAACAAAAATTATCAATGTGTGCACTGCGAAGCCGCACAGACACCAGGGTGTCGCTTACAGGCGGGGGTTCGTTCAACGCGAGTAATACCAAGAGGAAACTACGGGCCCGGATGCAAGCCACAGAATTCATCAGGAGGCAGCGTATGCGTCGGGGATAGTTAGCACGGTGGCAAATCGATTCTCCCGATTAGAGTCACCCTGGATCTAGTCGGCCGGTGCTTTGAAAGCAGCTTGTTCGCCACCTTTACCCAACCGTCGGCGTCGGGGTACCTATATCCTATGTACACCAGCGTGCACCAGTGTCGCTTGCTCCCTATCTGCTCCTATTTATCTTCTCCTCTGCGAGGGCCCCGCTCCGCGGCAGCTTTGTGTAGGAGCTGCCGAAGCCCTAGATAATAAAGTCAGTCTAACGAACGGGTCGCGTAATTAATGGCCACGGATGGGGGTGCCTTGCCAACAGGCAACTCCTCTCGAAGCTAAGATGACGACGAATCCGTTTACCAGAGATCCACGGATCTCCGAGATCCGGCGAATCTCGTTTCCATTAACGTCATTCTCTCTCGAAATTTTCGTCGCATCCTACGCGAAGATTACCAATAATGTCGCAAGGGCCCTCCCCGATCGCCTCTGCCTAGAGAGGTAGAGGAACTAGCTAGATGACCCTGGAGTAACTAACTTTGACGGAGACGGAGATCGAAGAGCAGTCGGAGCCGTAAGACGCGCGAATCGGTCGCTTTAATGGACCAGCGGAATTTGCCAAGGGAAATGTCGTGACTACTAATAAGTTGACCGAATTTCGGCTCGCCGAAAACGATTCTGGCGGCACTTAATGAAAGACCGGAAGCCTGGGCTCGAGGGGAACCAACAGAATCTCATTTCTATCGACGCCACTCCCCACTGGCTACTCAATAATTCAGAGTGAATCTTGAACACCACCGGAATCGGAAATTCCCGGGATCGTTTCGTCCGGGAGTAACCGGTTCCATCGAACATTGCTCGGGAATATTTTTCTCGGAGAGTTCCTCGAGAATCTTGGCATACTTTTCCACCTATCGGATTCTATCGCTTTCCATCGAACTGACCCACCGACGAAGACTTCCCGTCGCGAGAACGAATCCACGTCGCATCTCTCGATCGGCGCGATATCAATGAGAACGAGATAAAATCTGCTGGTCTTTCAGCCTCGTTACGTTTCACTCAGTTCCGTCCATTTGCACGAAATGGTCGGGACTGCCATCCAGGCATGGTAGGAAGAGCGCGATAATAGGATCCAAGGATCCATGGAGTCCCAACCCATTGTATCCCGACGAGGATCGAAAAGGTCAGCGTGTGCGAAATGGATAGAAAATCCTGCGGTGCCCTCTTTTCTTTGCGTCTCCTCGACCAAAGGTCACGTCCCGGAGAGCATTTGCGAAGGAATTCCGCTCGGTCTGCATGGCTCAAGAGCGCGCGGCCAATGCGAGGAAAATCGACAGAAACGGAGGAGCGAGAGAATGAATGCTTCGGAGAGTTCGGGGATGCAAAAATCGAGAAGATGCAGGGAGAGCATTAGTCGATAGGCTGTCTGACTACAAGGATAACCGGGGCTTGACGAGAACATGCTAGTACGTACATACGTGTATATACTCGTTTGAGATAGGATATATCCGGAGATTGACACATTTACCCTATATGCTGGTCTGACCTTCTTTTCCTGCAAAGAAGCAAGATACACTCTCTAACCTATTGGTACCTTAAATATTTTACTCTCTCGATATCGACTATCAGCTGTACGCGAACGACCAATAAAGTCCGAACTGAACTTCCATTAAAAGGGATAACACCGTGGAAATAATGTGCAGAAAAATTTACACGAAAAATACAACTCTGAAAATACAATGTGGATCACGGTGAACCGTGAATTTTTCCAATCGAGTATTCCGTTATATCGCAATTCCATTTCCGCTGGAATCAAGTTCTAAAATCAGGCGATCCGACGAAGTAATAACATTCCAGCGGGGAATCGATCAACTATTTTAAATCCTGCACTGCCAGCCCAAGCTGGTACTCGAAGATTCACGAAATTTGAGGGAAAACCGCGGTGCACAAATTGAACTTAATTAGTGCTCGAAGCTTTTCCTTCCGAAGAAGAGTGCCTTTAGAAAATCTCAGCCACGAACAATCGACCTAGTTTCCGCGAGCTATCGAAGCGCAGTAGACAAATACTAAAGTCCCTTTCAAGTTTCCTAATCGTGAGATTTTTCTACGATTCTTCCTTTTGTATTCTCTTCGTTCCATTCTCCCCATTCATTAGAATCCCTACTATTTCTTGAAATTTTTCAATGCAATCTCCTCCCCTTTAAGTGATCAATACTGATTGACGAGGTGCTACAATGTCAAGGCTGCATCCGAATGCATGTTATATCTCCTTGAGTTTCGTACCTGCTGCGCTCTCAATGGAGATATATCCGACGATTAATAGCTGATCTTTGTGCTCTCTCGAGCAGACATTTATAGTGGTGATTCATATTCCATTACATTTTCTCCGGACGAATGGGTCAATTTTGGAATGTTTAAAGGCGAAACTGTGTTCCGAATATTTTCCGTTCACAGGCAGTAGCAATCGAACGTCGTCAATATTCGCGAGCAATTCGCGCGGATCGGAAGCTGACGTCGAGGGTATTCGCAGAGGCTGAATGCCCTCCTGTCAGTGGCGTCGACACCCTCACCACCCACGCCATCATAGCCATTCTGTATTTATAAACTTTCCACAAATGGAGCGGCGCGCGAACCACCAGCGAGTTAGAAAAGCTTTTCGCGCGACGCGACGCGCCGCGCGCGCCGCGGGGACAGTTTCCGGAAATAACTAGCGATTGAAGGAATCCCTGCCGGGACGAGGGGAAAATGGGGATGGTTGGCCGGCCTGGCAGAGAGGGATGCGTAAACCGGGTAAAGCCTTCGGTAAAGCGTTTCTCGCCGACTTTTGCGGCGCAATGAATATCTTACTCCCTTATTAAGTTCTTATCGGTGCAAGTGACACAATGTACTCTGCGCAAATCGCACCGAACCAATACCTCCTTTTTCCAATTGTCCCAGCTAGGATTGAAAGATGAATACACCTGTCGGATTCTATCGTAATCCGCAATATTTCAGCGTAGAACAGGATTCTGATATTTCGCCCACGGTATTGTGCTCCTATAACGCTCGGGATTAACGCTGGCAACTGCCGACGATTGCTCCTACCTATTTCCATAATGGTCAAATATGACAGGACTTTGAAAAATGGCTTGTACTAGAAAAATACTGCGCAAATCGAATTCTTTCCATACATTACTATCGACATAAATCGAGGTATTTTTAATGTGTATCCAAAGGACCAGTGTGGCAATTTTAGGATTGAAGAGATAGAGTTTACTCCGTCTGACTTTTCCTTTAAGGTGGCTCAAATGCATTACGAGGGACACCGGATTCACTTTTGTGGAATTTTAGCACTCGCGAGCTTTCAGCAGCTTTCAGCTGGGTTAGCAACCCTCATTATTTTGCCTTCGGGCGCACTATGGTTCGATGTCGCTGTGAAACTTTCGCGAAACTCGCCGATCTACCTCCAAGTATTGTATAGCCAGGAGACTTTGATAACTCGTACAGCGAGATTCCCACATTTCTTTCAACTTCCGATCACCGCTCGAGAATGAATATGCTTAACACGTACGCCGCGTACTCCGCGCCTCGGCGGTGGGGGATCTCGCGAGTTCCCTCGGGCTTCGAACCTTTCCGTCTTCCGCCGTCTGCTTTCCTTCTTATTCACCTGGACTTTTCACTGCACGGCATTGTGCGCGTCGCGCGGCATGCACGGCCAAATTTTCCGCGTTACCTCGCGATTCAAATTCAAATAAATCGAACTTGAACCGAGTGCGCCTTCGGCTCGCTATTCCTCGGGCCACGGAAGGCTAATCTTTCCAGAGACATTATTCCGTGAATCCATAACCGGCGAAGTCAACCATTCACGCTTAATTCTCGGTGAAGAATCTTCATATCAATTCCCAAATAGAATAGAATTCTCGGTAAGGGCATTAACGGTATTTCTGGAAGGTGCTCACGAGCCTCTTATCCCATTGCCGTAGGAAAGACAGTAGTCGCGTGCATGGAACCTCGTCATGTAATCTGTTTCAGGATTACTTCGCGAGTTCCCGATGCAATAAGGGAAGAAGGAGGAGCAGGTGTAGTGGAGAGAAATCTCGAGTCGGAGATCGGTCGACAGAGAGACAGGGAAGAGGAGAGAGCGTCGTTTATGCAGATGCAGTCGATTACGCGCTGTCTGGTTACTTGACGCAGGCCTGCTCTCGTCTGTCTCTGGCTACAACACCGACGAGGCAGCGGCAACCCATCCTCCTCGCGGAGCGAAGATGCGCCTGGTTTCGGAGGTTTCGCGAAGTCTGCTACATAGTAGGATGCGGGGAAATGGGTCTAGCTGGTACCAGCAGAGGCGGCAGAACCAAGAGGAGAGGCACCTTGTCGCGGTGAGATTAGTTATTAGATTACAAGGCTGGCTCAGACTTGCCCGGTAATGGAATAGCTATGGAAATGGCAAGGAAGAGACCCTCGCGTGGAGCATCGTCGTTGTCGTCTACTCTCCTACGTTCTCTTCTACGAGGACGAACAATACCGCGCACACTCTCCACTTCCGTGACTGCGACCGTGAGTGCATCTCCCGGCAACTACACTCGAGATCACTCCAAGAAAACTGCTTGCCTCTGATACCACGACGACCCATTGTCGCCGACACCTATGCGGCCTTATTGTACCTCCCGTATTCCTTGCGCCATTCAACTGATTCAACCTCTGCTGCCTCGCAATTTTTCATATAGTTACTGGCAAAATATTCGCTCGCCCTGTAATTGGCAACTGTGCTTTGCGCGAGTCGTGCTATCCGATAGTGAGATTCTGCGGAGACGCGGCCTCAGGATGCGGACCCATTAGTTTGCAATTAAGAATTTGGGTCAGAATGCTGGAGAAGATCGTTAGGAGCGGATGTCGCGGGAGCGACTGGTGGCCCAACGCTTATTGAAATTCGTCGCGAGGCGAGGACCGCTAAATCGTGTAATGCATCTATCCACTCTTCGAGTGATTGAATGCTGGCACGTGGCTCGGTTACGCAAATTCAGCCGGTGCTCCACCCGCCGCAAACGATTAAGGCGATTGGACGATTAGAGATGAGAAAGCTTGCGAATTTTGATCCTTGACGAGCCACGAGACGCGTAATCTCCCTTGATCGTGGTACCCGCACTCCCTTCGTTTCTCTCGATGGCCCTTCCGGGAAAAAGGAATGCGAAAAACGACCGGCTAGACCACCGTCTCGCTTTGCAATTCATGAATCGCTAATTACTAGACGGCAAGAAGGAGGGGAAGGCTGGACGAACGAAAGCAAGAGAATACTGGGCTGGGCCGAATATCGATTCAGCCGCGGAGATTCAAGTTTGAGCCTTCGCGACGAGCGGAATGTACCGTCTGAGATCAAAACGTTTAAGGGACTCGTTAATTGCATTAATTGTGAGTAAAGTGCCGACGGTTCGGCGACTCGGAGAAGCACCGGAGGAAGAAGGTTTGAGAGTGAGAGATGGAAATCTAAAGCCGGGCGAAAAGAAAATTCGAGCGGAGGGCCCTCAAGATCGCGGTCGTGTCGCGACAAGACGACCCGGGCGAAATCGGCAAAGGCTTTTCCCGACGCTTCCGGTTTCCGCGGTGGATCCAATCGACATAATCCGACTTGAGTCTGCGCGAAGGAGATCGTAAAACTCTGACGGAGCAAAGATTATTTAACGCTCTATCGTTCGACTATGATGAAAAGAGAAATTTGATTTAAATAAAGATGCACGCGCTCGAAGATTTGATAGGATTTACGATCGTCAACGTTTTATGCATATTCGACGGGCGGATGAATAAAATCGAAGAGTCCCATCCGATATCTCTCCTGGCGTATTCGGCGTCGCAGATGCAGCCTTTATCGGCGGAATAAAGACACTATAAATAAATGGCCGATCGATTGACCCAATTTTCATCGGAGTCGGAATCTATTAACCCTGACAGGAGAAAAGCGACGAAAAAGAAGCACCGATAACGTCCCAATCGGGAACTGGCTACGGGAAGAACGCGGCGATCGGGCCACACGGAAGGAAGGAAAAGGAAAATCGATCATCGCGATACGACGTGCTGCCACGGAATATCCGGCAGCTGCTAATCAAATATCTACCACGCTCTGGAGATTTTCGGAAATGGTAGAGGACGCAAAAGTCTTAGATCGAGAAGTTGCTCATCTCGGTAGCTCTTCGTATGGGAAGCGTTCGCGGGCTGGGACCTTTCAGATCCAATTTCGCGCTAGCCGAAGCGTCGGAAGACCCGAAAACCCCGCGATTCCCCAAACCGACTCCTTTCTCCCCGGAACAGCTTCATGAGAATCGTGACCGAGAAAAGAGGTTGAGAATGGAAAAGCAGAAAATGACGCAGAGAATACATATGAATATAATATAAACTAATACACAAAGAGAAACGCAAAGGGACGCAGGAATTTGGAACAGCGTGTGGAGCGGACGTTTGTTAAAATTCAACGTTCCCAGAGAGAGAAGGGCGAATCATCGGCAAAAGCGGGCAAATGCGAGCAAAAGCCAGCAAAAGCGAGTAAACGGGGGTTAGAGCAGCGAGAGGAGGAATGAGAAAAATTGCCGGGCGAATATTTAGGCTGTGCTTTGATCAGGTGTTACCGTGGCGATATGCATGCGCCGTTTTCAAAGAGATGGAAAAATTCCGAGGCTCAAAGAAGCGCAGCCGAGCAGGTACTAGGTAAACGAAGAAAAGAAAGCGCAGTTGCAAAGAGAGTAAGAAAAGGCGAGAGGGGCTCGCTGACTAGCCAATCGACCGTGGAATCCTTTTCACGATCCCACTCCCGATCATCCTTCTCCCTGCGTCTCGTTCAATGGGTTAAGCTGGCTGCACTGAAAGCCTGATAGAGTTTGGGGAATTTTCAAAATTATATCGTGCAGCTGCACGCTCGTTTCCTACATCCCCTGTTAACCCGAATTCAACTGGAGATCCAAGTCCACCCTCTCCTAACTTGCTCGCTCCAAACTCCGCCTTCATTTGGACTTTGGCAATAGAACTCACTAACAATGTAAGTAGAAAGATCGAAATCTCTTCCCTTGGATTTTACGCGATTACTGCAATTAATTTCCGCGCCCTTTTACAGTAAATTCTCGTCAGTCGCATTTCCATATCTTCCAAATCTGCGCGTGGCATTATCGCGGACTCGAAAGAAACTTTTCGTCGCTTTTTGCCTCGAGTAGAATTTACAGGCAGAGTATTCCAGCGGATCCAGCAGATCTGTGGCTGATTAGACTGTCAAAGAGTACAAGTGGGAGCCATTCATCTGTGCCTCGGCATGTGCACCGCGCATATGTGCGTGCTGCACCTAATTCCGCCGGTCCCGCATGTAACAAATGCAGGTCTATTTGTCTACGCAGACGTCAAACACAGTTCAGGCGAGGCAGCGCATTGTTTGCGATTCGCCAAGTGACAGGACTACCGCGCTTCGTACTGCTCCTAGTGCTCGTGGCACCGAAATGTCGTCGGCTTCCGTTTCCAGAACCTCGAGGAGTCCTTGGCATGGCTCTCGCGCTTCGTAACACAAAACCGTTACCGTCAACCACTTCCCAGACGACGAGCACTGCTGCAAAGTGCGAGGATATCGAGTCGCGAAAGATTCCTAAATTGTACCAGTGAAATGTATTTTGCTTGAAAAAAGCCTCCATTGTCTCAACTAGCTTTTCATGGAATTAAATGAGCCGTAGTGGGTCAAACAGCGGCAGAGTTCCAATCAGTTTTTTCCCACAATGGGAGACCTAACGTTTCGCGAGCAAACATTTCATTAAACTTTATGACACGGCAGTTCCGATAGTGCGAGTACAAAGTGGCACGACCTCGTTTTGCAAGCAATCGGCTCCCTACGAGCTGGCGCGCAAACTGTCAGCCCTCGCCATTTGGTTCTATGCTCGCGAAAACAAACAGCGCACCGTTTTGCTGCGCCCGGGCCCCGCCGACCATTACGGGATTCAAGAACGGGGCAAATTCCAGGGGAATTGTATTTCGAAAACGACGGAATTTCGCCCGGAAGCGTTCCGTCGGCCCCGCGGAGCCCCTCTGTCCGCCGCGGTAGTTGGTCTCGCGCGATATTGTTTCTCCGTGGATTTCGAGCCCCACCAAAGTTCGAACATCATCGAAACTCCTGCCACATGAGCTTCAATAACCCGACTGGGCCATTTCAATTTCTGCTAATGCTTCCGCTCCCATAGAATTTCAGACAAAACGCGTGCGAGCGAAGCGATGCGCGTAACACATTTATCAGAGTAGAATCGAGCGACTAATTAGATTACCGAGGTTCGATTTTTGAAGAAATCTTCAATGAGAAAAATTATATTAAGCGGGAAGAATGAATTTGACATTGGTAGAAATCTTTGCGCGAATCCCCCAACGATACAGGATTCGTTCCTCTAACCGCTTTTCGTCCAACGGCAGGAAACAGAGAGAGAGAGAGAGTCACGGGAGTGGCAGTTCCGCACGGTCGCTAATGAAAAGGGGGGCAAGCTCAAAGAGGCCGAACAAGCGGTGCGAGCTTTACCTAGAATACACGCGCTCTTTCAGTCGCTCGTCATTCGAAATCCCTTCGGGGTGTTATCGCGACTTTAAGCATATAAAAGAGAGACGAGAGCGAGCCCGTATCCGGTTACAAAAGGAGCCCGTCGGCCAGCCCCATTAAGTCAGAATACACTGAGAGTGCCGACACCGAACTCGACACAGCCCTTTGTCGCTTGAAATCGCATTAGGCTTATCACCATGGATGCACTTGCTAATGATATTAATAAATACCTCCGAATATCTTTCGTTTTCTTGGCTCGCTTGCCAATTCAACCCAGCCCCACCATGAGCTGATAAAAGCAATTTAACTTTCCGATAACCGGACGCGCCGAAAAGGGGGCCGTCTCGAGGAAAAAATTGGTGAAATCGGGGGATCGGGGGATCCACTGTGATTAATAGATGCGGAACCGCATCGATCCGCGTCCCGCGGTGAGGAATAGCGTACGCCGATGCGAAGATAAATCGCGGTGATTTTTTTCCTTCGTCGGTTGCCGCAGCACCAGGAAGAGAAGAGGAGAAGAAGAAGCGCATGAGGAAGTTTCGCGTCAAGTTCGCACGCGTCCTCGCGTTCGCAGTGCTCGCAAGTTTCGAAGCTCGGGCGTAAACGAAAACAAAGTCCGGCTTTATTAGAAAAGTTTCAACCCTGCGCTTGAACCGTGAGTCTCGTGTATTTACGGCTCGCCTCGCGACCTCGATTTTTCGTTGCCACGATCGGCCGTGGTTCTTCTTGCGAAAGCTGTTTGACTCTCCCAAATCGGGGAACTCCCGAGAATCGGCGCAAATGGCATTGATCGCGTTCGAATTAATACGATTCGTAGCTAAAGTAGCATAAAACTTGGCCAGTTTGGATTGGAGGCAGCAAAATATCCTAAGCTATTTGACGTAGAGTGCACGAGCATAGGCGCGTGCGGGCGCGATTGCAGGCGCGAGTGCAAGCGCACGGCCGGTTTTATTAGAAAAGTTGAGACGGAGGGTCAACATTTGCCACGGTACGGCGCGGCACGCCGGTTGCGCGGCTTCCATTTCGGGGCTCGATTCCCTCTTCGAAATTTATTTCCGTCCACCGGCCGTGAAAAACGCCCCGGCCGACTGGGCAAAAAACTTTTTCATCCCCGACACGAAAACGCCGCCGCTCTCTGGACCGGACAGATATATCAATTAAAAGGTGGATTCGAGAGAAAATTGAACTTATGCTGGGAGAGCGGCTAGTGGATACCAGCTGCTCGTTCGCGACATCCTCGCTGAACAATGGGATCCGCGATCCGCACAGACACAGCGTTACTAATTTCCTCGCTGCGTCCCGTTCGCTCTACAGAGTCGGCCGTGCAGAGAATGAATCGTGGGACAGACTCACCAGTAATCAGAAGAGGCTTCCAATTTCGAAAATTACTTTCTCTTTCCACATTGGAAATAACGTTCTTTCCGTAGGACCGCGCGACCGAGCCGTTCGGCAAGACAAAGGGGTGCGATATCGACCTGCCTCGTTCCTATTACCCCATATACCCGAATCCCGAGTAACAGGGTTCTTCGATCCGCCCATGCTCGTCTCGCCTCGCCTCGCACATACAAGCCTAACCCTCCGTCTCTGATAGAATTACCACTGGAAATTTTAATGTAAGCACGAGTGCTTTTTCCGTTCACTCAGGGATTATACCCTCGCTCAGCCGCAGGAAACCCTAGAAATCCCTCCGCGAAATGTCCAAGTATCCATGAGTGAAAAAGTGATCCAAAGAGCGTGCAAATATCCGGATCTCTCAAAAGTGTCTCTGGCGACGTGTCCGTCCGGAGAATCAATTCTCCATCTGCCATCTGGGTGATAAGGGCTCGATATAATCGTATTCGGAGTGCAAGCGTGGGTGTTCGAGTGATGATATGTCGGGCGCGACAAAACCGTCAGGCAGCGAGTCAAGTCTGACGGTCTGATGGTTGCAGGATGACGCAGAGGAGACACGCAGAGGAGACACGCAGAGGAGACACGCAGAGGAGACACGCAGAAGAGACACGTAGAGGAGGCAGAGGAAAATGAGGAGTTCACGCGAGGGTGGCCCTCGTAATCTCACGGCCTGGCATCGCGAGCCGAATGGCCCTGGCTCTCTTCTCTACCTTCTTCCATCCTCTTCCAACCTTCGCTCGCATATTTTACCGGGCTGAATGCCGCCGCAGCAACGTCAAAGCCCTCGGGCGACAATGCGAAAAACGCCCCCGCGCAAACACAATGCATTCACCCCGTCTCCTATCCCATTTCGCGCGGAATCTAGACTGCCATAGACACTGCGAGTCTGCATACTGAAATCGTCGTTGGTAGACGCGCCTGATAGTGCGCCTTCTTTTAGAACAGCCACCGATAACGCGCGCGCGGCTCAGCCGAATATTTATTCGAGTCGATGAGAATATTCCAAAAAACTTGAGCGAAGCAGAAATCCATAGAATCATGAGTTTCATTGAGAGACAGAACCGACGCGAATCGCAAAAACTTCCTAAGGCAAAGAGTAAAGTTTTGCAAACAAGCTTGCGGTGTGGGAGGAAGTGAAAATGGAACTAGAGACTGGAGGGTTAGAGTATTCGGCCGGTCCGACGGTCCCAAGTAGACTGGCAAGTTCTTTGGCAATATGGTCGGCGCCCATCCATTCTCGGCTAAGACAAATAATTGAAAGCGCTGTTTCTCAAATAGGGTTTGCAGTTTGTTCCCGCGGAGATGGCCGAGAAGGAATTCGCTGATCGCAGGTGGTAGTACAGTCGGCTACTAATTAGTCGGACCGCCCGCCAATTACGGCAGCTCGAGGAGAAAGCAAATTAGAGATGACGGTGAAGGCAGGATGGAGGTAGGATAGAGGTAGGATGGAGGCAGGATGGAGGCAGGATGGACTGTTTCCCAAATATTTGCCGAGTAACAATGATTAGCTTAAATCCACGGGCTCACCCTGCCGAATGTTCGCCGCGATCTTGGAAGTGCGCGAAACGTCAAACCGACTTGTTTGCTCCTCGAATTGCCCATTTCCGTCTCTAATCGTTCGGCAAGCATATTTGACAAATTTCATCGGTCCGCGGACGGCAGCATTAATTATACATCGCGAAATCCAATGCGTCTTCCGCCGAGTCGAAGAGAACCGGAGGCGCTTTTGCGCGAGCAAACAGAACGATCAAAGGGAGAGCTCCTCGAAGGGCCTTTTCCCATCGAGGCGCCAGGAAATCTGATGGAAAGGCAGGGAAGAGGGTCGAATCCATCGGGTACGGCAAGCTCGCGAGCGGCAAGCGAAATAATTGCTTGCCAACGGCCCGTAAACGGAGTGGCCACCCACCGCCACAGTCGTGCTGCGATCTCAAGAGCCAAAGAAGAGATCAATGCTATTTACCATCGGTAGGCGGTAGTGCGCATTTTTTCTGAGAGACGAACAAGTGGAATCGGGAAGCTTCGAGGGCGCGGTGCAAAGGTCCGCAAGACAAACGAGACACTTAATATTTTTCCATGCGGAACGCCGAGCCCGAACTTCAGAGGTAAGATAAACGCGAGCTTTTGAGGAAGGAGGGCCGACGACGACGACGACGATGACAGCGAATGCTGGAAAAAGGATTCTTTCAATTAGTTCGGCAAGCGGAGATTCCAGTTAACCGAGTGTTCCGTCGAGAGACCGTCTCTTGAGCGGGAATGATTACTCTGTGTTGGGCCTGTCCTTGCCAAAAGGCAGCTTGGCGACGCGACGCGACGTGCGAGAGAGAAACCGAGACCGGAGAGCAACGTCGAGGTATTCTTCCATTATGCACCAAGTTAAACACATCCATATTGATAAGTCATCCTCTCGACTTGTTCCGCCCGCCTCTCTCTCTTGCTCGCTTTACTCCTCTCTCCGTTCCCTTTCCGCCTCCCGAGCTTTAATAAATCCCGTGCAGCTCTTCGACTTCAGACTTATTGATCTTCGAGATCGGGAATTTATTTTCCCGGAAAAGGTCCCGCGAGCTACGTTCATCGTAACGGCAGAGGGAATCCTTTTGGCAGCGGACTCTTTCGCAAAGTTTCCAGCTGCAACAAAGGAAACTCGGGAAAAAGAAGCTTCTGTTTTATGACAAAAGTACGAGAAGATGCAGCGGAAGATGCAGCGGAAGATGCAGCGAAAGATGCAGCGAAAGATGCAGCTGTGGCAGCGGCATCACGAGGAATTTACGAGCGAAGGACGCAATGAATGTTATTCTCTCAAGGGTTCTACGAGATAGAGTAATAAAGTCGAACTTATGCCCAGGCATTTTGCTCCCAAAGTATCCCCGAAATTTTCTCAGAAATAATTAAGAAACTCCACGAGCCACGAAACCGCGCAATTTCAATTTCTCTCGTAGTCTGCCAAGGAGAAAACTGCGAGCGAAGCTCATCGCAAAAATGTGAAAGAAAGAAACTTGACCGAAACCAATCTCAAAATTGACTTGTCACTTCAATTAGCCGGAGCTGTTGCTCGCAAACTCGACCTAGGATTTGGCAAAGCTCGCGAATAGTGGATCTACTACCGCTATCACTATTTCAATATTTCAGCATCCTAGACGAGCAGCGGCACAGCCATTAATATTAATAACGCCGTGTTAAGCGAGTGATTTCTTCGGCTAGGTAGCGCGATAGACGGGATAAAGTGAATATTTGAAGCGGGGCGGTGGCGACTATTAATGCTAATGGCATCGTTTTAATTAATGCATGTCCATTGCCCATAGCGAACACGAGCCATGGGACCGGCGATCGACTCTGCTACCAGTGGCTCTCGCTTCGATTTAATGACACGCTTCAATTCGCAACGAGACAATAATAATAGCTGGCTCAACTGGAGCGGACGCTAGAGGAACAGAGAGAGAAACAGAGAGACTTGGAAAGGAGGATGAGCGATCGAGAAGTACCTCCGAGGATTCCGGCAGGGACAAGAGGATCCAACGGCTGGCATTCGTAGCGATCGCTGAAAAGTCCCAGTAATTAAGGGCGCCAGAAGCGAAAGGGACCCTTGAGCAAGTTTTCGCAAGACTCTTGCCACTTGCCACCGAGAGGGGGAGAAGGGGCGAGAGTAACGAGTTTCGGACCATTAGCGAAAGTGGAAGTTGTGAGACAACTGGCCAGACGAACACCTTCACGCCTCGCGACAACCTTTCTTCTTTCTGGCTTCCATTTCCCCCACCATCGGCCCATCCCTGCTAAATGTACTCCGTTCACGCTGAATGGGCGGGATGACAGAACAACGCAACACCCTTTTTCCCTCGTAATACCTAACTTTACGCTTGAGCAAGCTCTGGAGAATGTAGCCTTGAAGGAAGCGAAGCGCGACGCTCGCGGACCGCGTTCACAATGGTGAAGCTCATCTCGATCAGATGTAAAAATGTAAATGCCTCGAGCTGACTCGACTCGAGATCCGACAGGATGTCGGAAGGAAGTTCACTTCCTCATAATGAGCTTATTTTTTCCTCTAGCCTCGAGGAAGTTTGCAGCAAGCTCTTGGCGAGCGGATCGCGTCGACAAACAGTGCCGAGAAGCTCACGGAATACCGGATTAGTTTTTAATCGTGCGCTGCGTACTGCGACCGGCCCGAAATCGAATTAATAAAGAGAAAAAAAGTTCGAAGTGAGTCGGAAAGTGGACGGACTGTGGAACGAGAAAACTTCCTGCTACCGTATGCATGGCTCGAAGAATTTAGCCCAAGTTCGCGAGGGGCCAATTCTAAATACCATCTGCATAATAAAACACCGAATAATCGAGTCTTACTCCTGGAAGAAGACGAGTCTGCAAAATAGAAGAAACACTAGTAATCCTGTGAGTCGAATGCAGGATACTTGCAAAGTTAAACTCGAATCTTGTATTAAAGTTCAGCCCAAGTTAGAGGCTGAGAGATTAACCCTTCGGCGTGTTGCACTCGGTACACACACTCTTCCAAAGAGAAGAGGAAAAAATGAAAGAAGCCCATATTATCCGGTGCTGGGTAAACAGATTTTTCTTCCGAGCTACAAGTTAAACCTCCGCTCAGGCAACCGGTGGTTAAACGAAAATTAATGATCCCTTTCTAAATCCTTATTCTATCGGCGGCAAAGCACTGGGTTCTCCCGATGAAAGAGGAAAAGGAAACTGAACGAAAGAAGGAAAGCCACCAAGTTCGCCGCGGACATTGGAATATCGATGTCAGTGACGACGTCATTATTCACCTTTCATTAGCGGACGCTCGTTTTCATAAATAATAATTAAGGAGTTTGGATGTTTAAATCGATACGGGCCAGAGACCTTTCGCGGGGCGCGCATCCGAAAAAAGAAGTCGCCAACCTCTCGTCCGCGACGCTTCCCCGTCAATTTGGCATGATAAACGAGGGCCGATTACGTCAAATTAATATTTACCATGGCTATTGATGTACCAAAGGCGGAGTATTACCTTGTAGCTCTTAAGTAAACGTTTGAAAATTTCCTTCCGCAGGGAAACTGATTATTCGTAAATATATCGTTTTCAACAAAATGACACTCCGTTAAAAGAATAAAAGTGCCACGAACGATAGAATACTTGTGCATATGCTCAAAATGAGGAATGTAAAACGGCGTCTGCGGTAAAAAAATATTTTGCCTGGTTGCTAAAAGGTGCCACCACGTATCTATTAATTAGGTAGCTAATGGTTAGGTCTCTTTTAACCCTGACTTCTGGGACTCGCTATCGGAGCATCTTTCATTAGGAATTATTACGCTGCGTAGTTGCGGGAGTCCACGAGAGGCTCTCTGCCTTTAAAATGCTCCCTGGAACTATTCATTTTTCATTGCTTCGTGACTCGCGAGCCTTTTACTGGCTGACACTCGATTTATCTTATACTCGAATAAAAAGACGTACCTACACTTTGCCGATCTACACACTTTTTCCCAATGGTACTGAGCACCGTATAACCGACCACAGTTTCCTCTTAATCTAATTTCCTTCATCGCCACTACGAGCGACAGTCCTCGTACGTACGGCGATAAAACAATTTCATACTTCGCTCCGACGCGTCTTCGTTAAGCGCGACATGCCATTTTCGCAATATGTATTCCATTTCGGTGCCGTTGGAAATAAGGCTGGGCGGTAATAACCACAGGAATATTTGCGATTCGCCGATCGAAGGCGAATGCAACGGTGAATTAGTTATCGGGCAAATCGGCGAACCGCTAACGCGCAAACAGACGGCTGTTAATGAAACAGTAATGAACCATTACGCAAATAAAGCGCGAACTTTCCGCTCGGCTAGTGAAACATTCCGCACGCTTGCCTTTGAGGAACTGCGCTCGATTGCACGATAGAAAGGAAACTGCTTTTGCGAATCAACCGAGAAGAATCTCTAGTAACGTTAATAAGTTTCTCCAACGCGGTAAAAATGATTTCGGCTGCGCACAGCTAGAGTAATAGCCAATGCCGAACGTACGCGAATTTCCCAGGGAACTTGGAAATTTCCCATAAACTGTTCCACCACTTAACGACTCCGTAATTAATGCCGGCCCCAAGCTCCTGTTATTAACGATCTTACAGTGTAAATTTCGTAACGTCCATAATTACCAGGGTGTGTTATACCAAAGGATCCGGTATCCAAGAGGAAAATGAACCAACGTACCTGCAACAGAAAATAAGCTCACGTCAGAATAATGCGATATATTATTTTCACAGTCTTATCTGCGGTAGAATTAATCTAAACGATTCCACCATATCGCGTCTCACGACACTTTAGATATTAGATACAAGTGTTCATAACATATATGTATCCTGAAACTACATGTAAATGAGTGTCACTAAGATAAAGTCATCGATAAAAACTCTTTGTCTCGCTCGGAAGACAATAAAAAAAAGGTGCAATTAAAGAGACTCGCACAGGCAACGGGAAGAACAGAAAAAGAGGAATTATGGGAAACAAGCAACTGTTACGAGGTTACAACAATCGATATTCGTTGGAAGTGAACGCGAGGCTGCTTAGATACGTTCCCCGAGACGCCACGCCAATACCAAGTTCACTCGAAAAGGAGTCACCGATCGAATCGGCGGAAAAGTTCGGCCAAGAAGGAAACGTGCCCTAAGGCGATTAGCCACTTCGAAGAGGATTACAAACTGTCTCTCGACTTCGGGGTCAAACAGATCAATAATTGCTACCGGTTACAAGACGTTAGAAGGCAGCACTACCACCAGGAGGCATTAGCATCCCCCTCCGGCAGGCTCTGTTTCCTCGCGCCTGTTCCTGCCGGAGTACTTTCCGATATCAATTTTACGAAGCAGTTAGTGCCGCTAACAAGTTATCCCAGTGAGATTGAAGGAAGATACATCGAGTCGCATCTTCCTATCTGTCTCTCGCTCTCCAATATAAACTCTCCGCCCAGTTTGATCGGCTTACGAAACTTAGCCCGCGGCCACTTCGTTCGCTCATCGTCGTCGCCGCGACTATCGAGCTCCCTCCTCTCGGTACACATCCGCATACGCGTACACATACACACCGAACATCCTCGGCGATTTTACACAGCATGTATGTATTCTGACAATATGTATATTGTCAGGAAGTTAGCCCGCAATAATGTTTGCCAACCGGACGATCGGCGCGTTTGCTCCTTGGCTAATCTAACTTTCAGATATATTTCTTTGGCTCAGCTGCGTGCTTACGAAGTCAAGCTGCTTTGTCCTTTGCTCTTGATATTGATTTTCCCTCGATTTACCACTGTGATTAGACTGCGTACTCAGGCAACTTCAGACGTGTTAATTGTAAAAGTTTCGGAGAGATTAACTTCGATAGCATTCAAGTAGTATAGATCAACGAAATGTCCGCCCTGTCGTTCCTTCTTTTTTCAAGTCCCGGAACACACTCCTATGGATAATTAGTCGGAATTTCAACCTCTGATTTTTCGCAAAGATCCTAAGGAATATGACCACCGAGTGTTCTTGGAGTAACTTGGGAATGAGAAAATGGCATTAGGGTAACCGAATTATGAATAAGCAGATCGCAGGATCCAAGGGAAAGATGCGCAAACTGGAGAATAATTTTTTTTTGGCGGAGCTGCTCGGTGCAGCTGACAGTCGCAAACTTGTGGGCCGCCCATCCGAGATTTAATTGAATCAACCCAGGGTTTATGCAAAAACGCGAGACGCAAAGTACGCGAGTAACGTCGAGAGGTATTCTAAAAGGTAGACGCTGGATTCTGGCGCTTTCCCGTATTCATAACAATTCAGCTATTCCGTAATAAATTATGCTCTGGATTGCCCGGGCATATATATTCTTACCCAGTCCCGAATATTTTCTTCGCGAAAATCCCAGCGAGAGGAGGGCGAGAGGAGGGCGAGAGGAGGGCGAGAGTAGGGCGAGCTGCTCCGTCTGCTCGAAAACTTCATTAAACGTTTATCACCTTAATGGCGCGTCAGCTGGAATATAGTTTCACCGATTTTTAAACTACCCTACTGTCTTCGCCTCGAGACCCTTTCAACCCCTTTTCTCGCACGCTCTATCGGGATTCCAGGAATAAAAAAAGGAGAAAGACGCAAGTTTCGCTTCATCTTTCGACGTTTTCTTCATTTAGTTTCTCGCTCGGGAGTCCTCCCGATGCGAATGGACAGAGGAAATGTATTAGAAAAAGGGCGAGTGAGAGTGAGAGCAGAAACCCGATTTTACATGTGAACGAAGTGGAAAACAGAGCGATAAAGGCCCAGGGACCGCATTGGGGACGTCGTGTAATCGCATTATTGGCAGATGTTGAAGGGACAATTCGTACTGTCGGCTGGGTTGGAGGCCGGATCCGGTATCCGATAAACGCCTCGCACTCTCGCTCTCCCCCCGGATGGAACAGCCTCGTCTCCATTAAATCGGGAATCGTATTTCATTTTAATGGTCGCTGCTGCTCGTAGCTAAGTCTCTCGCCCGTGTAAGTACCACCTGCACGAGGGGGAACCCCGGGAAAGTAGCTGTTACTCATTTCGCGGCAGAGGAGGAGCATTTCGATTTTTATCCCCATTAAATCAACCAGACTAAGAACAACCCTCGATTTCCCTCGCTTCGCGAACCATAATAATAGCGAGTCTAGTGAGAAATTAATTTAAAGAATAAATTGGAAGCCTGATTCCAATTAGAAGATACTCGTTCGAGGTTCGATACTTAATACGACAGTGAAGGTAATTAGAACGAGGGAGGAGTCGGTCGAATTACTATAATTTGAGAGAAGAGATGAATATGTATGAATGTATAGTTGTCACAAGAAGAAAGTCCTTTCTCCGGCAGCTTTTCTTCGGCCGACAATTTATATTCTTTAGGATGGACCTCCGAAAGGTCGAGATAACGACAAGCTCTATGCAGCGACTCTTTTCGTCGGGCATCCCAGTCGTCCGTGGAACGATCCGTAAAATCTCCAGAACCTTTCTATTTCGTTAATGGATCGGAGCACGGCGGGTCCCTCCTTGAATATCATCCCCAAGTTAAATCCGGCCGGAATTACACCAGTCGTACGATAAGCCGCGCTGGCGTGGCGCTCTTCCTCGCTTTACCATTACAATATTCTCGAGGTGTTAAGGCAGTGCGCCGCTTTCATCGCAGTTAAATGGTGGGTGCCGAGGCTAACTGCAGCCATGACTTACATCAGCTTAAGACAACAGCACCATTTAGGAATTTCGCCGTGAAAATTACCTTGACCGCAAGGCCGCGACGCCGAGTCCCTGTTATTTATATCGACGTCTCGTCGAGCTGGCAATATTGCGCAGCCTTCCCGTAGTGCCTCGGCAGACCGTCTCTATTAAGCCGTCGCGTCGACTTGGAAGTCCATTTAAATGTACACCGCGCCTCCTCGCCACTCGGAGAGCGAGAGAAAGAGAGAGAATGTTGTGTCTCGGGTCGCGAGAGAAGGTCGGCAAAGTGCTCCCGCGCTATATTGGATTAAGTCATAGATTATGCCCGTAATCCGAGATTAAAGCGGATTATTCGCAACACATTGGAGGAACAAGTACGCCAGTAACATTTATCAGATCGCGAGCGAACAGGAGCGCTAGAGCGCTAACAATCACTACTCCGTGCCGGAAGGCTCGTAGTGCGAATTAGAGACTACGGCCGAGAGAGGGAGGGATGCTTTCGCCCGCGGTCATCCCCCTGCTGTAGTGCTGTATTTCCCCGTTTATCCTCTCGAGCACGCGCCACGTTCTCACCATTCGCCAACGCGCTAAATTTTCCCTCGAATCCTCTTCCTCATCCTCCTGGTCCTCCAGCTTCGTCCAGTAGAGTCTACGATCGGCAAGGAGTACCAATAGCAGCCTCAAAGTGAGATCGCAGCCTAATAAAGACTGGGCCGCGAGACCAGATCGATCCACCGCGTTCCCATCGACGAACGTTTCGACTTTTATGACGGTCTGTTTTTCCGAGCGGATTTTTCGATGTTTACCTCAACCAGCACGAGATGCGATGCGGTTAGCACCGTGGCTTCATAACGAACCTCGGTTTTCATTGTGGCAACGGCGGGCACTATCGGCTGATAAAACCTGCCGAGGAATTCCCTAATAAATCCATGGGTTTAACGAACCCTGTGCTATCCAGGGCAAAAAAGGGATGGACGATCGCACAAAGGGACACCCGGCTCGCAGCGGTGCAATCGAATGCAGTGGCCCGCGAGGCTAGACGAGGCGATAACACATCTGTCCGGGGAGGTCAATGAAACGCGGAAATTAGGAGGCACCGCTGTGAAGCCTGTTTACCGTGCTACCAGCCACTTAAGAGGAACTTTAAGAATTCACGTCGCGTTTCATCCTCCAGGCACGAACCAAGCCGCCAGGTCCAACTTTTTTCGCTAGCTATGGCTCCTCGGCTGCTGTCCGGAAAACCAACGGGATGAAGGATTCGTGGTTTTCAGCCCTTTTTATTCGTTTTTACCCATTTTTACCCATTTTTACCCGTTTTTACCGGGCCAACTCTATCGAATACCGATAAATCTGAATCCTCGCTGGTGAACATTGCCGGCTAGATTACCGCGGACGAGTTTCCGGAGAATTATGAAACTGCGGGAACCTGGAATGTGAGCCGTCCAATATCTACCAGGAAAACCGAGATATATTCAATTATAGCGCGGAAAACCATTTTCCAGAAGGGATTTCAGCTTCCGTAACCGCGCACTGATTGTCGGCAACTTTCGCGGAGAGGAGCGCAACAAATTCACGAGAGAGTAATCTAATTCCTGGAGCATACGAGTCACCGGAAATTTTCAATCTGTCGGAATTAGCCGCAGGAGCAGGTGGATTATCGCTCGCAGGACGAGGGCGGCCCAATTTCACGGAGGTCGTCGCAGCGTCGCGTCGGATGGAGGAAAATTGTCTGGATTCTCACGATAAACCCATTTTTCTTACACAAGAGCGCAAGGAAGATCGCAGGCTCCAATCAAGTGCAAAATGGTCAAATGGTAGCCAACTCGGAGGATGTTTAGACAAGGCAGGATTCCGGATGATGGCGGTGGATAAAATATTTTTCGAAACTCGTGCCAGAGTACTATCGGTCTAGATGGGAGCGCGTAGGCTTCGCAGTGTTCTTCTTGAGCTCCCTTCCGCTAGCTGTTCGGCGGGAGTGGCGGCGAGAGTGGCGGCGGCGCCGTCAGCCGTCAGCCAACTTCTTCTTGGGCCATGCAGCTTCTTTCCGGCTGCTCGTCAGTGCATTTATCCGGGGAAGCGAATTTCCCCGGCGAAAAGTCCTTTCTCGATAACGGATCTCCTGCGCTGTCTTCGTGACCTCCGCCTTCCACCTTCCACCTCCTCTTTTCTTATCCCACCATCTATCTACCTATCCGCCGATCTATACTTCCGCCAGACACCACCTTTTCTCTTTCCATCTCTCGGTCGGCCCGAGTCGCCAGACAGCTTCCACCCTGGCTTCTAAAACTCTGATTGCATTTCGCGCTGATCGACTGCCTCGGAGCGACGAGAGATCGTCGAATCGCATCGGGAACTGTGGCTGGTGGCTTCTTCGGTGTGAGCGGTGCGAAACGATGTGCCGCGGACGGGGTAATTGGGGGCAATTTGGCGTCGAGTGATTGACGCCCGTGATGGATCGGCTCTGCTTGTTACTCACGGGCAAGAGTATATTTTCATGACAAAAGCGACCTCGACTCGGTATCAGTTTATGCTCGCCCATAACCATCCTGCCACCGTCAATATTAACCCTTTGCGGTCGTGTGCCGCCAGCTGTGGCTTCTGCTCCAATTATATCCTCGTTCCCTTCTTACTCCCGTGTTCAATGCATACTTATCACTCCCACGGCGATTGCATTCATTTCTGATGGATCAAGGCGGACAAGAGCAAAAGCGAACGGTGTGGGGCGGGATTGGTCGGAACCGAAAATAAATACTTTGCCAGAGCCAAGCCCGAGAAGATAATTGAAAAATCAATGCCAGCCGGAATTTGATTAATTTTTTTGAGGTAGACACGATCAGCACTGCGTGTATTATTCATTCCAGGACCGATAAGAAGCCAGCCAGGAAACGAGCGATCAGTAGTGTTACTCACTTTAGAGAGCGGCGCGTGATAAATGTTGCTCGCGGAGCGCGTCTGCTCGCGAGAGTTACATTCCAGTTAATGGAACCCTGCCGGCTTCTGACAGCTCATAATCTGGCAATGTATCCGAGCCGCGAATCTATCCGAGAATCTATCGACGTCTGCTCGAACCCACCGCATCTATCCGCCACTTCTTTGACTTCGTCGATCGCGAAATGAAAGAACCTCGCATTTCTCGCGGTGCCTCGACGACTTTCAACCCGAAACTTACCCCATTATTTGCCCCTCGAACAACTTTAGCGAAGAACGGAAGAACGGAAGAGTGTGAGAGAAAATCAACTACCCAGCAGCCCTTTAATCTTTCTACGCTAGTATTTTAACTCCCCCAATTGCATCGAACCAGGACGCCTAGAATTTGGCTGATTTTTTAAGTAGCGGGAACTCTGACAAATTTAAAGTTAATCTATTTAGATGGACAATCCACCGCTCTCTAGTGATAAACCAGCTCTGTCCGCGAGAAGAGTTGAGCTACTGAAATTTTCAAGGAATCACCGTACGAACAGTGATTCGAATGGAGAACGTCCCCGGAGACAATTAACAGGATGCAGAGACACGGTGGTTCCAGCATCAGCTATTCGGAGCAAAAGCAGCGAGTGGTACATGTTCGTTAGGGCGATTCTCCTGGAAGTTGCAGATGCTTGTGTCCCATTGGTTAACCCTTGCCCTCCCAGTGGCGAGGGCTGACAAGTGCCGAGGCCCTCTTTGCGCGCCTCGAAGAGCCTCTGCTCCGAAGCGAACGATCGTTGCTCGCGAGACAATCCTCTCTCTTTCCCTCTCCATCTTTCTCTCGCGGTAACCAAGTCCACGGCGCCACGGAACTTAGCTCGTAGTTCTGATCGAGTTACCGAGCTCGAGAGGGTATCATGGTAATTGTGAGAAGTTACACCAAGCCTCCACCACGCCTCGAAAGCCTCAACGTTCTCCCTCTCTCTCTCTCTCTCTCTCCGGGGGGGCTTTACTGCGGTAAGGATGCAATTCAAAGGGGGTGTCCTGTGCCACCAGCCGCCCCCCGAGCGCAGCCTCCGGCTTCCTTCCTTCCTTCCTTCCTCCCTCTCTGGCCCCTCTGCTCTTCTCTGACGCACGGAAATTGGACTTAATCGCTGGTTAACCGAGAAGATATCCGCTGTCGACAAATGCGTGCTAGCCACGCCTCGTTGTCGTTCCCTCTATGGGCACCACTGATGCCACTGGTGTGCCAGCGGTGCCATCGGTGCCATCGGTGCCACTGGCGGCATCGCCACTCGAATCTGGGTCACGTGCCAGAGCTGATCGACCATACGCTGCGGTTTTGTTCCGAGGAGCAATTTCGCCCACCCACGAATTCGGATGCGCCGCCCGCCGAGGATTCTTCGCGGTCGCACAACACCGGAAACCGATTATAGCCGCCTAATACTCCCATTTATTCCCATTTATTTCTCCAAGTCGATGGTACCTGCAGCTTTCAAGTCCAGCGAATAAGCGATTCTTCCCTCCACTGACCATTCAATTGGAATAGAATGCCAACCGCGATCTGAATAGAGTCAACTATGAAAAGGCGGCTTTTATATTAATAAGGGGGGGGGGGCCCTGCGAAGGAGGTTTTAAATCAATTGCCAGTCATCAGCATTGCCATGCCAGAATGGTAGGAATACGTACTAAGATAACGCTCTGCTTTCAGCTGCTTACGGAGATTGGATTATAACGGGAAGTGGGACGCAGAGTAGCAGCCGCTACCGCGAATACGCGAGTATCTCTCAAGGATATTCCGCGTGCTTCGCTCCTCGTATCTCACTACACCAAATTATCCTCCAGCGAGTAAAACGTCAATTTGCATAAATGAATCCTTGAGAGCCGACTGCCAAATCCAGCCAATTCACAGAGTTATGGGACGAGGTAAGTAATACCCGATAGCAGTGAAAACTTGTCCCGATATCGATGTATGCGAGGACGATGGATAAAAGGGAGCTTGTCACGAGACTGTCCCCGTCGTCGAGTTAATTTTCAAGTTTCTCCGCAGATGACGGGCATTTCCTGGGCGGAAATATGTGGCCGCGTATCGCGCGTGGTGGAGATCTCGTTAGGGGTGGCTTTAACTTGTCGTGGAACTCGAGAAAATACGGGCCCGTGCGAATTAAAGGCTCTCGGTGGATGGAACACGTGGCCGGATAGACAAGTAGCTCCTGCTAGGCTCCTCCTTATTGAGAATTTACGCTCGAATCTCGCTCGAATCTCGCCCGACGAACGCTACCCACCCTTCCGAACGTCAGACTCGTGTTTTCGCAAACACGAGCAACGTCTGCTCCGCGAGAGGAACTGCCGCGAACTGTAAACTTTACCATCGCGAAGGTATCAATGGCAGTACTTCGCTACTGGATTCGACATTGAACCAGTAAACGTTTCGCCTTTCTACGAGAACTATGTACTTTGCTTCCTCTCTGCTTTCCTCTCGACTCCACACTGTCTGCCTCTCTCGTCTTCCTGTTCCTTCGATGATTGACCGAGGGTGCTCCAGACAAGTTTCCCTCGTCACCCTTTAGTATTAGGATAAAGTAAAACAGTTGCTTCAATATGTAAATCGTCGAAGATAAAAATGTATTGGTCGCAAATTCAAACTGACGACTTAATCAGTGGACATTTTTAAAGGAAATTCAGAGCTGTTCGTCATTGGAGACAAACTCAAAGTCCACTGTACAATCGAGCATTTTGAGTCAATAAGACGATAAGACGCAGGCGAAATCCGCGGACGAGGGCAGAAAGGCATAAAAGAGGCTCGAAAGGAACTGAAGAACTGGAGAATTGGTGATTTTAATTAACGTAGCTGTGCGCAGCCAGCGACGATCAAGATACGTTCTATCAGTCGGAAGGATGCGCCAGGCGGCAAAGTACTTTTTCATTTAAATGCAAAGCCAGAAAGTAATGAGAATTCGTGTGTACCGGTCTGGTGACGGTAGTGGAGTAGCCGTGGACTCGCGAATGCGCGGCTCTACCCACTAGTACAAACAAACAGGGATGAACCCCTCGGTCGGACCAAGAAGAAGAATCTCCTAGGACAAATACCGCCGCGATATTATTCCGAAATATGAATGGAAAGTCGGCTTTTCATGAGGAGTTAGCCTCTATAAATGCGGGTCGCAAGGTCTGGATGAACCTTAATTAAACTTCCGCGGATTTCGAGTCCATTCGAGCCCATTCGAGGGGCTCTAGGAAAAAGAACACACTCAGCTATCGACTCGAGAGAAAAACGCTTTGCAGCGGAACGCTCGACAAATAAATAAGCTTCGACGTTTTGAACCGATAATAAGGAGGCCCTTGCGTCGAGGACGAATATTTCTCGACTGAGGAGATGCGTTAAATTGAAAGGAATGCAAAGTGCGGCGAATTCGCGATTTGATCGAATTATTCAAATGTCAATAGGCAGAAAATCATTAAGCGTAAGATGTGGATGGTAGGCGAGATCCGCTGGCAAGCAGAAGGAACTTACGACCCATATTTCCAAAGTATATAGTTGGCGAAGCTGGTTGTAAAACCATCTGTCCGTCCCAGTGAACTTAATCAGGACTTGAGTCGTTCGAACGTCGTCGACTGACCCAGTAAAGACTTCCTCGGTAAACCTTACCGAGCGCTTCTCCGTGAAGTCTAAGGGGTCGTCGAGCTGTAAAGAAGATTGCATTTTGGCCGTCGGCGAAAATTCGCCGTATACACTGATTTTATCGCGCTGCCAACCCATGAGAGTGAAGGGAAGCAAGATCGCTGAGTTGGAGCTCGCTGAACGCGCGCGAATTAATGCGAGGCGAAAGGGTCTTGTCCACGCGACATTAGAGGGAAGCCGTAACAAGGAGTGTAAAGACAGAAAAACAAGGGACAGAGGAGCCCAAACGAGGTCGACGAAGTCGCGCGTGTGTAGTTGGAGGAAAAGAATCGAGTCCTTCTCCGTCTCCTCGATAAAAGGTTGGGCAAGGATAAGCGCGGCTAAGCGAGTCTAAGCATTTGTCGACGCGCGAAACCGGAACGGGGCGCGTCGGGTGAAAAAGTTTCTGAAATATTGAAGGGTTCCTGAAAGACTTCCAGTGTTCGATTCGGATCTCCGACTCCTATCTTTCTGCGGACCCTCGTGTCCCTTGGTCTCGAGGCACACGCGCGCTTCACCGCGCCGGCAAGAGAACCGAAACAGCGATACGAGCTTTTCCCTTCAGCCCCTTTTTCCCTCATTTTTTTCCGGGCTCCCTCTTCCCGTCTCCCCCTTTCTTCGGATTTCCTTGCCGCGTATACAAATGAATTCCTCGGCAATTCCGTCAGCCGAGATTCTCGCAATACGTTCCAGCGTGTTTGCGCTGCGCACTGTCAAATGGGCCGTGAGTGAAAGATTCGAGGGAAAAATTGACGGAGGAAAATTTTGCCTGCCCTCTTTTTCGTTCGCCTCGCACTACATATATCCACGCAGAAAATTGGATAAGCCGGAAGATGCCAGGGTAATCGGTGTCGGGCAATTGGCGGGTGAAATCCCGATCACGTTGCGGTACCAGCCGAGCATTGCAAACTAAAGCAGTTCCTTCCATTCTGATCTCGTCTGCGGTAAAACGTGAGGCGAAAGGGTCCGAACTCCCTCGTTCGCGACAACCCGACATATCCGTATTATGTGTCGCCTCTCTCTGCATCATCCCCCTTGGCCGCATTCGCGACAAATGTTCTCACAGATTGCGACATCCTCTTCGGCGGAGCACGCCCGATAAATTCGCATCGGTAAGCCGCTCGAAAAACAGCCATAAGAAAGTGGTCGTCTTCGCCGAGGCGCGTCTAAAAGCTGCACGCGCGCATGGTTTTATTAAGCGGGAAATCCGCGCGGTTCCACACCCCTAAAGTTCGGTCCTACGGGCGGCGGAAGATAACACAAGGTTCAGCCCGTAAAAGAGTACGTGCGACAGCAAGTCCCGACGATAAGAGGCGAATTTTAGTGTTAATACGAGAGGTAATATGGGACGACACGTCCGCAGGTGGTGTAAATACTACGTTCGCGTCTATTCTGCCAGTGAAAGGGAGACTAACGAGAATTTGGGAATAAGTTCTGTTTCGTGATCGCAATAAACTGAGAATAAAGAATGGAGGAGGAGAAGATGAGAGGAAGGAGTATCGGGTAGCAGGAAAAAAATTCATTCTTATTTCGACTTGGTAAAGTCCTACCAATCCGTTTGCTTTGGGACATAGTTTCCGCGAGCGACGTGAGCAGCATCCGGCAAAGGCTCGCAAGAGAGACTAGGAAGAAACGGAGATAAGCGCGGTCGGGATGCTCCGGATGCTCCGGAAGAGCGAGCGACAGGGGCTTGTCGTCGTCGTCGTTCCTCCTCAGAAATGCGCGATACGTGAGTCGCTATCAGCGACAGCGACACGCAAAGTGGAAAACACCCAACATTTTTATCCTTCCTTTTCCCCAAAACCTTTCCTACCCTCGTGTGGCTCGAGCGCTCTTATTAAAGTGGAGTTCGCGGCGCAACTTAAGCCGCCCGTCCGGAAATTTACAGTCGAATTTTCCTGGTGCGCTTTAACGAAGCTTATCGAACGCGCCGAAATCTTTGATCCATAAATATGGAAATAGGAAGGGGCGGCCGGGAAAGAGGAAAGAGGAAAGAGAGCGGAAAGGTGGAAGGTTGGTTCGTCGACGAATTTACAGCTAAGATCCCCGCGGCCTTTCTTGCAATTCTACGGAAACTAGAGAACAATGGCGAGGGAAAAGAAGTAGAGGAGAAATCCAGGACTGGGAATTATTTAAGCGAGTCCGCGTACCTTCTGACTTTGCAACTGGCCCGGCGAAGCTTAGCCGCGAGAATAAACGCGAAATGCGAACGATCCCAGAAGAACCGTAGATCCGACCAATGTATTTATGTATTAAACAAAGTCCGGATGAAACCGTGTCAAGTATTATTTGCACGGAGACAGTAGCCTCCGTGAAACTGAATACAATATGCCGCGCGGCTTTAGCGGCTGTTGAAACAGACGAAAGAAAAAAGAGGCAACAGGGAAGAGCGAAGAGAAAGAGACTGTGAGAGAGTGAAGAAGATAAGCAAAACAATAAGTTGGGAGGGTAGTGCGAAAAGTCAAAGAGAGAAAACGAGTAACGAGGCAGAGAGGGAGAGAGAGAATTCGGTGTTTGCGGCTCATATTTAATTTAACGGGTAGGTATGTAGCTCTTCTCGGTATGTGGCCGAGCTGTCGCCCGAATCCCTCTACACTTCTACAGTTACGAGCGGACTCCATTGGCCCAGCTTACGTGACACGTCGCGTCGCGTCGAGTCGGACGCGCCTCCGCTCCTCCGACGAGAATTTATATTTCCATAAGCGTATCGGGAGGTACGTGCAACCCAGCTCGTCCTAACTAAAACGCATTGCCTGTCCGGAAGAAAGCATGTGAAGGCGATTCTGTATTCGCGCGTCTGTAAACCGCGATAATGGCGATATTTCTCGCTAGCTTTATCGAACGGCGGGGCGCATGTACGGTAGCAGCTCCGCAGCGCTGAATAGGAATAAAAATTCGCGCGAGACGCAACTACGTCGGGTTTATTGTGCCCAGTTGGATATTGAATTTTTCTCGCGGATTCCCGATCGAACTCGGCCGCCCCACGAGTTCTCGGATGAAACGTTAATCAATGTTCATTTCCGCGGCGAACCAAGCCGAGTTCTGCCGCTGAAGGCTGAAGAGGATGGAGGAAATACTTGGCATGCCGCGATTGTCTGAACGATGGTTCAATCTCTATATCGACTCGAAGATCACTTGGCCTTAGCTCGGGAAAATCCGACGGAAAAACCACGGCTCCTTAGGGGCGAATTAAACTCGCGATAGCGTTCAGCGTATCAAATATCCGCGGAGAAATTCGCGAATTCTTTCGCCAGACAAACAAATTCCCGAGGAGTTTGCTGCCAGTGGAATTTCCTTCTTTGAGGGAGTCGCCTCGCGATGCGGAGATCCAAAGTAGCATTTTTAACGAGATCCTGTAGGGAAAGCCTGCAAACCCTGCCAGAAGTCATCTGACGAGAAGATATCTCTTACCAAAGGGAAACGGCGGACCGTTAAAACTATCCTGAATCTCTACTAGTTCTATCTCTCTGCTTATTTAACCAGCAACGGCATGCAGAAATCGTGCGGGAATAATTCGGCGAGAGGATGGCGAGAGGATGGCGAGAGGATGGCGAGAGGTTGCCGAACGGCCAAGTCGCAGCCAAAATCCTGGCGGTGTAGAAGAGAAGAGCCAGAGATTCTTTGGACTCGCCAAACGAATTCCAGAGGCCCATTTCCAGCGAAATTCCAGGTGGCCGCGCAATGAGGCGACAAAGCAGCCAGCTGCATTGTCAGACGCGATGTATACCCGGTGTATACACATTGGTATATACCGATCCATGCTGGCACGGGAACTCCGATAATAGCAACGCTTTGCATACCCCTTGCTCTAGCTACTGCTATTACTATTGCCGTTGATGCCGTTGCTTTGGCAATGCCGCGCGATTCGATTCGACTCGATGTAATTAAAGCACGATTGCAGAGAGCCAAACGCGGGTCGACTCGGTAAAAGGGGAGGCATTCGACAGGCTGCTTTCTCAAAAATCTCTCCTCTTCGAATTTAGTCTCAAACAAAGAGACGGAATTCGGCTCTCGTTAGAATTAGGATTTCTGATGGTTAATCTAACAAAGCTGGGATTACTTCCCTGTTGAGAATATGCTCCAAGAAACTAAGCGGATTTTCCTGGGTCGCTCCGATCGACCATACATTACCATTTCCAGTGAATCCTTAAATCGCATATCAAAATTCATTTTAGTCTGGCGAAAAATGCGAATAATTCGGACTCTTTTCCCGACAACTAAAATCTCCTTGAATGGAGCAAACAATGGAATTTCGGGGCGCTTCGACAGCAGCGGATTTTGTGGCTCGAGGTCGGATCGATGCACAACTGCAATCAAGGGCGCGGGGATATTTTTTCGCTCGCGGAAAAAAGAGCCTCGAGATTTAGCGCGACCTTGCCAAGCGGAGCTCTACATGGAGCTGTATATTTTCGGCACACCGCGTGCACCGGCGAGAGTCGCGGAGAGAGTCGCGGTGAGAGTCGCGGTGGATCAATACCAAGTAAGCAAGTGTGAAAGAAAAGTGGCACAAGTGCCAAAAAAGTACATTATTTCCCGTGACGACACGTCCTAAAATTGCATCCTTCGCACCGGCATTATTCCCTCTCTCCTCTGAGCTGCTCGATAAACCCGCCATAAAGCGAAATTACTTCGCTCACGATATATATGTCGCCCCAGCCGCGCCGTTTCCTTCCGTCGGCGTTAATCACGCTTTTATGATACATATGATAAAGATATTGCGAGGAATTCGCGGAAGAAGGTCGTCCCGAATTTCTACCATGTCATAAAAATTAATTAAAGTTCGTTCGCCGTTAGAGTGCCCCCTCTGACACGTTCCAGGCGTGGGGGACTGGAAAATTGACGGATAGACAAGTTGAATGTGACGCGACTCGCCGGTAACGAGACCCCTCGGGGGAAGACACCACCAGCGTGTCTCGAGAACCTTTGACAACGTTCTACATGAAAATATCCCACTCTCGTCTACGAAACTACTTACCAAAATCTACAATGAAAGTCTGAAAGCTCCGTATCACACATTTTTACGCTTTTTCCCATCTTTCAACTTTGTATCAAAGCGCGATTTATTGTATACATATTGTATACTCGATGTGGCAGTCAGAGTATTATGTTGTTTTAAAAATAGTTGCACGGAGTTCGGTGCCTCAATTAAAACGAGTTAGCGCTCGGCTTCATAACGTTCCGCGACACGAGGGGAGTAGGCAACGAAGGTAGGAGCAAAGCAAAATTTCGTTTTGGCAAAAACGCTGATCTTCGTAGCTCATTCACGAGGCATGTCGCATTTGCATCTTTATGAGGAGCGCGAACTACCGGATTATGCGTTCAGCATTTCCTACGGATGTTTATCCCACTCCCGTGCTCCCAATATTTAATCCAGTTTGTTATTTCAAATTAGAACGGGCCGCGCGACCCGGAAGGATCGCGAGGGGAAAAATGGCAGCCACGGCAGCACACATGGCTGGGTTTAAGGCATTCACATGGAAAACTGTGCTCGCACCGGAAAAACCAACAACACGACGCACGACCTAATAACGCAAGAATTACTTTCTCCGGGGCAAGCACCGTTCGCGGGGGAGAAAATTCGCCGCTTATTAAATTCTCTCCCCTTGATCGGCCGATTTTTCTCCGCGAAAATAACTTGGTGCTTCGCTCGTACGTAGCAGTGTGTGCGAAATAACGCCGCGCACGTTTTTCCCAGCAGCCTGTTAAAAACCTGCAAAAGAGCGGGTGCATTTTGAACGCAGTCAAAAATTGCGGAAATATCGTATCTCCTTGCGGAACATACGCCAGTGTACCGACCAAGCTCAGTATTGCTCTATAAAATTAAACAAAGCGCGAGTAGCGAGGTAACATTAGCATTATTAAAGCAGGGCTATTCTGCGCGAGCATAAACCCAGTGCGAAGGAAGCTGTTCTCTCGCGTTGCAGTTCGCCCTCGTATTTTCCTCTGCTCGAAGTACACACTATCCGCCTTTCTCGTAATACCGGCTTTCAGCAGCCAAATAGCGCGGCGACCTATTCGCCGGAACGGCTAAAGATAGCGGAGAACGGGCTCTATCGCGACCCTGATCAACAACGCTTCGCATTCGACAGAGAACGGAAATGGAGACGAAATACCTAACTGAAAGCCGTTTCACCTACGCCTGTCCATTCTCTGCTTTACCCGCGAGCACTCTCTTTTTTTCTCTCGCGGCCAATCTCGACCAACAATTTTGTTATTCCATGTTACTCCATGTTATTCCATGTTATTCCACCGCCGGGATACTAGCCATCTAAATCCAAATCCGAAAACCCCGGGCAAACAGCAATATCGCCGTGGCCTGGCAAGTCGCGAGGGTTGCGAGGCCGGGCACATCCCACCCACGCCAAAATCCATAAAGACTCTGTCCTCCTTTCGAGGACGAGCTCCAAAAATCCTCCGGAAAAAAAGATCCGCGAAATCCGTAGCGACTCGCCACAATAAGGAGGTGACACTAGGGAAGCGTGATGCAATTTTGCAAACTCGATCGATGGTGTTGGCAAACCCCGTCGAACTGGTCGCTGGCTCTAGCAGCCAGGCTGGCAGCCAGTGCAACCAGCCTGGTAATTGCTCATTATCGAGAGACTTTTATCGCCAGAGCTAATCCGATTAGCACAATAGATTCCGCTGAACGACTAATTAAGTGGGTCTTATATTTTTCGAGCAGCCTGAATTGTGGCTAGCGCCATTCGCCAATTGGTGAATGGCCGGTTATTACGAGGGGAAGGCCGGTATTAATGAGCAGCGACGATTCTACTCCCGATTTTACTTGGATCGCAGTCGAAATTCGAGCGGGTGCATGTTATGCATGCCATAGGATCGACTAGTTCGAGCACTCCTAATTCATGCATCCCACGCGTGTTCAATAATATCGCGGTGTATTGAACGTCTATGCAGCAGTTTGCTCCGAAATTATTAGTGCAGTTGGCCGCGAGTTCGATGGACAAGAAATGTAGAAATCTACCGAGTAGTTTTACATTCCGAAAGAAGAGTGCGAAAGGCAAAAGTACATAGGGGGTCCTGCCGGCTGCGGATCCTAAGCCACCGACTAATCCGACTGGTTTCGCCTTTTAAATTGGCGACTGGTGCGCTGGCTAATTCGATTAGAAAGTTGGCAACTATACGGAAGTGTTAATGCCACTGCGAGGAACCTGCGAGATGGTCGAGCACATTTATGAACAGTCATAATTAATCCGCGTCTCATTTGCTTTAAAACTTCCTCGCGAACGGGCCGTCCCCCTCAGGATTAGTCGTAATTTTGAATATCGCCGGGAATAGCCGCGTGACAAGTCCCTCAGCAGCGACATTGTCGTAAAAACTTTGTCCCCATTCATCCGAGGACGTTACTTCGATATTATTAGTCTATTTAGCGGGTTGCCACGTCCATATAGCTTAACGCGCGTTACAACCCTTGAGTGAACATTTTCGCAAATTCTCAGTGGGTCGCTTCAACATCTCTTAACGCAAGGGGCTCTCATAAAGCATCGACTTCCTCTAAGTGAGATATCGAAATTGGCTTGAAAGTCTGACAAAAATTATAAGACTCCATCAGGAAAATTCCATCTGGGATTCTCGAGCGGTACGCACTTTAGAAACTCTATCGGACCGATGGCAAAAATGGGGGAATGCGGCTCGATTAGGGTATCGTTGAAAGTTTGGCAATGGACGGAGGGGGCTATTGGAAAAGCGGGCCTTTATTAAAACTTTCCGAGCAGGTGCCCCGCCGGAAGACAATGCGGCTAATCGATAACCGACCATTTTGGCGCAGCGGCCCTTTCCAACGCTGTCCCTGCTGCTCACGGCGGATTAAAAATTACTTTTCGCGATGTCGCACGACTCAGGGACATACAATAATCCTCTAACGACGCGAGCGACATAATGATGCCGTTAAAAATTCATTCATAGTCCGTCAGCTTCGCACATTAGTCTCCCTAATTAGTGATAAAAATTAGCTAGTACTAAACGGTCCCTAAATATAGTCGGTGGATGTTTGCAAGGTAGAATAATTCCCACAATTAACATTTGCCCGGCTGTCACCCACCAATTAGGTTACCAACGATTCTTTTTTTTCTCCCTCTCCCTGTCTCTTTTTAATATTTCAGCCGGGCAATTTTTGCGGTTGCGCCGATTCTCTGAGAATTGTCGGCTCTGTTTACCTTTTCCGATTCTATTTGTTTTGCGCCCGATGTGAAGTTGCAGTGGGCAATGATCGCTCCATATTTATAGAGAGAAAACTGTAATATTTGTTCTACGAGCGTTTCGCGAACGGGTACAATTTAACGAAAAACAGCCCTGGATCCAGGAAGGTTTCAATAGAAAGAAAGGAAAAAAAAAGTCGAAAGAGAATGGGGTAGAAAAAGTTGACAAATTTCGTGACGGTATACGAGGCGAATCGGGAATGTACGGTGCGAGCAACGACTCGATTGCGACAATCCGAAGAGTCGCGGAGATTTGTAAGGTGCGCGCGTACGAGCGTTCAAGGGAATAACTGAGTCGCTTATGCGGAGAAGGAAGAACGAAGGGTCGCGCGAAATGTCTTTAGTGCTCCGGTACCTGTTACATAAATTCAAAGATCGCAGCTGAGAGGATAGTAGGTAGGAAAAGCGCGATTCTCTCGCATCTCACATTATTCCCAGGTTTTGAGGGACGACCCCGCCTATTCGCGGTTCGTAATCGCGTAATGGAGACAAGTTACAGCAGCCAATAAAGGGGAGACGAGATTTCATCGCCTTCTCGACGCGTCTTGCCGGTGAAAAATACTGGATTCCCTCCGACAAGTTCGACCTTACTACTCAGGATATTACTTATCGAGATTAACACTAAAAACTGCAAAATGTCTAGCGAAATAGATCCGAATAAGAGCACAGACATTATAGTCATGCTCAGTCAGTCCAAGTACATAATATAATATATCTTCCGATGCGAATTCCCAACGGACGAACGATTTCATCCGTTACATAAGATTCACTGTACAGTTCTGAAAGCGATCTTCTGCATCTCGGTCAATTCTACTATCAATTGTCAGAGTCTGAATGGTCCATTATAGCGCTTACAGTCGTAACAGACGATGCGAGTCCTTCCAGTCCTAACAATCCATTTCCTATCCGTAACAGTTTCTCAGAATCGCAGCACCTTGGTAAACTCGAAATATCGGTAGTGGTGGGCAGATAAATCTGTAGCGGGAGCGTTTTCGAAATCGAGGATTTTGTGGCGTCAACCGCGCGCAGAGCAGAGGATAGCGAGAAGGGTTCGTACAATAACGATATTGTTCAGTCTGAGTCCCCGCGGAGCAGCGCACAATCTCGAGCGCGCGGCAGCATTGTCCCGTTAATTAAACGGATAAGCCACCGGCACTGGTGCCGTCGCGATGATGACTGCGCGGAGAGTCCGTCAAGCGGCTCCTGAAACAGCTTGAAACCCACTACCATCAGCATCAGCATTACACCACTACTGCGTAACCAGTTTCTCGCCAGAGTCGCGCTACTGCTGCCGGCGCGGCGTGGCGCGGCGCCTCTCAAAGCGTCGGAAACGTTTGACGGGGTTGACGGACGCGACCGGAGATAACCAAGTTAATGCATTAGAGGGACATCGACGGGAGCGATTCTCGATGGAGGATGAGACACCTGGGACAGGAAGAGCGAGGACGCGAGAGCTTGGCTCGCGGCTCTCTCCAAAATCAATAGATCCTCATTATCGTCCATTTGGCTCGTCTTCTCATTCTCTATCTCTTTCTCTCCTACATACACCCATGATACGCAGGGCGATTCGCAGGGCGATTCGCAGCCCTTTGGAAAAACCGAAATAAATATGTACGAGTTTTCTTTTGGATATGCTTTGGTCTATTTGCGGGCAAATTATAATGATACCATCGGTGCAAACGTTTAATTATTCCGAGGGTAGCAGGCAACGTGAGGAATTATGAAGAGACACGTGAAAAATGAATCCGATGCTCATGTTCGTTTTTATTGGTATCGTGTGAGCTGGTGAAAATTTCAATTTCGCAATCGGCACGCAGATGGAATATTGCCCGCGAGATATCACTGTTACGCGAAAAATTGCAATGAAAAATTACGGGGTTTTTGCGCGCAGCCGACGGGCAGCGAACGGTAAATAAATGATCCCTCTGGGCAATCTGGTGTAGCTACTCTGCGGGCTCATTGGCTACTCTATATAAACCGTCGGGCATCTTTTATTTCGCTGATTACTCACAAATCCTCGGGAAAGAAGCTTCGAGGATTCTGATTCTCGAGAAAAACACGTATCGAGACGAAGTAAGGGGCGAGGCTCAAGCCGCGCGGATAATTAATTAGCAGAGTTAGCGGCAAGTAGCTCGAAAGAAAGCATTGAGGAACAACGCTGGGATGTTGCGATAGCGAAAAAAGAAGACAGGAGACGAGAGCAAAAGTGGAGGGGAACAGCTTTCATATTTTCCGAGATTTCCCAAGATACCTTGTCGTGCACGGTGCAACGTTAATGCATTCGTTCTCTCTTAAGCGTGGCGCGTCAACAAGAATCACAGACTCTTCTTTTCTCTCAGTTTCTAACAATCCAAGATAACTACAGTTGCCTATCCGTGTAAATGTGCTTTGTATAATCACACGTATAGTGTCAAGCATGGAGTGAAATTCGAGAATGACATTCGTTTGACTTACGCATCTCCAATAATGATATTCTAAGAAAAATCTATCTATCCTCGTTTTTAATGTAGACTCTAACAATTATTTGTAAAAGATTGAAAATGGAATTTTATAGACTCACAATCAGTAAGTAATTCTCTAATATCCCAATCCTGATCCTTTTTGGCAAAAGACAAAGGTAAAACGCTCCAAGCAATAACGTGGAAACAAAGAGACACCGAGTGTGATATATCCACTAGGACCCTCTCTGAGGGTAGAAGCGAGGATCGGAGGATGGAAAAAGAGGAGGAGTGCTCGGGTCACCTATCTTGACATACGCTCGCAAAATGTACTGACCTCCATCCCGGCAGATGTTTATCGCGCGCGCCTCTCAACATCCTGTCGCTATGCAAGGAACTCGTTAGTTCGCTTCGGCGTTCCAAAGGGCATCGTTCAACTCGAAAAAAGAAACGGGGGGCAAGGGGAAAATAAACGAAACCTGTAGGAGGGCAAAGTAAATAGAAGTCGTCCTTTGCGCGAAGCGTTTCCTTTGAAATTTCGAGTAACAAGTTTCCGAGGTACGGAGGGATTTTTGCCCGTTTGCAAAAATGCTGCCAGGTAGGAAGTAAGGGCCAAAGTAGAAAATCCTAGGACAAGAAGGAGGGAACAAGGTAAAAGGAATTTGAGTAGAAATACTTTAGCGTTGGTGGGTTAAGAGAGTCCATAAACCACGAACTCTCGCGCGACACTCGCAAATTTTCTCCCGATAATTCCGTGCCAAGAGGCCTATTTTTCTGGAGAACCATTACACCGGGGGTTGGAAGGGGCCACCTTGCTCATATACATTCTATCACACGACCGATGATATCGAACCCCAGCCTCGAACTACTATCGCGAAAGGCGTAATAATGATAATTTTGCGAACGGTGCAATAACGAAAAGTTACGATATCCGGTGCGGCGAATTTGATAAAAGTGAGTAAGTGGTAATAAAGAAATATCGCCGCGTGTGATTTTTCACCTTCTTTCAATTTCTCCGGGATCTTTAGTGGAAAAATACTTTTAGCGAATACCTTCGTAAACCCCGGTAATCCTGAACGCTTCCTCTTTCCTTAATTAGAATCTTCTAACGACACCCCCCGCGAATAAGCTCCAAACTCCCAACGAAAAAAAGCGGGGCTACGATATCGCGTGGAAATGCTACAACCAAGTTCAGCGAAAAAGTTACTGCCGGTGGCAAAGCCACGCGAAAAATAAAATCGTGGAGCAAAAATCGCCCCACTTTTAATATCGCTTTCTACCACCACAAAGGAATCGCTTTTCGCGGGCAAAACCAACGTGAAACAAGATCTATGGTTTTGTATGCGATATGCACTGTGAGCTTTGCCAGTGGCATGCACACGCACATGCACACGCGAATATCATACCCTTATTTTACAACTCCTAAATAGTCCTTAAATTCGACTATCATAATTCCAGATTAAAATAACTTTGCTAGAGTAGCATTTGCCATAAGGAAAAAAATCCTCATTCAAAAAATATTTGTAGAATTTGTGGAATTCTGGTCCTCTTATGTCAAGTCGAGAGAGAAAAAAGTGAAGCTAAATTCGTAGCAGTGTTGGTGCCACCCAGGCAGATGGCACATTCCCAGATTCCTCTTCTTACCGCAACTCGAGATACACAGTACTCGAGCGAATGCAGCGCTGAAAATTCGAGGAAAAATCCACTCCCCACAAAACCGATGTACGTACTATACACATGTACGTGTGTACTCGCATGACCTTTTATTCGATCACTTAACGAGAGTATATTCTCGTTGAAATACGGCGAACGACATAACAATGACCGAACAGAACCGGGGAGAAAAGACTGCAATCACCTGCAAACCTCCGATCAATTTTTCATCGGCGCACACCCAGCAACGTCTACATACGAGTTCGTAAGACTGCAGGTCGCGCATACGCTAAATCTTTGAATTTCTATGTAAAACATAGTGAAGCACATTAATCCCCCCACCACCGCACATTACCTTAGACGTCGCACGGGGTGCGTTCCAGAGAAGGGTCGTGCGCAGTGTTTACAATGTTTACACTGACTAGCAGGAACCGACACGTGTCGGTGCGAGCGGCCGGCAAAAATCGAAACACGCTTGCGGTCTAAAATATGTTGTATATATGTATAGTACACCTGTTTTTGCCCTCATTGACATCCGTACACTTCACGAATCTATAAACTGGAAGTAACTCGGTGAGTCACCAGTTTGGTCGATAGATTAACAGGCTTGTTGAATTTTATTATTCCTTGTATAGTAGCCGCGTTCCGTGTATGTATTGTATGCGCACGTATACACATATGCGTCGAGGATCGAATAGAATACCCTCTGTTTCTGATAGAGAGGGAATAGAGGTTCGCAGCGGTAGAGAGGAAACCGCGGGGGATTAATTTGTAGCCGGATGGCTGCGTTAATTGGACATCAAAATGTCCATTAAAAGCCTCTGTGCATTCATAACGCAATTTTCCGTGCTTTTACGGGGGCTCCTCCGCGCCTTTGGATCCGGGCATCGCCCTTTTTGCGCGCGTGCACCAAGATTATTAGCCTTCCACGCGGTACGACGCGGCACGGCGCGGCACGGCGCGGCACGACGCGGCACGACGCGGAAACGCTGCGCTAATAGACTCTAAATGCATTTGCTAATAGTTGCGCGATCCGGCCACCTTCCGAGCCGGCCAGATTCTCGCCGTAAGAGAGTCTCAATTAACGCTGCAAGATATTCCATTAAAATGGCAGAGCGCCGTGCTGGCTAAAGGATACTCATTTATCGCCTCGCGAATAATTAGCTTGAAGATGGCATACGATAATGCAATATACGCCTCCCCAATTGCTCCCTTCCGGCACCTGTACAACTGAGCCGCCGAATCATTAAAGGCAAGCCTCTAGGTGCGAGCTGCAATCTCTCTAGTCATAAATTAATGAGCACCAAAGCGAGTAAAGAACTGTAGATCTTTCGAATCGTCACGGAAGTTTACTTATATTCGTAAAAAAAAGATTCCTTATGCCCTAGACGAAATCCAAAAATGAATGGATAATTATTAATTATGTAGAAAAGTGCTTATAAAAAATGTGATTCGCGGGGTCGTTCGGTTTTTGGAATCAAAGGCTTCCTCGACCGCGAAAGATTCTCGCGGGAACGGCATTCCAGGAGATTTAGCAATTTCGTGGACGAAAAAAGGCTGTGCGCATCGTTGTCGGTCCAATTCCGCTGGTAAATCGGCACATATACATATACAGTGTACGTATACTGGAGACCGGGCTCGCCTGCCTCGGATGGAGGACGGTGCGGTGCGGCGCGGCGGAGGAAAACGAGACGAAATCCCCCGGGAGAATACTGGGCTGCGAATGGCAAACTGGCGTGGCTCGAATAGCGGCGGGCCGGTTGTTTCAATTTCACCGTGTATTTGGGTAACTCTGCCGGGCTTGGGCTAATAAAAACTGGACGCCGGACGACGAAGCGCCGCGCCGGAGGATGCCAAGTCCAAGGCTCCTTGCCAACCCTGCCAACCCTACCAATCCTGTCTGCCCTCTGGCTGCTGCTCGAAACCCGGGATTTCTTGCGGCAGGCTAATGAGACCTCAACTACGCGGCCTTGCACCCTTCGGCCAAAACACCGCGAGGGACCAAAAGGGAGAATCTTTCGATTTGCGTGACGAAGGTCCGGCGACAGCATAGAGTTCGCGCGATCGGAAAATTTCCATTTACTCTGACGCGTCTTTCGACCCCTGTCTCTCGCATAAATCGTCGGAACGTCTCTTGGGTCGCTTCTGCTTATTTTCTGCGACCGGAATTTCCGCTCTTTCTCCTCGCCGCTATTCCCTTCGAATCGATCCTCGAGGTAAACGGCAAACGGCAAAAAACGAAGCCGCTACTGCGATAAATCGGCGGGGGATCGATCGGCAGGTTTATTTGCAAATAATAAATGCAATCGAGCGGGTGTCGCTCGTGGAAAGACGACGCGGACGTGGCAGCTGTTCGAAGAGATGAAGTCTAATTTGAAACAGAGCGTAAGTAATATTCGGTGGGGAGGCTTTGAGGCAGTCATGGAAAATAGATTTGCAAAGGAAAGTGGCAAAAAACCTTATCGCCCAGACAAATACTCCCTTTGACGGGCGGGGATCTCATTGCGTCCTTCTCTATTCTATTTACTCCGCGGTGCGCCACCGGTAATTGTATTGGATATCCGTTTTCCAAAGTCCGATCATTTTATAGTCGCCCCGCTGCGCACGCGAGTTCTACTCTCCCCGCGTGTGTTTCTTTCATTCCGATGAGAACAGAGAGATAGAGAGAGAGAGAGAGAGAGAGAGAGAGAGAAGGATATTTTTCAGTGCTACATCCCCGTTAGGGAAAAAGGTCGTTACGTCCACGTTAGCCATAAAGCCCGACCGATTTCAGGATAATTATACCTTCGGAGCCACGGAGAAAGGGCGCATCTCCGTGCCGAAGACTGATTGATTACGAAATTACGACTCATCCCGCAAAAACCGTGGACGAGCGTAATAAATCACGGGTCCGAATGAACGATCGGTGCGTGACTTTCCCTTCGCTCTCCCCTCTCTCTTGCCCTCTTTTGCACCACAGAGAAGAGAAGCTTAATGCCAGAAAAAAACAAGGGGACGATACACCGACGTAATCGAAAAATAACTGACAATACCCTCGAGCTCCGACTTAAGCTCATCCTGGCCTTCCCTAGGATCGAAAAACGCAAGTGGCCTTTGCCTAGTCGTGCATAAATTTGCGGAACTGAAACTGCTATCGTACTGTATGTGCCAGACTGGCTCTCAAGAGAAACACGATTCGGCGAAAGAAGATGCTATCGATTGCCTTCTTGCTTAATCCACTCTCTCGAAACTCGATTCTTCTTCGATGGCCGGATTCCAGGGAATAATTAGGTTGAATATTGCAGGGTATATCGGCGGGAAATCGGTTCCGCGTCGCACTGATATTGGAACTCATCAGGATCCGGGGTTTATCAGTTGGAAATAAGGGCAATATAGACCGGCCGCTCGAGTTCTTTTATTCAAACCCCCGGGGGCGCGTCTTAATCGAGGGATAAGAGACGGAAACGGTCGGCTCTCGCGAGCACTCGACGCGAAATAATTGGCCGACTTTGCCCTTTTTCCGCGATCGCAAAAAATATTGGCAAGTTCGCGGTTCCGATGAGGTGAACCCGCTTACTGGGAGAAGACTGTCCGCCCCACAGTCAGTCCCTCTTTTTTCCTCGTTTTTCCACTTTTTCCTTTTTCTATCCGTCTCTCTCTTCCTCTCGTCGGAGCATCGCGATACACCGAGCTCATATTTTTCGTACAGATAATTTGTCTTCCGGCAACCGCGCACAGGATTTCCCTCTGAAACAACATTCAAAGGAAATTCCGGCTTTGCCGGGCTTCCCGATATTGGCGCATGATAAAGTTCCGCGTGCAAAGCTCGCGCTTTGGTGGCTCTGCTCCGCTTTTAAAAGCGGGCTTTTCAATAAAGATGGACAGCGACCATCTAGCAAGGATCATCGCGATCCTCATAAAATCCCTATCTGGCGTATATTTCTGTCCAGAGCACTCGGCTTGAAACTATAGTGAGCGCGGCAGAGGTTCACCTAGCGAGATTAAATTGAACGAAATAGCGATTGACAATAAATTGACAATAAAATCGTTGGATTTTCGAGAATTAGGAGACCGAAAGAAACAAGCTCGAAATATATTATTGAATCGAATGGCGAGGCAAACAGGAAGACGAGCACCTTCCCTCGCTAACCGTTCGCAAAGAACTTTCAACGCAAAGCCCGAGCCAAAGGCAGCCGCGCATCGCCAAACCGTGAAATTCAATCTCCGAACTCGCTTCCGTTTTCCTCTTGGCTTTGCATGCCTTCTACTGACCCCGACCACAAATCGTCGCTCTGGCTTTGCCCTTAAAAGAGAGAGCGGAACTCGACAAAGCGAGACACCGGAGACCAAGCCACACGAGAGGAAAAGAAACTTATTGTCGCAGAAGCAGGACAACCCCGACGAACACAATATTTTGACGCCGGCAGTGGGACGCGCTACTGACAGCCTCACTGAGATAAATGTGGAAAGGTCGCGAGAGCAGAGGATGAAGCGACTCGAAGAAACAAGGACGCCAGTCGAAGAGGGAAGAAAAGGGTGGCGGATAATAAGAGAGAGAGACGATAGAACGGCTAGAGGAAGTAGCGCAAAAAGAGAAAGAACCAGGCGAGCTGGCTTAGAGCGAGAAAGTTGCAGATAAGTAGAGGGACCCTCACAAAGGATCACTCGCCGAAAGAGAGACTCGTACAATAAGACAGAGGGTGGAAAACGGAGACGGCGGAAAGCAGTGGTTCGTGAGAGGATACAAATTCAGCTCGAGAAGGGTAAATATAGAGGCAACCAGACCCACGGGAAGCTGAGGCAAAGGGCGCGAGAGAATGAGTCGTCGGGAATAGAGAGCAACGGAGCTTTACGCCCGAAAGGTTCGCAAAGGGTAGCCGCAAGTTCGGGTACATTATGCAACGACAACCTACCACAGTTCATAGGCACTGTCAGCGCATTTCGCAGCATAACGTTCAGCAGATTCGCAACGTTCGGATTTCCTCGCTCCTCGTATGCACACCACTGCCCTAATGTCCCAGCAACAGCGGTATCTTTATAACCCCGACAACTTAATCCGGCCGGAACGAGAAGAAAATGCCCTCCTCTCTATGTTATTATAATCTTGTCGCTAGGAATCGTGCAAGTACGAGACTCCTGACGCAGTTAGCAAGATTTGCATTAGCAAGATTTGCACTTTTAATCGATTACAACTGCAAAATTTCAATTATTTCACTCCACGGAAATTGACGCGTGAACGCATTCGCCTGCAAGACAATGAGCCGTGCATGTGGCGCCAATTTATATGCACCAGCAGCATGCATCTTAAGTATGAACCGGGAACACGGGCGAGATTAATCCTCGCGGTAATTTACCACGAATGAATCTTGACTGGGAAATTGACTCGGTTCTAGCACTGAGCCTAGCAGGTTTGCTCCGGGGCACGGACCCGCTGGTCGAGCTCCACTTAATTTCTAACGCAGACGAAACCGCATCAGACTGCTGGAAATATTTACCGAGTCCTCCCTGGCCAGAAAAGAAGCGGAAAAAATCTAACGCAAGGAGGAGGTGGTACACACACACGCGCAACCGGAGAGTAACTCATTGTCAGCTCACGATAAGCGATTTATCGCAATCGAAGAGGGTGGCGCCTGCCGCTCAAAGGGTGGATTTATGGAAATACGTGCGCATATTCGTGATTTATCGCAAGAAAAGCGTGGTCCAGCGGGTAGTTTAAATATGGTCAGAAACCGCGGGAGACCAGGAAGAAGCGTGAATGTGGTCAAGGAAGAAAGGAAGCAAGAGGGAGAAGAAAAAAGGGACTAGGGTGAATGGGTGGTGGGTCGCACGAGAAAAGGGTTGTGAAAAATGCCGGCATCTGCAACCTCAAAAACGTCTCGAACGAAGCCAGCTCCCGTAGATCACGCACCGTTACCCACGCGAGTTATGGGCCTATGATTTATTTCGGTCGCGCTAAGGTAGGAAACTTTTAAAGTGGCTCGCTATCCCTGAAATATATTGGCTGGCCCGGCCGCGAAAGGGGGACCGTGCGCGTCGCGTCGCGTCGCGTCGCGTCGCGTCGCCTCCCTCCTCGGCAGTATGTATTTCCTGGAAACGGGCGAAAGGCCACCCTATCGTTCGTTTCTATTTCGGGAAAAATTCCTCGCCGCCAGACCGAGTCCCCGACTGGCTTCGAATATCGAGCAAACTAATTTTGCGCTTCGCGCCGATCCAAAAATAATGGAATATTATATCATGGCTACTATTAATATAATGCAGTAATTACGCAATTACGCACGGGATGGTATATTAAAAGCGACAGGGTCATGTAACCTCATTACCTTTGTCGTGGCAAGAATAATGGACACCGAAGTGACGGGTAATATGATGTAATTAGCCTGACAATAAAGCGCGCGCGCGCGCATCTATTAAAGATTTTCCCGGGAGCCTCAGGAAAATTCATAACTACTCTCGGAGTATCGCGAGCCTGAAAACTTTCCTCGTCGACTTATTACCGGAGCGTGCTAGCCGGAGCTGGCACCTGCTACTGCTCTCGAAAAATTACAAAGTCAAACAGTAACTACGGCTTCGAATTTTTCGCTCTCCTTTTCTTATTCGTCCAACCGAGCTCCTTGACCCGAAGACTCGAAAGTATCATACTATTTAAATTACTCTTTTTGGGCCTGTCCTCCAAATAGACATATCCTGCGAAATCCGAAGGCCAAAGAATAATTGGAACAAATTGATTTGGGTTCCGATCGAGTTCCGAATAACTCACGACGTGTGAGCCTGCGATCTAGGTCAAGCGGAATATTTTGCTCGACAGTCTCATTACCGAAACGTTAATCAACACCCTCTAATTTCACGATAAATCCTTATTAAGCCAGTACACGCGACAACGAGTCTCGATAACTATGTATCTTATTGGCATTCCTACGCCGAAACCCTCCTACACTGTAAACCAGAATCAGGAATCAACTAGAGCACCTCTTCGCAATGTTTCCAAGTGGCCCGAAAGAACCGTGAAATTTGGGGTGTTTCTTATCGTCGCGGAAGATCTACTTGGGTCTGGTCGTCCTTAATCAGCGATCGAAAAAAGTCCGGGTGCAAATTACGAGGCGAGAAACGGAAGAGCGTGGGGTTGGATCGAGCCGGATGAGAATGAAAGCCCGAAAGGTCACGGCTCCTCTTGACAAATGGCGGCCTTGGGCGAGGACGGTAAGTCCGCGGCGGTGGTCTCGGCTGATCTCGAGGATAGCCGAGGTGCATTATGAAAGGCTTGGTCGGGGCTTCCAGCGGTGTTGTTTCGAAAAATGCGGTCGCAGAGCTGCCACGTAGAGAGGCGAAAATACGCGCGACTCTTGCACTGAAAATGCACCTCGGAATCCCGGCCGAACCTTTCCAATTCGCTCCCGGGGGTTTTACGAACCTTATAGGATCTCTCCGAGGCGGAACTTTATTTTCTTTTGGCTATCTGACCGACAAACCATAGCGAGGGGTAGGCGGGGGCAAACGCGATCAATAATTGAGCGACTTCGAAGGGGGAAACGCCGAATTCTCCGGTTTTTGCGGCCGGCGTCGCATCGTCGCATAGTCGCGTCGTGCGCGCGTCCTCGCTCCTCGGCGAGGAGCTCTAACCATTTGCCCCTTTGAGGGCGCTTCGCACTGAGCACCCTTGCCATAGGTAATCAGAAGCGCCTCTATAATTCAAGAGATACGTGGCTCTCCACTATGCGTATCCAGCTATCCGTGGGAAACGTATATATTGCACAACTATTTTTACCCGAATCGAGTCTTTTTCAGTGCGACGCGACGCCTTATAGACCATGCGATGCAATATCCACCGAGAGATAGTCGAAAGAATCAGAGGTTACTGAAACAACCCGACTTCTTAGCACGCGAAATTATGGTCGACGACCCTATTGACTATTCGCGTGACATCCTGGGGATGCTTTGCGGTTCTAGCTTCTAGCATATCGTGCTTTAACGCCGCTCCGCACAGTCTCCGGATAAACCGAACCCCATGCTCCCTGTAGACAAGGTCGATTCCATCCGCAGAGGAAAAAGATTCGCGGCATTTCTGCCGATATTGTATATATCGAACAAGGGAGATGACCCAATTGTCGGAAGATTACTAGGCTCACAGCACCACACTCAACCTTTGACCCTTCGCGAGATTAAATGCGATCGCGGAAGTGTACACGGGTCGATCGAAGAGTACGTACTTAATCTTTTGGGGAATACACTCGTCGATCATCCGGTTGCATTTACATGTACAACCGTGTACGACCGTGTACGACCGTGTACAACCATGTGCAACCATATATATGTGCTCGTCCGGTGACTTTTACCGGCGTGTCAGTCCGCCTGAAATAATGATATGTGATTCGAGTGTGGTAGAGTGCGATGCCAAGTCGCAGCGCATGGCAGTGCTGCTCGCCGGATTGCAAATCGATACCAGATAAGACAATGTTCGAGAGGAGCCTTAGGGAATCGCGGCACCGACTCGAGGCTAGGCAAACGAAGCGAAGAACAGTGGAAAAAGTAATTCAGTCATCGTAGATGGCACCTCCAACTCCGGTGGGGCAGTGGGATTTAATCTCGCGGTAGACGTAGCGCCTCTTATCGAAGCGTGAGAACGGAATGGAGGTTGCGGGGTGATAGAGTCTGGAGCCTAGGGTGTAGGTACGAGCTCGGAGAATAGCACGTAATATTCCGCGCTGATAACCGGCGATAAGAGCTGCAGGTCGATAGTCAAGGGACTGGATTCGAGCACGGGTGTTCCGAGAAACAATATTATCCGATCGCAGAGTGATTTGGTGAGACGGTGAATTCTGACAAGTTTGACATTGGAGCGAAACTGTGAATTCCATGGTGAGGCGTGTATGGTCACTGTGGCTCGCAATGAACTTTGAACGCAACTTATCTACCAATTTACATTACAATTCCTTCCTTCGCAATAGGTTCGGAAGGGTATAGAACTACGGAAAATTTATGGAGCTCCCGGGATGAGAGTTTCGTTTGCTGCAGTACAACGCTGACAGCGAGTTCGTAATGGAAGTATTTATGAGACTTGTGCCGCACAGCGAGTTTTTGTTTCACTTACCCGGAATAGGGGGGGAATACCCGATACGAGCTGTTTGCCTTCGCTGTTGTTCGGTGCCCGATCGCGAAAGCGGAATAATGAAATATCGAGCGGCCTTTTCTGTTTTGTTTTCTCGCTCGTAATCTATAGTCTTATGTAACTTGGTGATTTGCTTAAATCCGAATTTTTCCTCGTGGACCCTTGGGGAGAGAGATTGCGCTTCTCTCCAGCGAAAAGGCGGGGGACGAAAAGGCGATTGGAAGCGGCGTGGGAAATGAAAATCTTTTCGTCCGCGAGGCAATGCCGACAATCAGAACTGTCGTCGTCGTTAATTCGTCCTCGTCCTCGACGAGTATCGAATTACCCGTGGGAAACGCGAACTTTCCTTTCTCGAAACTATTTGGCCCCAAGTCAGATGGTCCGTAAGAGCTTTTTTTCCTCTTCCAAGTCTCGATTGGCTCGGGAAAGTCATATCCGCGCGCTCCTCGAACTCGGCGCTCGCGGGCCTCCTAGTCCAGCGGCTGAACCAGTGCACTTTCCCACAATAGATGACCCAGCGAAAACAAGTTAAGCGACCGCGATTCGCTTTCCTCCATTAATTCCTGGGAAGAACTCGATATCGAGTCTGCCGTTCGGCAAAAAGGCGACGAGCGCAGGGATAACGCGAGCCAAGAACGGGGATGAGAATCTATTTCGCTTCGGAAGCGGCAGAAGCACCGCGCAAAACAACAGCGTGGAATATTAAAAACGGCGGATCCGAGGAAATAAAAATAGTAGGGGGCGACGAGCGCAGAAAACAGAAGGGAAGTACTTAGGCAAGAAAGTCTGGGGAACTCGTGTAAAATGAAAATCGTATTTTTTCATTCTGCCTCGGAGCTACGAAATAAGGTGAAAACGTATATGCTTCTTGCATTTCCAGTGAAACGAATGAAAATGGAGGAGAGGGATCCTGCGCAGTTGGGAAAAGTGCATAGAAATAAAGAAAGTGTACTTTAGCAAAGTACCAGACCGACATTGCGAACCGCGTTCGGAAACCGAGAGCCAATCGATATAAAAGGGAGTTTCGAAGGATATAACGAGGGTTTTCGTCATCGTAGTCGGTTCTCAACGATCTCACCCCCTGGTTGGCATATCCTCTTCCGTGCCCTTCGCGACCTACCCTCACTTTGCGCGTCCGTCAACGACAAGGACGGCGACGGTCAAATTATCGTCGAGCCCGCCGAGCTCTCAAAGCCTTTCCAAAATTACTTACGAACTCCTGGACCCGTAAGTTCCGACTCCTCGAAATTAGTTTCCGTGCAAGTCTTCCCCATTAGGTATGCACGCTTCCAAATTCGTTAAGGGGAAAACTGTCAGGCTCTCGGGTTCCCTTGTCGACCTCGGCTCTTAAACCTACGCGCGACCTCTTCGTCGAGGAGGACATCCAAGACCTTAAGGAAACGAGAAGCCGAGAGGAAAGAGGGGGGGAGGCAGCGTCTTTCACGGAAAAATATCACCGGTGAAATTGCCCCCGGTAATAAGGGCAATGCTCCTTCTACCGGAAAAATACCATCTTCAAAGTTCGGCCGCTCATTTTTAGCAACTCGCTTCCCTCGGATAAACGGTATAATTCCGCCTCGAATTGATGCTCCCCAATTCGTTTCTTCACGCGCTGCCGCTTACTGGACGGCCTCTTGCCTCTACCCCCCTTCCCCCCGGTTTATGCTCCCATCCACCAAAATAAATCATCCAACTAATTATCTTCGACCGCACCCACGACTCTTTGCTACGTCGGCCTGTTATAAAAACATCTGCGTCACGTAATTCCGCGCGGATTAATGCCCACCATGAGAATGGATCGCGATTAGAGGGTTGTTCGATTTACGAGAAATTCCAGCGAGTCGTGCCTTCTTGAAGTTTACGCAACGAATCAGGTTGTGCGAAATGTGGTCTAAGGTCGTGTGTTTGATAATTTACCGGCGAAGAGTCGAGCGCCCAAGTTAACGTGGTTTGGCGAAGGTCTCGGCCAGTTTGATCTCCAAGTCGAGCGCGTGGGCAAATCGTATAGATAGATCGCGAGATAGCGCCAGTGAACGAAGGACAACCCTTGGTCAGATGGGCCTCTTGGCTCGCGACTTGAAGTTTGCACGATAGAGAGCATTCGTCACCGGACAGACGTACCGAGGAGCCTTGGTCGAAAATCGCACATCGACCGGCTCCATTTAGCGCGTTACGGAAAGTTTGACCGTGGCCTCGTCGAGTGGATCCATACAGTGGTACCATACAGCTGGTATGTGCTCGGCAACACACCCGAATATTAAAGGCACGCTGGGTAGTGTCAAGTAGGTCATCCCGGATGCCATTCTCCGAGCACTCGATTACTTTTCCGATAGAGATCAAAAGCAAATCGATAGTCCGTCGCGAGGATTACGCCGCGCCGGTTTTATGCTGCGCCAGCTGTATTCGATGATCGAGATCGGCCGGGATCTATGCCGGTTGGCTGAGTAAGAAACAATGAGATGTAGAATGAGAAGTACTATCGAGCAGTACCTACCGTCGAGTCCGACCACGAGTCCTAGACTGCTCGGACTGCTTAACCCTTCTTTGCAGTCGAGCAATGTATTACTATCGATCATGGCAGACTGCCAGGAGGACAGGAATCCGATTAACAATGCGCGCGCGTAAATTCTCGAGAACCGTGAACCAGAACTGTGCTGAGAGCGTAGCCTAGTCAGTAGTATGAGACCCCTACTAATGGAATATCCCTTGACTGTAACGCGATCGAGAAAGTCATCTTACTGGCGATTTATGACATCAAATCGACACCTGCGGTTTAACGACCTTCGAATGCGAAAATACGCTAAGGAACGGTATAGACCAGACTTGGAGTCGATTGTCGAAAAATGATAATGCCAGACGGGGCGGCCGGAAAGAGATCGAGAAAAAGAGAAGAAAGGAGCGTGAATTGCGTCTGAATTTCGGAGTGTGCGCGAGAACCATAAGAATGCAAAGTGCGGATCCACGTCGGGGATGACGCGTCTGCCGGCGCTAGACGTTGGCTTCTCCTAGTGACTGTAGTTAAGCCCGCGTGGCGGTAGCAGTGGTGACGGCGGGATAGGAGGCGGAGGCAGAGGCGATCTCCCGAGCAATGAAATCTCCCCGGAGCGGTGTCTGCGCAGGGCCACTCACGAAAGAGAATCTCGCGGTGGTGCTGCGGGAGATTTTGACGAATCTTTTCCCGACTGCTCTTCGAGGCCGGCTGCGAAATGAAAACTCGAGGGCAGTGCAATTCCGCGAGCCAATATCCACCGGCACGATTCGGTCTGCCTCCGATAAATATTAGCCGCGAGACGAGCTGTATGTGCGCGCGCGCGCGATCTCTCTCACACACACACCGCCGTACACAACCTGCAGAGTACTCCGGCTGTGAAATGCGATCGCATTGATTCGCGGTGTCCGGCACAGCCGGTGCTGCGGTGGTTCGCGTAACTCTCGATGCAGGTCTCGGGATTCCCCGAGTATGGTTAGAGTAATTCGTGTTTCGGTCCCGTACTCTTGCGGCCGCCTCGATTACGGATTACGGCCTCCAGTGGAGTAGTATATCAGTTTAATATCGCTGATGATATCGAAGAGATGAGTCAGCGCGAATACGGCGCGAATGCGGCGCGAATGCGGCGCGAGGGAAACTCGTTTATTTGAGGAGTCGGATATGCGCGATATCGATGAGTTTCGAAGAGTGTACACGGTATTGAATGCTCGCGGGAGACGGCAGCAAGCATCCGCAGCCGCTCGTGATTCATTACACCGACGGGCTAAGCCTATTCGCATAATCAGACGGCGACGTATCACCTCCGCCATTAATTACGGCGGCCGTGCAACTCGCATTTATCAAGCCGAGAGCGCCTCGCGGAGATTGGCTCACAAGTGAAGGCAGACCCTTGGCAAATGTTCGTGTCGAACATATCGCAGCTTACCCTCCAAATAAGAGTTGCCGTTAAAATCTGTTGCGAATACCAAGACAGAAGGCGGCGAATATGTTCCGCCGAGTCTAATTAAAAATCTCGGAAATTTTCACAGTCGAAAAGACACGCGAAGACCAGCTGTCTCCGAGGAGACTTACACGCTTGCTGAACAGAGAAATCGCCGACGGCTATTTCCGTGAAGAGATTCTTTTACATCAAGCCCGGAAATGCAAAGTTTCATAAAATACCGTTACCAGGTAAGAATACACAAAGGACAGTATAATTAATTTCAAAGCATTTCCGCTGTGTTCTTCTTCTTTGTCGCGGGGCAATGAGAAAGATCTACGAAGTGGGTGCAGTGTTCAAGGGTGCCAGAAGGAAGAGGAGCCGAGTTCGTTAACCTTTTTTCTTTTTTTCCATTTTTTAAAAAACTCGACACCGACCTACCCTATCCTCTCTCACTCACGCTCCTGTTGTATATGTTTTCTCAATCAAAGAGATATTGGTCATTGGACAAAGTAAGCATATCCAGGCAAGGTACATCTCGAAATTCTTTAAATATTGCGTCAGACGTACACATGTATCACGGAACTCTCGCACCGAAAATTTTTATTTCGGTAGACCGAAAATGACGCCCACAAATGCAGAAGAGTTTGATCGTGGACACGTCAAGTGTACTCAACGGAACAAAGTAACTTGTGTGATATCCGCTTGAAGAACCTCGCTCGCGGTTACGCTCGTTATCTTTTAAAGGTCAGCCTGGCATGGCAGGCATCCTACACCTTCCTACAAAAGTTGTACTCTTTCCTCAAGTACGAAGAAAAGGTAGTCGCACACAAGCGATAAGTATTAAGTGTTTCGTCTTTGAAATAAATTAAGAGTCAAACGACAAACGATGGCCGTGCGTCGCATCAAAACAGAGCAGGCCTGCGCTGGGAGGTACAGACAGGGGGTAAAATTTCGAAAGCGGGCGAATAATAAATACGGTGAGGAATAAGGAAAGGAAAAAGCAAAAAGAAAAGCGGGCGAATAAGTGACAAGAGTCGAGGTTCGCGAGTGTATCGTAGGTCGGTTCAATGTGTGCGCGTGGAGGGGTGCAGGATGCACCGTGCAGTCGAAACGCCCGAGAGGCTCGAGAGGCTTGAGAGGAGCGCGGACGAGGAAGCCGAGCAGTGGCATGTTTGAGATCGATGGAAGAGAGTGCTGCGGCGGCCTAACCTTCGCATTTTATCGAGCCGCGGGCACGCGTAGCAAGGCCGGCTTACGAGCCAGAGCACGAAAAAGAGAAAGCAGGGAAATACCGGGAGTAAATGCGAGGGACGAGGACACTGGGAGTCCGACAACTAGCCTGGCAGACTGGCACGCACCGCGAACGAAAACGCCGCGCATTTTTCCGATGCAATTTCCTCCCGGGACTGTACCGCGGCACACGCCGCCTCCGCTACGGCTCGTTCACGCGCTATCACCCCCCAGGAACGACTTGCCAGCCGTTCTGGAAGAACAGCTCGTGAAAATGCTACCGCAACACGATGTTCCATTAAGCGTCTGAAGCACCTTCTCGCCTCTGTTTACATCCTCTCGGGTCACGAAGCTGCCCAATGAAGCACCCTTACCCGCTTAGCCCCGCGAAAATCAAGAGATCACGACGGCAGAAACGAACGAGGAGACTCGTAGGCGAAGCGAGTACCTGCGAAGAACGATTCTAGAGAAAAGGGAGTATGTACTATGCAGGCAGGTAGGTAGACAGGCAAGTATTCCAATCGCAGGTGAAGTTCGCCGCAGGACAATGTCAGTAGAAACGGTGGGCGCAGATCGTCGAGAGGTGTAGACATGTATGTATGTACTCACCTTGCGTTGTAGGACGCGTAGGCAGTCGAAGCGTCGGACGAAGAGGACGATGCGGTCGTGGATGTAGCTGGTCGGGTCGGCCGCGTGTCACGGTGGGAAAAGTGCGCACGGTGGCGGGCACGGTGCGGGTGGCCCCGGGGGTGAGAGTGAGGTGTGTGTGCTCTACCGGCGCGGCGTACCGTGCCGTGTGACGGCTAGTACGCTGGAGCAGGCGAGCGGGCGAGCGTCCGTGCGTCCGTGTGCGAGTAACAGAGAAACAGAGAAAGACAGAGAGGGACAGCAATGAGATCGAAGTCTCGTGGCCAACGGTCGTGGACTGAGTGAACCCGAGTTCAGACTGAGCGGCGGTGTTGCCGTGGCCGTGCAACAGTGGCGCCTCTTCGCGGGGGGTCAGGGCAGCGCGGCATCGATCGGCTCGCAGTGGTATGGGGTGCTCGCGCCGTGGGACCGCTGAGCGCCGCCGAGCGCAGCCGAGCGGGGGCGACGAGGCTGATGAGGGCTGCGAGGGCGACGGGTCCTGGGGGTGGCGGCGGTGGCAGCGACGGCGGCAGCGACGGCGGCAACGACGGCGGCAACGACGCCGGCAGCCACGGCGGCAGCAGCGGCGGCAGCAACGACGAAGGGGGGAGGAACGCTGCTGGAAGGTGGCGGAGGATAGTGGCGCGCCGACGGAGGACCGAAGAGGGTGCCTATACCGGCACGGCCAACGGAACCGGGCGAAACCGGGGGTTGAAGAGCAACGTCGAGTCGGGAAGAGGGCGGGGCGTACGCGTACCACACGTTCCTATCTTTCCTAGTGTATATTATCTATACTCGGCTCTCCCTCTTCTAGCCCGCGTCCTCCTCGTTGACGCTGCGACCCTCTCTCTTACACCAACACAAATGACCGAGTCTCTCTTTTCTCTCTCCGACCACCCCCTGCGACGATCTTCCTTCTTCTTTCTCTCGCTCACTCTCTTCTTATCGCTGTTTCCTTCTTTCGCTACCTACCGTGTCGCTCGGCGCGCGCGCTCGCTTCCACGATGTTTTCTTGCCCCTCTCCTCGGCGAGCTTCCTGAATTTTTTCGGACAACCTCGGATGACTGTATTTCGGGGGTGTGCGTGGGTGTATCTATTCCTCTTCTCCGAGCACCCTTTTTTCTCACCTCTCTTGAAGCCCAGCGGAGCTTCTCAGACGGCACCTTACTTATTCTTCTTGGTAATGCTTATCAAGTATACTCCTCTTCCGGTTTTGGCCCAGTCCTCGTATATTTTCCAGCGGTCCCCCAGACTCCACTCAGACCATTCTTCTCGAGGCAGGTCTTTTCGTTCTTCCTTCCTTCCTTCTTCCCTTACTTGTTTCCGCCCAACTTCCGGCGCCCCTGTAAAACTAAATAAAGCAAGAACCCTTTCGTAAAGCTTGAAGTAACCGAGTCTATCGGAAGCAGCCCGTATTAGTTACACTTTGAAAATGTCACCGGGGTAGCGACGTCAGAAAGATGTAAAGATGTAGGTCGCTCGTTGAGGGAACTTTAACAGACGCTCTCGTTCACGCTTTTGGAATTGTCCAACCCATCCCAAAAGTGCAAAGTGCGAAGATCGCAGTCTTTCTTGCGCATGCATTAAATTCCTTCCACCCGAGGAGAGTCGCTCGAAGCATCTTCCGCACACCGAACTAATTAAGATTTATCGCATTGCCATCACTGTCATTGCCAAATTAACATATAATATTACTCAAGGATTTTCCACGTGTCGATCCAATTCGAACTGCATATCAGCCTCTGTTCTCGCCAACGAGAGCAGGAGGTCTCTGCCTCCAACGCATAGCCCAGATACCGATATTGTGATACACCGAGAATAAGGACATTGATGTGAGTCGCGGCTGAATGCACTAGGGTAAACGCGGCACCTCTCGCGGCTGTGGGGCACACGCGAGCATTTCAGCTCTCCGAGAGAGCTTCGCGAAAAAGTGTAAATCTGGGTCAGCGCGCGAGACGCATAAAAATGACGGAGAAATGAATATACCCGAATCGATAACAAGCACGTATTACTTGTTTACCCTCTGCAAATTCGCATTTACCGTACTACTCTCCCTTCGGCAAACGAACTCGTTTTCGACTAGAGAAACAGAGTAGACATCGGAACAAAGTCCGTCGAGTTACCCTCTGTCGATTTGAGCTTTTTTAACGCGATGGAGCACGCCGAAGGAAACTTCCAATAATTTATCGGACTATCATCAATAGAAGCGAGCTGCTCAATATTTGAAGCTCCAGATGCAAAACGTCGCTTTTCGACGCATTCGCGTTCCCCAGAGATAAAAGTACCCATTAAAGACAGTCCCATTTGGACCTTTTCTTCCGGGCGGAAACGAAATGTGATTAATATTTCAAGAACGACGGTGATCGTCCTCCCATCGCCATTTACCCTCTTCGAAAAATGTGCTCAAGCCCAATGGGATTCGCGTATCAAAGAAATTGTATCTGTATCGAACGCAGAGGAGAATACGGAGAATTGCTCCAGCTTCTTTTTTCCATCCAACAATATGCGTTAAAAATAATAAAAAAGGCCTACTTATTTCAACATTTGTATGTCATCAATTTCGAAACCTATCGGCTTATTTTCTCGAAGAAATAAAGAGGGCCTCCCCTCTTTAAAAAGAAAATTCATAGAAATCACGGCTTTTTCCTCGTGATTTTCCGGAGACCACTCGAGAAGGCATAATGGAAAAGGTCCGAGTCGCATAACAAAAGTCGAATTTATTTCACGGGGCACACATGCTGCCACGTCAAGGATTAGATCGCCATGGCCGAAGAAGGTCCGATGGATCCAATGGAAATCAGATTTGTGTCAGCTGCTGGCAAAAGAGCTACTCTCCGGTGACTGCCATTCGAAAGGATCGATACGGGGGCCGGTGGACGAGCCATTTTCTTTGTACATTGTCCGACTCGATATCCAGAGAATTGCTTAATCATTTGCCATCCGCTACAGATGACACTCCGCCTTGGCCCACTTCCGAAGAATCGCGCTGCTCTCTACGCGGACTAATTATTATCGTTCACGTATTTCGCGGAGGAGAACTTTGCAAAGAATCCCACTGTTCGAAAACATTGTTTTTCTCCGCAAATCGGCTGGGGCAGCATGCGAAAAGCCTCGCAGGCAAAAAAAAATAAGCGGACTATTCGCGGATTCGTTTAAAGCCAGTCGGCTAGTTAAGCTTCTCAAATATCCAATATTTAGTGAGAGGCGTCGATATACGCAACGCGCAACAATAAATATTGTCCCGAAAGTGTTAAATTCCCGGCTGAAACAATGATCAGCTAGCTTGGAACGTGTCTAGCTAAAAGTTAGCAAGTATGGAACCAATGGCGCAAAGCGTATAAAATATAAAACACCAATCAGGATAGTAATATAATAAATTCTCCCCTCTTCCCTGAAACATATTAAGTTTCGAATCCAATAACGATTAAAATCTGCGTGATCGCGCAATTTCGACTCTCCGCGATGAACAGCTAATTTAAGCGCCGCGCTGCCTGTGTTGAGGCTAGACCAAAAACGCTGGATAGAGTAATCGAATAATTTAGCCGCAGTATTAGCGGCACTTACGAGCGGCCGGCGAAATTGCAGAGGCGAGCACCAAGAGTGGACACCCCATACACTCACGCACACAGATAATCGACGAGGAATAATTAATATCCGATGAATATCGCGTTAACGCGTCGCAAGATATCAGGGATGATAATCGGCTGAATTTCGGGCAAAACGCTGTGCCAGTCTACCTTCGTTCTCTCTCTCACGCACCCATAATCCACATGCACGTATACACGCAAAAGGGCAGTGGTTGGTGTGGAAGGGCTTTCAGCAGGGCGAGGCTGCCTAACGATGAAATTAAACGTGTCAGTAGCCTGGCACACGGTTGGATAGACAAGCGTCGGACGCGTTCTCTGCTCGTCGTAAACCGTGCAACTCCTTGCACAAAACCATCAAACAGGGGCCAACTCCCAGACGTGGAAGCCGGAAATTACGTAATTTCCTTAGGTTCTGCACGCTTTGTGCCAGGGCACATCGTCCGCCGCGAATATCGAATTCCTAATCGAATCAAGAATTACGGGATACGCGCCCGGAGCCCGAGAATTGAAAGACCTTCATTCCTGACAGCGGAGGTTTCTTGCGTGGCCAGCTTCCCTGCTGGACGCTTTCCGCCAGACTCACGCTTTTCTCTATTTCCCCCTTTTCCGCGAGGCCAGTTCGATTAGCTTTTTCCCTATATCACTTTGCCTTCGTTCTTGCGAGTCGAGCGAGAAAACCGTGCCGATGCAATGTCGCAGTCGAACTACCGAGACGGAATCGCCCAAGTCTACTTAAATTCTTAATTGAAACGATCGTCGTGAATGCTGTTCGAGTCGTAGGTTACTGCACGCGCGATTCTGGAGAGTTTCCAGAATATCTAACTGCTCCTTACGACTCGGCCAAAGGTTCCCCGGGACCCCGGCTTCACTTTAAGCATATTCAGTACAATGTTCGCGCATTTTTTTACACTCTTTCGCGCAATTTCCCGACAAAGAAGCGGAGCGTGACGTCAGCGTCCCGCGAGCCACATACCTGCGATAACGCGTGGTTCGAATGAGTAATATACACTATACACCAAAATTGATCTCCGGTGTCTTTCACGAAATTATTAAGAGTCAAGGCTTTGTCTCGGGCCGAGTACAAAATAATAAGATTCTTTAACGTTTTAAATTCCAAAATGAATTTTAAATTATTCGTAGATGTTTGTGAATTATATTGTATATAAGAATCCAACGAAAATTGTAAAATATTGCGAACGAATGATACTGAATAATTTTTCAGCTGGAAATTGCTCCCCTCAGTAATCATTTAATGCATCCAGTAGAGAAAATGTCTCATCCGCATCCGAAGAAGTTTCTCTGCTCTGCATCGCGAGTGTCCGCACTACACAAAGAAAGAAAGAGATAAGAACTATATGACATTAGTATTGTATACATGTATGGATGTATACATATGGATTCCGGTTGTTCCGCGACTACTCGCGCAGAGTTTGGTGTCGCAGAAGGCACTACTGGAATCACGTTTCAGGGGTTGGCGGAGTGCAAATCCGTGTTGGTGGCATAATACTCCAGGATGAGTCCTAGAATTATGTGGACCGTGATGAGCATGCCGAAAAGGAAGGATAGCGCGATTGCATTCAAGTGCTCCATCCGAATTATCTCGTCACATTTATGTTTTTTGTGTCACCTCGATCTCGACTCTTTGACTAAAAGAGTTCGATGAGAAAAGCTAAAGTATAAAACAATTTTCGTACGCAACAACAACATTAAAAAGTATGATGAGCCACTGACCCAGAGAGTGAGGAATTATGATTTTCTAAAAAGAAGACTCGAGGTCCTCGGGGACAATTGCGCAACGAAAGTAACAGTGTGGAATGCAAAGTTCAGTCGACGGTAAACACCTGATGCACTTTGTTTTGCAATTCGCAGTCCATTGATGCCAAGTGCGGGACCCTGGGATACTTTATAACCGAACGGCAGAATTACAATTTATGATGATAGTTTCTGCAGGGCTCTGCACGATTTACAGAACGTGTCGGAGATCGTATCGTAAATTACATTTAGCGTATGCGCGGCAAGCCGCGATGAAGATAAAGCCATACGAATAGTAATGCGCGCCGCGCGTTTCTACGAGCTGCTGGGATAAAGCGGATATATATGGGAGAGTAGAATTTTCGTAAAAGAGATATTCCGGGAGAAAATTAACATTTTTATTGCGCAACACACGCCCAGCGGGGTCTCTCCTCAGATTTCTTGCAATTTCGTAGGAACTGCAGAAACCGTCTGTAACACGATCCGCCGCCGTTCCCATAAATCCAGAGAGGCAAAATTTATCTCATTAAAACAGTGTGCCAGGGCATTTCTTATCGCTCACTCGCAAAGCTTGCATTTCCATAACTCGCAAAACTAAATAACGAACTCACAGCACATTTCCATGATAGCTCGAGAAGAGGCCGATAAGAGGCCGCTGTCATTCATTAATGTTCCAATTTGTACCGCATTGAATTTATTCCGCGGGGTAAGCGCGAGCTATCGCCAGAGTGGCGGCCTGCGAAATGAATTGCAGGCCCGCGCGATCGTAAATAAAGCGGTCAGTCGGACCGGAGAACAGCGGTATAGGGTGAAATAGTAACGAAACACGAGAGTCATCGATGTAGCATTCTTTCTCATCGGCATGCCGCGGCAGTCTTCACCCCTCGGCAATTTGCGCGCGAATAAGCGCGAGACAATCCGACGTAAAGTTCCCCAGTGAAGATATCCTCTTTACGGATGGTTCAAAGTGAGCGACACTTTATTGATCCACGCGACAGACTCACTTCACTCTCCGGGATTAAGCAAAGTCTCGCATAACAAGCCTCTACGAACCTAGTCGCGTTTTGGTCTCGGTTTTAAGCGCTCCACCTACCTTTTTTTCTCGCTCTACAGCCCTGCCCCGGAGCGTGTCCCTATTAGGCGGGATCAGGCTACTTTTTCTCTTACCTCAACGTATGGATGATACACTGGCGACAACCCTCGTCAGAAGGTTGCTTCAATTCGACGAACTGCGATGGACAGTCCCAAGACACGCAGGTACTACCCTCGATTGAACCTGGCCACTGAAAAGGCAGCCTCGCAACTTGGTACATATTATCTTTCCAAGTGGAATTCTTGCCGAGCATTGTCAAACTTCTCGGAGGTAGTGAACGTTCATCTGGGACGGAGACTACTAGCGGGAAAACGAGGGACACCGGACAAACTGTGGAATCGCAAGGGTGTAAAGTTCACACCCGAGAAATCGAGGTGCACAAGGCAACCTGAAGCAACCTTAGGCATCGTCGTCCAGTGGATCTTGCGAGCTGCCGAGGGCATGCAACGTAAACGGTGCAACGTAACCTGTAAACGGGCTTTGACTGAGAAGTGTAAGGAACGAAATTCAGACACTTGGTTTGGGCGTTCGAAACCAGACTCGTAGCTGGAATTCAACTACCCTGCTCCACTGAGCTTACCTCGTGCTGACCTCGACGCTTATTTTATTAACGTTTCAGTGCTGTCTTGTTTCGCCTGACCAATATTGTATACCTTGCCGAAACGAACAAATGGTGCCATATAAATATCACAAGTTTACTGTGGAATTATACAAATTAATATTAGTCAGAGCTGACTCTCATCTGTCACAATAAAATGGTTAATTGTTCACATGAGTTATCGCGCGCGTGCATATGCATCTGGAGTATCTGCTGGCAAGCGATACCGCTTAGACGGTTAGTGCGTAATTCGCGACTGTTGGCGACGATACGCGTGTATGAATGAAACATTAGATTAGATTAGATTTGCCGTGGTGCGCGAGCGTTGCCCCCGTTAGCCCCGTTGCTCCCGTTGCTCCCATTGCTCCTGCTTCCTTGATAGCTCGATCTAGTATTCCGTGTTTGCCGAAAGAAGACCGCGACTGAAACCGAGAACCGAATGCCGCCAGCGCAGAGGCCACGTGGCCCCTCTCCACTTGATTAATAACCAATTGCAGTGGGATCTCGATGAGCAATTATTTACATTCACTTTGGAGTAATGATGCGATCGCGGCGTGCTCGGTGTCGCCGCTCGCCGAATTCGAACTACGTTCCCCACACGAACTGCACCGTATAATAATAAAAGGTTTATTGCTCGTTGCCGCGCTAAGCAAGCCACTTCATATTTAATTATCGAGGCAATTACTTAACCTTAATGGTCATTCTATAATTAAGCGTTCGCGCTCACGGCCGCGCGAGTGTCATGCCGCTGATAAAGGGACACGCCAAAGCATCTGGGGCGTACAATTCAGACAGCCGAGCGGGCTTATAATTATTTAATGGATTCGCTCTGTGCCCCGTAATTTCCGTCTGCCCGCGTCGCGATCATTATTAACGCAGCCTCTAAATTATTTCGGGATACTGTAATTGAAAAACAAAATTCTAGTCCGATCCGAGGACTTTGGACTTTTGCAAAACTGCCACCGAACAGAATTTTACACGAAAAAAATGTCAACCCACTTCATTATTGGTCGTCAATTTTTTAATCCCACCTCGTTATTATTTCACATTTACCAAATAAAAAATAAAGAGAAAATGAGCTTGAAGAGTGTGTTACGGCGACCTCAACCAGAACTGTGTATAACTGAAGAGAATGGAGTTGATAAGTGAGAGACCTGTATGCAGGGAGAAGCATGCAACTTTAAGAATCAATAGCAGAATTTCCTAGTTTTTTTACACCGTTCTTGAAGTGATTTTTAATAGTTCCACTTTTGCATATGGGGTGGTCCTAAAATCGAACGCTATCTAAATTAAGAGCGAAATATTGAGCGCCCGCTAATATTACCATAAAGAAGAAACTATTAAGCTTCAGGTTTAATTGAACAGTGAAAGTTGCCAAATTAATTGGACTCAAACGGTGCTACCTACTACAGCGTATTCTTCGGTTTTTATAGCGTGGCGAGAGACTAACTATCCGCCAATAATACACTTTCACTTCGTCATCGAGCCGATCATCGGTATGATCGTGGAAAAGGGGAAATGGAAAGGGGATCCCACGGATAATTCTCGTCGAGTGGAAATGTGAGTAGGATTCGCCGAGCCCAACTTGAAGAACGCGCACAAATAGACATTTACTTTGCAAGGTCAGTGGAGACTCGCGGAGCTCCGAAAGTAAGCGCAGCATAAAATGCACCAACCCAGAAATAGGCGATAGAACTAGTATATACATGGTATATAGATGGTATGTACGTATGTACAATGCAAACTGGGAGTGCAGGCCGGTTGGATTTTTCTCGGGCAGACAGTGGACATGCGCCAGCAAAGTGATGCAAGATCCTGTCGAAACCGAACTGGTGACTGGCAGGAAAGGTTGTTGCTCCGCATAATTTATGTTTCAGCAATTGACAATTCAGATTGCCGATCGGAACGAGCTGGTCTCATTGTCAGTCAGCCTTAGTGCCAGGTGCGATCTGGAGAAAGTGACAACGGGACCCACCGCGTGGATCACAAGAGTTGCTCCGTGATTCCTCTTTCGCCAATTTCGATCACCTTCCCTGCTATATCTGTCCTCCTGCTCCTTACCCCTCGCTTCTTCGCGCTTGGCCGCGCTGGAAAAGCAGATTTTTTTTCTTCGGAAAGGAAAGTCCTGAAATAGAATAGTGATTAAGGTCGAGAAGTCATCGCGTGTCCTTCGTCGCCGAGTGACCATGCGTGCTTGGTTCGACGTGACTCGTGCGCAATTGTTGCTTCCTTGGATTGTGTGCCACTCTCGCATTTTAGTCTGCCCTGCTCATTCCAGTGATTACCGCGAATTTGGGTCAGACGGTAGTAACAATTATTTAACTCAAGACTCGTAATTAATTTAACGAAGCCTCTTCCAACTCTGTCTCTCCGCGGTGAAATGCGAAATTGTTACATATGGGCGACGTCGCACATTGCATATGGGTAAATTGGAGATGTTTGTCAGTTGCTTGCGATTGCGATTAGGTCCACGTGGCCTGTTGTCGCCGGTTTATACGAACGTGGAGCAATTTCAGTCCAAGTGGTACGACAGTGTCATGGTCAGCCAGGATCCGCCCGGAAGAAAGGTCATCGTAACTTTCCAATCCCGTCCGTTTCAACAAATCGGGGAAAAGGAAAAGGTGGAGTGGGTGCAAGCAATTGCGCTTCTCCGGTTACTTCCTCGACTCGGACCGACGACGCTGCGCCCCGATGAATATCTCGCGCTCATGATCAGTGAGAGGGAACTCGCAACAGCCAAGGCCGCCGATCTTCTTCGCCTCTCTTTCCATTCAATACGTTCTCGCCATGCAATTACGAGTGGTAATCGCTCGCGTGTTTTCCTTTTCTCTTATCGGTATGCGTACCATAATTGAAGATCAGAAATCTGGAGCAAACGCTATTCCATGCTTTTCAAGATGCCACTGCATGCTCCAATTTTCCCAGTCGATACTTTCAGCCGCTGCCCTCTCGCCGCTTACTTGCTCAATCCGCAACACTGACTGAGAATCGGACCGTCAGAAAAAATGCTATCTGACGATCACTAATAAGTCATCATCCGACGATGTTGAACCAAGGTCTGCGTGATCCTCGTAGATCGCGGATCGCGTCGTGCATTCTCGACAAGTACACTCGTGTACGTATATGTTAATACCGCTGCTTACAACATATTGTTTCGCCAATTTTCTTGAGGCAACGAGTGACCCTCTGGGAACAGGGTATCGCGGAGACCAAGACTCACGCATCTCGTGCCTCTAGTGGCATTGACTGCCAGAAGACATTTTTTATTGCCGCGAGAATTGTATTTGTCAGGGGGTAGCGAGCCACGGACGTATGCATAAAGGGAAAGGAAGCTGGTCCTCGATCGAGCCTCGATCGCCTCGGCGTTCAGACTTCAATGAAACCCTGGACGAGCAATCACGGACGCGGAACTTTCACTGTCGCTCCCGCGGCTCGTGACTAGTGCTTTCTTCGGTCAACAATCGCTCTAATAGAATGTTGCGGTAACCATCATCATACGTTACTTCAGCGGCGAAGCCAATATCGTATTGATTGAATACCGCCAAACGAGATCGGACAAGCAGATAGGCGACACCAGACCAAGTCCAATTAATTCACTTGTGCTTTCTACGGAAGATATCCTTCCGTCCCATCCGTTCCATTGGCAACGGCGGATCTCGAGCCAATTTCTCACTTGGACTTTCCGGTTTTCCTCGAGGACCACCGGGGCCGGGCACTTATACCCGTAAAACTGTCTCAACTAGTGTAAAACCGTGTGTCCCAGTATTTTGCGGCCGGTTTCACCGACATTCCGCGGATCCTTCTCGTATCGGCTTTCGATCGATGCTATCGGAAAGCCGCATATACTCTTTAAGGATATTCCGGTTCTCTGGGCACAGTGTGTCGTCAGAGGCTCCAATTCTCCTCGCGGAAAATCCACTGTCTGACAACTTTGTGAGCCAACTTTCCACGTGCTTCTTCGCCAGCAGCTTAATATATGCATAGGCTCGTGTATACCTAGAATACCGGGGTAATATACACGGTGATACAGCAATATTCGTTCGGTGGTAATCAGTGCGTAGAGTGCATCTCGAGATGAAACTCTCCCTCGACAGCTCTCTTCCCGCCAGGCTGTTTCATAGTCTGCCAGAGCTAATCGAATCGGCCGAATCACCGCGTTACCTGACCAGTGCAACCCACCGCGAAGCGAGATTCGTTGGCTGAACCGCGACGTTTATGACGAATTACGTAGCGGTCGACAGGAGAGCTCGTCACTTTTGTAACGCGCATTTTCGCAGAACTGGGTTAGGCGTATTCGCCGTTAACTGGGTCGCCGTAATTACTGAAATTGGCGTCAAACCCTCTTTCTCCGGCTGCAGCACGCTCCTCGCGAGCGATCTCACGCTCCTCGAAATGATCCGCCTCGCAAAGAGGCTCTCGGCGAGTCCGTCTCCTACGCGCTCTTCGCGAACCTATCGGGTTTCCCATCGCAGCATCGCAGATCGATGCTTCCTTCCCGCTCGCTTTCGCTAAATACATATCCCGGCAAGACTCCTTTTCACTCGGTTTGATCAATTGGGAGAGGAGCCGCAGAACCGGTTGTCGATCGGGTTCGTGAATCATCGGCGAGTTGGAAACATTCGACTTTGCACTCGTGATTGATGTTACAAGGTAATATCGAGTGGTATGGCCCGTCAAATCTTATTCACAGGGTCACTGCGCTACTTGTCCCGAGCTCTTGCAAGGTTGCCCTTCTTTTTTCTGCCGAACAGTACGAAATCGCGAGGCCCAGAGAGATGCGCGACATTCGACTGCGACCAGAGGGAAGGTAGATCGTAGGTGCGGGCAGGCATCCAACGATAGCGCTGTGAAAAGTGCGAGGGCAATAAAACAAACAGTCGAGAATGATAAAAAACGAGGAAGGAAAGGCGACGAATGAAGGCCAGTCACAAGGCGAATCGAGCGCGCGATCGATAGGCTAGATAAAACAAATAAATTAGCCGCGTTAGTATTAAATTATATGGTAAACGAACGCGAGGATGGGAGAGAGATAAGCGTTTGAACGTGGGGAGACCGCGATCCCGGCAAGTTTTCTCGCCATCAAAATGTCAGGAATAATATCAAAGCGGTTCTCGCATCGGCGAGAACTCGCTGTCAACTTTCCGTCAGTCGGAGCAGCCGAGACCGGGGCCGGGCGAAGAGAGCACGCTGAGGAACACACCGCTGTCGTAATAGAGGCCCCGGTGATTACGCACATAATGGATCCCGTGTGCAGTCAGTCGGGTAGCGCAAGGATTCCACCAACTTAGTAGAGCACGGACGAAGCGCACCGTGTAAATTTATCCGGCGGCCTTTTCCAGTTCCCACACTGCTGATGGACGGCCGCGCAATCAAGGCGAATCAAAGGCGAATCGAAGGCGAATCGAAGGCGAATCGAAGGCTAACCCTGCGCTAAACGATTGCCGCAGAATAGTCAAGGATAGCCAAGGATAGTCCTCTGGCGCCACGAAAGCGACCGCCGATTACAGGGTGCCGCGAAACCCATCACGAATTAAATTCAATTGGAAAATAAATATGTGCAATTTTTTACATCTATATATTATTTGATCAAAGGATGCATTCGAAATACGAGTCGCGAGATACTAGCTTTGGGTTGAGATTGGTTGCAAGCTTCATCCCATCGAGAAAACGATCCGAGAGAGATATCAGACTTATCAGACCTATCGGACTTATCGGACTTATCCAGCCGCGCAGGAAGAAAAACCCGGGCGGAAATGGATAGTCGAAGCTAAACCTGTCAATCTAATTTCTGCGGAGCGATTTGAAAAATAGCAGGGGAGACTTTCCGTTAGTGATACTAGCGGAGAGAGATCGGAGATTTGAGCGTAAGCGGGGAAGATCACGGTAATGATGACCAGCGGAAAACAGAGGTAGATCGGTCCGAACAGTTCGCTCTTTGTTTTGCGCCGAAGCTACCGAGAGAGGATGATGGATCGTTCCAAAGGGAAAAAAGTGGAATCGGTACCGCGTGGTGTGCCTTGAATTTCACCTTTTGCGATTGGCATGAAATTGGACTGCCCTCACAATTGCATCGCTACCGTCCACGCGCCACGACCTTGATTTATAATGCCCAAAGCCACCCCAATATCTTCCGGACGCGGAGTAGTTCCTCTTCGCGAAACCACCGACAGAGGAGAGAAATCGGCCAGACCGTAAACAGGAGTGGCTCACTAGGCGGATAACAACATTAATACTGACTTTTAAATAATGCAACAATATAACTTGAGCGTGCATCGCTACACCTTCTCCAATTCCACTAACTCGTTGACTCGTTCGGCGAATCCACTTTCTTGTTAACGTCTTTCGAACAACTTCCACACGATCCACCCATAATTCAATGCAAATTACATTAGACTTTCCGAATAGTTCTCTTTCACCACAAATTTGTACATTTGCAGTTCAAATTATACATATACGTGTATAATATACTTTACGCTGTATCGTAGAAATATCGATTAGAAATTGCTGTTGCAATTAGCGCTATATTAACGCTAATGTGAGAACTTCGGGAAACTCTCGTCTATTGAAATTTAGTAGAAGAGAGGATTTCGAGATTCGTTTCCTGTGCGTAGAGCGCGAGCGGTGCGGCGCGTAAGTCTGGATCGCGAGAGGCGCGCCGCGGCGCGAATCCTAAGGATCGCCTGCGGTTGCACGCGAGTCAGTGCGGGTCAAGGAGTTCAAGTGAAAGTATTAAATATCAGCGATCGCTGAATAGATTAGACGAAGCGTTTGTTTCTTGCACGGTGGATGCGCGAACGTGGTGCTACGACCCCGTCGCTTGATCTTCCTCGATCAATGGGTTCAGCGGGTCAATGGATTCAACTTAGGATCGGAACCCACGCGCGGCAGCTGCTTTGTTCGACCCGACGCGTCGCACCGCGCCGCGGTAATCATCGCGGCGATCCTGATGCCCATATGCTGGGAAAACTCACTGCTGTGAGGCAACAAAGATTCTGCTTTATCTGTGAGAATTCTGGGACGCCTCCGCCAAGAGAAAGTATAATGCGAGGACTCCCAACCGCGAGAAACGCATCGGGAAGTCAGGCGAATTATGAAACACGATGTCTCCAAACTCCACCGGTACACCGACACCGGTGACATAACCTCCTATGTTTTTCCATAGTCTCCAATCGGTGAGAGTATAAGATTCTTATGACACGATCTTTCCTACCGTATACATACTGCGAAATCCTGCCATTCGATTTTCTTCGGAAAAGCTATCGAATTTTCATCCAGGCTTCGGCTGGCTCCAGGATAATTGCAAAATCTTGTTCCGGCCTGGAGACTTGGAAACTTTTCATTTTTCCATGCGACTCACGTACCCGAGGACCTAGCTAGGAAGTCGACTTAAAACATTGGGCGTACGTGTGCGTGGGCGTACCGGGAATAAACACGCGACAACAATGCCAGCAGGGAAATTGGCAAAAATAGAAGAAAGATTGGGGTAAAGGCACGGAACAAGAAAGAATATTCCGGGAGGATTTTGAAGGACAAAAACGGATGGTTCGAGCGGCTCACTCGTTTCCACGATTTATGAATAATTAAAATTCATAGATTTTCCAGTAAGAATCTGTGTCAGGAAGGCGCGTTCACGGGAACACGAAGCGATCGTTGTAACGCGAAAGAGATTCTTAGATACCCAATCCATATACATACTACCTTTCCCATTACTTGGCGGCTTTGTCGTGTTATCGTTCCATGCGGCTGATTCTATGCATACTTAAGCGTCCTTTATGCAACAGGGTCTGACATGCACGGCTCATATGGACCCAAGATAATCCGACGGTTGAACGGCCGCTAACGACACGCAAAGTGGCGATCGTCGCCGTGGAACATGCCAATTTCACCAACAATAATGACCAAAGACTCGAAGCTTCGGTTCTACTTGGTCACCTGTTCAATCCTGATCCTTCGTATCCAGAATCTATCCCCATTCAAGCAAACTTGTATCTGGGATAGATGGATCGTGTGTCGCGAAACTCGTAAGCATCATCGCGCCGTGACTAGCAGCGATCTCGCGTTACGCGCGTAAGTACGATGACTCTTATCCAATCTTACGCAATCCACTCGGGGTAGGTCAATGCCTTCTTGTGACAACGAAAGCTGTACAGCCTTGAAGACAGCACCATTATTCCAGAATACCTCCCGAGTCAAATGACTTTGCTATTTAACAAATTATGTTCCATAAGGAGTTATTAGTGGAAGAAGACAAGGCTTGCGCCGGTCGACAACTACGCATACACACTGACGCAAGGCAAATTACCACTAGAACCATTAAGTGTCTACTATTTCCATGAGTTAGACATTTTTACGAATCCAAATTACTTTATGTCGCGGATAGAAGTAAATGTAAATGTAAATACTAGTCGTCGAGATTTCCAGCGTAAGAAATCGGCCTGATGAGAGAGAAAGAGAAAGAAACGTGGAAAAGAAGAGGAATGAGAGCGAAAATAGCCGTCAAACAATTTTCCCTCATTAACTCATCCCGCGGAGTCATTAAGCAGCCCTAATAAGCATGGCCAAGTGCAAGTGAAACAGGGGCACAGATGGTAATTACTCCCGGAGTAATTATCCGCCCTCCCTTGGTCGGTAGGTTGCGCAGAAGGTTTGCCCGCTCGGTGGAAGGGGCAGAGAGAAGCCCTCTTTCGGTCTTGCAAGTAGTTGGTAAATCGTAATTAAGTGTCGCATTATAAAGACAGTGTCGCGATTAAGCAGCCGCGGTCGGAGCACTTGGCGTTTTGGCGAATTGACCCCGTTCCGCGACTTCAGCCACCACTCACGGTCATGTTTTTCTCTCCTTCCCTCTTGCTCTCTCCCGAGAAGAAGGAGAAGGAGTCGGAGAAGGGGGAGGGGAAGGTGGATTAAGAAACCCCGCTAATAGCATTTTCAAGCAGCTATCCACCATTATGAAATTCAATGCGAAACGTCGCCGCTGTTACCACTGTCACGCATACCACAGCCACGCAGCACCAGCAGCAGGAGCCGCTTCGAAAGTCACTGACATTGATTTATCGTTGATTCGGATCGCGGCGGCGAGGCAGCGGCGCGGCAGCGGCGCGACAGCGACGATAGTCGTCGGCTCTTCGTCCGCGCAAAAAGTTCACGGCTGCGACGATTAATCTTCGAACCGTACGTTAATTACCAATATCGCGCTACTAACGCGACCCCCAGAAAGGATGACTCTGCTCTGGATTCGGTCAGACTTCCTAGAATCCTTATTTTACTCAGATTTTCACAAATTTTATTTCTTGATTTATTTATTTATACGAGGGGCTCTACTGCAACAAGAAGATAGTAAAATTGGTGAAATTAAAGAAATAACGAATTGGAGAAAGGCCTGAGATGATTAACAAGATTGTAAGATTGGAAGTGGATGTCCAAGGGATTCGTTGGGGTAAAAGAGAACGGGTTGAGGGATGCCATCCAAAGATCTCACTCTTGGTGCAGCCGTGAAAAGAGTAGCGCACCGCCCTGCTGAGTATCTTGGATTACAGGTTACGCGGCGTGTTTCCGCAATACACTGATTTCACTTTCAACTGGCGCGGCGCATCGCAGTTCTCCCGTCCCGCGATGCTCATTCAGCGCCAACACCGATTTACCGAAAGCACAATGTCTCCGCAACCGCAATTTACGTCTACCTCAAGGTTTCTCTCAAATTTCCATTAGAATGCTACCGAGAGTGATTTAAAACAGTCTAGAAAATGTTTTTTAAGACAAATAAAGAAGTAGTAGTAGTAGCAGGTATAGTTCCACTGAAGAAATGAAAAAAATTCAGATTCTTCCGTTTTACCTTTAGTATTACACATAAGTAATATTCATGGTAAAATTTAGTTAGCTACGAGCATGTAATCTTTATTTTTAAAGATGGCAGAATATTAGGAATTCGTGGAACGTCCTTGTACTTGTCAGCCGAATGATTTAACAGAAGGCAAAGATAGAATGTGCTGCGAGTGGCCGAACGATAATCGTTCATAATTATGAGGCAGACTACGCGGTTCTCTGGTTCTCCAGTTCTGCAGGAGTGACCAACCGAGCGGAGAAGGCGGTTTCTAGGTTGTAGATACCAAAACCTCTTAGCTTCCGTAGGAACAGAACCGGCCCGCATGCCAGTCGAGCCATGAAATAATAGAGAGCAAGCCGTATGCCACGAAATCGTGGCGATTCCTCGCAACGTTACCTCTGTGTGCGAGGATTCTGTAGACACCTAGCTGTTGTTGTTGTTGCTTCTCCTGCTTTCGAGCCGTCTAACAATGTGCCACCGCCGCGCCGCCTTTCGAAACAGATATCCTGGACTAATGCGCGCCTGCAAAAGGCGAGATTTCGTGTCCGATAGGGCTGCGGCGACTCCGGCGAAGGGATTTCGCAGGCGAGATAGCGCGTCAGAACGGACCTGATGGTTTCATTGAGAAATAAGGAAATCCTTTAAGAGGTTCCTGCGGATAGCGCGCAATGCGCTGCAGTTTCGATGGATTTGCTTTACGAGCAATCACTTTAAACACTGGCTACAGTCTCACCAACTTTATCGATGCCGTAATTCATTTTAATATCTATCGGAGAAACACCCTAAACCCTAAATTGCCTCCGGCATAACACAAGATTTCGCTCGGGAAAAGGGCTACTCGTAGAAATTGTTACCGTAAACAGTAACGTAAAACAAAAACACGCTGCATTCCCGGGGACGGATACGACGACTATGGCTGTAGAGCTTGTTTCGCCGGCTCGTGCTGCTCTGATTGCGAATATCTCTCGCTATCAGTAAAAATTGCACTGCCACGGAAGGAATGAGGAAAGCCGAGATCGCCGTTAGTTCCCAGTCGGCAAATCGCGAAAGCAATTCGCGAAAGGAATTCGCGATGATTTCATTAGGTGCGAGAAAAAGTGCGAGAAAAAATGCAAGCTCACTGGCACCGTTCGGAAGAAAATTCACGTTGATTTAAGTAGATTCCAGTCTAATTACTCAGGATTCGCGATTCTCTAATAGCGAGATAATATAATCCTGTCACTCTCCACTTCTGCCGCGGCTGCACGCGCGCGCGTGAATTCGCATAAAAGTTCGTAATGAATTAATCACAGAAAATACTGTGTAAGTAATGGCTCTGAGAGGTCGTAGTAGTCGGTAAGTTACGTATGAGAAAAGTTCCAATTTTCGCGCAGCATTCTCCTACAATCGTCGCGTAATTCCGTAACAGCGCGCTTTTCCTGGCGCGCTTCCCCTTGCTCGAGTCGAGGACCTTTCTCATAATTATTCCGTAATTCCGTAATGATTGCTCGTAATGCAAGCGAGATTAAATTTAATCATAGGCCATGAGAGAGTGCTTATGACGAGGAAGAAAGATCCTTCGAGCGGACGGCACGTGCAAGGTATTATCTTCACGGCGCACGCTCTCCCAGGGAAATGCAGACAAATGTAACTGGCTATTGTTACGAAAGACAATGAACAAGTGACGCGTGTAATCGTTCCGACAAATCTACGACCCTCTGTCGTCCTGGCGATTGACAATGCCGATCGAACTCTTGCCGATCTCACTTCGATTCGGATCATCCGGTCGGTCAATCTATTATTTAAAGAGTCACTTTTTTATCCGCCATCGATCTTAATTCGGTCAACGACTCGAAATCTCTTTGCGAACCACTACAGTGAGCACAGCAGTAAAAACATGTTGTTTGTCCGATGCATAAAGAGGATGAAGGTCTAAAAACACTCGGCTACTTAATTCAACCACAATGTGACCTCTGTACCAGAAGAGTATGGTAGCACAAGTTATCCGCACCAAAGGTGTGTGTGGCTCTCCTATCTCGGATCTACCGATTCCATCCATCATCGACAGTTTCTCTTTCCGGCTAGTCTTCTATTTGTCACGCGAGCACGGGTGAAAGTGCGTGTCAAGAGCTAGTGAAATTTTCGTGATCCAAATGTAGGTATGTATGAGTCGTATCGGCCGGCCAAGGAAGGCAGCAAGAAATATCTGTTGGCGTAGTGCACCGCGCATAGATATGCTCTACGCTGCGGTTCGCGCGTAATTCTGAACTTGAGGAATGTCGCATTGCCACATACCCTTGGGTCCAGCGCGAAATTGCGCTAGCTCAATGCTACTGCTCAAAAACAGTAGCGTGTAATTACGGCAGCGCGAGACCTTCGTCCGGCGATGTGCGCATCTCCAGGATTACTCCAGGAAGGGACGACCGTGAGGCAACAGCACCGATTAAGCCGCCAGTCATCTTATCCCGAATCGCGGTCCGCTGTCGACGAATAGCTCCCGTGCATCTTCTTGCTGCAGGCCCGTCCATCAAAATTCCCCAGGAATCCGGAAAACCGGGATCGTCTAGTAGCGCTACAGGCCCAAGATACAGTATTATGTATGTACCCTCATTGGTAGAGTGTGCAATGAGCAGACAGCGACCCAGCTGCAAAGCGAAGCTGCATCAAGAGCAATCCCATTGCCGCATAAACAAACGGGCCGCTCATTCAATAGAGACGCCACGCCGCGGCAAGAAAGACACAGTGTGGAGGCTGGTAGCGGCAAGCGATTTGCAAATGTAAACTTGAAGCCGGTTCCTCCTGGGTAGCAGCAGACGTCTCCCGACTGCGGGAGCCGACTGCGAAGCAAGAAGCAAAGAGACGGAGATCGAGATAATGAGTAGAAAGAGAGAGAGAGAGAGAGAGAGAAGGAAATAGGAGAGTGTCTCGAAAGAGAAGCTCCAAAATCGGACGGTGGAAGCGGGCAACGTTCGTAGCGGTGGAGGACGGTCGGTCTCGTGTGTTTCGAGGGTGTAGAGTGGGCAAAGAGTGAGAGAGAGAGAGAGAGAGAGAGAGAGAGAGAGAGCGAGAGAGCGAGCGAGACGATAGGGGGAACCGAGAGAGAAAGGCAGAATGAGAGAAAGAGAGGGGCAGACTAGAAGCTGAGGAGGCCGAGGTGAAGCAAGGCGAGCCGGTGATCGTAGTGGGATCGGCAAAGCTACCTGGATCCACAACGGGCACTTTCGACGGCAGTAACCACGAAGACGCCATGAGGACACGATCAGCCGCATCGTCCACGGGCCGGTTCTCCTCCATCGGTCTTGTCTTGGCGTTTTTCCTTGCCTTGGCAGCACGTGAGTTCCACAAAACACTCGATAAAACCTGCGTCGTCGGTCGAAACTTTGGTAGCGATTTCAGACTCGCCCGTTTTGGGGTTTACAAGCGGTGTTAGACTCGCGGTGAGAGGAAACAGTAGAAATGCACTGTCCGGTGCAAGAACGCGCCTATCTTTTGCGAAGGTATTTCTGCTGGGTTTCGACCGACGGCATTGTTGTTCTTCGGAAAGTTGGTTGGAACGGTTCGGTTAACACAATTGTTAATTGATATTTGCGCGAGGGGTTGGTGGATGCATTTGAGGCATCAGGGAATCAGTTTCGGCCGGGTGATATGCACTCGTTCGGCTGATCGCACTCTAGATTCATATCCAGGTGCACGCTCCGACTGGAAATTGTCGTGCGGTGGCATTTGACAGAGATTTGCTACGGCAGAGTTTACAGATAATTTATCGTTACGCTCGGCGTAACAATTCAAACAATTCCGCAAATCCTCTCAATAGACACAGACCGTGAAAGCCAATTCCTATTCTGTTTCGCGACGACTGAACCCCGTGGCAGCAGCGCGCAGTGCAGCCGGAAAATCCGATCTAAAATTTGTAATAACATGACAGAATTATTTTCGCTGGAATTCCGTCATTGCAAACGTTAAATCTTTCGGTTTCGAGTTATTTATGGAGCGTATTCAGTGTTTGCGTACGCGCAACCGATTGCAAGGGAGCGCGCACATCCCTCTGGATGCAGTGCACCAGTGGTAGCAGCGGTGGTGGCAACGGTGGTGGCAGCGGCATTGGCCGCGTTAAAGGGAAACTAGAAATTGTGCTCTCGCGGTGTTTGATGACGAGCCGCGCCCGAATTAACCCGCACAATATACTGCCATCCCGCACGACGCATTCTACTGCCAACAGGATCATTAAAGCGCGCTGAATTCCGCATACAGCCCCGGCATAATTGCAAATCACAAATTACTGAAACGCGCCACTGCCGCGCATCGCACCGCATATTAATAAATAATTCCATGTAAAAGAGCGGATATCACGACCATAGAGCCAAGTTTCGTTTATCGGTAAAATTCGCATTTCGCGCCCATGTCGAGCCGATGCGACCCAACTACGCGGAGCATTTTCGCCACGCGAAATCCTCAGGGATCCGGAAGATCCTGAGGAACCGCGATAATCGACGCGACGCTACGCAACGATCTCGTGTCATGCCAATTACCGAGCGATCCCAAACACGCTAGTTATCCGGACTAATTAGCGCTGGCGCTTCTTCGCTTCTTCGCAAGCTCCCTATGCGCTTCTTCGTACCCTCGCGATTTGCCGGTCTGTTTCGCCTAGTCGAACGACTTTCGCGCTCCACGCTTTTCCTCGCGCAATCGTCACAGCCGGCTGTCCAGTGCACGGCGAGAAAAACGCGAGAAAGACGCGAGGAGAAAGAGGCTGAAAAAGGGAAAGATGGAATGTAAGAGAGCCGATCGCAAGGTGGAAGTACTATCATTAGACACTGAGATGAAAAAGCATCGAGGGGAGAAGAAGAGGATACGCGTAATGATGATTTCTTACCGCTCTCCTCGAATGCATTTACTTACAATTAGTCAAGAATCGAGGAAAGATCTCGAAGAATCAACAGAGCCAAGCAGGAGTCTCAGTAGATAGTAATCGTCCTGGTCCGCCCCAAGTGACCGAAAAACGAGCCGTCTCCGCTACTACCTCTTCATTTTAATATCTGCACCGCGATTCTGCCCATTTTAAACTCTGCTGCCAGCAGAATAATTTACGCTTAAATCACGATGACTTTTAACAAAAATTTAATGTTAAGGAGCGCAATTACCTTTTCTTATGAAGTGGCGTATGATCAAGTACGCGAATAAAAGGTGCGCCGCGACTGAAAGTGGTGAGCAAGCATTATCCATTGCTCGCTGAAACTTATTGCGGGAAAGGGAAAACGTCCGCGAATCTCGATCGACAGTCGCGATAGTGTTAAATCAGCCTGTCGGCGGCGATTCCCCTGTTTTTCTTGCGTCATGCTCTAATGATCCGACCGCGTGGATATTATCAGCGGTACGCGCAAGCTGCTGACTGTACCACGCCACCAGGATTAGCCGAACTGGGTCTGCGGGCAAATGGGGATTCGTGCCACTCGTACCGAACGCTCCGCCGACTCTGCTTTCGACAAAAAAGGAAGACAAAATCGAAAGAACTTGGCACGCAACTCCGCTGGATCGAATCTCTCAACGATCCGGAGTGATTTCTCTCGTTCGCGCGTGTGCCTCGCGCGAGCACTATCATTCGCTCGAGAGGCAAACAGGCTAGTTAAACCACGCTAACTGAGTGTAGCATTCCAGGATATGGAAAATGGAATCTTTGACGCGATTGGACCAGGAAACATTTGAAGAAGAAGGTCCTTTCGAGTGGAGTCTATTTCTAGCTAAAAAGGATAATTTTCCGAATTTATTACTCTTTAATGACGGTCCACTTAAGGAGGCAATGCATGCAAGTAAAAACGTAAGAGCGATGATCGACTCGTTGAATAGCATGTTTTTGCAAAGTCAAGTTCTTGTCGTGGCAATGATGGAAACACATGCAGCCAGTTCTGGTGTTAATTGCCGGCGATTCAATGACAGCACGCGGAACTCTGCTTCTTCGGCACGTACCGGTGAAAGTAGCGAATTTTCAGGGCACGATAGAGACGCTCGGGAGAGGATCACACGAGTGCGACTATAACAGCGTGTACGCACGTGATCGAGAACCTCGAGCGATCTTCCTCGCTCGTTGCATTTCTTATGCGGAAGGTGCCGCCGCTTTGCAGTTCACCATGCCTTTATGTAATTTCTGCGCGAGACAGATGCGAGACCGTCGACGGGCTCGCCCTGCAGCTTTTATCCCCCGACAGCTAATAAAAGAAATTATAATGGACACAAGTCCTCGCTCTGGGAATTGCGGCGAGTACGTACCTGGAATTCGATATTTCCATCGTCCCTGCAACGATGTAACAATGGAGAAAATAATTACGGAAAGTGTACTCGGTACATGTCCTGTACTCTTTTCTTTGCCTCTCTCTCTATCTCTATCTCTGAGCTCGGGTTTTCGATGGAAACGTCGGATTTCGTTTACATCACGGTTCATCGTCTCGTTACGCAATGTGGGTGTTTCGCGAGGCATTAAGACAGCTGACTAAGTGAGTCACTCGTGTAAAATCGCTGAATCGATCTCCCTTTGAATCGTGGTTCTTCGAGAGAAAGAAAGAGAGCGAGAGAGGAGGAAACGGACCGAGCAACGCGTTGCGACACCCGCTCGGAACTTGTATTATGTACAGGCCAGTAATTACGGTTGTCTGCCGCTGCTTTCTCCTTCCTATGAAAATGTCAGAGGTCGCAGAGTATCTCTATCTGTATATTTACATACATCTCTATTTCTCGTATTTTTCTTGCACTCGACGTCGACTATTCTCGCGTGACATCACTAGAATCAGCCAAGTAATTACTCCCGGATTATGTTTTTGTTCAATCCTGATCCCAATGCGTTGTGCCGGTGCTTTACATTGCTTCCTTTAGCGTGTCCTTTGTGCTCTCCTTGCGATTTTGCAAATCTTATTCCGCATCGGTCGAACTCGCAACCTTACCTTTCTCGAAAGACAATTTGCAGAGTGGTATTGCAGCCACGTTGACTCGTTATAAATAAGGCAAAAGTTAATTTGAAGCCGGCGTCTGCGCGCCTCCCAGATATTGTTCCATGCCCGCGTAATAATAGGGAAACGTGACTTGAGGGACGCGAAACACCGCGTCGCGTCGCGCCGCGCTGCGCCATGAGGCATCCTCTTGAAACGCGAAGCTAATGCCACAATGACACCTTGACCTATCATTAAGGATCGATACCCGAATCCTCGCATCTCCGTTGCAAGCTCCGTCTCGGATTAATCGGATGATCCTCTTGCCGCAGGGCTCCAGTTCGTGCCTGATCTCGCATTCGTCATCCCTCGAGCAAGATTCGCGAGGACTTGGGAAAATTTTCCTGCTTCGAGAGACACAGTGCGTCGCCCCGCGCCGTCTAATAAATTGCAAATTTAATGCACGCTCCCACTTTCCACTGCGGATCCCACTTACTGCTAATAGTAACTAACAAGTCTACCAACGCATAACCATGGCTATAAGCCTCCCACAATACCAGTGAAACTTTAATTGAACACTTCCTCGTTCATCCGGCCAAGTAGAAAGTGCAATTTTGCTGCGTTAATGGAAACCCTGTCACTAATTTTATGATCCTCCGCGCTCGCGAAGAACACGTGTGCCAACGAGATACCTTTAAGTGGTGAAGCAGCCTCCACATGTGCGTGGACTTTGGTTCCCGGACTTTGAGCCGGATTTCCAAGTTTCTCTCCTGTTACAGTCTCTTTCTAAATCATTGGGGTCTCGGATGAAACAAACTCAATGGAATATCGGCTAAAGCTTTGTGCTTGGGGCGAATAATAAATCTCACTGTTCTCGCTATGATCTTCATCATTACGATCCTGCCGATTAAGCATCGGCCGTAATTACAAGGCACGCAGCAATTCGCGGACTCTCCATCCAGAATTAGGACGTTCCACTTGTAATTCATATTACGGAGATTAGCACGACGCGATCAGTGCGCTCGATCAATGACAAGATTTACCTCGCAGATTACATGTCCCGGCGTAATAAGCGAGTAGCCGATCCAACGAGGAAGATAAAGTGAAATTTTTCGTGATGACTCACGCAATCGGAAGAAAGTAAAATTCGAAGGCTCCGCAAAAGTCGCTGGTCGTCGAATAACATCAACGGCAGTAATCGAATAAGCGAGTTGATAAATTCTCGGGTGAAAATGATCAAGAAAGTACGGAAACTACTGGGAAAATTGATAGTGTCGCAAAACTACCAATCTCCGGTGACCAGTTATTACTCTAATTCGCACCCTAACCCACGTATCCTAATGCGTTTCTGAGGTCGTGGGGTTTCCGCGATTTTCCTGGACAGAATGTGACAGGATTACTACGGATGTCCGTTCCACGGTGCATTAAAACAAATCCAACCGTCTGTCGAATCCCCGATAAATCATAATTTCGCGAGGTTTAGCGCGATGACCTGGTTAAACGAACAAACAAACAAACAAATATATTTTCCGCCTGTGGTGATTTCTCGGTAAGCGAGCCAGGGTAATGCCAGCGTAACAGGGTATTTTTGCCCAATTATGAAATACCGCATCGAGGAACAAAGTGGTACACGTATCCATCTCGCTTATCCTTGCAGCAACTATCATCGGTGATCAGGAGTGACAGTTAACGGCATCGGATCGCAAACCAAGCCCGTATCTAATTTTCCGCGTGCGCGAATCCACGTGGGGATCGAGAATTTTTTGCCCGCGTGCGTCGTGTCCCTCGAAATCGCGAGGAGGATTGGCCAGGATTTATGCGCGAGGATACGTCAAGCCGTGAGAAGACGACGGAGAACTTGGACGGACAAGGTCCTGTCGTACGTACGCGCGATTCTGTCGACAGTCGTCTAACGGTACGCACGGTTCGATCGGAGGGTTTAGACCGGTTCCTCGATTCTTCGTTAGCATCTAACGAGGGATCGATGCAACGAGGATTGTCGGCCGATTAGCCTGGCTCTCGTCTTTCTGTCTTCTCGTATCCCGGAACCACGGGAGATCCAGCTGGACAAACGAGCAGCAGTAGCCGGTGACCGCGAGGTATCTAGCATTCTTGCATTAATTTTATAATCGCGTCCCTAACCGATTCGAAGCCCGCTACCGAGTGGGATTCCACCGAGTGCTCGGAGAATCGCAGAAAAGTGGTATTAACTCGTCAGCGCGTGACACGTCGCGTCGATCGATAAGGGCTTACGAGGAAAGCCCGGTGAATTTACGAGCGAATTACGAGATCGTTAGAACGTCTTCGGCGAGATCGAGCAATTGCTGGAGGCCTCGATAGATATCTGGCATTCCGTAATCCTGCGCGGCACGATCTGTTCCACATGCCGCTGCTAACCATCGAGGAACCAAGGGGGGACGGTCAGGCATTCGAGGAACCCAGTTTTGCATACCGTGACGATTCGTAACGATCGCGGTGAACGTGTTCTGCGGCGACTCGACGATTGATAACCAGGGACAAGGCACATATCGACTACCGTTACTTTACTCGCTCCTGCCACTCCTACGAATCGATATCTCTTTTTCGTTCACTTCGGCGAATTCATTCTCCGGCTAACTAGCGTCGTGCCCTCCTGCGCCGCGCCGTCTAACGCGCTTCACTTATGCTTCATTATTTATGCATTCGACATGCGCGAGCCTGCCTTCGAAAAGCGCATCGCTTAATTGCCCGCCAGATGCCTGGCTAACGTGATCTAACCACCGGAAGGAATGCGGTTGATCCGTCGCATAGAATGGGTTTCGGATTGACGGAGGATCGCGTGGTTCTCAAGTCAAGATTACCTCGAGGAATCAAATACTACAGAATTCGAATTGGCCTCAATCGTCAAATTCAGTTATTCTCCGGTCTTTATTTTCTATATCCATCTACTTCAACGTGCTTCACATTGAAATATTCTTAGGTGGTAGAACTTGGTAGTTGATGGGCGATTCCACCCTTCTGGCGATCCTTACAAGTTGCTCTTAGGGAAGACAAAGTGTGAAGATCTCTCGATATTAAGTTTCGCTATTAATTCGGATGATTAATCGAGGCTACTTCTGCCTCCAGAGGTATGCAGCGGAGCTTATTACGGAAAGCTGATCGGGAAGCTGTCCGAACTCCACCATGGTGTCAGCGGTGAAGTTTACGCCGTCGATGGACGGACCCTCTTCATCAAGGACTTCACGTACGACGGAGAAGGGCCAGGTATGCAAAATCAAAAGTGCTCGCCGTTCGATTCTTGTCTATCTAATTTCATCAGTTGTTTTCACACCAAAGAACGAAAAGAATGTATGCTTTTTGTGTCGATGGTTGCAACAGGGTGACACAAGGAGAGCCATTAATCTCCCGGATTAATTGTCAGTGCCATTGATCGCGAGTAGCTGCAGCTTCGAGAGCACAATATCGCGTTACGTAAAGGAGCCAGTAGCAACGTCAGATAAATTTCATCCGGTCCCAGTAGGAGTAGGCCGAAAAGAGGTAGAGAAAAATGCAAATGCATGTCAGTCTCAACTTTCCCTGACCCAGAGAATCGATCACGATCAATTTCCTGCCGGCTACCTTCTCACCACTCCTCTGTGTCTACCAATTAATCCTCCTGCTAAGCGGATTAGCCAAGAGGACTCTGCAGAAGCTTAGTGTCCGGCAAGCTTTGCTCGAAGATGCAGAATGAAATAATCATAAGCGACCAGTCGTTTTATCGTAGCCGGTGTTGAGCTCTGAAAAGAAAGGACCGCTAGTATCTTAAGGAAACGACTCTTGACATTTCACGACGCGTTCGGCTCGAAACGCACCTACCACGCGAAAATACCTTGGCTTCGAGAGTTCCAGAACGACCGACACTCGGGAAACATATTTTACATCGCCCACCATCCTTTTATCGAGCACTCGAGAAGTGCTTACGAAAAATAATAATCTTCCGATGGCAGAGTATATGGAATTCTATCATACTTTGCCTCATGCATACATACTCATGTATACGCTCCTGTCGTCGTTAATTTAATATCAGCCCCATTGATTTGGGGAGAATTAAAAAAAAAAAACGGTCAGAAAGAGGCGGCCTGAGAGATCTGTTTCGAACCGGACTACGGATAGCAACGGAGAAATCACCTTTCGGATTCTCGCCGCCACGCCGTAAAAGGCTTGGATCATTCCCATCCCCATCTCTCCGCGCAGAGACTCTTACTTTCGTGCCGCCATGGCCAAATTAAAAATCCCTCATCCTGACGTACCTCCGGTTCTCGTGACTTATGATCAATTCCTTAACACTTTAAAACCCGTAAAGAAAGCGGTAGCTCCGACGTAACTTCCCGTATGGGAATTTCTCTTGGTCTCTCACGGAGATGGAAATTGATCCTCGGGTTGGCAAAGGCACTGGCATAATCCGGTAGGTTTTAGCATAATCTATCGGTTCGCGAGCAGTGATCGCAGCCTCCTTCTTCCAGCCGCCTACTTTTATGCCGGAAACTCGAAGAGTCCGAGCGGAAGTGGGTTCAAAGTCCGAGACGAGCGCGGAACGTAAGTGCACTTAGCGCCAATGCCACTGGCCGAGATAGTCCGCTTTTCCACTGTGTCACTCGAGAGACGATTAGCGTTGCTCTTTTGGCAGGACGAACGTTCTCAAGCGGTACAGGAAGAAGGACATCACCCTGACGCTGCCGGACGGGAAGACCCTCAACAACATCAAATGGTTCTCGGTCTGGTGCGACGAATTCTCGGTGAGTGCTCGTGACCTTCACGTACGTGTACCGACTCCATATCGTACCGCGCTACCGCGTGCATGTACACCGTCAAACCGGTATCTATCCCCTCCGGAGCCTCCAACTTTCACGCTCGCGCACGCTTGCCCAAATAAAAGTAATCGCTCTCCGAATGATTGCCCTCGTAACATGATGCTCGCTCCGAAAGCCAGCTGAAAGCCAGCTGAAAGTCACTCGGCACACTTCCACTCCGGAATAAAGTTCCAATAAAGCGTTTTCTTTTCTCGCGGACGCGCATCGACTCTGCAATTATACGCCACTCACCGGAAGGATTTCCAGCCAGGACTCTCTAGGTACAAATGCGCCACCTAAAAAACTCATTTCGCTCGCGTTGAATTTTCGAATTTCCATTGATACGTACAAGTCGTGGAACAAGCTGGCGTGCGGCGCGAGAGCGCGGCGGCGGGCAATTAGCAGCGTGCGTCAGCATCGCGGGAAAAAAGGCGAATGCACAGGGAACAATTAGCGGTAAAAATGCGAGGCGGAGCTTGTTGGAAAATTATTTGTCGCAAAGTGTATAGTACCTGCTGACAATGGACCTGCTATGGAAGTGCAAATGCATGCCGGTAACGAGAGTGAGAAATTCGAGGTGTAACGAAATGCGAAATTGACGAAATTGACGAAGTTGACGAAATTGTATGGGACAATGGAAGCGCGAATTGAAGCTGCCTCCGCCGAGGACAGAAGGCGGCCTTTGACATTTCGAGGAAAAGGGCTTTCCTCTCGGCCCTCGAACATCATTCGTAAATTAAGCGTCGAATATTGCGTTATGGAAATAAGTAGGACTGCCCTTCACTCAAGGGATTCTTCTCCTCTGCAGACGACAATTTATCAGGGAATATAATTTATCAATCGACGCTGAGAGTTTCGCCCTCGAAAGTCGTTATTGAAAGCGAAATGCCACCGCGTTTTTCCTGACTCCGACAACGTGATTAATTCGATTTTCCGGGGGCTGCGCGAAAAGTGGGCTAAAACTCGCCAGAGAGGAAGTCGGACACGGGAAAATACGAGGCTCAACCGAGCTGGACGCATAACCATTGGTACCCGCGCGGCGCGGCGTGGCGCGGCGTGGCGCGGCGTGGCGCGGCCTGGCAATCGCTTATCCGCACCACTCGACGCAAATGTCGATTTACGTCCTTGATATTGCCGGTCCAACGCAAATTTATTCGGAGTTACCGGTGGCCAGTCCCTGCCAATTCTAGATCTTAGTCACGCATAACTCTCGCGCGATAAGCCCGCCCGCGACCGGACGACAGCTGAGAGCCAAGAGCATATTTACAAAAATAACAATATTTTATGTGACGCTTTCCTACTTTGGCCGGATACCTTGTAACTTGGGGTGGATTCGGTTGTTAAAGGTAAACTTCGGTGACGTCAAGATACAGCGAGGCTTCGACTACCCCAAACCACAGAAACTAGGAGCGCTGAATGGAGTCCACGGTGTTAGTTCCGAGCCGATCGTGATCGTGGACGCCCAAACTCTTTTGATACCAAGCTTCAGCTATGACGGCGAAGCTCCCGGTAAGTTTACTTCATCTTCATTAGAAGAACGAGCTCGCGAACTTTCCTGCTATCCGCAAAGTTCAAAAATCGATCTACTCGACTGCAGTAACTTCCAACAAACAGCGCCCTTCCTCTTTTGGCTTTTCATCGTTGTTAAAGAACTCACAACTCTAATTAATTATCTGGCATTTAGAGTTAATGAGGAGTGCGCACAATCTACTTGACAACGAGTCCTTTCGACGATCGCAGTAGTGTTAATAAACACGGCTATTAACTGCAAACTAGACTAGCAGGAATGATAATGGGAATAATGAGCGTGATCATTTTATTTCGCAGATGCAAAATTCTGGGTCGGTGCTGGAGCATCGCCCTCGCCTCAAGGAATTCGGGTGCCGGATGAAAATGGTAAGGAACAACCATTGCGCAGATACGATCGCAAAACGATCGTCCTGACCCTGCCAGGAGACCTGACCGTGCACCAACTCGGCCACTTCGGTGTCTGGTGCGAAGCATTTGCCGTTGACTTTGGCCACATACAAATTCCGCAAAGTCTTAACGTGCCACCGTCTCTAAAGATGCTCGGAGTTTCGCCGCAGGTAAGCCGAAAAGCCTTTCTCGAAGTCCACACTGTCTACAGCCTCGAGAATCAGGCTTCAAGAAGCTTTCCTACTTTCTCTCTTCATCTCACAATCAGTTTCTTCCACCTCTCTCTCTTTCTCTCTCTCTCCCCGTCTATCCAGTCCTACAGTTCATAGTTTTCGCAATAAAATGGAATATAATTATTCGCAATTTATTGCGAATAGTTGAGTAATTATTTATTGGCTGGTAGATTATAATAAGAGGATGACTACTCGGAGGATTCGTCAAAGTCTCTGGTAACATTCCATACAAGTTCCTCCCAAGAGAAACGAAACTTCCACTTCTGGAGTTTCACACTCGACATTTCACGAAGCAATTATACCAGAATTGTTCACAATCGTCTGATCTTGGCTCGAACTTTCGCCGTGTTTATCTCCCTCGGGTGCCGCTGCTTCCCGGCTTCTATCCAGCAGGCTATCAATTTTTACAGTGGTTCATTCGATTAGCCCTCAATAATCGGGTTTACCTTTCAATATTTGCGTTAGCTTCTCCGGAAGAATAGAATTACCGCTTCCGCGATGTATATCTGCGATGCTTTAATTCGGAGGTATTCAGCCACTTCCGACGAAATGGTAGAAAACTTGGTTTGAGAGTGGAGCGTATTCGCGGTACACGCGAGTATGCCCCCCGTCCGCTCTGTTCGCTCCTCTTCAGCAGCGCGATATTTTTCGGAACGAACAGATCGCTGCGAGTACATTCTTTCTTCGCGCAGCAAACGCGCGACAAAGACACGGGACGATTTTTCAATGCGGACTAGTCAACTACCCCCGTCAAGTTGCATAAATGCATGCGAACCCGTGAAACCGAGCGGACCTTTCGGAACCGCAGTCAATAGAGGCCCTCGCAGCATTGTCCCAACCCACGAATTTGTCTGAGTGGCTTGTTTGAGTGGATATGTGTGCGGCAGCAGGGCTGACCAGATATATCATCTGACCTCTTGTAATCGAGAATCTGAACTGTGGAAAAAAACGGGAAAAAAGAGGAGAAAAGGAGAGAATACAGCGGTGTGTAATCCGCGTGGGTCTGAGACGGCACGTGTGGCAGTAGAAGAGAACGCTAAATCACAAGTACTGTCCTCCGGTAGCTGCCAATTCCTTAAGTAGCGCGCGCGCCCGCGGATATGGCTGGTCCATGGCTAACATCCTGTCTCTGTCCTTGTGTTGCAGAATGTGCATCGCGGAGGGCAGGGACAGACGCACGCTCTGCTAAATCAGTACGGACTATCCTCCTCGAGTGGTTCCTCGGTCTCATCGGCTTCATCCTCGCCGTCCTCGTCCGCTTCTTCATCCTCCAACTCCCCTCCTTTCGCGAGCTCGCTGCTGCTCAGTGGGCAACAGCATCGCCCGACGACCTACCGACCGATTCTACGCCGCAACGATCAAGTCCAAGTGGTCCAAGCGGTCGACTATCGGATACCAAAGTCCTTGCAGATCCAAGAGCCACTTGTCCAGCAGCTCCATCCGAGCCAGCATTCTTCCTACACGACGCAGACCGCGAGGTCTGCTCATTACGGAGCGGAATCCTCCGGCGTAGATCGTTCCGGCCACTTGGCGAGTCTCCACGCCGAGGACGACAGCTATCAGGAACGCTCGTCCTCTTCGACGAGGCCTCACCATGCTGCCGTTGCTAGAACCCGACCCCGCACCCAACTCGACGTCGATCCACAGCAGAACTCGTATGCCAGGGTCCTCCGGTACCAAGGCGATCGTAGACACGATTCCTTCGTTCGCTACTGATTGCTACCCTCTCTCACTCTCCTTCTCACCACCACCACCACCACTCGGCTGCAGATCGAAATATGCGAATCGCTATATCGCGATGTAGCTTCAGTGGCTTCTCGCCACTTTTTGCCACTTCTTGCCTTCTTGACGCACGGCCGATCGAACGAAGATCGTGCGGCGAGCCCCGCGTCGTACTGTATTGTATGTATTCGAAGCTTTAATCGATCGTATTTGATAGGCGCGTGGTTTTTCGGGGGAAAGTAGTCTTCCACGGGTGATATTCTCGGTAATTTTCGGCGGCGAAGGCTTCGTCACTCTCTTTTTCAGATTTCGATTGCAACAGCGATCTTCCACCGAGATCTCAAACTCGGGCGAAATCGCGCCTACGCTTTGCTCACCTTGGCAGATCATTGGCACTGGGGCAGCAGAATTTTGCGGATTTAGAATTTAGAGGATCGACGGTGAAGCTAATCGAGCAAACGAGGGAAAATTGGCACTGAACGCGATTGATAGTTTGCATCTATATTCTTGCACCGTATTCGATCTGATGAAGCCTTCGAGATACGAAAGTGGAAAAAAAATTCCTTGAGACAGAATGCATCGCAGATATATGCGTACCACAAACATAGTCGTGTAGCGGGATAATTCACAGTTGTCAGTTGGCACAGCTGCGATAATGTCACAGCCGAACCCAACTTTGCCAAACTTGCGAACTGCCTTCGAAAGTTCGAGGATAAACCGGAGAACTTGGTTTTCCCTTTATTTATTTACCGCTCCAACGAGTAGTCTGTTTATTACACCGGCAATCCCAAAACGCGTTTACTCCTGGGACAATCTATGTGTCAGGCAAGCACTTCTACACACAACTAGATCACCGAAAACCTTTCATTGTCAGCGTCCCAGTTAACATTGGAACAAGTATCTAATTTCAACTAAACAAATCTGATTGCGAGTAGAAATGTCGAATTCACCCCTTTATTGGTCGTGTATTGTACGTGCATTTTACTTGAAAGGTGCAACTTTAATCCCCACGACCTCCCGGAAATTCTATTAGGAGACGCGAAATCTCGACTGTCGTGGGAGTGAATGCGCATCCAGTTCCCGCAATGAACAATGCGGACTGCCATAATTCACGAGCCACTCGATTCTGAATGCGCATGAAATGTGTCTCGATATTAGTGACGCTTGGATATCGGCTTGTCTCTTGACTCATCTACGCGCAGGGCTGCTTCATCATTTATCGATCCACCGATCACTCTGAGTTACGGTGCCCTGCATCATCCAAAGTTTCTCTCTTTGTTGCTCCCCCTCCCCCCCCCCCCTACAGTTTCAAACTGTAAATATAGTCTGCGACCCTCCAGAAATCCTACTTTCGCTATTTATGTGACATGCACTACCCGCAGAATATTCCGACCCACCGCGTTTTTCGCGAGTACGCAAAACTTTTCAAGCTTCACAGTTCTTTGCTCGTTTCATGCAGTATAGGAACATATCCGTATCGCTGACTACGAAAGCAGTCTTGGCGATGTATTAACAAAGCACGCTTACAGATTATACCTATATTGTAACTCATTTTGATGGCAAACAATACTTTTCGTGGACTTTCAGAGCAGGGAAAAGGCTTAAAGTAAGACAATAAGTATGCAAGAATAGAAGATGCTCAAGAGTCAGGCAGAGAATCGCAAAGTGAAGAGAGAATCGTGGAAATCAATGCTTTCGACTGTGATACAAGGGTTAATTGTTCTATGTTTAATGAGAGATGCGATTCAATGCTCGTTGTGCCAAGAGACAAAGAATTCTTGCTCGATACGTGACCGGCGAAGTTCTTTCGCAGCCTCGGCCAGTTCTTTCCCCTAAAGTACCGAAATTTCATCGACATAATATATTATTATATACATATAAACATACCTACTTATATAGTTTATACATACAACGCACGAAGAGTAGTATTTTTCTATCAGTTTTGTACTTTTTTATACCAGAGTTTAATACGAATAAAATACACGTTCCCTGTAAAATGGTAGTAAGTGTCTCACCTTAAAACATTCTATTATCCTCGAGAAGGACGATTCTCGTGTTTCTCGTACATTCCAGTTGGTACGCTTACGCGAATGCTATCGCCAGAATATTGTTTCCCTCGTGATGGGAAAGGCAGAGACGTCTCTATGTCGCAATTGACTGGCTGCAAACGCTGGTAAACGGTTCGTCCTCTGATTTCAGTCGAAACTGAACTGCGAAGTTCTCGAGGACAACCTGGCTTTTGAAGTGCGATGGGCCGTGGCCGGAGACAGCATAGTCGTCCAACTCGTTGGAAAACTTGGTGAGTAGATATTATATAGTACTATATATAATTTCCCGCTCCCTCGTCCCGTGGAATTCCTCTACAGACCCTCCGAAGGGTCAAGCTTCGATCACATTTATTGAAAGGCATTTGCTTGAACATACACGTTTCCAGCCAACAGTTTCCTCGACTGTTTTTCAAAACGTCATATTTTTATCACTCAACCGATATCCGATACCTTCGCAAAATGTGCTGTTTCGACAACATTCCAGGAGATAGTATTTTCAACTAAATACTAAATTGTAATTTTATCAGAGGATGGACAGTACATGTCGTTTGGACTGGCAGCGAATCCAGATCGAAGCGCAATGGTTGGTGCGGATGTCGTGGTAGCTTGGGTGGACAAACATACTTTACAGGGTTACGCGATCGACTACATCCTCGACGCGAAGGCTCAGTGTTCCGGCGGCAGAGGCAGTTGTCCCGACACGAAGATCCAGGTAAAGATGATTCAAGAATCGAATCGAGTCGAGAGGAGGAGATCGAGAGCAATGCATACCAATTAATTGACCGGTTGTAGGATAATACAAACTCGGTTCGTCTACTGAATGCCGCGATGGTCAATGGGTACAGCATCGTAACGTATCAGCGACCATTAAGAGCGAGTGACGAATTGGACCGAGCGATCTTGACGAATAGATCTCAGGCCATCGTCTGGGCCATTGGCCCATTGAACGAGAGACTGGAGGTCAGCTTCCACTCTGACTACCTAAAGACCGACCGATTCATCGAATTCGGTAGACCTCCAGCGTGGAACTGTCCGATGCCGGACCAAGAACGCGACAGCGACGAGAAGGAGAGCAGCAATCAAGTAAAATTGATCAAGACCGTACTGTTAACGCTAGAACTAGCTAATTGACGGATCACTGACTAATTGAATTTTCGAAGAATTCTATATTATTCAATGTACAATTTGAATTTAGAATCGATGCCAGTAGTTCTAGAGTCAGTGGTCGACGAAAAAAAATTCACTGACAAGAGCAATTGTTTGCGATAGGAATTGGCTATAACTACGAGAAGACCGCAGCATCAGCCTGCGACTCCTGCACCAGCATCGAAGAAAGGTGCCTGGGTGATTCCACCAATCCAATGTGACGAACCAGACGATGGAGTATTCTACGCCCAAATGGGACCCACTGGTGGCAAGCATGGATATCAAGCTATTACGGGTAAGCCTGGTACATACTATTGTAGTGTATAGTATATTTCACTTATCTATCCGGACAACATAGGTCTAAACTCTTCGTCTCTTTAGGACACGTCGGTTGGGGTATATCCTGGTACATAAACGGTCTGCTAATTCCGGAGATCAACGTGGTTCGGGGACAAACGTACACGTTCATGGTCGAAGGCGGTGAGGATCCCGATTTCCCAGCTCGTTATCATCCCTTCTACATCACCGACGACCCCGTGGGCGGATACCAACACAAAACCCCTGAAGAGAAAGCCGTAAGCGCAATATTAAATCTGCGAAATCTGATTCGTCACTTTAGCGCCACGAGGTGTTTTGGCCTGATCCTTGGATGATTGATGTTTCGTGCAGAAAGTACGAATATTCGCGGGTGTCCGTCGCCAACGAGGGGTCGTGAAGCCAACCGGGGTTGGACGTCACTGCTATTGGGTGCCTGATCCAGAACAGCCGCCGGCTGACGAATTCACGTCGTTTGGGGCGTACCAGCGTACTCTGTCTCTGGTGTGTGACCCGGGTGTACCAGGAGTCGTCGAGTGGACGCCAGACGCGGACACGCCAGACACGGTCTACTATCAGGTAGGTTGTATTGATTTCGAACGAGAGAAATTAATTGAACACTCTCCTGGACCTAACGCGGTGACACATCCTTGCAGTGCTTCTCCCATCGTTATCTCGGCTGGAAGATCAACGTCCACGACAGCTGCGACGCGGATGAGGCACAAGCCAGCGAGAACCACGAAGTCTACGCGGAATTGAAGAGCCCAGACGGCAACGAGGATCTCGAGGGTAGCGCGAGCATCCAGGTATCGAGCAAGGTAACGCCCACGTCGGAGTTTCTTCAGCAGCATCTCCATCCTCCTCATCGCGAACATGGGCTTCGTTATCCTCATTACTCGACGACTAACCCCGGCAAGCTAAGCACCACCTACATACCGCTACTAACGAACGCTAATAATAATCATTACGAGCGCTTGCCTTCATCATCACCATCATCATCATCCTCATCCTCGTCATCGGCGTACGAGGACCGATACAGCTTGAGGCCTCTGCACGGCGGCTCCGGCTACTCGTCGTATCGTCACGAGGTACGCGTGAAGGAAATCCCGTATCACGCGCACCTCGACGAGGATTCATCGCAGCAGCAGCAGCAGCAGCAGCAGCAGCAACAGCAACATCAACAGCATCAGCACAACCACCGCAACCATCATCAGCCCGCTTCCTCGAGCTATCGCGATCAAACCGCGAGCAGCGTCACCAGGAGCACCTCCTCCTATTCGGGAAAGGCGCAGCCTACGGAGCTCGATCTGGAGGCCCAGCAGAGCTCTTCTAACCAGCAATTGTCTAACCTCGTTCCAGATAGTCCACGACCACTGAGCCACGGAGTGAAATACTCGTACGTACCTGCCGGCCCCCTGCAGGTACACTATTCCAGACCGACGCATCATTACGCGAGCAATTACCATTACACCCCTCATCCGCTTCATCATCATCATCATCCCCATCAGCCGCAGGAGCAGAGGACCCAACTGACGATCATCAAGAGACCGGTGCTGATGCGTCGTCCGATGTTGCAGTCGTTGCAGAGCCCTTCTCACGCGGTGCCCTCCTTCGCCCTCTCCTTACAGTCGAGACCGCTCTTCAGCGAGAGAAAGAAGGCCGTCTACCGGCTGCCTTCGTCCACTTACCGAATCGCGAGCGATAAGCTCTCTCACGCTAATACCAACCACCAGATCGCCAAGCTCATGAAGCTCGACACGAAACCTCGCACAAAACCCGAGCCCAAAGTCTCCCACGTTCTACCGGGAGACCTCCCGGAGAATCTGCTCAACTTTCTCAAGCCTGCCCGCAACACTGGCTTCGATCCTGGCTCGATAGTCATCGAGGGTGGATTTAAGCCAATCATTCGAAACATTGATCGATCGGTCGACGTGGCTCAGAAGAGAATGTCCGACAAGGGGCCGAGAAACGAGGCGTTTCTCTCTAAGGAGAATCCGAATTATCGCTCAGCCGACAATTTTGAGCCAGTCTTCGTCCCCTCTCCGCCGGTTGCTCCATCCGATCCTGCTAGAAAGACGAAGAAGAAGGTGAAGAATGCTAAACCACGGGTTGACGAGGTTGACGATATGGAAATGGCTGCTGATAGACTGGACAGTTATTACTTGCCTCCAATTGGAAATACCAAGCTCGAAGAACTCCCACCGTCTTCGTCCGGAGTGTTGATCACCTTTGACGGGAAAAAGCTCAAAGATTCCAATTTGGCGAGATCGCTTTCTGGAGTCGAAGAGCACTCCAAAGGTAGTCTGTCTTCGGCTGTCCTCAGCCGGACGCCGCAATTTGGCAAATTCACCGGGGAACTTCCACCTCCAATTCCTGGGGAAGTTCGCTCGAACGACAACACGGATTCCACCAAACACCGAGCAATTGCTACGGACGCGGATCTCCCGGAAACTTATGCGAAAACGAACACGAAGCTCACTCTTGTGGAGAGATCGAAGCGCTCGGCCCATGAGGATTCGCATACAGCTAGCAATAGCTCCTTTGTCAATTATAATGCCGAAACTAACGAAACCGGGGAAACCCAGGAAACTTCGATGCTACCCAGCACTGGCGACACGATTCTCGCGAATTTTGGATACGTCGTACTGACAGTAATCTTCTATTATATCATATAAGGAGCCGGTAATATCAAGTCGATCGAACAATGTACCTATCATCATCGGCATCATCCAGAGGTAGATTTCAAGATAGTTGCCAGTGATCCACGCATCCACCTTAGTCGATACTCTACTATTTATATGTCACCTATAATTTATGATGTATACATATAATATATGTTAACGCGGTCACACTTACTGGATGGCTCACGGTTCTACGATATACAAGTTACATGCAACCCAGTCAGTGCCCATTGCTTATTTACTCGCGGCGATGCGCTGCGTCGATTTTCCATTTTCGCTCAATTTCAGGGAATATCCGCGGCGAATCTCGAGCGTTCAAATGCGTTTTCCTTCTCAATCTCTCCCCTTTTTTTCTCTCGTTTCCCTATACCAAGAATCTTTAAACCAGTACCGCGACAAGGCGTAGCGATTGCTACAATCTGTGTGACTTTCAAGACAATGGACAGTGGACGATGGACGATCGACAATGTAATCGGCGTGATAACATGGGAGGAGCGACATAATTAACGACCAAGTACACTGGCTCTCCGTATGTAGTAGTACAATTCACCTGACGCACTCGCGTATTATACGTCCAGGGTAGCTCCGTTATAATTAAGATCCGCTGAGAAGGCTATTTTTGATAGATCATAATTAGACTAGAACTAGCCATCATTTTCTACTGACATACGTTTACTTCGTTCGCGAAACCGGTCGCGATTATTATCCCTTATTTCAAGACGCTAAGTATACCCACCCGGTTTCGCAAAAGGCAAAATTATTTGGCAGACTATTTCCGTAGCGATCTCGCTCTTTAATCACGGTCATACCACCTGGCAAAATTACTTTTCTTTCGGTCACCAATCTCGAATTGCCCCTTGTAAACCTAGATATAGGAAACGTTGAGTACACTTACGAACAGCGCACACCTCACGACAGAAATTTGTTGAGTGTTCAGAACGCATTTGTAAATAATTTAATTGTTAATAAATATCTTGAAACGGCCCTCGTTGTTCTTTTGTAAGCGTCCGAACGTCTAAAGATAGCGAACAGGAATCGTAGAAAATCCTCGAGTATTGGAAGCAGCAGAAAAGAGCGCAGTATTGGGGTAAAAGGTTGCATTGAAAGAATGCAGTTGCGAATTAGTCATTATTGTTGCTACTAGTTCGCACAGGTGCAGATACCGCCATACTTGGCAAAACTGCCATTTAGAGAGGGCCATTAACAACCTGACGGGTATTGTTACATCGGTCGGAACGAATTAAAACAAGCTAAAAATAAAGCGGTTAATCATCCGGCCTAATAAGACACAGACCTCGGTGGTAAACGTTGAAATTCACTAGAACCTGGAACCTTAAGCAATATTTTATTATATAGAAAAAACAAACAAATCTTACAAAACAACTGACATACACTAGCGACTGTACACGATAGTAGAATTATAATATTGTTACGAGTTGACGGCACCTGTGTGTGTATCTTTCAAGCTTGAGCCATCTGTATTTCTTATATGACGCTATACCGACAATGAGATGTTGTTGCTTAGAGTGTTTCCAAGCAGCGGTACATTTGTCACTAACAACTAGTCGCGAGTCGCCTCCTGGACGTCTAAGAGAACTGAGCGGACGTGCCTCTTAGTTCTCCTTCAATAAATTCATTCTTTTGATATCGTAGCCTAGTTTCTTCATTATGACCCGAACTCGCAACAATATGTATATGAGTGATGCTAGACACGGTGATATCTGGTCGCCACTCGTAATGTAATTTCGGACAATTTGCACGGTTTTTCTGAGCTTTCAAGGAGAGAATTCGTCAGCGACAAGTTTTTTTTTTTTTTTTATTTAGACAACACCTTACCCTTTAGACAACTTTCGAGTAGGTCAACCGGATTCTTTCAATGTATTAGCTGGCTAGAGGTAAACAGGTACTGGGAACTTGAAACAGTGTCGAATTGACAATGAGACACACGTCGTTTGAGGAAAATGAAGTTGCAGGTGATTAGTCATTTGATTAGTCGTACACACTCGTCTAGTTACACGTATTTTAAGTACAGGCTACTGGCAATCGCGAGGCAGTCAGGTTTCTGTGAACACGTACGTATGTAAGTAGGAATTCTACAAACACGAGTTCCCTTGCAGCTGGCGATTTGCACCACGAGCAAGAAAACACAGCTCTCCATCCGTATCTTTGTAACCAGACGGTATAACGACCCATTACTACCACGTCTTGATTGATGAACGACTCGAAAACTCAATCCCGATGAAAATGTTCGCTTGATGGCGCCGAGTTTTTCTGTGCGTCGGCGTCGTCACGTTCGAAATTACAGATTGCACTTTTGATAAGTGGTTCATGTGCCTCTGCTTTTTTTAAAGCATACGTAAAAACAGTAGTATGGGAGACGCGATAAGAGAACATCGCGTCTCAAGGTCGACGAGCATCGCCGTTTCGAGCATACGAAAAGATCTTCCAGCACAGTGCAACTCACGCGTCAAGACTCTTTCTTATAAACACACACTGCGAAAACTTGAATCACGAAGGTCATTGTATTTGTCAATATACCTAAATCGACGGTGTATATACATATATTACACAGTGTCTCTGCGACCTAAGGAGTACAAATACAATGATCGAAATCAGACACGTCACGATGAGACTACGCAGTTTCTTTCTCTCTTTCTCTCTTTCTCTCTCTCTCTCTCTCTCTCTCTCTCTCTCTCTCTCTGGCACATGAGCATTCTGACATCGTAATTCTATGAGAGGACTCGTTTCATCTGTGGGCCTATCCTGATAGATGAGAAATATACCACAAGCTTAATTTATAACGGATACAAACGCTAAATGTTAATATTGTTAATGATCCTTCGCACTTATATTAAATAATTATCGATCGCATTGATTTACATGTAGTATTTGTAGTAGGAGAATTCTTCTATCCTACGGATTAGAAATATTTATACATCGGCTTCTGGGTTCGCAATGACTCGACGATCCACTCCCGCCACTTTGACTTTTTTTTCTTTTGCACCTTGTAGTTTTGAGAGTCTGATGTGTAACGTTTGTTCATTCGTCCGTTCGTTCGGTGCTTCGAGCGAAACACCAAAAAATCATTGTGATAGTATTGTTAATGAGAGTCCCGTGCACTTATACGACTACGTTGAATTACGCGCAGCATTGCTAATACATGTAATACTAACAATAACGTCAAGGACACAGTATAACGTTGCCGTTTTTTTGCGATCCCCGCTTTCTTTGCAGCGGACACAGCTGCTTCGGAGAAGACAATTAAAATACAGCCTTTGGTCTACCGTTCATTCCGTCATTTCGTTGAACGCTCTCTTTGTATGAAACTCCCTTTGAAACCCCCTGGGAGTTTTTTTTAGCACTCTGACCGAAATATCATTGACGGCGAGTATGCAAATTAAGAGAGAAAATGTTATTCCGCATGTCACAATCGTTGGATAGGAAAAATAAACTTTAATATAAAATCTGATCCTTTGGAAATCCCTTTGGAAGCGTTCACGAGATTGGCCGCCGTCGTACCAAATGAGTGTGCATCGTATTTCCTTAAATGGAATGCATCTAAAATATGTATAAACTCTATATAGAGAAAGTGGTGAGCCTTTAGGCGCGACCAGGCGCGACTATGGGGCAGAGGACTCATTGGATCAGCATACGAGAAAAGTCTAAAAGCACACGCGTATCACGTCGCCCGCTAACCTCATTTTTTTGCATTGAGACACAAAATAGATTACTAAAATTAAGAAGACATTATTATGCAAACTGAAGTGGTCAGTAGCATCTAAAACGATACTCGCTTGAATAAGGAATAGCAAGAGACAATGTTTCTAAAATGTTTCTGATCTTATACCGTTACTGCATCAGAAATGAAAAAAAAATCCTTGATTACGAGAATAAACCAATAGCGAAAATAGAGTATGACAAGAGAATCATATACCCTTCGTAAATATAAGCTGCCAAATGTCACGCCAAAAGAAAGATCCGTTGCGACGAGTGTCCGTCAGAAAAATCGACGGATTGCCGTTTCTCGTCGACGAAAAAGAGGAACGGAAAAGATCCATATCAAAGAGCCGTAAACTGTTTGAACAGTGAGGATCAACTAACAATTTCTTTATTAATTCACTAAACCACTGGCTGATGCCAGACGATCCTTCCGTTGAGACAGCCGGATACGAGCAAGCAGTGCCTTGGTGAAAATTTTGTACTAACTACGATGCCGGAATGACTAGCGTTTGCTGCTAATTCGTGAAGCTGAACAGACTTGTCGGCCGGAGGAACACAATTAGACAATTCTGAACAATCACTGGAAAACGCCAACAACCGTACGCCAAATCCGAACGGAGAACATATTAATCTACCGTCAGCCGAGAAACACAATTCTTTAATGTAACCCGACCCGACGTTAGGCTCCTCGATGTAATGCGTTAATCTAGGTATATTTTGATGAATCTTATGATTCCTTGGTATGGCATACATGGTTTGCTGAGCTTGCCTATACCGACTCGGTGTTCCCCCGCCGTCACCAATAATAACAACGGTGTGCGACGATCGCGGTATGTTAACGCTAACGCGACTATTTGACCTCGACCAGCCTCGATCCAAGTAGTACGCCCTATCGCGCTCTCTTCTCTGTCGAGCTTCCCTGATTGCCACGTAAGCTTCCCAAACGTCAGTTGTACTAACGTGGAGCGCGATACTACCAGCAGAGAGATTGTCAATCATGTTTCGACCTCTTAAATCACCGAGCTGTGAGATAGGCCTCGCTGGTCTCGAGTCCTCTTCTCTTTCCCTATCGCGCTCGCCAGCCGGATCGTCGCGCATACTCTCGTTGTTATCGTTCGTATTCACATATCCGGCTTCCTGCCTACCCTCCTCACGACTCGCACTGTAGTCGGAGGCGGCAGCGTTGGATCCGAGTCCCGTAACTCCAAAACGTCCCATTGGATCTCTCTCTACCCGCGGATCTCTGTCTACCCGCGGATCTCTGTCTACCCGCGGATCTCTGAACTCCCTCAAAGAGCCCTCCATGCGATTGATAAATGACATCCAGCTCCATGCCACGGTCGGTCGAACTGCTCGAGGATTATCCGTAGATGTTAAGGAATTCGAGGAATTGGAGGAATTCGATCTTCCATCGTTGGCAGATTGTGTCTGCCTTGTGCGGTTCGGTCTCTCTATTGGAAACGAGCGCGAAGGTTGTGGTTGCTGGAAATCCTCGAATTCCTCGACTATCATCTCGTTGAACTGTGGCGTCGATACTTCCGAATCCGTGATTTGGTCCTGTATGCTAGACATGTCACGTTCTTGGATATCGTGAACGCACGTCCACTGAAAGTAGCCAATAGTGGTGTAGAATTGTTATATTTAATTCAAATATTTAACAATACGAATATCGAACTACTACCAACCTCAGAGTTCTCTCCGTTACTGACATTCCTCGACAAAGCACACCATCCCTGTGGATGAACTTGAAGACTGGATATTATTTCTGCATCGTCGCCAGCAGGGAAATCTGTCAGGAATTCCACTCTGTTGTGAGTACGCGTATGAGAAAATAAGTGTGTAAAGCTCACTACGTCTGGAATCGTCGTTTGCGAAGACTGCATCAACCTATACATATTTGGCTGCAACAAAATATCACGCCGATTAGTGTATTACGTAAGAGGGTTCGTAGAAGGGAAGCTTTTTTTCCTAGAGAAAAAGAATACCTTAAATCCAGCCAAATCCTGAGTAAGGGTACTAAGTTTAAGATTATGGATGATAATAAGGTATCCCGAAGTGGTACTTATTAACATTTTGCTGGCATCTGGGGTCAGTCTAGTTCGCATCAGTCCATTCGTTTGAAACACACGTGTATACAAGAGGCTATTCTCTGTGAAACTAAATCACAGTACCGTTGACTCGCCGGTTCCAAAATGACAAAATGGAAAAATCTATGAACGTTTCGACCATAGATATTAATATTACCTATTAATATCCCAAGTGTATATGCTCCCGTCGAATCCACTAGTGAGCAGTAGACTATCCTTAGGACTGTACTCTATATTTTTAACCCAATTCGAATGTCCCTGAAGGGTCCTTATCCTGTGCTTTAGATTCCTCGCGTCCCATAAGGCTACTGTACTATCGTCGGAGCACGTGGCAAACATACGCTGGTCTAAAAACCTATTATGGTAGATAAAAGGTTGTATTTCCTAAATCTATTCACCCTTCCTCCGTACGATACAATATGCATAACCATAAATCCTACAAACCTGACGCAATTGACACAATCATTGTGAGCATTATGTATCGCGTGAATGAGTCTCCTACGAAGCGGATCGAACATCAAAATACTTTTCTTCTCGCACGCAGCCAACAATAGAGACCTAAAGAACAAAATGAAAACAATGAGAAAACCAACCAAGATCCAAATTCAAAGTTTGGATCGTTCGTTTTGCTTACCCATCCGGAGAATATTCCAAATTAAAAACACCGCCATGGGTGGCAGTGGACAGATTGTCCGCGTCGTCCCAGGATGTCACTGGCCTGATAGACGAATATAAGGCTTTGTGAAACTGATCTCCATGACCCAAGGGAAACCTTATACCAAGCTCTCTTTGCCTTAACCAAAGGCTATTGAAACCCAATTTTGTTTTTATTTTAGGCATTTCAACCAGGCGTAGCTTGTACCCGCATTCAATCCGATAAATCGTGCAGTTTCCAAATATGTATTCTACAAATGTAGACGAAGCTCGAAGAACCAGGGGCCTCGTACCCGAGGGTATTTCCGATATCTACCCTGATGTGTCTGGTACCCTCGTCTGTGATAGTTTAAACTCTCACGATGATACGATCAACCTCTTTTCAATGGAAACATTTCCAAATCGCAACACCAATTTCAAAGATATTTTCTGCATTTACAAAGATTGATACAAGACCTGGGGTAAACGAGGTTAACTCTAAGATACGAGTTGCAGGCGATACCACGCGCGTAACTATTGACAGACGTCTCCGCGTACTCTTCGATTGACAGTTCCCAATAGGATCGAAATTCTCGGAAATCGGCCACTGAGTTACCACGACCGCAAGCAATGTCAGACTACAATGGGGTTTAAATCAATTTTAAACACCTAACACACAACACGGGCCAACGCCATCTTTGCTTTGACTGGCTTTGACATGCAATTGTATGCAACATCGAGATCGAGAGATGCAGAAATGTAGAAGAGCAAGTAGATCTCAAGACGCAGAGAAGTTCTTGCAATTTATGCCAACAGGTTTTTCCATTAAAAATCTGTCAATTCGATATCGTTAAATTTCTTATTTTTCGTATTTTGCAGGGTAAGAACACACACACAATTGAGTATTGAGTGGACGAACTGCTTTTGATTTAAAAAGAAAATTGACTTTATAAAATCTGCTGTCAATAAGAGTCTGGTTGCGTGTACAACCTTTACAAACTTGTATTTATTAATATACTACGTATATGTATATGTAAATTTAATATTCTATCATTAATATGATGATTCGATGTACTTATTATATATATCGTATATGTGTCATAATACTATGTGAGAGTGAAGAGTAGAAAGATATTTGTTTCGAGTATAAAAATACTTGCACCAACAAGTACCGCTTACATGCGCGGATTAATAGTATAATATGGATTTAAATTATTTGAATATATTAATAACTCTTTCGCGCAGTAACGTTATACGAGCACTGTTATTTTTATAAGGAGTAGTAACGAGCGACTCTTATTCTTCACGGAGTGACACACTCTCCGTTTCGAAAGTTAAACCAGTCCCGCGTAAATTCCTTTCAGTCCATTCGTCGAATCTCTGCGAAAGGTCTTCCGACATGTGATTTCTCCAGTCTCCGACCTTACCCTTTCGTATAAACTTGTAATTCGGATCGTCGTTCTGCGTTTTCCTCATTTTCAATATTCCCTCGAGATTCACTGCGGGATTCGCTGCCATTTTCGAAAAGTCCAAATGATCGCACAGTCCAGTGACTTGATCGTCGGTCACCGATTTTCCAAGAAACTCGGCCGTTCTTCTAATCGCTGTTGCTTGATCCTTAAATGTCGTATCGAAAAAAAAAAGTGGAATGCGATTGACGCGAATAGTCGAGCCGATTATAAAGCAAAACCACTTACGCGCTTCATATCTTCGTACTTTAAGAATAAGATATTCTCCTGATTGCGCATCTGCCAGAATTTCAATACGTGATTCCAGAATGATCCCATTGGGGCTGAGTGAAGAAAGATATTTAAAATATTTGAGATTTCCATTATTGAGATAATTGATGCACGTACAATTGCCTGCTACAAATAATTGAGCAAAGTCCTCGAAACTCCCGGTAAGGTCGTGGAAGGTTCTGCAGTAATGATAGAAGCTGACACACGTGTCTTTTGGATTGCGCGCGACGTAAATCACCTAAAATGATAATTGTTCGAGTGATCTTTGATGTTGATATTTATTAGCTAGCCGGATCTTCTTTGTACCTTCGGCTTCTTTTCGTGAATTCCTTCCGGAAGCAGGTCCCAGGGAAGATGCGATTTTATGTACCTCGGCCGCGGCATATTCTCAACACTTTCTACTGAATCGCCGAGTTTCATGTACCATTCGGCAAATTCACCTGACACCATAAGCGTTGATGCCCTTAAAGAGATAAGAAGAAAATCAATTAATCAAGAAAATCGCTTCGAGATACCAAATATTTGTATAATAGACAATTAACACGCACTCTAGTAAAGGATTGCGTTCAATCAGCATTGTTTGCTGAGCATTCTCGTAATTAAAATCGTTACCAATGCACCATACCATTTCCTGTGCCCAGTTACTTCCTACAATTCAAACGATTGGCAAACAACAGTAATTGCGAATAAGTCAGGCATGGAGAATACGTGGAAGTGTGATTTCCGAAATTTACCGGTTCGTGGATAAGACACCATCCAAACGTCATCTTCGTAAACCTCCAAGTCGCGGATTCTTCTAGCATAGAATACAAACTTTGGTGGCAAGAGGCAATCGCTTGGGTGCACTCTCACAAAACTCGTTTTAACATTAAACAATTTGTCGAGTGTATCTCCCGGTTTTCCTTCAACGGTAGAGAACGTAATTGTCTTCTTCTCCACTGTGAAAAATTTTATTCAAATAAATCCATGATCAACAGCTAAACCAATAGTTCGCACTTACTCGATTCTTGATGCCCCTTGCAGGATCGGAAGAGAGAAGGATCAGAGAAAATGTTTGTGCGACTGTAGCTGACGGTACAATGAGCTGATCCGCTAATTCTGTCTCGTCCCTACTCGCATATCGAGGTTTTTTTATTTCGTTCGGACAACTTTCGTACTTTCATGTTGGAGAGGGACTTGAATACTCGACATTGATACATATACACATTATACACGTATATTCCAAAAACAACCTCCTTTGCTTTACTTACGCCTCAGTATACATACACGATATTGATTATTTCTGTTTTAATTAACAGTTCACTAATGATTGATGAACACAAATCGATATTTGATTACAAGGAGGAAGAAAGAGAGAGATAATTCTACAAGAATTCAATGTTTTCTACTACATTTGCATTGCGCATTCACCTTCGGTTCGAGACCTCTTAGGATCGGCTCTAAAACAATTATGCAAAGAGGATTTGGCGAAAACTGAAATTTGTTTGTTTATCCGTGGGGCAGGCAAACTTATCATTTATCACGTTATTTCTACATTATTAACTTTCTCGTTGCAGGAAGATTTCACCTTCGGAGAAAGTTGCCAGAGTATTTGTGTCATGAACCGATCCAGCGGGATGACTGCAGTAAGCCCATGCAGAAATCTTCGGGCTGCCTGAATCAAGAATTTTAAAGTGAATTCAACACTTAGGTGTACTATTATCGTCACACATCTGCTTATGGCACATGATCACATTTTTAATGTTGCGATTTAGGGGCTGTTACGAAAAGTTTCCTACTTACAATAAATCGCTTATCCTGCAACGATCATGAATCGATCCCTCTTCTTTGGCAATTAGCATACGCAGAAAGTCCGGCTAAAGCTGTAGAACTGGTTTTAGGATATTGGATTTCTAATTTCTAATTTTATACCTATAGCTCGAACTCTAATTGAATTCTATATTCAACACACAATCTCTCGTACAGCGGTTGATAATGATGTATGAAAATTTACATTATGCGTCTCTGCAGTACACACACACATATGATACATATTGCAATCGATTAAACTTTTAAATACTCGTAAGTAAATGATTTCGAGTTGCAATAATTGAAAATTTGATACTTGCAAGCAGCGCCGTCTAAAGAATATTTCTGGAAACTGGTCAACCTTTCTGTTTTACCTTTTATCGGTAATATAGATGACTATATAGAATAGCCGTCAATCGCAATGCGCGGAAAACTAGTACAATAATGTATTCGCCTTATTTCATTTGTCAGTGTTTGTCAGTACACATTGGTGGACTGTCATTCGTGTTGCAAGTGAAATAACATTTCTTTGTTTCAAGCAAAAGTCAAATCAGTTTCGTGCGCATAGTTGTGGTTTCTTTTTGAATTTTATTGGATCTTTGGGTATGTCGCACTTCATATTATATTAATCGATAATGCATCAGTGAAATCTGTTAAAAAACAAAATCCATGAGCGTCTCTTTATCAATTACACAGTAGTCGATGCAAATTTTTCTGTCTTTTCTCTTAGTATTTGGATTTCCAACGATTATCACATCCATAAATTTCAATTCGTTTAACAATGAACGAGCTTATAATCATTGTTTTGCGGGTTGCTTCTTTCAAACAAATACTTTACTTGGTATGTTATTGACCATACTTGATCGGTTTGCCCAGAATGCGTCATTTTGGTCAAGTAGCATGTTCTTTTATTAGAATGCGTCACTTTGTTCAATTTCCATTTTCCTTTCTCTCAAACCTAACTGGCTAATTTGAATAGTAACAACTCCTTACTTGACACTCCAGTGAGTGTTTCTTAGCAAATCTTTTGTTCGCGGCAATACACGTAGTTGATTTTTCTCGATTTGCTGTCGGATAAAGAATTACGTTTTTGTAGGAGAATTTTTCATAAACAACCGATCGAGATGGATATGCAGGCTGACAGTGAAGAGGCAACAAATTCTACAATATCAAAGTTCGAGGAGCTTATATTTCTGTTATGTGAGAACGGAGTGGCAGGAACACGCGCAACATTGTCACATAGCGTACCAACTTGGCTGGAGAAATTGACAGTAGAAGAGCGGAAAGAAATTGCGTCCAAAACAAGGGATGGCTGTGCACCTTTATTCATTGCTTGTAAGAAAGGACATTTGGAGATAGTGGAATATCTAATAACAAAGTGTCATGCGGATATAGAACAAAGAGGAAAGTACGAAGTAATAGACGATCAAACCGTACGTTATGTTACACCACTTTGGTGTGCGTCGGTTAACGCTCATCTCCCTGTTGTCAAATGTCTCGTAGAACATGGAGCAGACGTAAATGCAGTATCCGATTCTGGATGTACGCCTGTAAGATCGGCATGTTTCGTGACACGCATAGGTAAATAATTTTATGCGTTTATTAGTAGTTATGAGTATCAAAGACGTATGACTAAATTGAAGATTGTTTTGCAATAGTACCAATATAGTACTATTAACCAAGGTATATTGTACTAAAAATAATGCCTTGATTAGGTCTAGGTCGATGTTCCGCTTGCCAAATTTTTCTATGCAATATCTTTCCCAGGTGTATCTTAATATCTCGTGCAAAACTATTGTGAATTATAGAGGAGTTCATTAATAAATTCTTCTTTCGTTTCAGACATTGTATCTTATCTAGTGGAAAATGGAGCCGACATACATAAACCAAATTATAGCGGAGGAACGTGTTTAATAAATTCCGTACAAAGTATACCGCTATGTGCTTTTCTATTAGATCACGGTGCTGACGTAAATGCTACAGACATTCAAAACAAGACTGCCTTACATTACGCCATCCAAGAGCTCAGACTCGATACTACTAAGTTTCTTCTTGAGCACAAAGCAGACCCTTACATACAATCTAGATACAACAATGATGCCTTACAAACTGCTTGCTTAAATGGGGCTACTGAAATATTTTACTATTTGGGTGAATATTTCGGCTTGTGTACCTTCGTTAAGAACCAGATTTGAGAATGAACGATTCGGATCATTGATAATTGAATATAATTTCAGTGCAAACGGTACCTTATTCCCCTGAAAGATTGGCAGATGCACATGAATTAATGGGTTCTACGTTATTTGACAAGTATAATAACATATACAAAGCTTATCAATATTGGAAAACTGCACTCAAAATACGCAGAGATAACGCAGTGAATGGGATTCCACTAGCGAAAAGGCCAGAAATGCCACGCCATCATTATTATAGGAATGCAACTGAATTCACGACATTCGAGGAATTGCATGCTATCGATGCTGACATAGACGCAATGAGGGTACAAAGTTTATTAATATGCGAAAGAATACTGGGTCCCTATCATAAAGACACTTTGGCAAGATTAGTATTGAGAGGAGCATTTTACGTTCATAGTTTTAGGTATAACTGAATTTTAATTAAAACCGTACGTTGTGTTTGTGCTCTATGACATTGGTATCTTTTTAGGTATCAAGACTGTATAGACTTGTGGCTTCACGCTCTGGAAATGAAAGTTCAAAAGGACTCTGTAAGTAAATATTTGTGCGGGTGAAATTCTTGGCGGTATCTAAGTGTCTAATCCGTCTTTCAGATTTTGCATACTGACACCTACATATGTGCGAATGCTTTGCTGACACTAATGATGGATTTAAATGAAAAAACTGTTGAGGAGCGTATCCGAGATCGCGAACAGCCTAGGTTTTGCGATATCGTGACAATGTTCAACTTACTTTCTGCCCAGTTAACTAAAGTCAGGCCTTTGCTCGAGGTAATTTAATAAGAATAATGCAACTTTCACTTGGTAATACAGTGACATCAGAGTTTACTCAATGTTTGTACAGAAACGACCGGTCTACAATAGACAACGATATAATTATGAACAAATCTTAAAGTGTGTGGTACACCTTATTTTCCTATTGGTCGAGAAGGGAAATACAGAAGAAGAGAAAGCAATGACACGAGAATTAGTTGGAAATTTAGTAAGGCGAAATCCAAGATCTATCTACACAGGAGATACTCTTTTGCACCTTTGTGTCGAAAGAATGAATACCCTTATCCGCAACTATTCGGATGTTCCTGATCACCTTTACGTAAGTTCACGCTAAAAACATTAACATGATATGTACAATTATGTATATGCAATTTGAATTAATACGATTTCCATACAGAAGAATTCACCGATATTCGAAGTTGTGAAATTATTACTCGAATGTGGAGCGTCGGTGAACGCGAGAAACGACGCACGCTCGACGCCTCTATACATCGCAAGCAATCGTCACAATTTCCATAATCTCGTAAATATTATTAAGTTCTAATAAGTTCTAACTTTACTGGAAATAGCATTATCCTAGGCAAATCCTGACTAATTCTTCTTCTTCCCGCTTTAGCTGACAAAACTGCTTTTGGATCATGGCGCGCATTTAGATACGCCAAATCTTGCAGGAGAGACGCCCATACAATTAATAGCTTCGAATCCCTTGAACAGTGTAAATCTCTTGAAGTACACCACTCTACAATGCTACGCAGCACAAACTATTAGGAAGTACGGCATTCAATACACGGATTTACCTACCACCTTACACGACTTTTTAAGGCTGCACAGAGAATAGAGATATTTTTTTAATCTTGAAAGTACACTGCATCGGTAGGATATAAGGTATGTTACATGCCACAGAAACACTTATTGTTAGAGTGTATTCTCTTACACATAATTTAACTAGGAGCACGTATACCAATCGAGTGGAGAATCCGATTCGGATGGAAAATTGCACTGAATCTCTGCACGACCGATAGTGTTCTAAACGTGTTGAAAAATTGGAATTTGTAGCGTTTTAAGCTTTATATTGAGAGAGAGAACTATTTTTGAAGAGATTAACTTATCTACTGTATAAATCGTTTAATATCTGTAAGGCTCGCGAATAGGTGATAATTTTATGAGACTGGTTTGTGAGATGGAGTTTTGATAAGATTTTTGTTGGATTCTTGTAATACGCTGGAATTTCAATTGAATCAAGTGTTTGTACATATTGTGAAAAGGAAATCTCTGTATATATCGTGTGTGTGAATGGTTTGATATTTCAGTCGAAATGGAAAGGATTGATACGATTTATCTTTTAATTGCCATGATCCTTTACAATCGTGTTTAATTATCGAGTATCGCTAAATTCAAAGATGTATGTCACCATAATTTTAATTATTACCAATTTTAACGCTAAAGGTGGACCACGTTTGGATATTGCACTAGTACAAATTTTGATGTTACACGATACACTTTTAATTTGCGAAAAGCATTTTTCTGTACCACCAGACACAGCTTAATGTGGAAGGATCTCAATTTTGCTGAAGTAACTAATATGTTATAGCAATTAAAATATAGTCTGTACAATAAAAAAATGTCCATTTTCAATTATACATCCCAAATCCAAATATAATATTAAAGAAAGGAAATTATAATACAAAACATATGTAAACAATACGCCGAATATGTATATATATTGCCGAGTGCTCATTACCATTTTATAGTGGCAATTCAACGTTGCCGACTGAACCTAGCATTGCATTGCAGCACATCCGTAGTGGGAATTATGAATGATATATTGTACATAAATCAAGGATATATTCATGCGTTTAGCGTACAAGCTAGACATATTCGTCTGTGATACACGTTTCAATGGTTTCAATTATGTAACGTCTTATTGCCCGATGAATTCATTTTGCCAACACCGCTATAGTATCGTGTAATAAGAATAAGATTAAGTATAGGATATTTGAACTAACAACAATAATAAGTATTTCGACAAATTTGAATTTTGCATGATTTCGACGATTGAACGATTAATGCTAAATTACTAGTGCAGATGGCGTAAGTCAGAGGTTGCGAAGCAGGGTTGCGAGTTTCTTCTCTAGACATCATCAATTGTGGCTTCTCCTCTGCTTGATTCTCTTTGGTTTCGCTGACCTCAAGTGCCGAAAGTCCTCCTTGAAACACTTCGCATCACTTCTACACTCCTCAAAAGGGGTAGTTCTACAGTTCTACGTGGAATCAAGTAAGTAATTCAGAGAAAGTTATATCGTTTACTCGAGCGATCAGGTCCCGCAAAAATGACTTAGGATATGCTTTAACGTTTTTCCTACTTTCGGCCATCGTGGTCTCGATGCACGACCTTAACCTCAGAATTAACGGACCAAATAGATTTTATGTAGTTCGCGCGAATTGTGGATCGCGTAGATCCCGACCCGATACGCATCTCCGTCCTCATGATGCACAGCGTAAGACGACAGGCTCGTTAAAAGGCGCCATTTGTCAAAGAGAACGGTAACGGCTTTGAGGTCAAGTGTCAGGGCGCATTGTGTCGTTGCACAGAACCCCGCTTCCTTCCCCGAAAATTTACTACTTGCTGTTTTAACGCGGTAATCCTATCGTTAGTCGATATTTTCGATAGTAAATCCCACGCCGATTAATTTTAGCTCAACTTTTGCGACTTAGATTAGGAAAAAATTTTCCGGACACTATAGTGCGCATATGGGGACAATGCTCTATAGTCGCGCTGAACTAAAGTTTTGACGTAACATCGCTTTGTTCTCAGCGTGCAGGACAAAAAAAGTGATTTCGGTACTGAAAATTTATTATTATTTCAGACAGTATTGTATGAGTCAAAAAATAGAAAAACCAATACTATCAGGTCAACGCATCAAGACCAGAAAAAGAGGTACGCAAGAAAGACTTGTTCTTATATGGTAATAAGAAGTCTAGGGTATGCGAAATGTTTAGACATGATTTTTTCTACCTATAGATGAAAAAGAAAAGTATGATCCGACGGGATTCCGGGATGCAATATTACTTGGCTTGGAAAAGGCCGGCAATGATTTAGATGCTATTTACAAGTATCTGGATGCAGCCGGCTCTAAGCTGGATTATCGCCGGTATGGAGAAGCCTTATTTGACATCTTGATCGCCGGTGGACTCTTAGTTCCCGGTGGATCCATTGCCCAAGATGGAGATAAACAGGTTAAAACTACCGCCTGTGTCTTTGAACAATCCGAAGACATCGATTCCATGCGGAACTTTGAACAGGTAACCAACATTTCGGGTTATGCAGTTGGCGAGAACAGAATAAATATCGATGCAAATTTTAAACCCAATCGTATCGATACAGGTTTTTGTCAAACTCATGCGCCGTTACAAATACTTGGAGAAGATGTTCGAAGAGGAAATGAAAAAAGTACTCGTTTTTATGAAGGGATTTACTCCTAAGGAAAGAATAAAATTAGCCAGAATGACTGCACTATGGATCTCGAATGGTTCTGTTCCACCCACTGTCCTTTCAGTTCTGATCAACGAGCATCTCGTTAAAGACAATTTAGCATTAGACTTTCTACTAGAAGTCTTTGTCACTTGGAAACAAGAGAAAGGGCTGCCTAGCTTAATGACCGCATTGAGACGTGGTGGCATTGAAGGAAGGTACGTCGCTATGTTAACGCTGCAAAACTTAAAATACATTATCTATTATTACACTCGATTGATATACGTATTGTGTGTTGTTGCCGGTGGCTCTAGATTGATGGAATTTGTACCACCCAATAAACGAACGGAAGAGTACTTCCGGACTGTATTCGAAGCAGTAGGACTCGCAGACATCGTGAAGCTGCATAAAGCTCAAGCAAGTCAAGAAGCAAAACGAGACTTGCAACAGTTATTCTTGGATGACTTAGCCGATAATCGTCCCATAAAGGACATTATACTCGATCTCAAGGAAATGGCGCAGCGATGTGGCATTCCCGAGCATGAAGTTATTGGCCTGGTATACTTTAATTAATTTAAATTAATTTAACAATAACTCGCATTGCTCCGGCTATTTTAAAAATATAAAATGGTCTTGTACAAGCGAAAGTTTCCTTATAGATTTGGGGTGTCGTGATGGGTCAGGCTGAATGGAACAAAAAAGAAGAACTGGTCGCGGAACAAGCTCTGAAACATTTAAAAGTTTACACTCAATTGTTCGACGCTTTTACAACCACTGCCAAATCTGAGCTCGCACTTATTCTTAAGGTCCAGGAGTTCTGTTATGAGAACATGAACTTTATGAAAGTCTTCCAGAGGATCATTGTGCTCTTTTATAAAAGTATGTAAATCAGAAGAATTATTGAGATTTACGAAATCCAAGTTGAAATCAGTGGGCATTTAACATCAACGATTATATTTGTTTCAGCCGACATAGTATCGGAGCCAGTGATTCTGAAGTGGTACAAGGAGGGCCACTCGGTCAAAGGAAAAATGCTCTTTTTGGACCAAATGAAATCATTTATCGAGTGGCTACAGAATGCAGAAGAAGAATCCGAATCAGGCGAAGAAGAAGATTAAACATATATAAGTATGTAATTTCGAAAGGACTAGAAAAAGGACTTGTTCACGAATCATCCCCGAAAATTGCATTGTTTCCAGAGTAATACAAACTTCATTGTCGGAAAACCATAGAAACGGAATTATGTCGAAAAAATTTTAACGGGCGGATCGAGGAATCATAAAATTCGTGGTACAGATAGAAATTCAAAAATATAAAAAGAACCTTTGAGTGAGTGGTAGGCACAATACGATGGGACAGGTACAGGAAAAAAAAAAATGTTTACATTGTTAATAAACAGGAATGATACTATACTAACACCAGTTAACGTGGGAGATAAATTGTAAATTTGCAATATCTTTGAATTGTATTAATTTAAGAAAAAATATTTTGTGTTACATTTTTATAACTCCGCTACAAAATATATACAGAATAACAAACAATTTATTGGAAGAAAATCTTTATCCCTTGTGTACGTGAAATTTTCAGAGCCCTGTCTTTCTTTGTACGATAATATATATTGTATTAGTTTATAGAAAATATACTGTCAGGTGGTGTTTAATACTCTCTGTTCTTGTAAATCCTATTTTCCTTTATCAGATTGACAATGCAGGCAATACACCATAGTTTAGAGTTTCGAATGTAATTATAAAGGTATTTAATGCTCTCCCGCAATAAATATATATCCTTTATTGTTACAAAAATTTGCTTTATTTCTATAAGAATTAAGCAAACGAAATCTCTTTCGCTCAACACAATGGTGGTTTGTACTTAAATACTCTCATATCCGCAACTGGTTGTTTCCTAATGAGATCTTTTCCATTCATGTACGGCAATAGAGTTTCTGGTATCCGAATACGACTGTGAGATGTCTGATACGTTTCGCAAAGTGCGATTAACATTCGTGGCAATGCACATCCCGTGCCATTGAGAGTATGTGCGTACAATAATTTACCATCTTTCGCCTTATACTTTATATTAAGTCGTCGCGATTGATAATCTGTACAGTTGCTACAGCTTGATAATTCCCCGTATAAGTCTCTTCCGGGCATCCATCCTTCGATATCAACTTTTCTACATAACGGCAATATTTAATTCTTTAGTCAATAGTTTTGTATAACTTGTATAACTTGTTTAATTGATAATCAATCGAGCATTACCGATACGCTGCAGGTCCCAAATCACTCTGTGGCATTTCAACCATCCTGTAATGCAGACCTAAAGAGGAAAATAAATTTTCCTGAATTTCCAATAGTTCGCAAAAAGCTTCCTGCGATTGATCTTGCGTTGAACAAACAAACATTTCCACTTTAGTAAAATGATGCACCCTACAAATTGAGAAAACATATTTAGAGCAAGCTATTCAATGTCATTATTGAAAATGAGAAAAATACTTTTCTCCGGGCACCTAAAAATTCCTTTTTCATTCTGCATACTTGATGTTTCTGCTCTGAAACACCTGCTAACAGCTGCCATTCTTAACGGTAGTTCTTTGTAATCGAAAGTTTGATTCATAAGTTTGTATGCCAATGCCATTTCTGCTGTACCAGACAAACTGTATTCTCCGTACGAATTATGCAAATTATAGACAAGAGTTCGACCATGATCCGACAACAACCCACATCTTTCTATGACTTTAGTGGGCAGAATATCGGGTACAGACACAAGTCGAAATCCATACTTTAACAACTTTTGTGTCGTGTACTGAATTAATGCTTCTTCTAGTTCTGCCAAATCACCCAGGAACATATATGCCCTTTGTCCGGCGACTGGTCCCAGTGATTCTGTTCTTAACAATTTCAATGGTTCTGCCAATTCCGAGAACTCTTTTGGCTTAAAATTGTATACCGGTTTCTCTCCATTTTCGCTTAATACTTTTTCAGTGTCGCATTTTGCTCGGGGATCCGTACGATTTGGGATTTTACTTAATTCTTCTTGGAAGGCAACTTTTGATTTTGAATCCGATGCTAATTGGAGAACCTTATCGATATCTCCAATACTCTTCCTTTTCTCTATATTTTCACGAATAACATCCCTATTGCAAGGATTACATAAATATTCTGTGTCATATTCCACTTCTGGCAAGTCGTATTTTGCATTTATATCGTTATACGCATTAACTTCATTCACCTAGAATACGATGGGAGTGAAATTTAATAATGCATCAAGAATTTCTCTAATTATACCTAACACCCAACATTTCTATAAAATTTTTTTGTGTCGAAGCTTAAATGAAGTTGACATACCAATCTTTGCGTGCAAAATCGCCGAGATTTTAAAACTGTGGCGGACACTTTTTTCAGCCACATTTCATGAAATATTTCTTTTTATATACGAGAATCCAATAGAGAAGTCAAAGTTGAAAAGCCGGAGGATTCACCGGGGTCTTTAACCTACGAATGTCTCAGACTGCGCGATCTGCACATTACGTATGTTGTTTTATTCGGTTTCCTGATTCTGTCACTTACAGAAATGATACAGTGGAAATAACTAACGTAAAATTGATATTTTACCATCAATACCGTGTCAACCAAGCCAATAATTTCTATTTAGTTTTCATTAAATTTTTCATATCATCCTATTGTAAGTACGTCTCTATTATCTTATGTGATCTTATGATTGCACCAGATTGTACCATGGATTGTACATTTGGTGCGGGAATGTTTTGATACAATTGCTCCGTTGTTATCTGATTGCTCTGATTGATAATTGATTGACACACCGTATGCCCGTAAGTCGTGTTAGAATTTATCGTTCTATACTTTGCTAGAATCAATTCCAGTCAATTCGTCTGAATTCGTCGACACTAATTGTAAGCCGATAAGGCTGACTTGCATTTACAATCAAATTTATAACCATATGAGTGGATAAAATAGGTTTTTCCTTCACGAAATTCGCACAACTCTAAATAATCAGTAAGATTCTCTATTTGTAGGAATTAGGAACTGGGGAATTCGCAGACCATATATCCAGTACATTGGACGTTTTATATATACTGAAGTCATGGCTTCGCGTACAATACTCGGAAAATGGACTGCACTCCGAGCATTTATGACGGGAATCAGTACAGCACAAGGCAAAACGCAACAACTTAAATTTATTGGGCTAGGTTTTGTCGCTGGAGCCACAGCGTACAGTTTTTCCAGTATTACGGTGTTCGCTGCACAGCAGGAGCAAGATTACAAGAGCTTCATGGCTCAGCCGATTACTGATATTGAAATAATGAAAAAGAGAGGCAACGATATGAAGACAAAAATGGAATTATTAGTTATGAAAACACAGGCAGACTTTTGCAAGGCTCTAGAAGCCCTGGAAGATTCGGATACCAAGTTTAAAGTCGATCGTTGGACGAGAACAGCAGGTGGTGGAGGCATCACCTGTGTTCTGCAAGATGGAAACGTCTTTGAAAAAGCTGGTGTTAATATCTCGGTCGTTCATGGTATTCTGCCACCAAATGCGATACAACAAATGAGAGCACGTGGAAAGAGCATGCAAGAAGGATCATTGCCGTTTCATGCGATTGGTGTCAGTGCAGTTATACACCCACGCAGTCCGATGGTGCCTACGATACATTTCAATTACCGATATTTTGAGATTGAAAATCCGGATGGTTCTGTACAGTGGTGGTTTGGCGGAGGTACCGATCTCACGCCTTACTACTTAGATCAAGACGATGCGAAACACTTTCATCGAACACTGAAAGCTGCGTGCGATCAGCATAATCAACGGTATTACAAGGATTATAAGAAATGGTGCGACGATTACTTTTTCATTCCTCATCGTGGCGAGCGTCGAGGCATAGGAGGAATTTTCTTTGACGATCTCGATACACCCAGTCAAGAGAAAGCATATGAGTTTGTAAAATCATGTGCAGAGGCTGTTATTCCTTCTTATATTCCTATTGTTGAGAAACGTAAAGACGATGCCTATGGATACGCCGAGAGGCAGTGGCAATTGTTACGTCGAGGTAGATACGTTGAGTTTAACTTGATGTATGATCGCGGTACAAAGTTCGGTCTTTACACTCCGGGTGCACGTTACGAGAGTATACTCATGTCGTTGCCTCTTACTGCCAAATGGGAGTACATGCATGAACCTAAAATTGGGTCGAAGGAGGCAAATTTGACGGAAATACTAAAGAATCCGAAAGATTGGGTCTGAATGTAACAATTGAACGATACCAAAATGTACATAAATATATATGAAAATAATGTAAAGGGTAAATATATGTAAGTTTTAACTAGAAGAAGAAATTAATATAAGCATGTTGTTGAATCGCGTTGAATTTTATACCTTGAAGATTTTATGATACATATACATATGTACAATATTGTATACGCTTAAGAAATGTATGTCCTCTATAAAGAAAACTGTTCGGCAGCTGGTTGGAATAAAGGAAAATTTATTTGGATTAAAATTAGAAGTAAAGTTTATTTACAATATAATGTTTCGTCAGAAGTTGATACGTAAAGTATTCAATTCTGCATATATTTAAATACGTGATATGCAACATAAAACGTACAGAATGCATCATATCGAGTTCATATTTCAAGGTATGTATTCAGTCTTCAAGAAACCAACACACTTTGTAAAGAAAAGTGTCAAAACGCTAACACACTATAATCGTGGCAAGTAGCGCTTAAAAGATACGATATATAAAATGCTTAAACAACTTCTATTAGCTGCTTCGCCTTAAATAAGGCGGTTCGTAATACGGATATAAAACTGTGAATCAAAAATATAAAATGCATGTAAAATGAGTCCGAAAAACAGTTAAAAAAGTTTCGACGTTTGTATCCTAAAAAGATACATATGCATAAAGGGCTGTACGGCTGTTTTTAATAACGACGTGACTGGTAAATCTTTCTACATTATCCGAATGAATACGTATTATATAATTATACAAAGTACAAGGAACCAGTCTTGTGGAATACAGAATCCCAGAAATATAAAATTTCTGCGTCAGAATTATATACACGTGGAAAGAATTGGTGAAACCTGTTCCATTAGAAAATACTGGGGAAATGGGTTCGGAAATATTTGGCACTCTGAAAACTCATAGGAAATATGTAGCACTAATACGCAGAAGGAACAATTCCTTCGATTCATCGCTAAAGATCGCAATGAAGTAGGACACCTTCGCGGAATACAGGAATAACCCGAATAACACAGTTATTTCTGAGCTTCGTAGAACTATATACGTAGTTTAACAAGATGTATACTGTACTTACGAATGGAGACTATACAATAAAATAAATACATCCTCCTTTTTGCACATAGAACATGAATCGCATTAAACGCTCGTCTCTTTCTTCGTTACTTGGCTCTGACTTAGTGAACTCTCCAAATAAACTTTACCATCGTCGGCTTGCTGTGATTTAACGGAACATTCATTCAAATCAACATGCTCCTTTGTAACATCTATCTCGCTGCTCGAACTGAAACAGTCTGCAACGTTTAAAGGATCAGCGTTCGAGGCAATGTCGCTCAAGGAATTGACAGTCTTCAAGTTAGTGTCTTTCCTGACATTTTGGGAAAGCTTATTACGCCCTATGCTCGGCAAATGCAATTCACCCGGGAGACTTAGACCGCATTCTTTTGCCCGCAAGTTACAAGTATTATCAATATTCAACAAGGAATTAATGTAGGCAGTTCTCGTGTAAGCCAAATTGTAAGCATTGTCGCTGGTCAGACTGTTTACGTCCGAAAGAGAGTGTTCTGACTGGTTGAGCGATCTTCGCGATATCGGTACTTGATCGTAAAGATTCGAACTTGTAGTGCTTTGCAGATCTGTCAAAGATGGCCTCGAATATTCACAATTCTTTGAACTAGTTAAAGACGCTATATCGTTCAACGAGTTACGATGAGAATTGCGCAAGGGTTTGATAGTATCTATCGGTAGACAGTACATGCTGTTAGAATGATATAACCATCCTGCACCCGTTCTCGACAGTCGTTCACTAGGGTTACTCGGTTCATTTATACTGGGACATCTCTTCCTTTCTAGGTGGTCTTCCTGCGGGGTTTCCGTGGTTTCACAAATTTCTGGCAAATTGTGATCGCTTCTTTCACTGGCAATTTGCGTGGTAGACTCCATTTCCGAACTGTACTCCAAGCTGCACTGTTGCGACACGTTACGCAGATGCTTCTCTTCTTCCGTCTTTACGTCAATGTCCGAATCGTGTGACAGAGGATTCGTTGTTTGTACTTTTTGGCAGACGGTATGGCGCGGGGAACTGGAAATAGTGCCGATACTCGTACTGTTTTCTCGTACGATACAGTCATTGTTGATTTTCTTCACGTTGCGTCCAAGGTTTTCCTGACCTATCACAAAGCGCATCGATACATTTCGTTCTTCCGAAATGCTACCACCGCTGTCTGATAAAATATTAACATTTTTTATGTCGTTTATGGGGTTCAGTTCGACGTGAATATTCGTGTTATTGACCTTTGCACTGCTGCTTAGGATGCTTCGATCAATTTTGCTATCCAACTTTGGGGCTGGCCGTGGTATTGAAATGCAGCTACCACCGTCGCTCGTTGCTCCCCCATCGCCCTGTTTCCTAAGTCCAAGATTATTGTTCTTTGTATGGCGACGTTGTTTCTTGAAAAATTTCCTCGCAACTCCACTTTGATGTGGATTATAAAACATCTCGACACAGGCCGACGACGGTTCTGTATAAGTTGTAACAGAGTTGTTCGATCGATATTGCTGTCGATGTAAAACGACCAAATTGACGTTTGTCTTCTTTGCGCGTACTGGTAGGGTCTCTTGATTACTTGGCCGATCTGGAAATTTCGACGGACTATACGTTTGTGATCTGTTGGTATTTCTCGATGAACTAACGGAATTTGTATCCGAAGTCACTTGCGTAGCTTGCGAATTCGACAATGGTGGGACCAAATTTTGGACCAATGGTTGAGTCGGTATTACTGGATTAGCGTCCGAAACGCTTCTAGTTCTGCAACATCGATTTTTCCGCTTTTGCAACCAGCAACGCATCTTGAGCCATTGCGACCGAACGTCATTGCGCGCTAGGCCGTAGAACAGTAGGACGAACATTCCAAGTGAACTCGAGGAAATGAAATATAGGATGGCGAAGAATGTCTCTTCGAACGGTATATAATCACTGAGCGGCTTAACGGTGACTGCAGCTCCTGCACACCACGATACCAAATACAACACTAACGTTATAATCTGGCCCTTCAATTGCTTGATCTGAGAGTGCTCGGGATCTTCGATTTCGGAGGAAACGGTCTGCGTACTGTGAACGCTGTTTCTATCGCCCGATGGATTCGTATTTGGTTCCAGCAATTCTAAATCCATGTTTTCCGTCGCTTGCGTACCTTCCGATAACTGGGCGTTCATGTCGACGTTCTGAATAGCACATTTAATGAGTAAGTGAAATATCGAAAGATACGCAATTAGAATTCCCGCTGGAACGAAGAGCGCAGCAAGCGCAGGCCCAGAAGTAAGAAAGCAGTGCGCGTATCCAGCGTATTCCCGTAAATTTATGGCTCCCGATATACCACAGATAATTAGTGCTATACCCCATCCAACCAAGTAAAGACCCAACAGTGGTTTTGGTATTGGCTGATCCGGAAGCTCATCTTCCGGTATATCTTCAAGTTCGGACTTGGAGAATTTTTTATACATGTTACTGAAAATAATAAAACTAGTTTTTTGAATGTCTCCTTTAACGCGTACCAAGTTCCAAAGTACAAGAATAGTAAGTACCTCGCAGACACTGCCATCCAGAGGAGACAAGATAATGATAGATAATGTAATGTAAGGCCAACACCTTGGCATATTTCTATATTCTCTGTTTGATGTATGCCAATGCTATATAAGAATGAGAGTAAGGCCATTGCAAACCAGGTATTAATAACACAGTGTTTAGCTTTCTTAGGCATTGCAATTGACGCATAACAGATTATATATGTAATCGATGTAATTATTAAACACGTTATCGTTACGAAACTTCCAATATATATTGCAGGATTAGAGTAGCGAAATTTTGCTCCTGTAATGCTATAATAGAAATGATATAAAGATGACGTACATAAAAGAATAGATCGAGCGGTGAGGTAAAAATGACTTCTGATACCGGACTTACCTGCTACCATCTGCATTGATAAATGTCACGTCTTGCAATAGACCGTAATATCCAAGTCGATTACAATGAAAGACTATCAAGTTATTTAATAGATTAGTCAAGTGACATCCCTCACTTGTCCATCCACCAGACCCGTTCAGTGTCTCGTCCCAAACCACCGGCTGAGGTCTCTTACCGGCATAGTAACGCAAGGGAGCTTTCAACATCACATAAACGGGTTCTGATAAATTTCCTGTCGGAATTCCAACTGCAGAAATGATAAACATACTATGTAGAATTGGTCTTTGTACCAATGTGTAAATGCGATAACGCTTAGAATAGGGATACGTACATAATTTACTCCCGACAATACACGTTGATACATCCATACTATTAGCATTAATTATCTTGGGAAAAAATCTATTGTCACCGTACATTGCGATCATGAGCTGATGAGCGACCGAAGCTTCTTCTAGGTGTTGCAACAAACTTGCTGGCAGTTGTATCGAAGCTTCGATCGTTTTATCCTTCGTATTTATAGGAGCTGTTCTATTATTTGTCGTACATTGTAAATATCGAATTTCTGGATCGGTACCCGAAACGATACTAGAATACCAGGTACACATCAATCCAGTGAAACCATCGCGTTTAACTCGAAATTCTTCTAGTGCCATATTCTTTTTATGTGACTGAATCGATGGGGTGAATTCCGTAATCTTTTCCACTGCTTTCACTAATTTCGAGCAGGATCTATACGTTATTTCAGCCTTCCTAAACATATCCTTAGGCAAAGTCATGATTGTGCTGATCACATCGATCAACATAACTCCGAGTTCCTTTTCCTCGACTAAGAAGTTGAGGTAATTCTCGATGGTCTGGGCTATAAAACTAATTTCTACAGGATCAGTTATCGTCACGCCATGACTCGTATAATTCTTGAATCGTTTCGCTGTCTCCAATAAGCTGCTCTTTGTCAATGACAAATTCACTTTGGAAAATTGCTCTAAAATCTTTGTTGTGTGCGATATGTATGGGCAGGATTCTGTATTCAGATCCTCCCAGAATCCAGTAACGTTGCACTGATAAGAAGCTTTTAAAGGTACTTGCATCAAACCTGACAAACGATTGCCTTCGCAAGGTAATTCCGCTCGCCAGCCGACCACCGTTTTTGGCCACGCGTAAATACCTTTGTTGTTCTTGGTCACTAGAAGATGGAGGCGATGAATAAATGTACATAAAATTAAGGAGAAATATTGTATTTGAATTTACCTGCTAGGGGACAATAGCGCGTTTGATTGGAAATTACGATGACGGTGATAGCCTTTGAAGTGTTACCATTCACCGAGACCAACAAGCAGTTCCATTGTCCATTGTGCTCTTCTTTGACGGGAAGAATACTTAGTGAGCTACAATGGAACAAGCTCTTAGATGGAAAAACTGAACAATTGATTGTGGGAATAGAATCGAGTGCAATTATTCTAATACCTGTCCACAATACCACTATCCGAAAGGTATCTATTATCGATTTTAATGTTAGGCAAAGTTTGTTGGGGATCTATAAATGCATCGAGATCAACAATTTCGGCCGTAGTATTGGGATACCAAAGCCAGCTTAATTTCGCGGTTCTATCCTCTGTAATACTTGGAGCACGGCACTTTAAAGTAATCGAATCCCCAGCAAAGACCACCTGATTCTCTACTGGTTTGATTTCTATCGATGGCGATAACCATTGACACTGAAAATCGTCCGAGAGTCTTAACATTTTTATCGACTGACTTTTCATGCTTGGCGGTGAAACACATTTCGGTAGAGGGCTGAAACAATAGGAACAAATCTTACGTATATCAGATGTCAAATTAGTAATTATTCCTGAAATTTGTAAATGCATTACTTTAACTTAATAGTTGTATTGTGAATGAAGTTGTTGAACCAATACAGTTCGCAATCGCATCTCCAAGGGTTGTTTGACAAATCCCTGTAATAAACGCAAGTAATTAGAGTAATGAGAGTATACCGTAAGTATACCTTTGTACAATCATAACGTTACGTACAGTTGTTTCAATGACCTTAATCCATAAAATGTCCCTTCCTTCAAGGTTTCGAGATTATTTGTGTTTAGTTTCCTAAAATTTGTGTCAAAGGATTTATATCGTAAATTACTTATACTAAGCAACAATATTCACTCACAAATGACGAACCACTTGCTTAAAAATTTTTTGCTGAATTATATTCGCAAATTAATGAAGCAAGAGAAACACTTACAAGCGTTCTAAGCCCAGCAAATCATTAAATAACGACAGAGGCACTGCGCTTATTTTGTTCCCAGACAAATCGCTAATGATAAAAAAAAGTATTAACAGTATGTAAATAAAATATATTGTATTTGGGATAAAAAGGCATTCGTAGGCTGAAATTGCAAAAAGTAAATTGCTTTTAACATAAGTTGCCGTGACTTACAGCCTCTTAAGATTCCCAAGTTTCCTGAATGCATATGGATCTATCGTTGATATCTGATTCGTGCTCAAGTCCCTAAAATTATAGAGAATTATACAATTGTGTTATTTACATATATATTGCATAGAAATAAAAGGGAAACTTACAATTTCTCTAGATTTTCAAGGCCACTGAAACTTCCTTCTTGCAAAGCAACTATTTTATTTTCCGATAGGTTCAAACGTCTCAAGTTTGTCAGGTTCTTGAATATATTAATTTGAATAGCGTAAATGTCATTTTTACTCAGATCCCTAGAATGTATTGTCAGTTAAATGTCGCACGTACTTTATATGCTATATTATCAAGAAGAAGCACCATTTACGAACTTACAATTGTATTAATTCTACGCTAACAGAATTAATGTCGATCTCCTTAATATCTTGCAAATGACTGCCACACTTGATTCTTAACCATTCGGCCTGTGCTCCAGTAAGTTTGCACGCACAATTATGTGGGCATGTCTGAATTATATTTCCTTTTATTTGTACCAAAAATAATAGTAGGAAAACAACCTTCATGATTCCTGAACTGAGGCCTTTTACCTGTAGAGTACCAAGAAAACTCTAGTAATACAAATTAATCATATATATTGTACATATTGTATATTTTTTAAATCCTTTTCGATACAAACGTGATACGTTTCGTTCGTTAACAGAAAGATATTAGAATAGTATTAATTCAAGTTATATTCGATTAGTACGTATTGTTTACAAATTTTTTAGTTTTGCGGTTAAATTAATCCAATGGATTAAGTACTAACAATAAGACAATAAATTTAGTAAGTTGAAGTGACTTACGGCCTAGGACTCAGTTGCATTTATCACATTCTTTCAAACGCAAGCCTCCACATGAAATTTCACATAAATAACTGGCGCAAACGGGGAAAGCATAGCCATCATATATATACAAACCGAACCAAACTATTGATAATGTATCTATGATATCTGTCAGTACCAGCACGGTATTTTTTAGCGGTAGGAACAAATTCAAGGGTAATCTTCATACATCATGACTCCAACGACAATTCTAATTGTCCGCTTACACACTACTGCGCCTTAGTACACGAATTGGAACAGGTGATTTTCCGATGTTGCTCATAAAAGAATGCTTCGTTTTACTAAAGATGACATTTTAGGTTTTAGGTCTTAGGACATCAACAGTTCACCCACTTTTACCATTTCGTAAGAAAATACGATGGACGAGCCGAACTCTCATTGCTCACCCCCGTATGCACCGTATGTATAACTGCGGTGAACTGCGGTGAACTGTGGTTTCGAGCACTGGGAAGCGATAGTGCTTTTGAGGATGCACCATAACAATTCTTCAGCACTGTTCAGCACCGTTCAGCACATCCTCGATATCCCCACTCGGTCACGTTGTTGTTCAAAAAGGCCTGTCAAAGCATCGTAGGAAAGGTTTTACGGAAGTGTGACAAATGTTTCAAACGGAATATCCTGGCGATTCTGACATAAACAACTATTGTTTGCAGTTGGCAAAAACGCGCAGTTCATGAATCATGTCTGCCTTTATTTTTTACAGCCTGTTTTATTGCCTGATATCTGGATGTCTAGTGTACCCGCCAACCGAGTTTGTGTCAGCTGGACTGACTGTAAAGGATATTTTTGCAGCTTGGTTGGGCAGTGAGAATGAATTTTTTCTACAGTATCATATAAGGAGAAGTATACTCACCCTACTTGTACATTCTGCACTACCATTGGGTAATTCGAGATCGAAATTCTGTAATGACACCCAACACTATTTAACATTAAAATACTGATTATGATTACAATTCCTCAGGTTACATACGCGGTTTAGTTTTATTCGGGCATGACAATGCAGTGAGGCAGATTCTTGGATACGACTTGTGGCCATTCTTTGTCTGTTGCGCTTTATTGCCTCTCTATGTTTTATTCAAGATTTTCTACTGGTACTCCAACAATTGGAGTACACATCCGATAGCGGAGAACCTTTCGGTGTATTGTAATAATAGTAGAACCTGGCACTCAGTTGCATCGGATATAAATATAGAGTACCGAAGGTAAAGAGCAATGTTTTTCTTGAAGTTAACACACTGACTTTCGGTAATAACGCTAGAGTATTACGCTTTCCTCGTAGGATAGATAAAATTATCATTGACACTAATAGTGTCACGCGCGTCATAGCTACGGACAATTGGATAATTAAAGTGACACCTTATAGAATACATGTCGCGCATCAAAGCGATACTGCTTTGATAGTTAACAGGAGTGACACTCATGTGATATCGCCGATAACAAGAAGCGAAGTTCAATTTATTAATATAGAGGTACGGTCGACTGCCTTCAAAATATAGGGTCTTTGGTGATTCGATGTACGTATCGTATTAATTCATAGGTAAAACCAACACGAGTGGGAGCCAAGTCGTTCGATATAAGATTGAATGCTTTGGATTTTAAAGATCTGCAAGACAAAGTGTCGCGACCGATCACAGTCTTGCAAAATATTACTTTTCATAAAACGTTACTGGATAGATTTATTGACACGTTCAAAGAACAAGTAGAATTGAACCCAAGGTATCATACATCGGAGGTAATATTATGGTCTAATTGAATGACCAGAGAAATTATTCTTATTATTAGTAATATTGCGACAAAGGTATTGATTATTTATTCTCTGCGTAGGAGCTGGACCAGTGCATTGGATGCATGCAAAGTTACTCGAATATAAAATTATATAAGTTATGTGATAATAATGGAGAGATGAGAGGCAACGGGAACTGCAACACATGCTATTGTCGCCCAATGTGGTGCATCGATTGCATGGCCAAATGGTTGGTAACGTAATGTAAAAGTAAAATTGTATGGCAATTGCATTCAAATAATATAACTCGGAAATTTCTACAATAATAGGTTCGCATCCAGACAAGACGAAACTACACCAGAAACGTGGATGTCTTCCAAATGCACTTGTCCCGTCTGCAGAGCACGTTTTTGTCTTTTGGATGTATGCTTCATACAAACCACCGAATCATAATATCCATTTTACTACTGGAATATTTTAATTGAAAATGTACTTGCACAATGTCATGGTGTGAAATATTTTTAAGAACTCTATACATTTTCTTCGGGGACGAATATCATGATACTGTTTTTATTGAATTATGACAGTACTGCTCGTTTATTAAAGTTTTATTAAACAGTCTCTGTGGAGTATTCTTAATTGAGTGACAATTATCACCTGTCTGATTATCTATGTACATTTTCTTCTTTGTTAACACGTTGTTACGCGATAATTGTATACGCATTAAAAATGTTTACAAGACTCTAATTGACTCCTCGTAAATTACTAGAGTGCATTTCAATAATTATAAACTATTACTAAATCGCAAAAACCACAGTAAATATACATTAGTCCATCGACGAAATTCAATCGTCACTGAAAAGTATTAAGTGGTCATGAAAAAATAATCTATTTATACAGGATATAAAGATTGGACAGGTATATAAGAAAAATCCAATTATTCTATGCGACCATAAGTCGGGGTGCAATATTCATAGCCATCAATTCTTGGAAGAGTAGCTTCGCCGCATACGGCAATCGAACTTGTGAGATTTGTGTCTTATTCTTACAGCCTTTGCACTCGAAAGTATTGTTCTTCAAATTTGCTATTGCGATTAAGCCGCAAAAATTGCAAATGTGAATTCTGTATGGATCGGAAACTTCGAATAATCTCTCTCGTAAAAATTGTGCTGCGCCATGTGATATTTGACAGTCGCGTTCCATCTCACCGAAACGCAATCCACCGTCCCTGAAAAATGAGAGGAGAACAAAATGAAGTTGATGAGATCCATCACTAGATTGAAAAGTAGGATTTTTTACCTTGCTCTGCCCTCCATAGGTTGCCTTACTAATATTTGTACGGGTCCACGAGCTCTGCTGTGAATTTTATCGTCCACCATATGCTTTAGACGCTGATAATAAGTTGGGCCCAAGAAAACCTGAGCATTTATCTTACGACCAGTATGCCCATTGTACATAACTTCATTCCCTCTTAACTGATATCCGTATTCTTGCAAAAGAGTCGAAATTTTTTGCACGTTTACCGCATCGTTGAAAGGAGTAGCATCACCAATTTCACCTTCGGGTCATGTAAGAAAATATTTATTATTAAGTAACTCAACATACTATTTCAGCATTCGATTGCATCATTGAGTTTCCTACCTTTGTTTGCCGACACCTTTCCTTGAATACACTCGATCAAGTGACCAATTGTCATACGAGATGGAATAGCGTGAGGATTGATGATAATGTCGGGAGTAAGTCCTTCGCACGAGAATGGCATGTCTTCTTGTCTATACTGGATACCACAAGTACCTTTCTGTCCGTGGCGCGAAGCGAATTTGTCGCCAATCTGTGGAATTCTTACGCTACGGACTCGAATTTTGCAAAATTTGTATCCCTCGCTGTTCAGTGTCAACATCACTTGATCCACTATACCAGTTTCGCTGTTACGCAAGAACGTCGATGCGTCTCGCTTTGTGTAGCGCTTAGTCGTGCTATCCAACTAAAAGAAAGGCAAAGACTCAAAACTCAATATTCTCAATTCCCATAAATACGAGTAATATTGAAATATTCATATACATGTATGTACCTCATCATCAGCCTCGGGTAGAGTAATTGTTTTTCCTATAACTACATCATCACCAGACACACGAATACCAGGAGCAATAATGCCATCATCGTCCAACTTGTCATAAATGGCATTTCGCATTCCTTGACAAGTCTGCCGAGTGGGTTTTTCGAACTGCTCTTCTTGATCACCAATGCGTTTCGACTCGGAGTCTTTGTAGGAACGATAAAATACAGATCTGAAGAATCCTCTTTCCACGGCACTGGCGTTCAAAATGACACTGTCCTCTTGATTGTAGCCAGTGTAGCATAAAATCGCTACAATACTGTTGATCCCCGCTGGTAATTCACGGAATCTAAGGTACTCCATAGATCTAGTGGTAACTAGTGGTTTGTGAGGATAGTAAAGAACGTGGGCCAAAGTGTCCATCCGAACATGAAAATTGGTAATATACACGCCCATAGCTTGTTTACCCATAGCACTTTGATAAGTATTCCTAGGACTTTGATTGTGATCGGGGAAGGGAATAATCGATGCGCACACTCCCAAAATCATAGCTGGATGAATTTCGCAATGGGTGTAGGTTGTACAGTATGCATATTCCTTCTCTTGTCTAAGATCCTCAGGAGACATGGCGATCATGACTGTTTCCTCTTCCAAAGTATCGATATATTCGACTACTCCGCTACCAACCAATTCTTGCCAGCCATCATTGTTATAGTCTCTTTCCTTCAGCATAGCGATGTGTCTTTTCTTCAAAAGTAGACTTTGATTCTCCACGATTAACAAGGGTCTACTTATTCTTCCGGCGTCCGTATAGATTCGTATTTCTCGATCTCTGATGTCCCGAATCATCGATACTTCGGAGACAATAATGTCCATTTGACGGCGCAATTTGCGCAGTGTAGCCATCAACTGGTCTGGATCCCGATGAATTCCGACCCAACAGCCATTGACAAATATCTTGGTAGCATCCGCGATTGCACTCGGTGCAATTTCTTCCAAGTTTTCCATCGACCACTCTTCCAAGAACTCCAAGATAGGAGAGGGTTGAGAGCCAACACTGATGTAAGCCATTAGGGCCAAATTTTTCACAAGACCCACGGCAGCACCTTCCGGTGTTTCTGCCGGGCACAACATACCCCATAGAGTATTGTGCAACTGACGAGGTTTCGCGAGTTTGCCATCTCTTCCAATTGGTGAATTGACTCTTCTCAAATGCGAAAGTGTAGAGGCGAATGTTAATCTGTTCAATACTTGAGATACGCCTGCTCGGGCTTGATGAGCCTTTTTCTGATCGCCCCAATTGCCAGTGGCCAATGAGTACCGCAAACCATCGGTGATTATCTTCGTTTTAATAGCCAGCTCAAGATTGAAATCTTTTCCTCTGTCGATGAATTTCTGAGCGTACAGCCTCACTTCCTTCATAAGGTTCTTGAACAGTCCTCTAAATAAGAATGCCAATAAAGGTCCGGCTAAATCTAACCTTTTATTGCCGTAGTGATCTCGATCGTCCAATTCTCTGCGGCCTAATGAAGCCGATAGCAGTCGATGCACCATGTATCCCAAAAAGTAGGCCTTTTTTGTTTCACAAAAATCACTGATACCAACGTGTGGCAACATTTCCTTTTGCAATATTTCTCGAGCATATTTTATACGTTTTTCCTTAGTTACACCGGGTCGTGCTCCTCTGGTACCAATAAAATTAAGAGCAACTGTTTGCTCTTGTATCACAAACGCCTCGTCCAGTGACGGTTTCACCATTTCCATCATTTCGGGATCGTCGAAGTCGTAAATAATGTGCTCCAAAATATCGCGATCGGCGACAAAACCAAGCGCACGAAATACAATCATAATTGGAATTTCTTGCTTAATGTAAGGAATGATCGCAATGATACGCTGTCCTATCGCTGACTTCTTAATACTAGCACCACTCTTCGCCATCATGTTAATCCATAAAGTAGAAGTCGGGCGGGAACTGTGTTCTAGGCATGACCTTATTTCTGCCTTGTACGCATATTTCCCATCTTTCATGCTAAATACATACACAGTATTCGTAGCCATTTTCTCCTGTGCGATTAATACTTTCTCAGATCCATTGATAATAAAATAGCCACCAGGATCCAAGGGACACTCGTTCAATTCTGTTAAATCACGATCCAATAAACCGGCGAGCAAACAATATTTGGATCGTAACATTATGGGGATTTTCCCAATAAATGTTTTCTGATGTTGCGTTTCTGCAAGTGAGAAAAACTTGTATCGTTTCCTTGCTTTGTTCTTGTCCACACAGTAAAACATAGTTAAAATACTACATACCCACAGAGTCTTCTCCGTCTTTCACAATAGTTTTAGTGATGTCTACGTAGAGGGGTGCGGAATAAGTTAAATTTCTTAATCTAGCTTCGTTGGGCATCATCGGCGATGGAGCACCATCTTTTTCCCAATGAGTTGGCTTTGACAAATAAATCTGTTCGAATTTCAATAAGTGCCTAACTGGATTTTCTATTTCTCCAGATGTGTGTTGCGCTTCTGCTTGTAAGTCAATTTGTGGTGAATCTTCGACGATCCGCTGTACGGACATCTCAATGAACTCGTCAAAACTATCGAGTTGTTGGCGTACGAGACCCTTTTCATCAAAGTACGCATTAATAACAATCCAGCAGGCTTCCTGCCACAGCTTTGACGAGATTTCTTCGGCATCCTCATCGCCATATTGATCTACAGGAATTGCAATTAACTTACGCATTATATATCTCAAGAGGCCGAAAGAAAAATAATGCAAATTGAAAATGGAAATTTGCTTAGTACACAATATACACAGGTTACATTTCTTTGCCGGTTTTCCATTTGAACATATTTGATATTCTAAAATAACATTAGGCGAGATTCTCTTACCATCGTCCAGAGCGTACATTTTTCTTAATCGAACGCCAATTCAAAATTATGAAATAATTTCAAAACCAGCAGCAAACGACGCACAATCGCACACAACGGCAAAGTCAGTTTGCTGTTTGCTGGCTACTACGCTACTACCCAATTTACTTTACGAAAAAAATGTTGGAGATTGGTAGCGCCACTGTCGAATTACAATTGTACGAACCGTTCTCAAAAGATGCGGGTCCTCATTCACGCTTCCGCTTTGCGCCATATAGTACAGTCTACTTCCATGAGAATTAACCAAACGTAATGTACAGTCGCGCGCTAACGAACGGTACATTTAAAAGTGCAACAGTTGGTTGAAAGGACCATGTCGTAACGAAGTCTTATCGAAGTAATCATAACGAAGCAAAGTACATATTTTCCTTTAGCGCCGACCAACAATGTCAGAGAAACGAATGGTTGAGGTATACACAAGTGGATTCGCTCTATAATGGTGAAAATATAATGGTAAAAAGAATGTCTGTTCGGCAGCCATTCAGAATCGGGAGATCCATATTATGCGAAGGACGGGTGGATCGGTGGTGGATTGGTGGTGGATCGGCGGTGGCGGTGGCTCGGCAAGTCTAGGCAAGTCGGCACTGGTCGGCGAGTCGGCGCAAACCACACGATCGCAAACGATTTTTGTTCGGTAGGATTCCTATCACTGGAGCACATATCCATGGAAAGGAATGTAAATGTAAACGAGGGAAGGACCAAAACACTTTGCATTTTCGGATCTTGAAGATACAAGCTGGAATCCCGAGAATCAGAAGCCGGACATCGCGTTAATCGGCGATAGAGATAACGCAAGAGATATTGAACAGGGAGGATCCATCGGGAGCGTTGTTTTCTGGCAGTCGCAAGTGCGCAGGAGCGAAAGAGAGAAGAAGAGAGCGCGTCGCGCAATATACGTGAGTGCAAACCAGTGCAAACGAGTGCAAACGGCGGTGGCTACCAGATCGGCAAGGATCGATGATGGTCCGATCAATAATTTATGAACCATTATCAACATTCTCTTCCGTAGGTATTGCTAATTAATGCGACAAAGTGGGATGGTCTGACAACGCGACAAGTAGAATTATTTCGGAAGTCTATGCCGAGAAATGGCCAAGAAAGTTTAGAGAAACAGGCCAAATGAAAGAGGGGAGTATAAGGATGCACCATAATAGACGAAAGAAAAAACGGGTGAATTATGGTGTTAGGGCTGTGGAGGTATTGCGTGGAACAAAGGGGTATGGTTTCACAATTTCAGGGCAGCAGCCCTGCATTCTCAGTTGCATCGTTCAAGGTAGCCCAGCGGAAAGTGCCGGCCTCAGAGCCGGTGACTATCTGGTCTCCGTAAATGGGCATAACGTGAGCAAAGTACCGCACGACGATGTTGTACAACTGATAGGACGTTCCAAGGGTGCCTTAAGGCTGCAAATAGCTGAGAATTATTATTCTGATTCTTCCGACGAGGAGGGCTTAGCGACAGTGCGGTCTAAACCCAAGTATAGCCACAAAATGCGTGCGAGTAATGCAGGTGCTTTGCAGTTACATTGTAGAGTCGATAAAGTCATACAAGACTTACAAAGTGGTGCTATCTTTGATACAGCTGGAAGAACGGCACCTGAGATCAAAGCTCAAACTAATTATGCTGGACTGCACTACCGTTGGAATATGTCCAGTCCCCTCCCTCCACCTCCACCGCCGGTGTCTCATAAAAGAGACTCAGAAAAAATAGTTCATAGAACAGTCGTCGGATATCTGGGTACAATTGATATTCCAAATCAGTTGCACCCATCCTCTATGATGCAGGTATATACATAGTTTTTTAGACCCGCCACAGTCTCCGGTCCGTGACACCGATACCCATTTCAACTGCCTTCTTCTCTTCTCTTCTAGGTCTTAAGAAAGTGTATTAAACGTTTAAAAGCCGAGAAGCGAAATCCCACCACTGTCCTTTTGACTATACACGTGGCAAACATTAAGTTGACCAATTCCGAAAATCGCGTTATCGCGGAGTATCCCTCCTACAGAATCATATTTTGCAATTCCTTTTCCGAGCATGACAAACAGTATTTTGGGATTCTAACAAAGTCTATCAAAGACAGGGACGATATCGTTTCGAACTCGTGCCATGTTTTCACTATATATTATAAATTAATTGACCATGCGGTACATTCGAGTGCGTGCAACGTATTTGGTTTTACGTGCACGAAAACTTCGGAATTGAATGTGTGTCAGGAATTTCCCGATAGTTGCAATGGCCTGATTGGGGCCATACAAACATTGTACATATCCGATTCCTCAAATCCGGATGCAAATCCGTATAACGAAACACGCCGGCATCAAGACGCAGCATCACCGCAACCGAGCAATGTCAGTACGTCGACTGCTCATTCGAGTAACAGTGATTCTGGAATTGGTTTTAAGGACGATTATGGTAGTAGGTCCGATAAAAACGCACCATCCGAATTTTCCCGTCGACGACCATGTCCTTCCACCTTGGAATATCGGGTAGGTGAAGAACGAATTGGAACGACGCTGTAACAAACGATAATACTCGATACGAAAACAAGTAGACCTGTCAGCTTCACTTTCTAGACCGCTTCATTCACAGCATTTAATACGTTTACAGGATATAGGCACACATTCGTCAAGAGGACACATGCCCGAAGAGCCCGAATCGAGATTAACCGTTCGGGCGTTATCCAGCGTAGGATGGAGTGACATTGCGCGGGCGGAATCGTTGAAGAACAGCACAGAACTGTCATACGAGACTACTAGTTTCAGTGATTTTTGCAACGGGATAAATACGTGCCCGAGAATGATGGAGGGCCATGAGGTAGCCCAAGTACAAAAGTTGCCGCGAAGAGGGGAGCCGGCCACCTGTCCATTGCCATCTGCCTCTACAGTTAAACAGGGGTTGACTAGTTCGTCCGTTGGATCCCTTGCGTCTGCTTGTACCACTGCGATGCTCCATGGAATAGAAGACATCGTGGAAACGTCCGACGAGTCTATCGCGCGTTCAAATGAATTAGCCAGAATTAGTACGCGTAATAAACTCAGTCCGAAAGTTTATTGTGGTGCTTCCAAGTCGCTCGTTCACAGTCTCGAAGATCTCAATTCGAACATGGATTACGCGAGAGGACATTGCTACTCGTACTCGGACAGATCGGATAAGCCGCGGCCCTGGGGAAGCCTTCAAGAGATACGAAACGTCGGATCCTGTACCACGGAAAATTGCATGGTAAGTCACATTTTTACTCTCTATATGATATTCTCTATTTTCACGGTTCGCGGATACGAATTCTGGTGAATCAATTTTCTTCTGCTCAGATCCTTTACTCATTGTCCTATTTCGATTCGCGCGGAAATTCCCCAGCAAATCATACCACTCGCGTTCTAAAGTACTCAATACGAAAAAGAGGGTCACTTTTACGGTGAGCAATCAGTGCAGTAAAATTAAGGGCATCAGTCTCGTCGGATTTTTCTTGTGAAATCGCAAAAAATCGGCTCGTGCTCGGCCTGCCGGAAGAAATCTGTGGGAAAGAAAGAGGGTACTACTGCACACTTACATACGTGTAGTTGCCGAAGGCCCGAAAGAGAAGCATACGGTGCAGGAAGGGTGGGTGCAGGAAAAGGAAGGCTTCAAAGGGAAGAACGCAGCGAGCGAGCGAGAGAGTGAGCGAATGAGTGAGTAAGTGAGTTACTCACAACAGTGAGGGCCCGAACGCTTCGGAGCGACCGCGACCGGTCGCCCATTCTTTCGTCCGCTCGAGAGAGTAAATCGACGAGGAGAATGGAAGAGAGAAGGATGGAATAGCGAGTAGAGAGTAGGGAGGGCATAGTGAGCGAGAGGCATTTCACAGTAAAGTCGAGGAGCGAGAGAGAGAGGGGGAAGGAAATGGATCACGGGAGGGTATGAGTTTGTAGCGGTGAGTAGGAGATTACGTAGAGTAGAGGAACGACATGTAGGTACCGAAGCGAGAAACGTGACGTTGATCGTGCTTGGTGTGATCGGAGCCTCGATTTAGGACGGTGGATCGCGTGGATCGTTCGATCCTGCGATCCGTCGATCGCTCGGTTTCGTGTGTCAGTGCTCCGCGCGTAAGCACCGTGTCGTGCTGCTGCAACTCCTGAGAGTAGCTCGTGAGAGTAGCTCGTGCCGCTTTGGCGAATCCCGATTGTCAATGGTGCATCGGTGCAGTTGGGCGGAGCCCTGCACCCACTGAATAGTCGGAAAGACATTTTTCTCCGACGCAAGGTAGACACACACCGTCAGCGGATATTCCCGCGCAGAAGACATTTTTTTTGTCTATAGTCAGCGCGTTAAATGGGATCAGCCGACGACCAGCACGATCGTCGATCGCGACATGGATACTCTGATGAAGCTGGTACGTAACCGATTCAAATTGTTACGAGTCAAAATTCTATTCTTTCGAATACCGATTCACCTGTGATCTACGGAGCATTCGAATGTCGTGGGGACGCACCAAACATACTGCGTCTGCGTCTGCGTCTTTAGCGATGCAAACCAGTTTACGCGAGCATTAACTTTCTCGTTTGAAATTGGAAAATTCGATATCTTTCGTTTTTAAGAACATTGCTTTTAATTGCTTTCGCAGAAATGACCACTTACTCGTATTACGGCTGATGACAAAATTCACGGTATCCTCCCACTTACTACCTTTAACGAAGCCCCTCGATGCCTCGCTTTTCTACGTTTACTTACTCGATGCGACGTACATATTCCGCATTGGTTCTGTGCGCGAGTTCGTTCACGTTTAGATAAACGAATTTCTTGAATATTATGACAGAGGTTTAGGCGGAACGTGCGCGACATTCTTAGAATAACACGTCGTTTATCAGCAGGATGTAACTTAAGCATAGCCAAGCAATGTGTTAAGCGTATGTGTGAAACATGAAAATATTGCGTGTCCACCGACGAAACAGGCACAGCGGGCAACTTCTTTAGAATTGTTCGAGTAACTTCCGACACAAGATCTAAGGATCTCCTTTTTTTCCCACGTTACGCATACCTGTACGCACGGTGCGTTCCGTGAGAACTGCGTTCAACGCCACATGCATACATACCCATCCTCTTGGTACAAGGCTAACGTTAAAGACCCGTAGTATCTCCAACTTTTCTCCCATTTTTTCTGAATCTTTACCTTGAGCCAACTTTCTGCGGAGTAGAAAGTATGTACATTTTCACAATCGTTTTTGCGACGAATCAGAATTAGAAAATATGCCCCCCTATGATCGGTCATCGGTCTATAGGCTGTACATATAGTGTATAGTAATAACGTAGCAGTAATACACCTTATTAATGTTCGCTTCTATTCGCACGCCCACATGCGTGCCACCGAACGACACGCGCTAAATGCATTTAATGACCTATAATTTATTAATGATTCCTCTGTAGCATGGGAGTACGGAATTATGTGACAAAAGCAACGAGTGCAAGGACATACATACGTGGGCAAGCGGATTCGAGAAATTGTTGGAAGACCCGAAAGGTCTGCAAACCTTTGCGGTAAGCACACACGATGGAGTGGTTGGTTTATCAACCAGCCATTCGGAAATCTCGTACTGTACAAAAGTGGGAAACTACGTGCAGGCTCTGATTCCAGGAATTCCTAAAGAAAGAATTTAGTCACGAGAATATTTATTTCTGGGCTGCGTGTGAACGGTATAAAGACACTAAAGATGTTGCCAGTCGTCGTAAATTGGCCAGTCAAATTTATCAGCGGCACTTATCGAATTCGGCAGCTGAACCGGTGAACGTCGACAGTCATGCCACAGGACAAATCACGCAAGAGCTTCTTATGGAAGCACCAGCCGATCTATTTTTGCAGGTAATCATCTCTCACGAGGGAATTGTAAATCGAATCGGAATGTGATAGTTGCACGTTACTTATTTTCAGGCGCAAAAGCAGGTCTTCAATTTAATGAAATTCGATAGCTATCCCAGATTTCTGAGATCTGACCTGTACCGTCGCTGTATGGAAACCGGAAGTTCCGTGATCAGTACTGAGGATTACGATCTTAGTCTTACAAGTTCGCCGAGCGTGAAATTAAAAAAAAGTCATTCCGACGCTGAGGATCGATGCAGGAAATCAATTTTGCCTTGGAATAGAAAAAACAGGTATTTATACTTACCCTACAATGTGTATGTGTTTTACGTTTTAAGTTTCGTGGTTTCCTTCGTCCCCTTACGACGTCGGTATTATTTTTATTTTCAGATCGAAATCAAAGGATCGAGGTGAATCGGAATATAGTAAGGCTCCCAACCGCGGCGAAACGATATACAAAAGTTTTACCGCAATTAAAAGAGAAACAGAGGGGAATAATAACGAGGACAGTATTTCTATATCTAGTAGTCGATCTTCCTTAGCATCGTGGGATTTAGCTCTAAAGCAATCGTTCCACAAGCATGTAAGTACGATACTATACCGTCGGTATACCGTGTTCAGTACCTTCGGAATATTCAATTCCTGCACAATCTGATTCCGAGTACTGCAAACTATACAATTGCAATGCAATGCCACGCAATGCAATCTACATAAGTTGCTGTAACTTGTAGTCGTTATCGTCCTACGAAGGACAGTTGAGCGAAAAGAAAGAGGTTCGCGCCAAATGTACCGGGTTGTGTCGGGTAATATTACCCGATGGATCAACCACCGTTGTGCCAACTAGCCAAACTGACAGCATTAAAGATGTGGTTACGCGACTCCTTGATAAAAGGGCTCTCCGATACTCTAATTACGATGTTCTAATCCTAGCCACAGACGAGGTTTGTGCTGTTCCGTACTTTACTTATCGCCTTTGCCAATTCAATCATCACCGCGACTAACACGACAAGCTTCTCATTATGCGGCTCTATCCTGGATATTAACTACTACACTGGGGCATTCGGTTCTAATTCTTCAACTTATTCCATCGTCGCTCAATCACAAACAACGCGAATCTTGTCTACCGAGTGCATGAATACTTTTTAAGCACTTTCTTCGATATATGTACGCTTGAAATCACCATATGCCTGGCTTGATTGGTGGTAGACCGGGCAATCAGCACTTTTACGGGAGGCTCTTGTTGCACCAGGATCCAACGATCTGCATAAATGTACAAATATAGGCGAAATACTTACAGACGATCGACACCAAGTATCCATCTTCGGCATTAGCTGGTCAAGAGGTGGAAGTTGTGCCAACGAAAATAATGAAGGTAGAACTACCTTCTCGCCGAGTGATAACTGTGATCGCACATAAGGGAAGGACGCTTAAGGAAGTCCTGAGACCGCTATTGAACAAATATGGCTTTAACATAGACGTAGTCAATGTGTGGAGCGAAGATCTTTGTATATCCACGGACATACCAGCTGTCGATGCACCTTCGAGGCTGACGCTGACGACTTGTAGCGAAGGTAGATTTAGAATAGATTTGAATTTCCTTCTTTATACATCTCACGTATATCTCTAATCTTGGCATAATACATACCATACTATTTTTGACAGAATTACAACGGGAGTTTCACACTACCAAGTATACACATGACATGCCGCATTTTCAACCAACATTGGACGAAATCACTAATAAAGTATTCGAGGAGCTTTTAGTCGGGAAAAGTACAAATAAATACCACTATAACGAAGGCTCGTGTAAGGTAAACTTGAGAAGCCTATTAGCCTGTATTGGCAGAATGTATCGTTTCTAGAAACTCCTGACTCATACTCTTATCGCTCCTTAGTCGGACGACCAGCACTCCGAGGGGTCATCTATACTGCCAAGCAAGTTCTTTCTTCGAGATTCCACGATACATGGGAAAAAGAAGGTGTGTTTTACTGTTTCATTGTTATGTTTCGCGTAAATACCGTAACCTGCAGAAACCAATATATTTTTCTACGTATTCTTCTATTAAGAGCAAGTCCAAGTGCTGCAGTGCAAGTGACAAGAGCAGTGGGAATGATTACACATCGGAGGAGGCACCGAGATCGCATCCTCCTCTCATAGCAAAATGGAGAAACGGAGTGAAATTGCAACTTCCAGGGAGGTTCGATGGAGAAGGTCTGCAGTAATTTTAAACCTTGTACACTTTTATGATTTAGTAGTTTTTAATAATCTTGCGAAATTTAATAGCCCGCTATTGTTCTGCAGATCTGTATGAAGGCTTGAAAAGAGCACAGAGGTCCAGACTGGAGGATCAAAGAGGGACCGAAATCAATTTCGAACTACCAGATTTCCTAAAGGTATAGAACATGATTTCTTTCGACAAAATTCTTCTTCGACTCTTTCGCCTGCCTTTCGGAGCACGAATCGCGGGAACCATTTGCACATGTCTTGAAAAATTATAACGCAATTAAATAGAACAAAGAAAACGGAAAGCCAATGGATCGTGGAAAATTGCGAAGGCCAAGAGTACTATCAGCCAACTGCGAAGGAAGCACAAAGTTTTACAGCACCGTTGACGACCGACAAAACTACAATAATCAGAATCATAGTGGTAGCGCAACCACTAACGGAAATGAGACAGGTAACCGTCTTGCTGGCACTGGTAGCAGCTCTTCCGATAGTTTGGAACTTCAAAGTAAGTCTCGCGACAATTCATTTGGACTTGATTCGACTTTGCTGGATCCAGATCAGACCATAATGGAGAACGGTTCTCGGTCACGATCGAATTTAGCTGATTCGCCCACGTTTGACGGTCAATTGTCACCGATGAAAATCTCAAAACCACCTCCACTTCCACCGAAACCGAAAAATCTTACGGCAAATGCAATAAAAAGTGGTTATTTGCTCTCCTCAAAAGTATTGCAAAAGTCCAGTCACGCGGCTCCCACGGGTCCGACCGAGAGCACCTAGAATACTGTTTCCACTAATGTCACTTCAATTGCATGACAATCTTATAGTATTATTTCATTGCGGCCGGGATGCCGACGCGTATCGACAGCCTTTTTCATCCTTTCCCTCGCCGTCTTGCCTGACGTCTAACGAAAAGCAGCTGTAACGCCACAAGTCCTTGCGACCGCCAAGGCTGACGATTACTCCGAGCGTAAATTAAAGAATTACGCGATTATTACGTCGTGCTCGAAATATTTATGACTGCATTATACAGCTGTTAACTTTCCTGGTTGTACAGGACGCATTAAGTATATTTTATTATATTTATAATTGGTGGTTGTTGTTACGTAAACAACTCTGAAAGCGGTATTTGAGATTCTATTGCGAAATAAATAAATTATACGAATTTTCTTTTATAAGTGATCGACCTTTCTTCTATGCATAAGTTAAGGGTTAAGTTAATCAATAGTGACCCTAATAATAAGAGAGAGTAGCTGTATAGATTTACTATCTCGTACTGTAATCTGTCCTTTAGTTATATGTCATTTACTTTTAACCAATTCCACTGCATGTTTTTAAATCGCCGCGGCTTTTAATTCAATGCAGGTGGCACCACAGTCGGAAATGTTATTTCGCGCGCATTTGGCGCATTGCACTAGTGCAGCGTGTCGATTGGTGTTGATCAGTTAATCCGGCCGGCAGTTTAATCACTGTCGCGTTTTATTTCGTACTTCTTTTACGCGATTTATACCATGTGTGCTAATCCTCGTGTATAACAGGAATTAGCAGCTAATTAAAACTGTTAATTGTTCGAGTGCGAACATCACTGATCGTCCTCCTTTTTCCAAAAAGGTAAGTATGTACCACATTACGGTTACGAAGCATGCTTCAGTTTCTCAATTTGCCATATTGAATTTACCTATTATGATTAGAGATAATAACATTATTCCATTGAGACAATCCCCATAGAAGCGAAATCATGCGTGTAAAATTAGTCATAAATCGCCATAGAGAATATTGCTAACAAAAAACAGCATAACCCTATTGGCGCTTGTCAACACGTATCTCATCATTCACCGTTTGTTTATGTTACCGAGCCAAAGGGAACGCTTTTGCCCATAGATAAGATCTATCTCATAATTTTTGCTACCGACATTGTATTATATTGTATTCGGTCGGTCGGTCGGTCAAACGTGTACAATGTATTCGGAATGGATAGAAATCGGATTACACAATGTATGCATGTAGTTTCCCGTCCGTTACATTCGAATTACCTAACGAATTCCGTTTGTCATCTTTCTCGGCTGCTTTCGAGGGCAAGTCGGATCTTGGGTCAGAGTAACGTACATATGTATGTATAACCGCGGGTCCTCCCTCCTACCGTTCGCCTTTCGACTCTTTCTCTTGCCTCAGTCTCCGAGAGCTTGCGTTCCACGCCCACCACGAGTCGCGCTCGCGAATTCGCTTATCGTAAACATCGCCGTTGAACTTGACAGTCTCCTTCCAAGTATCATTCAGTGCGCACGCGAACCTGACTGCGGTGCTTTGTTTACTTGGCGTGCGTGTATATTTCGATTAAGTACCCGTTCATTCCGTGTCGCGGCACACTCCGTACAGGATCGAGTAACAACGCCGAGACCACCACCCTAATCTTTTAATTACCTCATCGATTAATGTTTTTACATGCCAGTATCTCCGCAGCTTATAACAATTCGTACTTGTGTCTGTTACGGTAAGTTCTCCACAAGTCTTTGTTCTATTGTAATCGGTAGCTCGAAGCGATTATCTTTTCCGCCTTGAAATTCTAATTGTTGGAAGTTTTTCTAATTAATTCGAATGTTTAATCAGTCATTGAAGTAGCTTGTACGAGGCACACGCGTAGTTGAAATAGATTTTTTGTACTGATATCGGTGCTTAGATAACACGATTGTCTAGGAATGTGTAACACAAGAAATGGGCGGTGTTCATGGGTTTAATTACTGCTTGCGTTAGACAGGACGTAGTGTAGTTAATTCGGAGCAAGTTGTAGCCAGTTGAGTCGCGTTATCAGAGGCAGTAACGGTCAGACGCTCAGTTAATAAGCCGGCGACATGCGTGGCGTTCGGGTGAACACAGCATGTAGGCTAGATGCCTTTGTATAGTAATTATTGAAAAGCAAATTTTGCTTTCTCAATTTCAACTTTTGCGAAATTCTATCCTCGATCGAATACTTCTCTCGAAACATTACTAATTATGCATGTTTGTACTCCTTTTTAATCCATTCGACGAATCAATAATTTGGTCCTGATAGTGTTGCGACTAAACATCGTTCAACGAAACATTGTACAGATTGGGATTTGGTAGAGAGAAAAGAACGAGGAAACGAGCGGAGCTTGAAAAAAATGCATTGCCAATTTACAGACCCTGTGCAAAGACCATCCGATCGGTCTTTGCAAGACTCAATACCACCGATAAAGCTACCGCAGACGTAAGACCAGCAAGCAATAAGCAGAATGTCCCGCATGCATCGATCCACTGTCCTTTCAAACATCCTCGAGGTCGAAGAGGGCTCGCCCAAGAAATTAGAAGAATGCACAGAAATGACAACTTCCCCGATCACCAGCATCGTGCGCGATTTGCAGAGATCCACCCTATCTCCAAAGAACTCCAGCCGCGGTAAGTAATTCTTATCGATCCTATTCCAATCTATGCTTTCCGGGAGGATCGTGTGTGATGAAAGCCGCGGGGGCAATGCCGATGTCGATCGGCGCATCGGCTCGAGCGAGAATAAGATCGAAAGTCGACAGGCTGGCAGGCACCCCACTGAAAGTGGAGGGCCACGAGCAAGCAGCTCGTGCCGGGGTTGTACCGAGGGACCAGGTGTTCACCTGCCCCCTTCGGTTGACTGGTTAGTCGACCCCGGTTGGCGCCCCCTCCGTACGTGCGATAATAGTGGTGCTTCACGTATGTGCCAACCGCGCGAATTCACGAGTCGGTGGTAGTATACGCCAGGTTCCGTAGCTGGATCGAACGGTGTTGGCGCGCCCCTCGCCGAGCGTACACACCCTCCCAGTCTCGCGCGGTCGTCTCGAGTCTTTCTCCAAGAGCCTCGGCGGGTACTGACCTATCCCCTCGCCTGCTGCTCTGCCGAAACTGTTAACAGATCAGCTGTTGCACCCTTCGCTCAAATCTCGCGACCGTATTATCGAGCATTCCCCTGCGATCTTCGATACACACCTATATGTACCTTCTTTTCGTCACCTACGCGCGATAATCGACTACGACCGTCTATTATCGTCTATGCAGCCGTTCTTATCTCCCTAGGGCCGCATTCGGATCTCAATGCCACATTGACTCCGTTGCGAATGTACATATGGGCTCCGTGCGCGCAAAAACCGAAGGTCGTCTCACGCGATACGAGCTTCGAGTTTCATGGGCAGAGAGAGAGGCGAAAAGTCAAGACCACATGTCGCCTTCGTTCTCGTCGGGTGCCTCGGAAATACGTTGTGCGATTTGTAGGTTTACGGGCGGGCTCACCGTGGCACTCCATGGGCGAGGTACATACATACATATTGTATGTATGTTCTATGTATATTGTGCGGGGTCTCTGTGAGATATTCCTATGTATTCGGCGCATGCCGGAAGTCTGTCGGCGATGCCTCGATATTTTCCTCATTACTTATTCACAGCCACTATCCTAGTAAGGTAAGGGCTGCAGTAGTTTAACAAGAGGCTGGGGGTATCCGACTGATTTTATTGCACTCCCAACGCTACGTGATGTACAGTATGGAAAAGAGGCAAGCATGGTAAAATTTATTGACCTACGGACATTTGGTTTCTCTCAAATTCGACTGTTTTATTACAATTGCTTGCACCCGGTGTACTGTTTCGCAGATGGAACGGCAAATAGTTATGGTTTATGAAGGAGAAGTATACTAAAAGAGATTAGGCATTAAAACTTTATTCTAATTCTATGTAGATGATTGGTATGTTTTCCCTGCATAGACCTAGGTCGGCCGTTTCTCGCTAGACCGGCTAACGCTAGTCTCGCCTGGATGAATCGGCTCGTGCCGCAAATGTGGCACAGGGGAAACGCGCTCGACTATTAATGCGCTCCATGTCGTGGAAATTTTTAACGTTCGTTCGACCTGCTGTTCACCTGTTAGTAGGCAGTAATTACTCAGTTTCATCGCAAAATACCCTTGTCGTGTGACAGCAACCATTTCATTAACGAATCAAAAGGACAACTCTGAAAGTTCACTTACGAATAAGCCGAATTCCCCAATAACTCCTAATAACAATGTATAAGTAATTCGTTTAACTATTTCAAAATAATCGTTTTTTTCATATAATAAATTATATATTCAATTCCTACATCTTCACGTATCTAATACATTATGTATTTATTTCATTTGTTTCGCAACTAAGAAGCTCCTCATTCCGGCGATCATTCAATCTTAACATAAGTGACGTTGCGACGAGCAAAGTTTCAGTGTACAATCGATAGCGAGGTAATCGTACGAACCGGTGTGTCGTTGAAGCAAAAGCTCGTCGATTGGAAAGGATTTAAAATTTAAATGTCTCGCGAAGGATTGCGGGCTGACGGAAGGGGGTGACGGCGCGAATGTACGCGGCTGTAAAAAGGAAGGAAGGAAGGAAGGAAGGAAGGAAGGTCGTGCACGTATGGCCAGACGAGGAGAGAACTACGGGGGGTAGACGGGACGGAAAGGTAGGCTCCGTGGCGGGAAGGGGCCGGAGGTTTTTTCGGGCCCCGGGTCTCTAGGGTCCCCGGGGTTCCGGGCTCTGCGACATTAACATATCTCGTAAGACCCGTAACGCAGGATCTCGCGACATTTGCCAAGACGAAGCCCGTTCCTTCCTAACCTTTAACGGTCGTAGACCGAATTACTAATCAACTTTTTCCTCGCTGCGAATAATTTGCTCGACTTGCTCGAGTATCCGCCGCTGCATTGAGGAACGATAGTTTTTTGGCGAATGTTATATCGGTTAGAATCAGGTATACCGTTTCATGAACCACGATCCATGCTGGATCGAAACCCGGTAGTCTTGCCAAGACCTTATCGTCGCCAACATCTCAAAGTCAGGTTAAAAACACTAAATAAATGTGATAAAATGACTCTGTTAATAGAATAATGTTCTTCTGCAATTCTCGTGTAAGTATGCAGACATTGAAGAACCCTTCATCAGTAGGGCTATTTACTGGCTCTTATCTTTGCTGGAAGAATGGGGAAGCATATTTGCCGAGCGAACGAAATTGAATCGAGTAGTTTTTCGTTATCGGTCGATGGGTCCATCTGGCCGGATTCGATAATCCGAGCGTTCGATATCCGTTAGCTAAAAAATTCGTTGAGCGCGTGCCGGCTGTACAACTCACCCCTCGTCGTCGGCCCGGGTTCAGCGACGTTACGAAGAGAAAACGTGGCTCGCAAGAGGAGTAAGGACACCACCAGACGAGTATCGTCCTCGAATCGTACCAGGAACCCCTCCGCGTGCGTTTACCCCTTCGCGCAAGGTAGTCTTCCTCGTGGTTCATCCAGTTTTCCCTGTCTGTCTCTAGCGGCTCTAGCCCGGCCCGCTTTCTTTCAATCCGCCTGATCTCGTCCCGTCCCGTTCGGGTTCACATAGATGTTTACACGAGTTCCGTCGTCTCAGGACGTGATTTTCATATCACGTTCCGGTGTCCAGAAGCGTACCATGCTCCGGGAGAATCTCAACAATGCTCGCACCGAATCATTCCCATAATGACCGCGAGAATTTTTCAAGCCTGAAAAGAAGAGTGCAGTCTTCGGACGAGTCCCAATCGATCGCAGTACTCGTTCCAGTATGTAGAATACGGTTTGAGAACGACAGACTCTTCTCTATCGCGAGCTCTCAGAAGCATTAAGTATGAAGAGTACTGATGTATGTATGTATGTTGTGCGTAGAACGTAGAGCGGAGTGTGCAGGCTGACAAAAGAATGTCGATCTCCACGTTAACTGCTTACGTTTTCTGAATCCTCGACTCGAACCGACCGGAGTATTACCGGGGAGATGTTGCTTGCGAAAACGAAAGGGCGCGAGCATGTGTGCCGCGCCTATCTTTCAAGGTGCAGCCAGGGGAAAACGACTCATTTCAGAGGATCGGCATATAGATATACGGATTCTTCTCGACTCCACCCATGGTGCGTATTCGAATAGAGAACGAGCCCCGTACCAAGCCAACTGCACACACTTGGCACGTGCTCTTCCTTCGTCTCCCTGCTGCACACGGCTCATTTTCCGCGCTTGCTAGCCTCGGCCTCCCTTCGGCCCTAGCTCTAGGCCGCACTACTGTTGCCACTACTGTTGCCACTACTGTTGCCACTTCTCTAAGTGTAACGGAACTACCGTATAAGTGATACGGAACTATTAGGATGCCGGATGTCGGGCGGTTCTTGCGACCGTACTAAGGCCGGTGGTCAGGTCAGTTAGGACCCATAATCGTACATGTCTGGAGAGGGGTAGGTCAAGAGAGATAGAAAAATTCCCGAATTCAATGGCGATAGGAGACAATGAGAGGAACTGTTAGGGTGGATTTTGGATGATATCAAAATGATAATGAAATAGTCCTATAGCGGTGTTAGAATAGCGATAGCGTAGACCAATAACTTGTATGCTATAGTGAATAAGTAACTCTAATACATATTGGGGAAAATTTCGAAATTGGAAAAAGTCACGAAAACTCTATAGTACTCATCCAGCTGTGTCTAAATGTAAGTACAACGATAATATGATAGCCCTAAGAGCGTTTAAACAAAGGTCACCGTTGCATGAGTCGCGCAGCTGTTAACGTACCAACGGCACTATCCTATCGTGTTCGTGGCGCGTCATCAAGTAAACAGGTATAACTACAGGCATTGTACCTTGGCAAATTCGGTTTTTATCGATCCGTCAAAGTTAAAAGGGCCTCTAGTTTACGATTTCTATCAAACTCGTGAGTACTTGTTCCTTACGCGTAACCGGAGCACGATCGAATCGTTTCGCAAGAATAAGCCAACGCACTAACTGTTATGCGGCCGTCTACCCGCAGCGCACATCCGGAATTCCTACGGCTTCGAAACACGCGTTTTAGTGCGGCCCGCTTTTCCGGTAGTACATACTAGCATTTCGGCCGTGTTCCGTCGACACTCGATTCGATATCGTTAGTGGTGGGTGGACGAGTACGTGTCGTATCGCTTGGCGCGGTTCTGACCGAGAGAGCCACCGCGTAACGCACTCCGCTGTCAGTATCCGATTACCTTAACGTTCGCAAAGGGATAGGGCGTAGAAGGATGGATCCTCGCGTTCTCGAGTATGCATCGCTAATTTCGTCGAAACTTTGAAAAATGAGGGAGCACATCTTGCTGGCCCGTTCTACCTGGGCCCTGCCCGAGAAAGGAAACGGTCCGTGATCGACGGTCCATTAGAACCTGCAAAAAAGTCTGCGCAGGAATAAGGGATGCCGTGCGACCGAAAGCAACCCTCGCTATTTAATGTGCCGTGTTAATGTGCGTTTCTGAATCATCTTTGTCTCGAACGAAGGGCTGCTGACCCAGTAGGAGGGTGCCACACGCAATATTAGTAGCACGAGCTAGAGTAGCTAGACGTTGAGAATTACATCGCGCCCAAGTATCGCGAGCACGCCTTTCGAGCGTAAGGTCGACAGTGTCGACGATCGCGGATGGACGGTGGTGCTCGACGGTCACGGTGGGGTAGGTTGCACCTGTGCCGTAGTCGCGGCACACGGTTTCCTGCCACGGTTTATGCTCTCGAGTTCCACAGGCCTTGCTTCCCGCCTCCCCTTGCTTCTGCTCACCGCAAATTTCCAGTTTGCGCATATTCTGCTCGGTCGCTTCAACTTTTTATTACCCCTTCGGCAAGAGTTGCCAGTCAATCGAAAACTGATTTTCTGCAATTTATATGTCGCTCTGAAATCTTATCTCCGACGTTCTCTTCTGTGTGTACGAAAATCGAAGCTTCGGTAATAGTAGCGTTAAGCATAAAGGTCCCGGGTAGGAGCGGTAAATGGGTCGTGATGAGGTCCGCGAATGGTCTGTCACGAGGCACGCGGGCAGAGGCTAGCTCGCGTGTCCACATCCTCGCGAGGTCGTCAAGGGAATTCGTCTGGTAGTGCGGTTCGTAACGGTGGCACGTGCCCGTTAAACCAGTCTGCCGTCGATCGATACCGTCCCAAGTGCTAGTACGCTAATCGCTATCATCCAAGCGCGATGTTCCACGACAAGATAACTGCCGAATTGTCCGTCTGGCTTCGCCATGGACTCCGTTAGTGAATCGGGGGTGGTGGGGCCACGCGTCCGCTGATCACGTTGCGAGGAAGTTAATAGTGTCGCGATAGCACGCGCTATGCGTAAAACTCTCGGGCATATGGAATAGGACGGTAGAGGCTGGTGCGCCAGCGCCACGTCGAGGGGGACAGACATATGAGCACACATGGAGCGACAGTCACCACCTGGCACGGTGTAGCTGAATACCCACCACCCCTGTGCGTACACAGCTACATACCCCCGAAACGTACTGTGACCCCAACCCTCGACGCGGCTCGTGCCACTCGGCATTGTCGTAGGAGCCCTTCTCGGGGAACCAAACCGTTCTCCTGATTTGCCGTTTTCTAATCTTAGCCCATGGATGCCACTGCTACTGCGAGATCCATTACTCTCCAAGTCCATTGTGACTCCTCGAAGAAACCTTGAAACGTTCGTTTGCTTCTTCCGAGAGAGAACGCTTGTCACCCGGCACCCGGAATCTTTACAACTGTTTATTTCAGTTCCCGATTTATAGGAAGTCTTGCCCGAAGAACGATGCTACGGTGCATCGAACGGTGCATGAACTACGTCACTTGGGTAGAACAGGATCGTTCGTGGCATGGCAACGCAGCCGTATGGGATATCATACGCCAGTGTATCTATGAGTCAACGAAGCAGTTCGCTGCGCTCATCATCGTATCGATTATCCGACTCTCTCGCGTGCATATCGGCCAGGCTGTGCACTCATACGCGGGGGATGGTTCTCTATGGTAGGTGTGTAATGCCGGTCCCACTATTCTATCCATGCCCTCGCCAACGAATCTCGTGGGTTTGGCGTTTGAACCACTGTATTACTCATCACAGTACTCCCCTATCCACCCCACAGTCCGCTCCTAACGGGCAACACCCCCTCGTTCCAATCAACCTTCTATTTTTCGTACCCCTATCGCTTGTCCGAAGTTAGATGTGAGCTCGAAATCGAACGATTCGGAACTGCGCAGGAAATTCAGCAAACCACCGCCTTTTACGTACGACCAAGCTTTCCGTACTTTGCGCGATTCTCTTTTTATGGGTCTATTTTTCCGACGACTACCGCAACGATCGATTCCAGAGAATACACACGTGTACACATATGTACATAGTTGTGATTACTTCCGAGAGCATCTGTACCCTTAATCTCCGTTGGCGTGTCTCCGTAGGGCCTGCGTGTCGCGCATGTATTTATGGAACGTGTACACCACGGTGTCGGAAATAGATTCCGTAGGGCGGTAACTGCCGTGGCAGACTCGCGTCCGGATCGACGCACCCCCTAATGTTCAGTTCGCCGCTGACATCCTCGATTTTACGCTGTGCTGGTTTATATTTAACCGTGGCGCATCTTTCTAAATAAAGTACTCCACCCCCTGACGAAACCCCTCGCGGCTATCGAAGAAACCGGTGGGTCTAATCTTAGAACCGTCGCGCATTAGAATCCGAGTCAGCCTAGTCGTTACGAACGATTAGAATTAGAAGAAAAATTCCCAGGCGACTTCCACTTTCCAAGGAACACGTTTCGCGCGAATGCGCCATGCATATTCGCCGAGTGTGTTTCGCAGTTAAATAAAGTGCGTAAACATTCGAGTGTAGCGATACCGTTCCAAGAAGAGGACGTTGGAAGGGGAGCGCCAGGGCGAAAACAGCAAATGCGCACATAAGGCTTCCCAATCGGTTAGAGAACACACCTTGAGCGAAGCTAAGAGACCGAGCTGGTTTACCTTCGCAAGGAGGAGGGCGAGTCGGCAGGAAAAGTTGCGGACGGCGGTAAACCCGCGAGGTTGTAAAACGAGGAAGAAGCGACCGAGAGCAGGAGGAGGAGGAAGGGGCCGTTGGTGCGAAGGAAACGTCGACCCGGCCAAAGGAAAGGAATCACAGCCGAAGGCGCTTCCCCCTTCGCCGGTTCAGGCCTCGATAATTATACGGGCTATTGTGTGCCCGAGTGCGTTGTCATCCCTTTCGAAACTGATTCTTCTTCTTCTTCTTCTTTTTCTACTTCTACTTGTTCTTCTTCTCTTCTTCCTCATATTCTAGACTATCTTTGCATCCCTGACCGTAACGCCGTTTCATCGATCCTCGATGTTACCCACATTAGAACCTTCATAAAGAGGACAATGCATTTACATCTATGTAGCTCATTATGACTGGGTGCTATTCTCCGAGCTGTTACGATTGTCATTAACACAGTGCGCCGGACTACCTGCCTGATGATTAACAAGGACGCTTCATGGGCAATTTCCGCGGCTAGCAAGTCTGCGCGTACAATTAGTGAGGGTTAATTAGGATATCAATGGGTATTTTTAGATCGCTATTGAAGACAATCTTGAGGGAGACATAGTCGCTTATGGAGTCACGCATAGTGTGTTACGGACGTTGGTCTTACTTCCTGCGGAAGTCTGTTGCACAAGGGGCAAAGCCGCGGTTCGTCGTTCTGCTTCTTTAGCTACCCCCTTTTCTCGGCCGTGTTTCCTCCGAAAATCGAAAATGAGATAGGTTTGTACCCTTTGGAAGTGCACTGCTCTCGAACCGTCGTTGCTTTCTTAGCATGGTTCCAGTGCCAAGAGCACCAATCGTCCGGAGAGAGGAAACGAGTCAAGAAAAGAAGGCATGCCAAGAAAAGGTGTCACGAGCAGAAATTGGCAAGGGATATTTGTGCTTGGTGGAATCCGAGACCGAGCAGTCGGTGGTCCAAGGGAACCGAGTAAAACCGTGGGACGGTCTCTAGAGGTATAAAATCCTGAGACCCTTAAAGACGCCTCTTCCACGTGTGCTGCACATGCAACTACGACTATCTCTACGGCTCTGCACTTTCCACATTTTCGTTGAGTACCCATAGTTTACCTCGCGGAAACGGGCTTTGACCTTCGTTCCAGGAAGGCGCGCGCTTCAGTTGTCTGTCGGTGCGATCCGCCATAAAAATTATACCCAAGACACATTCCAATGGAACACAATACATTTTCTTCGGGTCGTGTGATAGACCAACCCGCAGGAAAGAAGCGGAAGACGACTATTTTATAGAGGCATTTACGTGGTTCAATGAGCGGGGATTTGTGGTAATAAACTTTTTAATGCACCGAATAATACGAAACACTTGCAACCGGCGTTAGTACGCGTGGACATAACCATAATTAGGGAAGTGGTCAATTCAGGTTCAAATAATGAGTTCCATAGTAGTTTTCTGCTACATTCATTTACATTACAATACTGTGGAAACAGCTTTGTTAGACTGGCTTCGCAGTCATCAGCATAGAGATTTGTGGGCATCGAAGAAATAGGTTCATGGGTGTAAAACCATTTTCGAGAGGATCTGATAGATCGAATCGGCGAGGCGAAAAATGGCCGGGCATTGAGAAGTTGCGGTGTTTCATCCTGTGGTTAACGATTCGGGCTCGTGCGTGCTTGGCGGAAGAAGCTGGCGCGGTCTCAATCTCCGATGAAAGCCACGCCGAAAGAATTGCCTGCCAGTGGGATCTACTGTTTATTTGCACGAAAGCCGAACAAAAGATATTTCAGCAACAAAGCGCGATTTTTCGAGAACGTTCGTGCTCGCGGGGCGTTTCATGCGGGCGTTCAACCGACTGTTCGACCACTACCCCGACCACCACCAGACCATCGCGTCCGGCAACACGGCAACCGAGAGAGGATGCTGTATTGTCGTACAGAAAGACTAAATCTCTTTACTCCAACATATTCAATCTATTCCCAATACATTCAATGTGTATTGTATCACTTTTCCTATTCAGTTCCATTTTCCAGTTGAATATATTTAACTATACACCAAACTGGCTTTTTCGTATTAATTTTCACTTTAAAGTTTTCCCACTGAAAACAGACGAGAAAAAAGTGACCTGCTACATCTAAACTACCCTTTTTATTTCAGATTTGGGTAACCTGCTGCAGCGGTCCGAACGCCGAGGCTCCGAGGGGTAAGTCGATCTCTTGTTTATGCTCATTCCAAGAGCTTTTCCCTCGGATAGTGTTCTCACGCTGTTGACACTCGGCGCAGAAGGACCACCTTACAGGCTCCAAATTGTGGAATTAGATTCCAGTAGTGTGAGCAGTGTATAGACGCGTAGATCATGGTTGACAAAGTTGACGGTAGCGGAATGTCTTTGACGAGACAGAGAGAGAGAGAGAGGAATTCGCTGCGATTTCGGTCTTTGAAGCGTTCGGCCGAGTAACATCTCGAGCGAGTGACGTGGGAGTCCTCGGCGTACGCGTTCCGTCCATTCACAATACGCTGCTCATTCATCGAATCGCGCGATACATCCTCCGCTCCGTCTTTCGGCCTCGTTGCCCCCGTTTTCAGGCTCGGACCTGCTCGCTGGCTGGGCTTTACTTCACGTTCTACCGCATTTCTGTCTTTCTCGGCTTGACGCGTGTCTCTTTCCACCTACTACCACTCCTCATCATATTTCCTCGCCTCTTTCTATCTTCCCCACACTCATCTCCCTTCCACGCCTCCCTCTCTTTCCAACACTCTCCCTATACTCTTCTGGCTTAATCCAACCGGCGCGGCGTGGCGCGGAGCGGAGCGGCGAGACGAGTTAGTACCCGAGCAGCCTTTTCGCGCCAAAACTTGGCAACCGCCTTCTCTAGGTCGAGACTGATCGGAGTGATTCCACGTGGTAATTATTTTCGTTCAATTAGGTGAGATTTATCGCGAGGGATTTAGGAATATGTTGTGGGATAAGATACAGATTCCGGAAGGTAGCTATTTATTAGGATTAGAAGCTAGACTGCTCGCGCAATCGGTGGAAATTTATGGTAATGACGTTTAAAGTTAATCCTTGGGATCGTTTTATGGAACGATCGATATTTCCATTGACTTTGGCGCGCATATACGTGCATATACGTATGCATGTACATATGTACTACTCGATGCAATCCCTACTCGGGAACCGTAGAACCGTTGGTGGCTTTATATCGTTCGGCTTGAACTCTACGGGTCTAACGATCGTTTCTACCAAGACAAGCGCGGGGATAGGAAAGAGTGGGAGGCAGAAAGTTGATGAGTGTACGGGAAGATGAATTCAAGAGCGCGGAACGATTTCGTTTTTATTGATTAACCTGTCGGCTAGAGAATTTTATGAACAGGAATCTTATCTGCAAGTAAGATTAACGCTATCCAATAATAATATCAATATACTTATCAATTATCCAGTGTAAAACCAATCCACATAGAATTTTCAATTAGTCATGAATTATTTTACATTTACAAGAGATTGCACGTTCTTGATGATTCTTATACTTGGAAAAATTGTACAATCCTTCATGCACGTGTGTACCAAGAGGTTTTTTGAAGAGGTCGCATGTACACTGAGTCTCTTCGATTCTCAGTCTCGTTTCGATCTGGTCTCTTCTGCCGTGGGCTCTCCGCCCTTTCGTCGCTCCTTGCGACGCGACCGTTAAAAAATCGAGCAAAATGGTTCTCGTGAGCAAGTCCTCTCTCCTCTCTTTTTCTCTCTCTCAGCACCCCCTCGGCACCCCCTCGGCACCGGTTCACCGGGAATAACGCCCACCATGGGCCGACAAGGCTCCACCACGGCTCCACCACGGCTCTCCAAGTGCAAGCGTATGCGTCGTCGAGCTTTCTACAGGCTCGACTCGACCACACGTACGCGCAATTTAAATGGCTCGAGCCTTTCAACCGTCCGCATCCGAGCGTTCGTCTCTGCGAGTGAGTTCGAGGGCGCTCGCTGAACCTCGTGAATTCTTGCCAACCCAGCGAAAGTCGAGTTCATCTTCCTCGTTTGGCTGGAAGGTCTCCGATTCGAAAGTTGCGCTCAGCGTGTCGCGCACTTCTTTCGAGTATGTAGTGAGTTTCATGAAAAGTCTAGGATTCTAGAATTCCTTGAATTTCTTCCGTCAATTTGAGATTGAATTTATTTTCCTCGGCTTAATTAGAACCTTCGCGAGAGGGAAAGAGGGCGAGAGAGAAACGTGAAAGATAGTCAGCCGTCATCGCTAATCTCGCAAACGAAGCCGATCCTGTCGCAAGATGCGCTATCGCAACTATGTATGTCGATACTAGTCCCACGATATCCCTGTTTGTTCCAACACTCGATTCCAACCGCCGACTGACTACACGCTCTTGCTTGACCATTACATACTACTACAGCCTACTCTCTCAATCTCAAGAGAGTCTCGTCTCGTTCGATCGAGAAAAATTCCAGGCTATCATTGTCACGACCACACACTGTTTGTCCAGATAGAAGCTTTCAGGGCCGGTTTTCTTGAGAAAGATCCTTCTCTTGGGTATATTATCGCTCTTGGCCTCTCTTGGCCTCTCTTGGCCGCTCTTGGCCGCTCTTTTGGGATCTATCTGGAGATGCACCAAGAAAGGAGGGCCCAAGAGAGGAGGTCAAACACCAGGAAAAAGAGAAAGATGGAGCTGGGAAAGGAGAAACGTCCGGAGGGTTGTAGACTCTAGGGCAGGAGGAGGAACAAGTTGAGAGCGAGGGCGAAGAATAGTGAAGGCGAGTCTAAGCCCGCCAGGATACGCAGTGTCCGAGGATTTACGCGGTTCCCCTCGTGAATGCAAATGCTCTAGCTCGTTCCGGGAATCCTCGAGAGCTCCGACGAACGGCGTCCCGGCATTCCATGGTGCCCGGCGACTTGGCTGAGTCCCTCATTGGACGAACTTTCCCGCCAAGACGTCCCACGTCGGGAACCAGTTTGCCGAAGAGCGATGCGGCGGCGCGGCGGCTCCTTTCGAACGGCTCTCAGCTGATTGCTGCGACTCTCCCGCCAGTTTCTCGTTCGGTCTTTCTTACTCCTCCTCTGACCCCCTCTTGCTGGTCTCACCCCCGCCGAGCTTCTCTTTCCACTTTATCTCCTTTGCTTACTGTTTTTCTTTGGCCCTCCTTCGCGGCTCCTTTGCCACCCTGAAGAGCAACCGACACGACTCTCGACGAATTGCTCTGTTATTTTTCTTCCGTGTAATTTGCCGGATGATGACAGGATTGACCAAATCCTCTGATCAATTCATTTGCTTTACCCGTGAGCAAGAGAAATTGGACTGGAGCTACTTGGACTGTATCGAAGTACCCAACAGGCTTAAAATGTTTACCGCCGGCGAATTTGCAGAACGACTTGGTCGTCCTTCGCTCGGCTACCTTGTCTCTCGATGTTTATTGTTTTTATCAGTCAAGGGCCGATGGTTATCGGGGGCGAAGATTTCACCCATTTCCCGGCGAATCGCAGAGACAAGACCAGGGTAGGTCTCACAAGCCTGATCAGCCTGATCTCATCTTGGCAAGCGTAGAGCGCTCGTCGGATACTCATTCTCCATTCTTCCTTTTTTAACCTCTCATCCTTGGAGGGTTGGCCGATCTCGATCGGAATGCTCGGGAGTCGAGTTTTCAGGTAGGTGTGGGAAGATGTTGGCCACTTTGTGTAGTACCTGTATCCCGCGGTCATGCCAACGGATATACTCTTACCTGGAGCTCCCCGCGGGAAGAAGGCCCGTCAGAACCTGCAGTCATTTCTTTCCCATTCGTTCTTTCTCATTCTGTGGGACCTGTCGCGGCGTCTTGCCTTCCACCGCTCCTCCGTGCATTTGATCCACACCCTCGCAAGGGGAGAGAAGCGGGCGCGACCCCAACGGTCCCTTTAACTCTCGAGACGTCTGGCTCGTCCTCCTACGGCCTGCCCTGGCCTGGTCCGTCTTCTCTCACGGCGAGATTCTAGCGGCGCGACGTATTCCAGCAACCTCTCACGAGGCTGAATGTGGCTGGACCGAGAGATATTTCAAGGGTACGAGAATGCCCCTGGTTCGACACGGATGCGAGGTACAATTGTTCACTGAGAGCGTTGTCGCCAAGATTAATTACAGCTTGGAGAAGGATAGAAAAGGCGAGAGAGGATTTTAACCGAGTTGGATACCATTGGACAGTCTAATAATCGAGACGCCATCCGACAGAAGCTCCGACGAATACCTTCGAGGGATATACTTTGGGTTTTTTGGTCCTCTCTCGAGGGATAGCGTAATTTGCGTTAAATCGAGGGACGAATAGGTCGGCTTGTCCAACAAAAAGGACACGACCATCACCTTTTTTTCTCACTGGTCGGAGCACTCGATCGAGAATGTGAGGGGTAATGAGCGGAAAATGCCGAGAGAGGGCTGGATTTTCTTCTTGGCCAGCATAATTAGCTGCGCCGTTCGTCGTAAGTAGAAAAACCAGATTCGCGCGTACGAGAGAGAGAGAGAGAGAGAGAGAGAAGCATGTACGTAAGGGCAATTCTGTCTTCCCGTCAAAGCGGCTCCTTCAGTTTTGTTTTCTATTTTTCGTTGGGCGCGTCGGCTTCCAGCACACCAACAAATATTGCATTCGGCCTCCCTTCTTTCGAAGGCGCTACCGTGTTTTGTGTGCGAGGGAGTAAAGAAGCGAAGGGCATGCATCTCGAGACCCTTACGAGGGCCGCCGCTTTTCCTCTGCTTGCCTTGTGGCCTCGCCCGAGACTTTAACATTATTCTTGACCGAACCACGGGGGTGCCAACGAGAGATTTGTCGAGTCGAGATGCCAGCGCTGGGAAAGCCGACTTCGAGACTTGTACCACACAGAAGGCACTCAAATTTCCTAACTAACATCGAATGTACGCGTTATTAGCACAACGATACGTAACGAGAGAAACAAAATTCTATTCAAAGTCGTATGGCTTTCTTTCTCTGTTTCGTGAGTCGTAATATGGCTGTGGGTTCGGGAGCTCTGCGCACGAACGAGGATATGAGAGAAACAAGGAGGGACCGATAGAAGGGGAAAGCCGCATAGAGCGCTATAGAGGGCGAGCGAGATGGAGGGGCGAAGGGCGCCCGGGCGCAGGTCGACGTGGCACGACGGACTTTTAAATCGGCGGCTTCGGGGGATTTAAAAATGGCTGAGGCTACCCTCTGCGTCCCCTCAGCTGTGCGGGCAAATACCATCAGCTGACCGGTTTTGGAGGGAAACCACGACATGGGTTTACCTAGGTTGAGCGGTTCGCGCTTATCTCTCGCGCGATATGGACCACGCGAATCTTTCGCATCGCAATCTTCTTGAGTTTTGACCGTTTTGACGAAATTAAAAGACTATTGACTTCCTCGACATTAATTTTCCGAATATATCGGAGTCTCATTTGAGAGAATAATTTCCATTGAGAAAAACAGTGCTATCGGGAAACGGAATTTCCGGCGCGGTTAACTTCCTTTTGTCCTTTTTCTTGGCCCAAGAGTCTTCTTGTTTCTTGATCTTGCCGGACCCAGCAACATCCCCCGTGCCGTCGCCCTTTTCTTTTACGCAAGACGGCAAAGCCAAGCAAAACAGAACAGGGGCAGGTCCATGGTTCTTGGAAACCGCCGGGGAGTTTAAATGCCAGAGGGTATTTCGTGAGAGCCGCACCGTATTTCTTGAGACAAACACGTGTAAGAGAGAATTGGAGAAAAAGCCTCACCGAACTTTCGAAACAACGGCCCGGGAAACAAGAGACCTGTTTCGCTTCCGGTGCGCGTAAATCACGCTTGCTCCTGCGTAGACCGGGAGCGACAATCTCAAGAGGCACTCAGGGTGCGTCTCGCGATTATAGTCTCAAGGATGTCTCGGCGGAGTCTTCGAGACAGCAATGGGTCCCTTTTGTCGGTGCTATTCGGAAGCAGCTTACACACCTGTATCGAATGTACCTCGGAACACTCATGTACATATTTGTACACCTAATGACGCGTGTTCTAGAATTTCTCGAATTTAACGGAATTTACGATGCTTTCACGTTCCCTGGATCAAGAGAACTCGTTAGTGGTATCGCGACAATCAAGGGTTGGACTTGGCCAAAAGTGCACCGCTACCAGACAGGCAGAAGCTTGTACCAAGTTTGAAAGTGGGCCAGAGGAAAATCCAAAGAGAGAAAGAGTCGAGCGCAATGTACGATCGTTGGAGAGTTCGGCGAGCACTCGTCGCGGGTGTTCCTCTTTGTAAATTGGGATCAAAGGGAACGGAGCCACCCGCGCTTAGGTTCTACGAACAGGTAGAGGGGCGTATTCGTGCTTCTCGAGCTCCCTCACGCACAGGTACATGGCCTGCCTCTACGGCGCAGAGTCCGAGAGATTCTCGAGGAAGAAAGAGGTCGGATGCACGCCTCGGCGAATCGCTTTGCTGGCCGATTTTTATTGCAGTCTTTGCATCGCCCGCTCCCTTTATCCTCTCGATGCTGAGGACCACTGTGCTACTCCGTCATCTCTTTCCATTCTCAGATCCACACTGCTTCTTCTTTCGCTTCCTCCTCGGTTTATTCCGTGCTTTTCGTCCCACGATCATTGACATTATCGTGGCCCACCCTTGCTTGGGGCTCCGTCTTTTCGCGGAAAGTTACAATCCGTCGGATTCAATCCGAGTTTCCGGGAGACTCGCGATTCTCGGGTGTCTCGTTCGTGACTATGTATCAAGATCGTCGGATTCCAGAGCGGCATCTTGAGATCTGTGCATCTTCGCGGATCTCACCGCGTCTGCCTGGGAAAATGCCGAGGAATTTGACAATGGGTCGACGAGAAACGATGAAGGTATTAAAACTTGAATAGCTGATGGACTGTGGAACCGAATGTTCCAGGCTCAGAATGGGTGGCTATTTTGGATTGGTAGACGCGTAGGATCTATTAGGATCCATAGGGGATATTGGCGCTCTCGTGGCTGGCCTCGCATGCAAAAGAGGGAAGTCGCGCATCTCCAGCGCCAGTATCTCCGCGTTGGTCCAACGACGGTTAAACCTTGCGCAACTTCCTCTTTCCCCTTGATCTTCCTCACCCCGTTCGCGCCCACAGTCTTCCCTCTTGCTTCCTCCGGCGGCGCTATGACGATCCACCTTCCTCGTCGCGCGTTGTCTCTTTGACTCTTTTCCTCCGGTATCGTGCTATCTCGTGCTATCTCGTGCTATCTCGTGCCCACTCTATTCCCTCCCTGGACCTGCTTCTCTCTTTCATCCTCCTACGTCCTTCTCACTCCCTCTCTTCCACCGAGGTGCTTTAACTCGGACCAACGGTGGATTTGTGTGCCCCCAGCAACAGCAACGTTTCTTCTTTCCCTTCTTCGTTCCCGCCGCTCCTCTTCTCCCGGGCTCTCTTCCAACCTCCTTCAACCTCCTCCTTCTCCTGCCTCTCCAGCCTTTTCTTCGCGCGAACTCCCTCCCACTGCGTCGATCTCGCTCCCGCGGGAACCAGACCGCGACACGAACCAATGTGACCGGTACGAAATACACTCTGATAACCGATCAACCGACCTCACACGTGCCTGCCGCGCTATTGGTTCCTCCGCTACGTTTGAATTCGACCCAAGAGTCGTAACTAACGAATGCTCATTTTTCGTCGATCGATTGCTCATTTTTCACCTGAGATTTTTTTCCTCTTGCACCCTCTCTCCTCCTTGCTTCCTGTTCTTTGCAACAGCTTTTTCACCTTGCTCGTGTTTCGCTCAATAGAGGCACCTTTGTTCGGTGCACGAAACGAGCAACCGACCAATGCGACCTTGCTGCGCTTTTCGTGTGTGGGCGGTATGCGTACAGTACGTATGTATAACTTGCGGCGCATAGGCGTAATAGCTGTAGGAAAGAGCGCTTGACTCCTGGGGTTGCGGTTCGCGAGATCGCGTTGGGTCAGCGACGGTTGAAAAGTAGAATTTCTCGGACCTTACGTGACCATGCGATATCTCTCGCTCTCCACGCGATCGTCTCACCTTCTATGCAGCGCGGTGGCCCTATCGCCGCGGTGAATCGCGTTGGCATCTCGAGTCGTTGCATTTCTCGTTAGAGTCGTAGCGGTACATTAACCGTCCTCTCTCGTCATTCCCTCTCGAGGATCTTGGCAAAGCACGCTTCTTTTTGCCGGCTCGCCTTTGGTGTCCTTCTCCCTCTTTCTCATCTATCTCCTCGTAACTCTTTTCAAATCCTTAAGCCTCAACCGCCACTGGCTCCGCGACTCTTCTGCGCCCCCTTCGGGCCACCCCCTCCTTCGAGCTCTCCCAAGCTCTCTCCGGTCTGTCTCTCACCTCTCGGCTCTCCTCTCTCTCTCTATCACCTCCTCTTACTGCCCCTTCCCTCGACGTTTATCGCCTCTGCTTCCCGCCAACGGACCTGTGGAATGCAATGCCGGCGTGGGTAACACACACTCGCCGAAAATCGCGTTCCTCGCCACCCCCTTCGGCCTGCCGGGACCAGACTCGAGTTCTCGAGAAATCTACTCCAGATGCGTTCCTATCGCGCGTATAATGTTCAAGGCTGAGTTATATACCATTTGTTGGCCAGCTGAACGGGGGACCTCCCTTCGACCTCCTTTCGTGGCCACAGAAATTATTCTATCCGCGGTATAGACGTCGTTACAAGCGACGGATAGACGTAAGAGGGTGTTCGGGAAGTGATATCGAGGGCTAAGAAGCTCGATCCGGATGTTGGATACTGGATAGGCCCTCTTAAGCTCCCTAGCTCTACCACGAGCACGGTGGTCAGATCTGATCTTTTGTCGGGGAAACTGGAGATTAGCTCTACTACCGTCTCTAGTTCTGTTTGACGGGGATGGCGATGATGGTTTTCGGTATTGTAACAGGTACTTTGCGCGTTCGCGCAGTTGACCGTGCTCCTTTCCCGGCTTGCGTTCGTAAGATCGAGCCCTATGGACTATTCTACCGTCGGAATATTCGAATGGAATTATAGAGACTTTTCGATTCGATATGTAATGCGTGGGCGTGCTAAGGGGCTGCATAGTTAGGCACGCATGTTGGGCGTTGTCCCGGATTTAAAAATGTCACGCGTCGTTGGAAGCTCGCGGCGCCGTTACCATGCGGGAGTTGGCCGCAAAAGGGTCGAGAGACGCGAGATGCCAACCAGACTGGCAGTAACCAAGCCGCCCAGGAGAGAAGGTACTATCGCACGAGAATGGTGGTCGACTGTCCACGCCTAGGAAAGGACGTCGTCGTCCCGGACCATAAAGGATCATTCTACCGAGAAAATCTCACGAGCCGAAATTTGACGCTCACTTTCACGTCCAAGACTCTTCTAGCGTGAATGAAGTGAGCATGGGAATTTAAATCCCTTTGCAACCGAAGAAACGGCCAAAACGGTCTTTCTACGGACCACACCGACCTACGTTTCTAATGATTTACCTGAAAATTCATTCGTCTCGTCGGCAACATATACTTGTGTGTAGAGAGGATAATCAATCGATAAGCATCGATTCGATCAATAGCCAGGAAACGTTGGTGGCATCGCGAAGAACGCGGGCGAGGGCAATGTACCTTAACACTGTCGGGCGCTAGGCCGCGAGAGCGCATCGTGCCTTTCTGTTTACAAACAAGAATTTCCCTCTCTCCAACCGACCCACGACTGTCTTTGCCCTCTCTCCATCCACCTCTTCCATCCTCTCTTCCTTCCCTCTCTCTTCGCACTCGCCAAGCACTTCCCGCCTTTTCCTCACAACTCGGGGCTAGCCGCCTCTCTTACTGATTCTCTTCTTCCTGCCCTCTGCTCTCGTTCCCTCGCCCTCTCTTCGCTCTCTCACTCTCACTCTCACTCTCACTCTCTCTCTTTCCCTCTCCCGCGTTCAAGTTCGCTCATACACGATCGGCGGCTCTCAGTTTCTCGGTGCGAGTGACGTTCCCTCCTTGCGCGGGATCCGGTCGGTTCCCCGATCATCGGTCGGTGCGGTTCCATCCTGGGCCCCCGTCTCTTCCCCTTCGTTCCTATGCCCGTCGTCTCCACTCCCCACTATGAAGGCCCACCGTCGACCGTTGAGATTTAAATTCTTCTATCTCTTTCTCGCCACCTTTCGTTCTCCTCCTCGCACTCTCCCGATCGGGAGGACGGGAGTACCCGCCTGGGAACGAGCAACGATTCCGCGGCGGGACCGGGGGAAAGCAAGCAATTGCTGGGAGACCGGCGACCGGGAATGACTGACTGCCACCCCTTCGTGACGACAAATTTCGGTCGACTCATCGGGGCTTGTGTCGTGTATTCTGACTATTCTGCACTTTCGAGAAATCTTACGGAAGTCGAGCGCATTTTCATCAAGATGCTGTCGAAAGAGTGGCCAAGAGCTACTTCGATAGGGCAACGATAAGGGTAGGCGCGACTGTACCGAGTAGACTCATGAATCGTTCATACTTGTATAGTTGTACATTAGTGGTAATATCAGGTGTGAGACAGTTATTGGGGAATGATAGTCGCGTCAATCGTACGAAGGCCGTGTTGTGAAGCCTCGAATTAATTAGCATCAGAGATCGCGGGAGACGATCGGGGGTACTTAATTCTTCGGTCGGCGGGGGAAAGGGCTTCTCCGAAAGATCGAACAGTGGAATGCAGTCGAATGGTTCTCGGGCTTGTCGAGAGGCCGTGTCTCGGTCTGTGTCTCGGCCCGTTCGTTTCGGTTAGACTGAAAGCAAGAGCGAGGCAGGCGCGACCGAGCAAAAGAACCTGCGGCAGACGATGACAAACAGAAGCGATTCAGTGTACGTTCCTTCTCTTTTCCTGCTTGTAGTTTCTAACTACATATACCAGCATGTATCGTGTTTGACGCCTTTCCCTTCCGCCTCTGCTGTTGCCAGGGCGCCGCGCCGCACCGCGCCGCGCCGCACCGCACCGCGCCGCGCCAGCAGCGGTTCGTTGTCGCGTTCGCTCCTCGGATATACAGTTTCCGAGCGAGAAGGAGCCGCTGGCAAGTGCGGGGATTTCTGCTCGGATTCTCGCGAGGCATATGTCCATCGAGAGTCGCGAATGCGCGCACATATCGTCTTACGGCGACAGAAGGGGACCGGCCGATCCTCCATCTACGCCCCCATAAGTTCGACTCTCCCCTATGTGGGCACCCCACGGTATTGTCTATCATCGGCTCGTGCAGTACACGGCATACGGGTGCAGCTGTTACGTACGGTTTACTCGCACGTGAATAATCGATAACTACGATGAATTAGAAGCCGATGTTTAACGCGCCCAAAGTCTCGTGCCCGGTGGACTTTGCCATTAGGAGGCTATTGCGCTCCGACGACGACGGTTTCGCCGAGTGGAAGAACAATCGAGTCGGTCCACTCATACGCGAAGGCGCGCCAACCCTGAAAAGTCCCTTTCTCCAATTCCTTACAAAGCTAATTTCCAATTAACCCCATGCAACTGGCGCAACTCAAACACCGTGCAGTTTTACGATGATCCTCTTTACAAAAATTCATTTCCCGTCGCAACGAGGACGTGGCTTGCTTTATTGACTGGTTGGTTAAGGATATCACGGGAGCCGCCTCGGTAGCACCGATCGCCGGCTCACCGGAAAAAGAAGATGCTAAATGCAGATAAGACCGCGGAGATAAAGGTGGAAATAAATCCACAGTCAAATAAGGAAGGTGGCGAAGGAGAGAATAAAAAGAGAATTCGAGCGATAAGCCATTCACCGACAGGAGGGGCATATCCTGCCAAGCAGAGGAGACGTTATTCCTGCTCGCGATACCTCGGCTTCGGCCGGCTTGCGGTCGAAACTAGACGATAAGCCGGGAATATTCAGTGTTTGCGCGAGGAACAGGAAACTTCGAATCTAAGGCCTAAGAATCTCCTCGTTATTACCACGGGTTACTGGTCTATTTGAGTTGTTACACTTTACTGCCGCGGTAAACAGGACCATTAAACCAACGATAATCTTCCAGCCAGCAGCATTTGACTTGGTCGGTTTATTCGTTACCCTTTCGCCGACCGGTTTTACTCTTTTATCTTTCTTCGAATTTCCGCGGACCGCTTGTAAACCTTCGACGGCAAGTGCCGAAATGCTCGGTGACCTGCCGTAAATTATGAAATAATCCGCGATTCAGGGTTGGAGAATGCAACGCGACAAAAGCACTGGCGCCTGCCGACTACCGGGGGAGAGTCCAGTGAAAAGCGGTGCAGCCTTTTTGGCCTGGTTAACCCGGTGTACCTGACGATTTCGATGAATCCCGAGTACTCGCAATTCTCCTACTTAACGCGTCGCACTCAGCACACAGCGCGCACAATGGCGAACTGGGACAAAAGGCGACAAAGGCAGCGATTATAAAGTTCCCAATGCAATTACGTCCTATCCCGGCAATACTGCCTGAAAGATCCCAGTGACAAAAGATCTACCTGCCTATTTAGCGGCTTCGGTGTTTCTCGCTTCCGGAATTGCCTCGATTCAATAGCTAATACCGAAGTAAATACTTACTTAGAGGTAGGGAACGGCAATGTCGCTTGTCCTAGCGTCGAACCAATTACGAAGAATCGATCAGTATTTCAGACCCCGCTTTGGAGAATATGAAACGAACGATACTTCTGGGTGTTCTAAGTCGCGAGGAAACCAACCCGCGAAGAATAGTGCTGATTCGTGAGTGCAGCAGGGTGTCGAGAATTTGCGCTATTTAACAGGTGGGCGGCGCCTAATGCGAGAAGAACCTTGCCCTGGCCGGGCGGCTCGCTATTCTGCCTTTTGTGTTTTCACACAAAAATCTGCAAGAATACCTTCCCATTATGCGAGCCGGTCGAACGAGCAAGGTATGTATCCCGAAAGGATCGACGAGGCTTTGGCAAGGCTTTGGCAAGGCTTTGGCAAGTCTTTGGCGAGACTCACAGTGCCGAACAATGCCTCGCCGCCAGAGAAAATCCTGGAAATGCTCCTTGATCGTTTTAATACATAAAACATGCGACTACTTTCGCGAACCGTTTACCAAAGCATTGCGGCTAATCGATCATCAAAAAGACTTGGACGAATTTCCAATTTCATATGCAACCTCTGTTCGGCCTATATCTGGATGTCGGGCGATCGTAAGGGCATTAGTAGCCGTGAGATTTTCACGGGGCGATCCTCGAGGCAGCTTGAGAAAGGTGGTCAGAGGTCAGAGAGGCGGCGATCGACACGAGTCATCGTATCTGATTTTACGAATTAGGAAAACGACGAGATCACGGATCTTCCCACAAGACTTTGCCCATCTTGCCGAGGGGGGGCCTCGATTATTTCCTCCGGGTCCCACTGGTTTCCCTCGGGCTCGGAGGGGCTCCGGCAATTTTTTTCCTCCTCCTTGCGAATTTCGCCCTCCCCCCGTAGAGGATGCATCTGCGGCGGCAGCGGCTGCGTCATACATCCGAAGAATAGCGAGAACGAGCAGGGTGTCGTCTCCGCACACGGGATCCCGAAGGAACAGATGACGATCCCGTTTAGGAAGCTGCAAAGCCGTTTTCGCTCCTCTCGCTCGTCTCCAGACTTTACGGTTACGGGGTCATCATTGCCAGTGATGCTTCTTTCTTCCATATTCTCCACACTAACGATCTGCTGCCAAGATTTCGTTAAACCGAGGATCTCTCGAGGAATTCTTCACGATCCTTGCCCGATTTCTTCTCTCATTAACGTTCGCTTCGACGATCTTCAGTTCGCTCCGAAGGATCCTATGGGCTACGCGATGCGACCCTCATTAGCATCATAAACGCACGCATCCCAATTTTACTGCATTGCAATACGAGCACCAAGTAGGACCGTGTATCGATTTTTAGCAGAGACGATATTTCTACGGATCATTCTCAATTAATTGGTCGAATTATCAAAAGTGATCAAAGTCCCCATCTCTCGTTGTTTCAAGAATAATCATGCAATCTGTTCGGATCGAAATTCATTGGAGAAATACATTTGGTGATGAATCGCTTAATGAATTTTACAGTGAATTCTATTACGGTCAGTGGGAAAGAGTGGGCAGCGTAGCCTGGGAAAGTGAATGTTTCGACTTGTGGAATTTGAGAACCCCATGGCAGGTATTACGTAAGTGGCTCTTCGCGCTCGATCCACTCCTCAATGGGACGTCTCCGCGTGTGGACGTCTACACTCTCTACAGTGACGCGGCATGCATCGGGGATATCTTCTCACCTTCGTTGCGCGGCGATGGTCTTGGTGTGCTCACGTACGCGGTCTACTGCGACGTGTGCGTATGTGCACTTAGCGGTGCACCATCGGGGGCACCCTCGGTTGGCACGCGCCAACCATCACAATGCTGGCGACCATCTGCACTCCTTCTCATAGAAAAATCAAAATCGCTGGGACACGAGCGCTCGCAGTCTCGAGCCCCCTCCCGATTCTTTCTTTCCCACATCTCTTACCGGCCGTTACTTCTTCGCGGTATACCAGAGTATAGAAACGGAGATCGATCAGTCCGAGAGAAGTGTGAAGGAGGCATCTTTCCCTTCGCGAACGCTTGACAAATCTCTTTAATCCCGGAAAATTAAGTTGGACCTTCACGATAAGTGCAAATCACTGCACAATAGCTTCACGAGCTTTCCGAGGAGGGTACAAGCATTGAATAGCAACAGTAATACTTAATAGAGGCAATAGAGAAATGATGTGCAAGGGTGGGTATGGATCCAAGTCGAACTACGTAAGCCATCAAATTACAGATTTCGACAATTAGGAAATCGAAATCTTTAGACCTTCGTTCGAGAAAGATTTTGTAACGATTACCGATTCTATCTATGAGAGCGTGGTTAGGTGGATTAGAGATAGGGCGGAGGTCACCGCCCGCGGAAGGGTGTAACGTACTCGCAGTGCGCGCAGTGCGCGTAGTGCGAGCAGTGCATGTGTGGTGTAGGGTGTACACACGCAAGGACGGGAGGGGGAGAGAGAGAGAGTGCAACGTGTCGCGGCGAGAGGAAGGTGCGCGATTCGGCAGCTGCGAGCCAAGGGGTCTGTGGTGTGCCCCCAGTTCCCTGGTTTTCACGACAGAAAGCAGCTGAACTACCCCCATATACCGTACTGTACGGTATCGCGCACGTTTCGTACCCCATAGCGAATAATCTTACGGAGTCAGGGCCGTCAGAGGCCCGTCCTAAAGATCAACGCACCCTCCACGATCTGTCCCGTGCTTTAGCCCCAAGACGATACTTTCGCTCGCCCTCTCCTTCTCTCTCGTCCTGATCGATCGTCTCTTCGCTCTCTCCGTCTCCCTTTCATTCGCACTTCATTAGGTCGTTTTGCTCGTTCGCCTCGCATTGTAGGAGTACACCCTCTCGAGAGACCAGTGGAACAATGCCATGCGTGAAGAAACCACCCCAAGCCGTGCGAGTTCAAAGAAGTTCGTCGCGAACGCAGGGGTCCGATTAACTCGACCGACAGCTGATCCCGAGCTAAGGACATAAGTCAATAAGTACGTTGGACGCACTTAGGGGCTATGTGCTCCATGGGAGGGTATCATGGTCGGAGCTTGCCCCCAGGAGCAAAACCCTTGCGAGTTTCTTCGCGACCTTACGAAGAACGGTCAACGCCTTAATCTCGCGCTCTTCTTATTCTTTTTCAGCTTCGTAATTGTAATACTTTGTAGAACTTTATCGATCGCGCATATCGAACCTAGTATGCATTTCTTTTGCTCGCGGTATGTCTGCGCTTCCCCGTGCGGCCCAATTGTCCCTGGTGCGAAAATATACAACCTGGGTGCAGGAGTGGTTCCCGCGATAGGACCAGGGTTTCGGCCGTCCCAATCTAGTCGTATTGTTACTTGGCCCTTTGTCGAGTTTTCTCTTAGAGTCGACCTCAATTATTGGTCATTTCGCGCAACCTTCACCCATTCCAGGATTACCTGGAATGCCTCGAACCACCTAGGCGTTACCGCTGTGAAAACTGTTCTAGTCAGGCTACAATATAATTGATGATTTGTTTACCAAGGAGACCCCTCCGCCCCTCTCCCCGAGTTGGCAACTGATCCTGTATTAAAATAGATCGTTGTGTATTACTCTCTTTACGGTGACACAGGTTCGGTCCAATTTTACTGTCTCCACCACTCGACTGCCGTGCAATCATTGTTCACCAAGAAATTGTATTAAACCTAGATTAGTAGGATGATTATGCTTTCCGGTCTCAGGACATTTGCTGGATTTCTACCCTTTGGAAGAGAACCCGTTCTTACTGAAAGCGCGAAGACCGTCGCGTTCTTCCCAGCTTTATACCCCTGTTATACTCGCTTGTGAACTATTCTTTTCAGGCGATTGCCGATTCTATATCGTTTCTCGGTATGTCGGGAGATTTAAATCGAGCAAAAAGCCATAGAAACCCCGGGGATTCACACGGTCCTCCCCGTATCCACGGTACGACCGTACCTATACTCTCTTTTCTCTCTCACTTCCACTCTCACTTCTACTCTCTTCCCTTTTATTAGCTCTTCCATTCTGGAATGCGATCCCAACATTATCCCAACATTAACTGTACCGAGTGAGGAGCACTTTTTTCATTAATATTTTTTATACTTTCAATTAATGCGCTAATCATTGAGTGCGGGGAAATTATTGGCTGGATTGTAGTTTCTTCTATTCGGACAATTAGAGTCCCCATTGTTTTGAGTTGCAGTTGCACTTTAGACTTTATTGTAATAGAAATTGACACGGGGGAGCCCATAATGAGCTATTGTAGAGCGGTGTGCATACGTGCGGTCGAAGCCCCTCGAAATTGCGCTTCTCCAGTCGAGAGGGCCAAGTTCGAGGCGGTCGAGGAATTTCGCGGAAAATTATGGGCATCATTGGAAATTACCACTGACAGTGGCCCTGGAACGAAATCCGGCGAGGAGTGAGAGAAGTGAAGGAGGCCGCATTGAAAGGCGCACGCACGAACGGGAAATAAGGTATACACGTATATACACGTTTGTACACTCAAGTCGAATAAGAAGCGTGTACCTGCCGTGTGAAAAATCCCCGAAGAACGCGAGGGCGGCATCGAAGATCAGGTGAAGCATTGTGATCCGAAGAATGAAAAAACGGGCCCGAGCGTACCTGTCGCGCGCGCTGCATCCTTCGGAGTAGTCAGTGCATCCAGAGACGAGGACCGCCAGGGAAACACGGTGGAAGAGAGCGAGACACTCTGTGAGCTAGGGCTTTTCAATGAAAAACTCTTACGAAGACGAGAAACCGCTCTTTTCCTACGAATTGACCGAGAGACCTCGGCACCTCCTTAGATGTTTCCCGTTTTCCCTGATAGCCCCTTTTGCCTGTGGGCCGGTTCGCCGTCTTTAAGCCCAAAGATAAATCAAAGGAAACTTTTGCAGCATCACCCTGCGACCTTCGGACACACGCAGATTACCGAGAGAAAAGCGAGTTTTTTCGCGTTGAATAACGCTAGAGAATGAAAGAAATTCAGAGCCTTCGAAGGATTCAACGAAAGGAGTCACCATCATCCGAGTTCTACCACAGGGTATAATAATCGCGAAATTCAGAAGCGAGTCGGTTGAACCGGTGGGTTGTTACGCGTGTGTGAAAATGGAGGTGTATGTATGAAGGTGCACTTGTGCAAAGCAAAACCACAGGATGGATAGTGGATCGTGGATACTGGATACCGGATAGAGCAGTACACATGCAGAGAGAAGGGCCCCCCACAGCGGCCGCTCCAAAGAGGATTCCGCGCTTTTCTCTTTTCTCTCTCTTCTCCCTCTCTTCTCCCTCTCTTCTCTCTCCCTTCTCTCTCCCTTCTCTCGCATGCCCTTAGGTTTTTAGGCGGGCCCTTCCCAAACACCGGATTGGTTGGCCCTTACCCCCGCCATGCGCCGGTATTTTATATAAAGGTAGAGGCGCTCGCCGTGCCCGGCAGCTAGTACAAGTTGTGCGCTCGAGTACGACGGGTCACTGGTCGGGAAGCCAGTCGTCGAACATCGTTGACATCACGAGAAGTCATCGGAACGCAATCAGTTTTGCGTTCTCGATCATCAATTAGCTCCTCGCTTCGTTATTATCGTTGCATTACGTCGCGAGTGCTTTTTCTTCGTACATCATGTTTTGGGAAACAGTCGCGGACCCTTGTGAAGTGTGCCAATGTACAAGGTATATATCGCCGTTATCAATGAATTTATAGTGCAGCTTGGTGATACGTAACGTGGTAGGTTCTTGTCGCTCGTTTCATCGCGATAGACGAGCCTGTGTTTCCGTACTTGTCATTTTGCGTTGTAGAAAGTGTAGAGATCAAGTTTTCTTTCGATCACTGAGACGATTCAATTTTTAATTTAGCTTATTTTCTCTAGTAAGGGTTCTAGAGTTAATTGGGTGATTTTCTCCTACGCGTAGATTTTGCTGTCACGATCATACGGTTGTGGTTCGAGTCCCGCCAAATTCTCGGAGCGAAATCGATGTAGGTCAAAATGTGGAAGGGAGTAATAAGGGCAAAGGTAGCAGTGCGCTAGTGTCGGTTTCTCTGGGACCTCGTGGGCCTGACCGTCAGTCAGGCCCGAACCTTGGAATGGGATAGTTCTGCGTTTCTCCCCCAGAGATATTTTTCGGTGAAAATCATTCAGAGTACTATATAGATTCCTAATCTCTATTCGCGACATCTTGATTGGCGCGAAAAAGAGCAATCTCCAAAAGTGATACGTTAAAAATCCTGTTGTTAGAAATAATGTATTCGCCGAGAAAAATAGCTGTAGAGGCGGGAAAAGTGTTTGGTGGATTTTCCGACTTGTTTCGGATATTGGTCTTCCGGAATTAAGAGTGTGCGTTATTTCTCTACATATTTTATGGCTAAGAACTTGATTGGCGTACGCGTGAAATAATTAAATACGAAATACCTTTATTTTCAAAGTAAGTCAAAATTCGTCAATCTTTGGAAGCAGACCGCTCTCTTCGAGGTTAGAATCGTGACGCAGACCGGAATAGTTTGAGTTTGTTCATCGCAATCGCGATCACCACTGGACAGGTTGGAACCACCGCTGTAACATGTTTCCCTCAATTTGTTTTTCAGGCTCTTCAAAAATGCCTTCAAAATCAAAGGTACTCCGGAAAACGCAGTGAAGCGCAAGCCAAAAGCGCGCCGACTTCTCGGGATGGCGTCACGACGCTTCTCCAGTCCCGGCACAGTTTCGCCATCTGCCGACAAGGAGAATGATAACAGTTTTTGCTCTCCTAACCGTGCCAGTCCGCAAAAGGTAAATATTGCAACAATACCAATACGTTTTTGCGCGTCAATTTCTTTTATCATTCGTCAAGTGTCTTTCGCCAAGCTGCTACAGCTTACTTTTGTGTATTGAGTCTCGTTATCCGAATACTCCAAGTTAAATTCGGTCATCCAATTCAAAATTGAGTTTCGCGTGTGCTCCCGCCAGAACATATTGCATTAGTAGTCGCGGGTATCGATTGATTCTATCTATCAAACCTTCCGAACGGTAAATAGGGGAGAAAAATAGTAGAATCGATTGGAATTATAAACACCTGCTCCATTCAGATCGTTATTCCACAAGGGAAATCTTAAGGTTTCCGGGTAATTTGCATGTGGCCGATACAAGCTCCCGATAATATATACGTCTCGCCTGGCGCGAATAGAAATCTTAGATTCGACCCATTAGACATTTTGGGATTTTCCATAATTAGAATCGACACCTTGCACATTTCGCTGCCGGCAGTTGGTTTTGACCGCTTGGTACATAGTCCTATTGGCCGTATTCCTCGGAACAGGAAACGCTGACTTAGAATATGGGCCGAGGGGGTGGTTGAAATGAATTGGAGCATCGAATCGCGATCTTGCAGTCGGAAGTGATAATGAATTATCAGGGGCCCAGCCGGGAACGATGCACCTGTCGAAGCTGCTACGGAAAATTCATGGTGACAATTGTCTCTTCCAGATATCCGGCAGTAACAATATGGAAATTCGCTGCCCATTGGAGGACTGCGATCCGAACAGTCAAGACAGTGGGTATGGGGCAAATTTTCTCGAGAGAGACGAGAAAACAAACCGCGATGGCTTCCGGTTCGCGGAGCCTCTTGCCGTGGCCCCACGAAGGATGTCCATCGATTCTCGAAGCCCTATGGCGTCGCCGGTTCGCTCGTCCCCACAACGAACGCGCAATACTCGACCTTCCCTCTTCCGTAGTCTATCGTCCGGATACGAGAGCATGGACGACGGATTCAACGATCTCATAGACATTGACACCTTGGAGGACACGACCCAGCTGCCCAATGGCATTTCGAGCTTACTCTCCGGTCACATCCACTCGGGCCCAGAAGCATCTCCGGAGCCATTCGTCGCAACCACTCCTGAATCGAGTCGTACAAAATGTACAAACCTCAGGCGTTCGATCTCACTGCAGAATGAGAGGCCGAGGAAGAGCATCGGCAGCGGTGGCGGATCTGGCTTCTCCAAAGTGCGATCTTGCCTCTTCCGATCTCCAAACGCGAGTTCGTCAACCGCGCGTTTGGGTTTCGAAGACAACGCTAGATCAGTGGTTAGCCCAGCATCCTCCTTCGACTCTGTCCTTGACTGCTCGCCAGTCAGAACGTTTAAGCGACCCGAACCACCGGTCGACGAGAGTCCGAAACTAGTCAAGAGATCGAGGCGTTCGAACAGTTACGTAGACATGATTGAGACGAGTCCATTGCGAGCCGAGACGAAGCCAATTTTGCAGAGAAGCTTATCGGAATCGGAAACCCATGCACACATCAAGTCTGCCATTCACCGCAGTACCACCGACTCCGACCTGACTGGGGACTTCAGTAAGCCTTGTGTACTCCCTTTGGCTCTTGGTCAACACGAAGATCTTAAATCAATCTCAACCGACACTTTGGCTGGTCTGATCCGCGGTGAATTCAAGGACCAAGTTCACTCGTTTAAGATTGTCGACTGTCGTTATCCCTACGAATTCGACGCTGGCCACATTGCCGGGGCGGTTAACTTGTACAGCAAGGATCTTATCGAGCAAATACTTTTGGATCCTCTGACCAATGCACCGGAGATCCAGCCAGATTCGAACAAGCGGAACATCCTCGTCTTCCACTGTGAGTTTTCATGGGAACGCGGGCCAAATCTGTCGCGTTTTCTGCGAAATCTTGATCGTCAGAAGAACAAGGAACACTATCCAGCTTTGTACTATCCGGAGATGTATCTGCTGCATGGTGGCTACGAGCAGTTCTACAGGGAGCAAAAGTATCTCTGTTCACCGCAGGGTTACCGACCAATGAGGCATCCCGATCACGAGGCAGATCTCAAGCAGTTTCGCAGCAAGAGCAAGAGTTGGCAGGGCGAGAAGACCAGGGTTACTGGCCTCACGACAAGGACCAATCTCAAGCGGTTAGGTTTCTAAAGTAACACGATTCTCGCGTCGATTCCTCCTTCTTTATTAAGAACAGGAATCGACGTCGTCAAAACACTGCCATATCGTATAGTCGAGCATAAATGTGCAAAAAAAGACGATTGCGATTAATTATCGTGGTGATGGTATTACATTCACGCACCACACATACTTAAAAAAAGTATTATTGAGCCGTATATCGACGAGTCTTTTGTAAATAGGTCCTACAGCTTTCTCCTCAATCATTTTCTCGAGGAGAGGACCCACTGTTAGTCGCGTAACAAATTCTAGTACAAGGAAACGAAAAGCGCTTAATTTAATGGATCGTTGCACTATCAACGATTACTACAATAACAATAACAATGACAAAGACCAGGACGATGATGACCGCGACAGCTTAAAATTTGTTTGACCGCGCCGAGATTCATCGATGTTGTACATAAAGCCGCAACTATATCGTTTAGTACTTTAGTGTAAAAGTTGTTCAGTGACCGTTCCGCGCACGCGAAAGATGCGATACGTGTCGATCGAAATTCTAGACTGCAATAATAACCATCGTTGACTCGCCGATGCGCAGGAACGAAGAAATTAGGTTGCGTTGCGTGACTAGAAGGGTGGTGAGGCGCTTTTAGAAGTTGTTCAAGTTGATAAATGCATTGTGTGTCTTCGGGCGGGCATCCCATTGTGTACGCACTTCCAGCCAGTACTGCGTCTGAATCGACCCCTTATGCTAGTCCACGACGCTACCTCTGCGAGGTACTTTATAGCGCCAAAGTCTTACAATTAGCGTACATATGGAAATACATAGAAGTTTATATATAAAGATGATATTTTTGAACAGGATATACTATTGAGCGAGAATTACGGGCGAAAGTTTATCAAAGAAAATTCGTCAATCTGAGTGAATCTTTCGAAAAGTGCAAATTCTTCGGTTGTTATACACAAAATAGTCTTATGTTGTACAAGGAATAATGTATAATATAATGTCTCATGGAGAATAGATCTGTTCTATTGTATATAAATAATCACAATACTTCCATCATATCCGTATTTTCCACCATTTTACTATTTTTTTTTTTTTTTTTTTTTTTTTTTTTTTTTTAACTATTATAGCAGTTAGCTACATCGCGTACTTGACGTTTACATGTCGCAGAAACTCCATGTAAACTATGTTACTCGTGTGACACCACCGGCGAGATATAAGTGAAAAGAAATCGTCAGAGGTAATACGAATTGTTCGTTTAGTTGTAATTCTAACTACCGAAGCGCTGTAATGTAGTGCTAGATTGGGTCGACAACGTCGGGTCGCTACTACAAAGTGGTAATGGGACCCGAAATCGTTCTAAAGCTCAATTTACATGACCTAGAGATATATCGAATACGAGATTTATTCTATACCTCGTTCGTCTGTGTTAATATGTAGTGCAAAAGACGATCTTCATATTTATTACTTTAAGTACATTATGCGTTGTAAATATGGGGCGAGTCATAGGTTTTCTTCGCGGATCATGGAAATCTTCGACGTAGGCATCTTGCCGGCTTAAAAATGATAGAAACTACATTTATTTCTTTTCTAAAGAACTCACTGCATACAGTATTCTCGTGGGATGGCTGAGGGATGATCTTTCGGTATAAATATATATACGGCAATGAACACACTCAGACACATTCAAAATTATTGTACCCTCAATATATAAACATTATAATTCCTGAATGTCTCGCCCAGCAGTGTATCGAAAGTAACTGCGAGAATGAAGGAGAAAAGAACAAAATTACAAATGTTCAACATTGCTAGTAAACCAAAGTAGTATGAGTTTGCATTGTATGCTTTAGTTCACTCTCTACACCAACTTCTTTGCTTCGAAAAAACTCTTCAAATGTCTCATCTGCCAGAAACCCATCACCAGGAGAATGCAGATTTGGGTAATCGACCACCAGAAAACTCTATGGTGAGTGCTCTCGGATGTTTGTCTAAATCTTTCCTCTCGGTACTAAAAAAAAAATGAAAGGAATATTATACAAAAAACGAAAAAGTAATGCTTTTAACGCCAAATGATACGTACCCTCTGATAATTCTGCTCCTTAGTTATCTGCTCCACCTGGTCCAGCAATTGTCTGATTCTTAATTGCAGCTCCGAAAGCTTCTCTTTCTGCGCTATGTTGGCATAATCGATCGCGTGCTCGCCAACTTGAATATCCAAATGTACTCTCTGTGGAATATTTCAGTATCTTAGGAGTACCGTTTAAACGAACGTTTCAAAGAATATATGGCTGAGACTAGTACCAAATAAGTGCCGCTAAACCAAGAACTGCTATTGGAGTATAAGCAGATGACGTGTTCACCAGGAGTGTGGGACGTAAAGGAAATTCGACCTTCCGAGCTGTACACTCTGGAGAGAATAGTTTTGTCATCAGGATCGCGTACTTCCACGTGCATTCCAATGCCAGGGTTGCTAGCCACAACCCCACGTACATGGGGGTCATACATTTCAACCTTGTAGTTGACTGGCGGGTAAGAAAATAAAGATTTAGTGATTTGAGAGAAGATTCGGTATCAGGTTACCCGGCAGTGTTCGACGTCTGTCAAAATAAATATAATTCTTACCGAGAACACTAGTTTCATCTGGAATCTCTTCGATAAAGCATTTTTTCTCGGTCTCGCCGATGTGAAAGTAAAGTCCCGTGCCGAACTCGAGAATGCACAGGAGCACGAGTAACACGCCTGTGTGCCTTATCATGATTCTGATATTTGAGTGCTTTCAATAGCACCGTCTCGCAGAGAAACTTAAATTAGGAGAAATATTCCACGAGGAACTTCGGGCTACACACACGTCACCTTCGAAAACAATCAGTGGGTCTGCTAAAGTTACGTGGCGCCACCGGCATTAGCGCCATCGATAGTAGAACTAATCGCGATTATCGAAGAAAGACAAGAATCGAAACGCGACAGTAGATCTGCTCGAGCTATCGGTCGTCGTGAGTCGTGAATCGTGAACCAATGTCAACTGTTGTCAACATCCAAGATGGACGTCACGCTGTTGGTGTCGGTGGCCCTATTAATCGTCCTGCTCCTCGTAGTTTGCACGGTTTTCCTTAAAAGGCGATCCAGTGAGTGATGCATCACTTCTTCCTCGAGTTGTCTCTTAACTCCATTCACCCAGATCGTACTAGCACTTTTTTCTATTCGACATCCGGCAAGCCATTAATAACCTTTCAATTTGTTTTGATCCAGATGTTTTGACATTTCGGACTTACAGGACATGTGCGAGATTTTTACGCGCAATGACTAACTTTACACCAGAAAAACATGTTTATTCGAATTATTGCATAAATTAAGATGCTTTGTCTCATGCATTTATTGCGCGTAATTCAAATCTCATGTCGAAGACTCGCACGATTCGTCGGTAATTTCGATTTAATGCCGATGTGATTGACTTTAGGTGCACGAACGGATCGAAAGGGTCGGAATGAACCGCAGGAGAGAGTGCCAGCGGCGCGACAAGTGCGAAGGGCAGCTGGACAGAGGGGCGCACGGCGACGCATGCAAGCAAATGCAAACTATCAGGCGGACGACGAGGACAATGACTCGGGCAACGAGGCGAACGACGAGTCCACCGATAAGCCTGACTCGACCGATCTCAAGATCGGCGCGAAGAAACGCGCGAAATTGGCAGCGAAAGCAGAGAAAAAACTGCAACGAGAAGTAGCGGAGAGAGAGCGCGAGGAACGCAAGAAACGGGATCAAGTACTGCAGGAGCAAAGGGACAAGCAGTACGAAAAGGAGCGCGTGGAAGAATTGAAAAAAGAAGAGGAAGAGAAGAAGGCAAGAGAAGAGAAGGAACGCAAAGAACACGAAGAGTATTTGAAAATGAAAGAAGCGTTCAGCGTAGAAGAGGAAGGCTTCGAAGAGGAAGATAAGGAAGGAGAAGAGAACTTGCTTCAGGACTTTATAGATTATATTAAGCAACAGAAGGTAGTCATCTTGGAAGATCTGTCCGCAAAGTTTGGACTGAGAACACCTCAAGTAATTGAGAGGATTCAAGAACTACAAGCTTCAGGTTCATTAACCGGAGTAATCGACGACAGAGGAAAATTTATATATATTTCTGAACGAGAGCTCGAAGCTGTTGCCAAGTTCATTAAGCAACGTGGTAGGGTTAGTATTAGCGATTTGGCAGAGAGCTCCAATCAATTGATAAATCTAAATCCAAACAGCAGAAAGGAAACGGTAGAAGCTAGGTAATGCGAGCCCTCCGATTCCTTGGGTTCTCTGCTCCACATGGATTTTGCCATAAGTGATTTTCACGAGAGCTTCTAATGCGTAGCTGCAATATTGTACAATAATACTGTTATAATAAAGTCATCTTGTATATTGTCTGTTTTTCCAAAGACTGGTGCATCAAATTATTTGCACGCAACACATTTTTTAGCCCGAATTTTTTGTATCTACGACGCCACGTAATCACGGCGGAACAGCTTGTATATACGTATACAAGTATCCCTACTCGTATCGATAATCGCTAAACGGACGATTACACTGGTTGTTTATCGCATCGAGCCAGATGGGTTTTTACCATTGGATATTTCACGAATTTCGCAAGATCCTGATGGTAGAAAGTGTCTTTGGCGTTCTAAGCCCCGTTATAACTCCGGTTCGTGGAAAGTATACCGGAGATTACTCTGGTAACGCTAGTCCATGGACACCAACACACATTGGGGAATGATTTTCTACAGTTTCTACACGATAGTTGTCGAAAGAATATTTCGGACAGTGGTAGATTCGCGTCAGGGACGAAATTGACGATGCGCCTTCCTGACGACAGAAGGAATCGATGTTGCATCAGATTCTAGTTTACCTTAAGCTGCAAGCTACGTGCGTTATTTCTTATTTTCCCCTGAATGTATAATTTATTCCGGCGGGCACGGCACCAGTGCAAATCAGCAACCAGCGAGAAGAAAGAAATTAGCAATGTTACTACGTTCCGCTCTAAGCTACCCGTTTTCCGATTATCGCATTTTGCACCGACAACAACACAGTGCACATTGCGCATTTATATTGTACCTATGCAGTATAGAGTAGAGTGCGTCAAGAGACAATTGTCAATATAGATCTTGGAAGAGAGAAGAAAATCCGATCTGTTAGATCTACGAGTTTCGTGATGTACGCGTGCAGACAGCGTTCCGGCCCTTTAGTACCATTATGTGTCCCATTCTTCACCCTAAAGTTAGTTCAGCAGCCACGACGACTCATCCAAGGTTTCGGATTCCTTGCCTGAGCGACTTCCAGTTTGTTTTCGGACCAAGGATCATCGGCCTCCGCCACATCTTTTCGAGGTCGACGGAAAACATTATAAATTTGCGCTTGCCTTCGAATTTCACTGGCGCAAAGTTTCCGTCCGTGATTTGCTCTTCGCGCGATCGAGGCAACGAACTACGAACACATACGTCTATGCTTTCGTTAAGTCACTTCCCACTGGCGAGGCCAAAATTCTACGTGACTTATGACACGTTCGGCTTTGAGTGATTTGCGATCGACCAGGGGACGATAGATGTAAACAAGAAGTTTCACCAAATTTATTCCGACGCTAACTATTACCGAGAGAAAAATAAATCTTGATATTAGGATGATTATCGAATTCTCGACCGATAAACGAGTACTGGAACCGATAACAGTCCTGTGGAGATTGCGGTACATTGGCATTAAAGGCCAAGTACGCTAGACTCACCTGAAAAACTCCATTAGATCTTGCGTATAAATTATTTATGAACGTATCAAATATCATTCTGCCGCAAACAAGCTCGCGATTCCCTGCGGGGAAAATATCGTAAACATAGAGCAACGACAACAAGCAGGTGTTCCCATACCTACGTATATCGAGTCATTGATTTGGATAGATCAGAAAAATCTGCCAAGAAATATAGAAACAGTTTTATTGAGAAAAAGTTTTTGAGGTTGAGTTTTTAAGGAGAATTTTTTTCATTTCGTACAATGATTACATTGGACTGAATTTCCTTGATTAGGTGCTAATTGCATACAGATATGATGGACGCCTCTAAGTTTTTGTATTTCAAGTCTGATCGAGGTACATTTGAAGAGAAGTATAAGTATCGAGAAATCAAGATCATAAGTATCCCCACTCAACGTGAGTTAGTGGTCAACGAAGAAGGGGATACCCAGGGACTATGTAAGAGCAGCGAAACCGTTCACGGGTCTGCAGTCTTCCTGGGGACTCCGTGAAACGCTTCATTCTAAATTTCGACGATCACCAATTCGGCCATCAAGTTTTATTCGTGTCTAATTCGAAATAAAGGAAAAGAAGGAAAAGATAATTCGAGCGTCCAACCAGCGACTTCTTATCGACAAAGCTGTCGTAGTGTTTCGAAGAAATTGACAAGACCTATGTGTCGATGAGGTGCAAGGTCTTAGATTGCCAAGGCAACTCCCCGTCGTTTTTACCCAGTGTCAGGTAAGCGTCGAACCTGAAAACAGGTTTCTTCTTACGTGCACTATCTTCGACTGATCCAGACTGATCCTTCCATCTGCCGTCTTTTCTATAACAATGACCCTGCAAAGGTTCATCTCTTCGCGAGTGAACTAACGGAATTAAAAACGATGAAGCACGAGAGATATGTATCGGCTTGATGAATTTTTCATGCGGTAGATTATTTTAACTGAAAAGAAGAAACAAAATATTTCGATAGTAGTTTGAAGCATATTAAGTGGATGCTTACAAGTTTTTGATTCCAAAGGTCGCGCGGATGTTTTCTTTGACATTTGCCGCGGTCATTAACCGACTTTTACGTAAACTCGTGGTAACAATGTTCGAATCTCTTCTCAGGTTAGCGAAAAACCTCCGGACTCGCAAAGGGAGTAGACGCGGTAACGCTGGAAATCGGTTGGAGTTACTAGTCTTGGTCCATTTACATCACGTGCCGTAGAGTAAGTACATGTATAAAGCCTCGAGAAACACGTGCTACGACTGCTACGTCGACAAGTTTCGCAGTTTTCAGAAATGTATGGACTTTTCTCTGTAGGGGTGAACAAGAGAAGTGGGAACTTTGCGCTGGCGGCGAACGCAGAGTCTACGTGTATTCAGTAGTAAATTAAATTCGCTGCCTCCGAACCATTGCTCACCGCTGTTTACTGGCCAAGATTAACTAGCATTCCCACTACAGAAGTAATCGAAGTAGCAACTGAACAGGAAAAAACCGGGTCAACATGGTGCATACCAACATCACCCCGCCTCTAATTAATACACCGTACCAAGACGCAAAGTACGTAAATCAATTTATGTACACTGATGATTCACGATCATTTGTGACATTTATCTTGTAACATTGCAGGAAGGGTAAAAGCGATCGTCCAGTGTCGTCGACGCAATCATTGCGGGCCCCAAACAAGAACGACAAGTATGGATCTTGGGGTCCGGTTTATAAAAACAGAGAGAATTTCGTCGATATGCACCACTGCTGATGCTCTCCCGACGGGAGCATTGGGCGGACATCATCACCGGTTAATGAATGCAGGCTCACTATTACGGATCACGACAGGATTACCAAATTCCTCGCGAATACGCTCGGGATGACATTTGTCCTTCGGGCGTGTTGCGATGAACCGAAATCTGAATTACGATGAATTGTTAATGCGATATTAGCCTATACCCTGTGGTGGCGTAACTTTCACGCGAAGTACGAATAAGCGAAGAACGATCTGGACGGATAGATCAAAAGATTCTGACTGACAAATTCAATTGTGATTTTTAGGATTAATTAAGCGGCTAATTATACGTGTGGAGCTCCATTCGAAAGTTATTGGTTCTCGTGTAAAAATATATATGAAATTCACTGAAAACACTTTGGCCTATTCGTATCGTTTGACTGACTCGATCCTCTTGTCATTCATATTCGCCTTCGCGTGCTCAAAGTTACACCACCATAATCTTATGCTTAATCCTCTACTAACAATCACATCAAGTACGTGGCATCTACTCTCGCCGCCGTGCGGACTTTGTCTTCCAAATGCTATTGTATGCATACTCCTCGGAACTCGATGCCATCTTGTCCATGAAATTTTCAGCGCAGTCTACAACAAGTTTTTTGAGAAACAGTCAAAGTCTAGGACAAGGGCAAGTGGCTAATATTCTTTTTCTTTTGAATTGGCCTTAACAGCGGTAGCAATGGTTCGGAGATTTATCGATCATGAGTTTATATTTTCTATTATTATTATTATAATTATAATTATTATTATAACTATTATCACTATCGGCACGCTTTTAACTTACTCTATGGGATAATGGGCAGAATTTTATATTACGTTTAATTGGCATCGCAATTAAACATGGGGTGGTTGAATAAATAAAATAAATCTACTGAAGCAGCTAGCAGCAGAAATTAAATTGTAAGCGGAACACGGGTTACACAGTTCGAACGATTGCGTTACCATTTTGCGTTATTACATCAGGATTTTTTCTACCTGACAGACAGTTTTTGTCGTCTTAGAGAAACCTAGAGGCAGAAGACCACCTACCGTGGCTTCCGTTTAGCTAAAGATCAAAAAACTCATAGAGACAAAGCTCGAGAGAAAGAGTGTGTGTATTTAGAGCTAGTTCCGGCGGACGTGCAATTCCCGGACAACTCAAGAAAGAATTCAGCGAACTCGAGTATCCATACAGACACAACTATCATTCCCACACACACAGCCCAGCCTTGTTGTAAATATGTATATGCAGCTGAGCATGTGCACATAGTAGTTGACCGACAAGTGTAGAAGAAAGGTTTTCGCAAATAAATCTCGTTTTTAATCCAAATTGATCGTTTGGTGATCGTTTGGTGATCGTACAATTCGGGGAGTAATAAATCGCGCGGTTTCGCAAGTAGCTTCTTCCGGCCACGGGTCAGACACTCGGTAAGCGATGTTTCCACCCCGAGCACTAGAAAAGTGGGAGCAGCAGGCGCGAGTACCAGAGGAAAGGTGGTGGGGAAAGCTCGCGAAGAAAGAAAAGCATGTCGTCCAAGGGGAGTTTTGAGCTGAGTCGGAGGGCGAACAGGTCGAGGATCGCGTCAGTCAGTAAAGACACGTTGCTCCACACGGTCGACCTCTCTGAATGGGGCGTCCTGACGAACCAATCAAAGGTCACCGTGGCCATAGGAGCACCTAGTCCGACACTTAGTCCCGTTTACTATTTATTTCTTTTATTTATTTATTTATTTATTAATCGCTCGTCCCGAGCGCAACACGCTCCGGTGAAGTGTGCGAGTGCCTTTCAAGTCCGAAGAGGAGGTAAAGAGAACGCGTGGAACAGCAGGAATCAAAGTCGACGGCCCTGACAACACAGCTATTTCGAGGTTGCGAGACATCACAAGTAAGCTATTGTTCAACACTTTCATACGCGTATGACCTTTCCATCTGGATCTGTCAATTTGGTTGCTACCAAAACCTTCTTGGGGATTTCCTATTCTAAAGTATCCTACTTTAATCGCGACGTCAAAACAAAGGCGCGTTCTTCGTAGCACTCGCGAATCTCGGTTTTCCTCACAACAATTTTTTCCTTATGGTTGTGATTTTGATTGAGCTACGCTCTATGTATTGTGTACTAGAGATACTCGGACACCAAGGTTACAATAACAGAGTTGTAGTGCAGGGTGTGACCGTACGATTTGCCATTTACTATGTACAGGAATTATGCTCAAGGAAATCCGGTCCGTTTAGTTATCTCTAATAACAATGCTGCAAACGATTCGACTCATTCTACGCGTACTTAACGTTTCGATGCGTTCTATTCTACTGTATAGTCTATACATACGCATACTGTACACATGTATAGTGAAATGGGTATTTTCACCCGACATTCTTTGCGGCGATTTCTCCGCATTAGTTCGTCCTGCCACGATTGTTCTACATTGGATTTTTCTCAGTTTTCCTAATTGAGCGCAAGGAAAACAATATTAAGGAGGCGCTAATGCCGCTTGGGGTGTCTCGGGCGGACCGGAAATAGAGCTTCCTTTATCCGCGCGAGGATCCCTAGGCTTGACGAGGAAGAAGGTCTCGTTCGCGCGTCGGAGGGCACCCGTCACGTCTAAATCCTGATGCTCCTCTTCTGGCTTCCCTTCCTCCCCCTGTCGATGGCAATACTCGTTGCATCCGTAGGTGCACGGGGACGCTATTTTTATCGGGCAGTCAAGAGAAACACGCGCGACACCCTCCCGCGAGTGGGAGACTAGGCTCGTACTGGATTCTCTCTAGCAGCCAAATGTCCCCTTTCCAGCTTCCTCTCATTGGTAGCGCGTGCTCGCACCCAATCCCCGAATATCGACTCATTGGATGACGTCCTCGGAGAAAAATGACGAATGGCCCGATGGCACTGTTCCACTTAACGCGTTGAAGTCCGGGACCAAAAGGGTCGGCGAGTCGCAGTAGATCCGTACGATGCCAGACTCCTTTGGAAGTTTGAGCAACCGAAGACGAACGACTCTTTATTTTTGTTATTTCGCTGATTGACAAGTTCGACTTGGAAATGTAGCGTGTACACAAGTACACGTTGGTGCCAGGCGTGCGTGCACGTGTTCGTCATCCTGTGTCGCCGCTCGCGTGCCCTACATTAGCGCAGCTCCCCCTATCACAAGGGAGGCACGAGACAAGACTTGGTAAAAAAACGTGGAAAAAGTTGCAAGGACCCTCGCCTTGGAATAGGGAGCAGAGTAGATAGTTCTATATTTGTTCGCCGGAAAGGTAGATGCACTCGTGGTCGATGAAGCATTTCTATCGGTGGTAGGGTACTTCCTTCCTCATTGGCAGCGAAGCCGATGGGGAAGGTAGTCCGCGTGCCAGGGATGCGATTTGACGCGATCCTCCTTGGGAACTAAATATAACCAGGAAGTAATGTCAGTGGCAATTTAGGTACGTCCTCGTCACCTTCTGGCCGCACCGCGTGCATAAACCACGTGGTAATAGGGCTAAGCCCCCCCAACAGTGGGTCCGACCGCGTTATTGCATCGGCTTGCAGGCACGTGCTTCCACGTTTCCTTGCACGGGTGAATGCAGGCGCGCGTAGGCGTAAGGGACCGAGAATTAGTACGCGGCAGCGTCGAAGGCGTCAAGGGTGTCATCCGAGTCTCTCGTAGGCTTCACGGGTTCGTTCAACCCAGTCTGGGTCACATCGCGAACTATTGCATTCGAGGATCCAGGAAAATTTATTAGCCCTGGAACACGAAACTAACCAAACTATCTTACTCTTACGAAATTTCCACCACAGACACCCCAATTCGGGGTGCACCACCTTAACGCGTTGATCGTAATTTTACCCATATTTAGGAGACAGCTCTATTCTTGCAACTGGCAGATCTCTACAAATGGCTTCCCCCATCATTTCGTAGACTCGAGGAATTTAGTGTCATTCTCGTAGATAAGGCAGAGACAATTTCTATTTATCTTGTTGCGCGTAGTTGAGAATAATAATAATATCGGGGGAACAAGTATTCCCTTTCTCCCTTTCTTTGCCATGAGAACTCATTGACAGGATCTGGAATAAAACGGATGCTAACATATCCTGTCCCTCAAGTCCCACGGAATTCTGCAATTATAAAACCCGCGCCTGACTGACAATGAGTAAATTATTTCGTCGATTAACTTAATTATTCAATTCTCGGTGTTTCGCATCAAAAAGCTGACTACGCGAATCTGTCTCTTAGAAGTTGATGCCTCGGCGACTGTTTAGGTCGCTGTCTCTCCGCTAAGCTGCCGCTAAGCTGCCGCTCGCCACTGGCAATGAATTGCTACCATTCCCAGCCACTTAGTCGGTCGCACTGCACTCTCTTCCGAAATTTTTCCGACGGTTCTATATTTGATCTCGGCCTGGAACACAGTGGCAGTGGAATTTCCGCAATGGCCTTTTTGCGTGAAAGAGTGTGCTCTATCCTATTTCTAAGCCGAGCATCGAGCCCCGAACGATACGATTCCGTTTCACAAGGCGCCGCGCCGTTCGTGCTAGTCTCGGAGAGAAAAAAAGGAAAAAATCGGTGATTTCCTCTTGGTTCTCGAGAGAACGGAAAGAGAGAAAGGAAGGCTGGCACAGTGGGGAGAATGTGCCCTAATAATAGACGAATTCTTTTTCTTCCTTTCCTTCCGTAATTGGTGAGGGAGTCTCTCTTCTGGGATTTACCTGCACAAAGTCACTTCACCCTCGAATTTCCATCGAAAATCCGATTAACCGAGATCGTAGAATTTCCGGCGAGATTCGAGGACTCGCATCTTCGAATGCGTCTGCTCCGAAAATACCGATTCTTCGAAAAGGTTGGAAAAATCGACGTCCATGAAGCGCAGTCTTCTGCTTCCGTTTTGTTCCAAGTATACCATCACGGCCAGACCCCCCGCGAACGCAAAGGCGTGGTTACGTCCACCAGTTCGGTTAAACGTGTACATGCGTGTATATGCATGGACATCCGTTCCCGTGGTGCACGTGTGCGTATAACGCTCCTCATTATTTTCGTCGACATTGTCTATTGGATCAGGCTGGCGCGTCGAAAGAAATTGCAGACACCGTCGCGTTGCATTGTTCGAATTGTCGAATGAATTACTCGAACCGGATAAAATCTTAGGTGGATGAGATCGTTAATCGTGGCAGGTAGTTATTCCCTCACTCGTGAGTGTAATACCGCGTGTCGTTAGAAGCATTTGCATTAGAGGAGGCGCGATATGCATTGTCCCGAGCAGAATGCCGCGTGTGTGAGGACAGCTGACGGATCCTTCGGCATAAGTAGCAGCGACATTTGTTCGGTGATCGCATCTCGGAAGAATGACGTCTACCGGTGCGTCGAGACGGCGGCGGCGCTCGCGCCACCCGAAATAGACACCCCGTATTCTGACCTCGAGAGCACGACGCGTGGACGCAGCATCACGAGGAAGACGCCTTGCTTCCCCTCGGCCGATGAAAAACAAATTATTTATCCCGACGACAAGAAGGAAAGCCGCCCCCTTCGACTCGCGATAACACGAGGCGAGCCTACGCATTCCAGAAATACTGCATGCGGATAGTCATACGGAGAGCGATCGGGCAGATCGGGGGACTGGTAAAGCGTGTTCTCCGCGATTGAAAGGTGTAGAACAGATCTCTATCTACCGAATCTACTCGATGCCCGCGGGACTTACAGAACGATACACGAGCGACATAAGAATCGTAGACCCAATTGATATGCTTCGCGACTGATGGAGTATGATCGAGCTATACCACGGGCCTCGTAATTCTCATTTCTGTGCCATGTCGGTAATACTGAGCTCGTGGAAAGGAACGATTGGAAAGCCGCTTGCGGAACGCATGCAGATCACGTCTACCTCCTTTTTTCCACCTACTAATGCGCCTCGGGGTTACATAAACTTGGATTTACATGATCTCACGATTCTGCAGACACAGTGCACCGCGCAAGTGCACGCTACTTACTCTCTTTCCCTCACGCAGGATAATTCGAGCTTTGTCTAGTAAACTCGCTTGGAACACCCTGACCGACGAATGTTTTTCAAGGGGGTCGCATGCCCCCACGTGTGCCGCGACGTGTTTGGGTTGGGTGTCGGGGGAGGCCCGAGGCCACATGCCCTGGATAACGAGGAACACGCGGGATATCGCGGGATAACGCGGGCAGAGCCTTTCAACGGGGCCGAGGAGCAAATAAACTGGGTTTCAGCCAATGACTCGTGCTTTGACCCTCGATCGTAGCTCTCGACTATCGACTCTCACCCCTATTCCTCACGCTCGATTTCCATCTTGCATCCCGGATAACCAGTCGGAGTTACGGTAGTTTCGCACGGCTCGTTCAGAGTCGGTGCAATACTTTATAAAGTTAATGTATGCGGGATAAAGCGTACTGCGAAAGAGCCAGCTCCGCGATGAGGTTTCACGGAACGGCATTTCACGGGACGTTGCCTTGAAGCAAGCCGACTCAATCCCGCGATCCTATACCCGATAACGGTATTAATAACGAGCAGCGCAGTGAACTATTTATGCGCTGCATAAAATGTAGTTTACCGCCCTTATTGACGCGAGAAACCCAACTGACCAGCCCTCGCACGACGAACAGCCCAACGATGGAATTTAGTAGTTTCTTTATTATCGAAAATTCGTCAAGGTTTATTGAGGGATTATCGAGAGACAGGCGCGACACAACGCGCTTAGATGCTTATAGACCCGCGGGCAGGATGCTCTTTCGGCAAAAATCCACGGAAATCCCTGCGATGACTATATTTGGCAGTCTGACTCATTGGGGCCGCTTTGCGGGCGTCGCGCGCGCTTTGAATTCTACCGCGCGAGACATCGCGCCCATCGCGTGTACCGCTATTTCGTTTTCTACGCCAGCTTTCGTGCGCGACTCTGCTCGACGTCGTACGATTCCTCGTGCATTCTCCGCCTGCTACTTTGTCGAGGCACTCGAAATACATTTTCTACCTTGGCGACAAGGAATCCACGGCATTAACGGACTAAAGTACAGGTGTCTTTTCTGTTTGCAGGTCAATGGCGGATGCAGTATTAAGGGATCGAAGGGCGTAATTAAATTGATACAAGATGAGATCACGAGACTCCATCGTCTACACCCCCGTCTCGCTGGGTCCAGATACGGACGACGAAGAGACCTTAGTCAATGCCGAAGTTTACGTTAATGGTAAGACTAAACAAATCCTTTCGTTCTTTGTTTTCTTCGACAACGTCCGAACCGCGAGACCTGTCCCAACGACAAATCCTTATGAACTTTGCCAAGTTAGAAGTTTGCAGCGTGTAATTCTGGTTGTTGGTTCATTTAAATGGAAGGAGAGTGTAGTGTACGCTGGTATATAGGTACCAGCTTACGGTAAGACCGTCTACGCGAAGATTTATCACGGGAGCCTCCGTTTCTCCGTTGTTGAACCGCTGCCAGGGTGAGTGGCCCCTGGGATAGGAAGCTTGCGGTCGCCGCGCCGTGCCGCGCCGTGCCGCGCCGTCGACGAAAGACTCTCGGCCTTATCTTTATTCGATGTTTAATGTTGCCGAACGACTCTTAATTACGTTTTGTGTCGTATTTTTACGGACGCGTGTTGCGTCCGGACGCATTTGTAGACGGGCTCTGCGAGAGTGAGTCTTGCTCGTCGCCGCGCCTTTCTAGCATCATAACTCAAGGATTATCGGAGCCGATACGTTCTACGTTGATACTATTCGAGAGATACAAACCTAGCTCGTCATATCGTGCGAGACTTTATTGCGTGCGTGCGATTGTGCAATTAGAGTCTTCGCGTTTGTCGAATAAAACGCGATATCCAATCGAGCTTTCCGCTCGTCCGACTCCCACTGGATTCATTAATTAGAGCGATTCGTTATTTCATTATTACAAGTGCGATACTCGTATCCCGAGAGTATTCCTGACCAAGACAAGCCGGATACGATTGGCACTTTCGTCGGGCGAGGAGAATTCTGAGTCTCTGACTCAGAACGCACACCTACACCTACACGACTTCCGAATTCGAAGTTGGTGCCGGTGGTAATGCACGTACTCACTTACGTAGGATACGCGGAGGCGTGCCGTATGTACGCAATATTCGAGAACCAGCCGCGTCAGGCTCCGTTTTTGGCAATGGCATTACCACCGAATCCGCCTGCTTCCATCGATACAAATAGCTAACTCGATCATCTTTAACGAGACGCTCGTCTTGCAAGCACTTTCACGATTCAGGATGCAATCGAGTTGCGAGTGACACGATTCGGGTTGCGAAGGGTGGAAGGGATCCAATTCGCCAGTTCGCCAATTGACAGTATGTACTAAAAATTCTGCAGACTAACGTCGGAGAGTGATTGGCGATACATGTGAAAGTCGATCTTAATTTGCATGCATTCATTGTCGAGGCAAGAATATGGCATTTGTCGAGTCGCCGCGCCGGATCGCGGAGGAAGCGGCAGAGGAGTAGTAATAACGGCATTAGCCGTAAGATCGACAGCGAAGTACACTCGATAAGTTTTATCGGAATTGGCGCCGTCTGGCATTTCTATTAATTTCCTCTCGATTTCCACTCGACGAGTCGCCAGTCGAAGCCCTGGCCGTAAAAAATAATCGGGTGAGCGCGTATTAGCCGATTATTAGGTGGGCACAAGTGGCTGGAGTTAGAATCGATTTCCTAGACGACCTAGACGGAGAAAGTCGTCAGGATAGAAAGCATCTAGCACTGTAATTACGAGCACCGTAACTTTTGAGAGTCATTCGTGCGCTTAATTAAACCGGCTACGTTCTGACTCATTCTACGTGTCATCTTTCCGCGTTTCACGTTATGTTTCCATCTAGCTTCGTATTTTTCTTCCGATATCTTTCTTCAATAACTAGAAAGTTGTCCGGTTTCACAGCGTTGGATTGTTTTCTGTTTTCTGGTACTCCGAATCCTCGGCAATCTAGCTATTGTATCAACGGTACGAGTGTATTGAGAAGGAAGTGCAGCCTTCGTGATTTCGGACTCTCACCCTTTCTGCTGGCAAGGCGAAATGTTGGTCCCGATTAATTTCTTTTCGTGTAGCTCGATCGGACTACCGATTGGATATTTAAGCGCGGCGCGGTGCGGCGCGGTGCGGCGCGGCGCGGCGGGGTGAAATTTCGCTGCTGTAAGAGGTTTGGTGCAAAGAGGAGGACCACACCTCCAATGTTTTGCATCGAGTCGTTTAAAAGGAACTATCCTCATTCCTCGCTCGATCCGCGCGTATTGGCTTTCTCCCTCTCTCTTCGTCTCTATCTTTCTGGCCGTATGCCGAACACGTAGTGGACGCATGCGACGTACGTAGCGAGCCACATAAAACGACGAGACCATACTTCTCGGCGCCCTCTGGAGATCGACGATCTCGAGCACGTATAATCCTCCGGCGAAAAAAAAGCTAGCAGCCGGAATACACGGTACACGTGTGTGCTTGCGTACGCGCCAGGTAAGAGATGGTAATCGTAGAACGTCTCTGGACGTCTTGGGACGTCTTGGGACGTCTTGGGACGTCTCTCCTGCACGTTACTGCCAGCCACCGATCGTAACGAGCCGATCCACAGGCTTTTTCTTCCTTCGTGGGAATCGAGAGATAATACGGCTTCTTCTTCTTCTTCTTCTTCTTCTTCTTCTTCTTCTTCTTCTTCTTCTCCCTCGTCGCTTCAGGTCGCCGTGAAAACGAAAGCAGCCACCTCTCGGTGGAAGATGCTGCCGCGCTCCACTTTCCAAATTAACGAGTCGCGATAAATCTCGAGTGGTACAGTGCTTTTGGGCTCGAAATTAATATTTCGCAAGCTACTGCTGCCGTTCGAGTGGATTTTTGCATTGGGTAACAAAGGTCCCCAGGCTTTTGATCGCACGTTGGTCAGAGACCCTGTTTCGGATCGCGCGTGATCGTGTCTTCACAATAGTCAAATTACGTCACGGGTGGTGAACCAATGCTACTATAGCCAATCGTAACCATATTTCTTCCAGCGGACGTGATTGGTTGCCGTGAACTTTTCGGAGGATACTGACAGCAGTCCTCAACCGCAGCCATTTATCTCGTACGCTAATGTTTATCATCCGCGATTTCTCGTTCTTTAATGTGGCGTAAAAATGAGAAGCAATTATTCGGGGCGTACCTTGAGCGTGAACGAGGCAGGATATTGAGATCGACGCTTAATGCTACCTCTTGGCAAAGTGCTTTAACGCGATCTTAAAGGTCTGCCAAAGTTTTTGCCACCGAAAGTGGGCACCTGTAAAATTTAATTAACCGTCTTGGAGTAGGATGACGAGTGCTCTATAATGTTCGTGGTCAGTAGCGGCGCTAATTACGTGAAAATTATATGGCATTCGGTCAGTTAATACATACCAGTGGCATAAATGCTCATTGTACGCTCACTTCGGCTTTGACTCGACGACACATGTACAAGGTGTTTCTTCATACGTGGAAAGTGCAAATTACAGAGATAAATAAAGTATGTAAAAATAAGAAAAATCCGCCTGAGCAATAACTTTTCTCTGGAGAAGTGCAGTGTATGTAACTTTCGGGTAATTAGTTATCCGGAGGACACTGAGATCTCAAGATTAAATTAGTTCATAATCACTTGCCCCCATTGAGGTGGGGTCGGACCATACGCGATGCGAATATGTATTATACGTATATCCAATATAACAGTTGTAATTTCGAAGATATTTCATTTTTAATTTTTCTCAATACACTCTGCATTTTAATAAGCAACGAACACCCTATATATCGTTGGTCACGGACTTGCTACCAGGTTGCGTCAATCTCGCCCTGGGGCATCGGGCTGCGCAACCTGCCGCTGCTGCAGTCGCCGCTCCACCAGAAACCTGTAGCCTGCTCGCGACACTTTCCTCCCAATAATGGGTACACGTGTCATAAAACGTAATCGACATTGTTACTGTTACAGATCGCGGCGTGATAGCTCGCGGAGCACTCCGTTCCCCGCTTGTCACAGCACGTTATATTCTCGAAGTGACATTAAATGCGCAAACAGCGATTATTATCTGTGGATCGGAAGTTTTTCTACACTGTTTTCTGATCGACCAGTCACAGCTGAGCCCCGTTGGGTGACATGCGTCGTGATTTAATGGGTACTGACATTATAATGGGGTGGTTCTCCATCTTCTTATCGGGAATCAATCATGGTTTGCACAATAATAACTATCGGTTGAGCAAAAAATCGTCAAAAAATCAGCAATAAAAATTGGCAAAGAAATTTGCAAACTGCGACATAATTCATAAATTATCCGTAATCGATGCTAATCCTTCGGTTATCAGAACGGATGTAGCTAGTACAACTCGTTCGATTCATCGACACATTCCGGATCATTGACTGCGGCTGATTATGTTAGATTTCTGCGGAAGAGCTCGTATATTGACAGGAAAGGCATTATCGTAGGGCAGTGTATTTCCAGCGAACAGGCGGGATAAAACGCACACGTGCAGATGTGTGTGGCCACTGGTGAGTAGCGCGGTTCTGCGATCGAAGCGTATCGATTCAGGGGTATCGGCAGCCGTGAATGAAAGAAGGATACGAACGGTCGCGGACGAATGAATGAATCGAGAAAGAGCGAGTGTCGCCGCCGCGTGCGTGGAGCCCGATCCCCAGCACATTCGCGCGTGGGAGCTCGCGTGGGCGAGCGCACGCGTATCTCTGCGTACATGTAAGTAAGCATGTATGTATGTACGTCGATCGCCTCTCCACACTCCTACCTCATTCTGGCTTCTCGGTCCGCGAGCCGTGGTCGGTCCCGGCCTCAATGAACCCTAAGCGTGAATTTTGTGATGAGCTTAGCCTCAATGAGAAAACGAGCGGAGCTATTGGGAGCTATTGCTCATCTCTTTAGATTCTTATTTTAGCTACTCTCGAGTAATATCCTCCCAAGGTCCTTTTACCATTTTATCTAATACCACGAGTAATCGTATGCATCCTCGGTTTCGATATTTTCCCAAGATTTATCAGCGTCTATTGGATCGCTCCACTAGTTCGACGGTTAAGTTATTCGACAGGTGTAGTTACACGGTGGAATCGCCGTGGCGCAAGCGGGTGGTCTCGACAAAGCGGGGCAAAGGTCCCTGAGAACAGACTCTTCTTGGAAATCAGAAGGTGTCCCTCCATCGTTCGGCAGCCAGCGTGGCGCGTGAGAGTAAACAATAATTGTGTCCGCGTCCAAAGCAACTGGTGGACAGTTATTCGAAAGCAAACGTATCCATACTACCGTGTGTACATTCACTTGCAAATGAGACGGAAGAGAAGAGGGATCGGAACTTCACTTCTTCATCGATGGCTCCGCACGAAAACCAGCTTGTTCGATCGAGGAAAGTGGAGCTCTCGCAACGAAAATATCTCGATCATTATTCATCCTCTGACACAACATGCTCGGAGCTGGAGCCTAGTTGAGCCCGTTAGGATCATGCAAAATAATTTCACCCAGTCGATTTAATTCCGCGTGGTGCATTGGCGTTTACGCGATTACACCCACGAGAGGAAGGGCCATTGACTGGAAGTCCACCGGGAGTAACCGGTCGACAGCGAGAGAGTATCCGTGTACTCGCGACCAGGGACAGCATTAATTCGTGTTCGCGCGTGCACCGGCCCTCGTGAATGCGCTACGCCGCGCAGCGCCTCGCCGCGCCGGTTCCCTTCGGAAAACCGGTGCTCCGGTCCCTCTTGCCCTCGGGTTCTGGCGGTACTCTGTTGCCCCACGTTCACTACGCTCGCAGAATTACTCTTGCGCGTATTGTCGTGTGAGTGACACGTGGGCGGACTAGGTATCCACGTTATTGCTTCGCCGCGCCGCGCCGCGCCGCGCCGATTCGACGGTATGTGTTTCACGAGGTCTCTCACAAGCGTGTAGCACGCGACGCGTGTGTGCGGCTGCTCGCAGGCCCGCGAAACACCTCCGTCGATACACCGGAGGCTGGACTTTACGAGCGTCGACCGATGGAAATTTGTCACGGCTCGTGTTCCTTCGCTATACCTGCACCGGCTATCCTCGTTTCGTCTGGTGCAATGGTCGATTCAGCACGCTAAAACGTGATAAGTCACGGAAACTCACACCAGAGTTATTAAAAGTGGGGACTAACGTGGTGTACCACTTTGCAACCTGGTACTTTTGTTCCTAATTAGAGACGCTCGGTTTTTTTACGAGCCACACCGATCGAGGGGTCCAGAATCGATGCAAGATTGAAGAAAAACACTTGTCTCGCTGGGGAACCAATCTTAGTTGCAATGAATATTCTACATGCATATTATTAGGTGCGTTAACTACTCGAGGCCCTCGAGGTCCTACCTTATAAGATGCTCGGTTACCGTAGAAAAGTTTGTTCGCGAGGGTCGAGGTGCGAAGCCATGATGCACCATTCGCGTTGCCCAAAGGGAGAGCGCTCGCCGGAGTTGTTGATTCAGAGATTACGCAGGATCGCCTGCAAATAGATTCTGTTTGAGCTCTTCTCCTCGATGAAGTCGAGAGAAATTCAGATAGGAGGGATTTTTCCGGACGATCGTTCAGCAGTATCTGGGGGACGCGTTCGCGGAGGGTACATACCCGCGAGCGCACGAGACTCGGCAAATAATTCACGGCGAAGCGTACATATCTATCGTTCGCGACGCTCATGGAACGATGAGAGGTGTTATTACTTCCTGAAACCGCGGTACATGCTCGCCGTGCCGATAGACGTGGGTTCCGTATACCTGTGACCGCGCGTTTGGCAATCGTAATTAGTACTTTACCGCACGGTGATATTTAATGCGATACACGTACGAGCAATACGTTCCGGCGAGCACCTTGCGTAGTCGTATTATCGTACCTACCTACTCGTCGTACCTACTATCGCGATTTATTCCTCGCTCTGCGATGAACAGCACCTGCCGCGAACTTATGCAACGGCTTATGTATATACCTCACGCGGATCTCGCGATTCCCACTGGTTTTTGCTCGCGAGATGAGGTCGCGAGATGAGGTCGCGCGATTTTGGCCCCATTACAAAATTCGCCAGACGGGGCGAGGACGGTGTGGGTCGACGGGTCATAGAAATTTACGAGATCTCTTTTTCATTAAAATTCGGACGTATCGTATATTCCGGGTGGGTATGTTCTATTGTCGGTTCCTCGTGGTCTCCCATTCGTGCAGAGTCGCGGCGAGCGCTGACCTTACAGTGCCCGTGGAACCGATTCGATGAATTCCCGTTCCTATGCGCGAGAGAGGATTCCTAAGAGTCTACGATCTTCTCGGGGCATCTACCTGTCGAATGACTCGGCCCATTGAAATTTTTTCTCCCCCTGCCGTCGCGCCGTTAACCCTCGACTCTTCGTGTTTCTTCGGCAGGAATCCCTCCTGTAGCTCATCGTTTTTCTTCCTCCCTCTTTCTCTCTCTCTATCTAGGGACTAGTCTATCTGGAACTCCCGCAGAACGATATCCACCACTCGCGGTCGTCGGAGCTCCCGGCCAAACGAGCGAATAATCATTTCGCGAGGATGCACCTCTATCGGTTCGACTTTCACGCTTATTAAACGGGTCAGCGGAAAAACGCACCGCGGATGTTCGTCGGTTGCGAGTCGAAGAGAGAAATCTGTTAACTGCAGCTTGAGAGTAGTTTATTAGTGAGTGGTAAAATTGCCGACCGATATAGCGCACCTATTCATTTGGTGGTTACCTCTTGCGATTTATACACTTCCGAACGGTACCTTGATGAAGATAAATTGCGATTAAAGGCTTTTTCCGCGCACGCGGTCGAACTGCGTTCCTCCTTTTGTGCCGCAGTCTCGTGAACGCGAGGTGCGATTAATTATTTGCGTAGAATCGTGATTTAATCCCAATCGCATACACGACTGGCAATAAGAAGCAATAATCTGGAAGTGGGAGGGAATCGGTAGCGCTACCGCAGTGCGAGCCAATTCGTTCCGCTCCGCCAAACACAATTGGCAAAGGGCAATTAGCCCCCCCTCCCCCCCTTCCCTCTTATTATCTAATCGTCAAGTACCTGCGCGCAAAACGGTGTCGACGAGCGCGCATCCCTGCCGCGAAGAAAATTCGCGCGTGGGTGAGGCGAGAGCAATCTCGTCGCATCTCGTCTTCTATCGCGATGATTAGCGGAACGATTCAACGTTTAAGATTGCCCACGCAGCCAATTGTGCTTAATGCCTCGGTGGAACTCGCGTTAACGCGAATAATTCCACTCGGGCTCTGGATCGGAGCCGTGAACACTCTCGGTGCTCAAGCTTGAGCGGTTGGCCCGCGAGCGCTTTTCCATCCGTCACGCTTCGAAAGCGAATTCATTAGTCCGCCTTCGCCTTGCAGATAGGGGACTGGGCTCGATGATAATATCAACAAACGGCGGTGATTAAACGTTTCGCGAAATGACGATGCAGCAACCAAGCGTGCGCAACCGACGGATCAGAATCCGCCGAAACAATAGCCGAGCTAAGAAGATTAAATTATTGCATCCTCGTTCTTGCGGCAAGAGGTCCGCGTTGATCTCGTCAGAGTATGCCGCGCCGATCTGTCCCCTCTGTTTATGCGACTCGCTGTCGAAAAAAGGAGGTCCATCAATTGCCTGGAATTCCCCGTGTGGCAAAAGCGCATGGACGGTAGTTGCACCGCGAAGATGGACCACCGAAAGTATCGCGCTGCGAGTATACTGTCTATAGTCGTGTGGATGCTTCTTTTTGCTCCGAGCGAGCCCCCGGTCTCGGGGGGCCCGTATAAGGTCCGAGTTGCACGGTACAGCGCACTGGGGCCCACTGCCTTCCTGTATGCACGATTCCCTTGCGCTATACACGCTTCCACTGTACCCTGCTATCTCCTGGCCAAATCGTGCGTAGTTAATTTGTCGTAGCTTTTGCTACCTCTTTACCTTGCTCTCCTCCACGTTCTGCCGGATCGCCACCCCTCGCCACCCCTCGCCACCCCTCGCCCTCCCCTCGGCATTCTTCGCGAGACCAACTCGAAAGGAGTCGGCTGGGGAATTTTCGTTAAGTAGAATGCCAGGGAGGAAAAAGAAAGAGGGTCACCGACCATGCAAATGGTGAAGGAGGTAGGCTCGCCCAAGAGAAATGGAACGCAGTCACGAAGACGAAGAACCACGATTTTACCTCTGATCACGGTATAGTATCGGTAAATACGAGGAGGGCAAATACACCATGAGCTGGAGAGTTTTCCACGGACTTAATCCTCCGAACGGGGATCGATGTTGACCGAAACACCATAATATTTTGCGGTGACCGGAGCTCGTCCTCGAGACTCGGCTTAAGTTACTAGCCGATTGGTTTCAGGACCGACGCGACGATCGTTCGGAGTCTTCCTACCAGGGTGAGAGAGAAAAAGAAGGGGAGAGGGCGATCGCTCTAGTCTAACGTGATACGCGAAATACCAGGCTGTCGTCGAGGCAAAAGAGCGTTTTGCTCCGGCTATTATCGCATTAATTATCGGCATGGAAGGCGATCGCGCGAAGCTCGCGAGGCTCGCGAGGCTCGCGAGACACGGTGGCTCGGACTCGACTTCTGGGAGGGAGAGCTATCCATTATCGATAATATCGGCAAGGCAGACTATAAGAGACACACTCGCTCACTCGTTCGGAGACTCTCGGAGGGCAGTTAAGGGACTCGTGGGTTAAAAAGGACGAGTCCCTGGAGAGGCGAGGTGCTCGTTTAATTACCGATGCTCGTTCTAGCGTGGGCTCTGCCGGTTTGCTCGTGCTGCTGCTGCGCGGACCTGATCCCGGTCCGCCCACCCGCATCCGCCGCACTGGCCTACGTGAAAAGGTGCAAGCGACTCCACCAATCTGCGGACCGTACCTACTCTCCCGTGGACAAAACGAGCAAACCCGTCCGCTCGGCTACTTTTTCACTTTCCACCGAAGCAGTCTATCTCCGATAACCAGAATTATTCAATAGAACTACGCGACCGAACAAAATCCCGTCCGTGGGGCTTCTACGCCTTGCGATGCAGGGCCATGAGAACGGTGCTAGCAGGAGAATCGCGCGTCCAATCGGTCTTTTTGGGATTACATACTTTTAATTTCTCCTTCCTCTCGGGCTTTTCTCGAATGGCTCCGGCAGTTTAAGCTCGTAACGCCAATCCTGGGAGCACTGTTACCCACCGCGATTAACTTGATCGGCGAGAGATCATTGGAAACCCATCAGAATTCGAGATGAGTTAACGGTGCGCGGCGGAGCCCCTTCCAACTGTGTTTATTGGTAGTAAGATTTCGGGACGATAGGAAGTGTTGTTCTTATCTCTGAAACATCGAGTTCAGGTCATTTATGGCCGGGCAGACTAGAGCGGTTTCGCACAGAAGAGAAAGGGAATGAGAGAGAGAAGAGAAAAAGAAGAAGAATGGCCCCTTTGGTGTCGGCTCCCTGCACCAATATCGGGCCCGTGTTTTGCCGCGAGACTTCGGCCATTGAATTTAAATAACGTATTATCGGTGTCGGTAGGCCGCTGTAAATTTGCTCGTGGTGGTGCTGCTGATAATGCACCACTGGGAAAGACTCTGGCTACCGTCGACGCATGCACCATTATATCCTCCGGCTGATACGATGCCAATTACTCAAACTGCTCCAAAACGATGTTAAATACGTCTAAAACCCTTCGTCGCAGGCAAGATTTATTCACACCTTGCGATCAGAATTGCCTATTACCTCGGCGAGCACCGGCATTATGCCTGCCAGGAGACTGTGCGGTACGAGCAAAAAGGCAGCTATGCATACTTTACACAGCCTTGGGCCTGGATCTCAATGGTACCCTATTACTCATACGCGTTAACTTATCGGACTAGTTCGATCGAGCGCATTCTTCCACGAGTCGTCAATACCGTTGGGTCATCCGATGGTTATCTAATTCATCGATGCATCCGGCCATCTCCGCGATCCATCCGCTCACGGCGCGCCGTGAGCCACGAGGGAGAAAGAGTGCACAAGTCCTGTCCACGGAGGCGTCGCAATCATCTCCGGGAGCTCGGTAAACTGGCGTGTAATAATACGGCCGGTAGGTTGGAAGGTGGGCAGGTTCGTTCGCTGGAGTAGCAGAGGGACTACTTTAACCTGTTCCTCTCGGAGCGGGTCACCCTGCAGCGGGGCATCGCTCCGCGAGAAGCGAAGAAGAACTAACATAAGAGTCGGCGCTCGAGAAAGGATCTCGATGGTGCGCTCGGCGGCGCGGCGCAACAGTGATCCTGCCTGCTTACTAGAGCAAAGCATAGAGCCGTGCTCCGAATACGAGTCAGCCTTTCCTGGAAGGACCTTTTTCCTTCGTCGTATCCACGGGTTTCTCTGGCTGCCTGACCCTCACCGGGAAAAATGTATCCTCGCACGAGCGCGTATATCGGGTCAGCGTGAAAGTAGAAAGTGGCGTTTGCCGGTGCAAGCGCTAAATCGTAGTTAGCCAGGTGTACACCTGCTCCTCGTGCCGCGAACGGATCCTCTTTGGCTCGCGTCCCCCGTCTGTCGGTCCCGCGAGAGCTTTGGTACCAATTCGTCATCGAGCAGTCCACGTGAACGAATACGATTACGCGGATGATGCCATGCATTGTTTCGACATCGTATTCTACTGGTATCATCGAGTGACTGGATCACCATTCGAAGCCCTGTCCATGAGGAGCAGCTCTGCTTTCAGCCTCTCAAGGATGTAGGGATCAAGCTTGAATATAGTGCTCCTCCGTACGTGACGCGCAACGATCTAGAGCGATTTCCTTCCGAGGGAAATCAATCTTCGCTAACGCAGCAGCAGGGGTGCATTGGCAGTGCTGTTTTTTCGGGTTTGACAACGAGGTCGAATTGTGCCGGAGTTTGTTAGGCAAGGGTCGATTCTCAGGCACGTTTGAAAGGAACTGCGCGAGCGTAGGTGCTTCGGAGAGGACGAGGATTCAATGGTCCCGATGCGAACGAGACGGAGCATGCGTCTGCGAGAACGGCCGACGAAGACAGTGGATACTGGAGCCGCGCGACCATGAGGACTCGAAGCGAGAAGCGTCTATCGTCTATCGGGTTGTGAGTGCCTCGAGTCAGTAAGTACGAGTCAGTGGAGTCAGCAAAGGCAACCAGCTAGCCAGCCAGGCACCCCGGCCCGGCAGCCAACCAGCCAGCCAGCCAGTCGACCGGTCGGCCAATCGGCCAATCGAGAATCACGCGAGCGAGCGACCGGTACCCGAGGTATACCGAGCTCCTCTGCCAGTCAGTGCGGCACAGACCTTCGGGCAAGCGTGTGCTCCCAGTATTTTTCCCAGTATTCTCGAAGCTCGCGTCCGTCTGGCAACCTCACGCTGCCACCAATTTCAAAAATATGTACGCCAAGTCACCAACAGTGCGCGCACCTTGTGCTCCGCGACATCTGATCCGCGAGACCACCTCTAATCCGCGTCCCCTGGCGGAACTTTAAGTTCAACCCTCGGAGACATTTGGCTTTTTCACGCTACCGTTTTGTTTTGTTTTGTTTTGTTTTGTTTCTCTGGTTTCGACAATTTGGAAGTCAGTGCTGCGAGTGCGATAATTCGAGTGACTTGAGTGAGATTAGAATGAGATCGAGGAACCAGCTACTGGATTAAGTTGTCGTAGATCCGTGAACCTGTGAGGAAGAACGCCATGGCGCCTCCAGATAGACACAAATCGCCGCGGCCTGGCTCCGGCTTGAGTCTCTCCGTCTTGGGTGAGTTTGCAGCGGGATTATACCTTGCAGCCGCGAGCTCATTCGCTCGGGCCTTTCACAAAGGGTAGAACCTTCCCGTGTGGCCGCCAACGCCACGCTTCTCACAAGGCTTGTCAGGCCTTTTAACGAGCATTGCAAATCGGATACATTGTTCCTCGCACGAGAAATTCTCACCGGGAGCTACGTTCGCGAGAGAAACCATTCGCGCAATTTTATCGAGTCGAGAATTAATTAAGCAGCAGAAGATTCACCGGCGCGGCGCGACGCTTAGATTGCGTGCAGACGCTTATCGTGGCTGGGGGTATTCGTGCGCGGAACTCGCTCCGAAGAATTTCTTCGGGAGCGAGTCCTGAAGGCCATCGGTGCGCTCCCATTTAGCGTGAGCAAACTGGACCGACCACTCTCCACCGGTTCTCTGAATCGGAGCACCCCTTCGGGACCACCTAAACCAAACCGACGATGCTGTGCCGCTTTAAACTCCTTCGAAAGACGCACGAGAGAAGCGCGAGAGAAGATTCCCGGCAATAACTGACCCTAACCTGACTCGAAAGGGAGTGCTAGAATTTGAAGTTATACTCGGTTCTAATGATCGGTTGTCGCGGGGCTTTGCAATTCTCGATCGAGGAGATTACTGTAATTTTTAAGAGCAAGCTTCGAAGGCATCGCGATCTCGAGGTAGGCTCGCACCTATTTCGCCGGAAATTACCCCTCTGGAATGCGGAGGCCCGTCTGCCGTGGCTGGAAACAATCGAGCATGAAGTCGGGACCGGGAGAGACTCTATCGGATTGGCTTGCATTCAGCGCTCGAAAGCTGAATGGCTTAACATTGCCCCTGGCAGGCAACGTCAGGCACTGTCGTACGTATCTCTCGATACGAGTACTCTTACGCACGCACGCAGAGAAAACTGGTCGCTTAGTTGCTCGTTAGCTTATAGCAAGGATCGCTGAACGGATAGAGGGACATATTGGCATACACGCACACACATACATATGCATACAGTATGCATAGAGTATACTAGTCGAGTCGTAGGGTCGTGCACCAGCATACACCACTCAAAGAGTCGTGTTTCTGCGGTGCCAGTGCCACCGACTGGAACCGTGCGCTTCCGTTTTGGGAATGCGCGTCCAACAGGTTCCCAGGGAAGTTATTATTTCGAAAACGGCAAACAGCAGCGGCTCGTACTTTGCCGGACACCTGTTGCACCCAAATAAATGGCGTAATTGACGGCTGCTTTCTGGAGCATGACCGAGTGCCTGCGTTTGTCCGGGCCACTCATTATTTTCACTGGCACGATCCACTTTTTTGGGGAAGCCCACACTTTCTCGGTAGCGCTATCGGTAGAAATCATTTTTCATTAGCCCCCGAATGATGATTCCAGTTCTGGTTTCGTGAAAGCCGTGGGTACATACGCTATATAGGCTCGCTCGCTCGCTCGCGTTATCTCTTATCGGCCATTTAATTCTGCGATTTTACCGAGAAGGTCGTGCGCACTCGCGAGAGAGGCTCGTCAAGTAATCGAGAGGTTTTTAATGCATTGGCGTCGACGGCCCTTCGTCGGTTTGTATAACGGAGATTTCGTTCGGATCGCAATGAGACAGGACTGTACGGATACTTCCACCTACGCTCTCGTAGGAAGCCTCGAAAGCTTTTCGAGTCGTGCACGCGCGCGCGCGCGCGCGACACGCTCACCCATCGGCGAGGATTAATTGAGATAACGGAGTTGTCGTACACGGAGCTGTCGGTGTAGCTAAAATGCGTCCCGAGGCGGACTTGTGTCGCAATCAATGGAACACGACAGCCGCGTGGCAGATCGCGAATCGATCAGGGAACCTGGCAGAAATTAAATGCTTCATTCTTTCCGAGTTGCGATCCAGTTATCGTGTACCAACCCGGTCGAGTCGGTCTTTGCCACTGCACGCACCGAGAACTTTGGTTTCTTTGGCTCGGTGAACCGCAGCAGCTCCAGACCTGTCTCGCTTCCTGCTTTGTTTTTATGCTTACCACACCAGTACTCATTATTTAATTGCGGCTAAGTCGTGAATGAAATGACAGTGAGCTGCTGCTACGCGAATACTTTCTAGCCCGTTTCCACGAATGTGTGTGGGTAATGCAATTTCGTGCAACTTCGTGCAACTTCGTGCAATTTCGTGTAGTTTCGTTGTTATGCAACTTGTTGCTGAAAACTCGCTTCGCTCGTGGTACGATACCGATGTTCCTTGAGAGATATCGCGGACCTCGCTTATCGCTATTCGCATCTCGATACCTTCAAATCGATACGCGCGCGGCATTATTGCCGGGTCAGTCATATCGCACGAATCGCGAAACTGCCTCGTCGAGCACTTTCAATGCACGTTTACTCGATCGATATTCGCGTCTACGCCCATTTCGGCCAATTTTTTTTTCACGAACTTGTATTTTTGTGATATTTCGCATAAATCGGCGCAGGAGTAATTGGAATTTTCTTAGACATCGGTTGTTGGAAGCCTTACCAGACGAATGTAATTAAACTCATCGGTCTTCCGTGTATTTTCTCACATTTCCTACAATCTTCAACTGCTGCTCCACTAATTTTATGGAGTCGATTTTCTTACAGTATTTCTGCTTTTTCACTTCATTGCTCGCGAGTCGGGAAATTCGCAACACATACATACATACATACATACTTATGGGCTGGCTCGATCCATATCTTCGCCGTGGCCAATCGGTTGGCCACTCGGATAAACTGCACCTGACTCAACAAGACTAGGTCACTGTCCTAGCGTGCACCGAAAGAAGCAAAAAAGCCGAACGGTATATAATCCAGCGTTGAGGCAGTCGTACGGTGCATTCCACTCGGTAGACTTGTCCGCGAGGGACATTCGCGAGGAGGATCGAAATTAGAGGGCAAGCCGATTCAGGGAGCAGACAGGGCCAACGGACTTCCTACTGGCGCGTACGTCGGCTATTAGCTCGACAGGTTCTCAGAATGGTCGGAGCAGACGCGACTGGTAGGACTGGTGGTCATCGCTCGGTCCTCCGTCTATTCTTATTCAGGGTTCACGGGTGGCTGGCAGACGCGAGACCGTGGAACCTGACCGTGCACCAGCACGTACAAGCTTTGTATTTACAAAGCCGTGGGCGCCCCGAGAAGAAGGGCCATCAACTCCGGCAGCCGAAGGAAAGCTGTAAAACACGGGGGAGGCTGACACTTTCCGTCAGCATTGTTGTTAGGTATACACCAGGAGCGATAGTCCTCTATCGGGCAGAAGGCCCAGCCATTCGAATGAATTGGCTGGATTTGCATCCACTTAGCTCGGTATTGAACGAGAAAATTGGGGCCCAATCCCCTCGAGTGTGGGCTTTGAATAAGGCACTTTGGGATATATCGAAAAAAAGCCTGACTTATGTAGATACAGAACGGTAGCCGCTCGGTTTTAAAGGAGTCGAGCTGATGTAACAATAATTATCGGAGAAGGACCTGGCATAACGTCGCCGTAATAGCGAACAATCTCGCCGCTCGCTCGAGAGCCGAAATCAATTTCACGTTCGTTTAGTCGGAATTCTAGAGTTTTTGCTGTCGGTCGAGGGAACCTCGTCGCGAGCAGGGACGCTGTCATTAATTTCGTAGAGAAGATGAAAAGGAGTTTTTGGAGCGTCGAGAAAGTGAGTCACAGCTGACGCCGTGAGATCACCGCGTTTCGAGGTCAAGTTATACATAAGTTATGTATGTATATTGTAAATGCATCAGGGGTCTGCGTTTCTCTCGGGAAGGACGGGAAGAGAGGTTTTTTGAAAAAGAGAGTCAGAGACGATTGTCCACGAAATGAAGGGCTCGCGAGATAGTAGTGGCGTGTCTTTGTGATCGACTCGTCCGAGACCACCGCCACTACGGTCACCAGCTCGGCGAGTCCGCGGTGGCAGAATGTGCATACAGGTGCCTGAGTTTCGCAAGTGTGCAATCGAGTGGCCGCCAAGAGCCACCATAATCGAGCCACGAGTTACCCGGTAACTGCTCGCCGAAGGCGTGCTCTCTCGGCCGGATGCTCTCTCCATTACGACTCCTCCAGTCCAGCGAGCTCTATTCCCCTCGGATTACGCGCTCGCGCGTCAAGATAGCGTCGCGTCGCGTCGCGTCGCATCGCCGCGACGAAACCTTAGAGCTTAATACGAGGGCCGCAAATACGAATCATTTGTAATACTCGGATGTACTCGAATGTCGATTGCGACCGGGTATCGTTAACGCGGGTGCCGCAGAGTCGGCGCGAAGAAAAAGAAGAAAAGGAAGAAAAGGACGTCAAGAGAGAGAGAGAGAGAGAGAAGAGGAAGCGGAGAATGGGCAGAGTACGGTGAGAGGATGAGAGGAAACATTATGGAGCGAAGAGAGGCTTTTCTTAGCTCGTCCGTACAGTTAACTCCACTCGCTGATAGGGACCCCGCCTTATCGGCGACTCTGACCGTCCAGAGCCCCCGAGTCTCCAGAGGCATGTGTGGTCCGAGCAATCGAGCGAATACAATGACGCCAGTGCTCCCGAAACCTGAATCCTCCTCCTGACAAGGTTCCTCAGGAATTAGTCGTGGAACGTCAGGGGAAGAAAAAGGGAAGAAAAAGGGAAGAAAAAGAAAGGAAAGGAATTGCCGAGTGCAAATGGGGTCAAGTGGCAATGAAGCAGTTGGTAAAACACCGTTCGATCAGGGTCGCGCACTGCTCATCTCGCCAGAGAGTGGACTCTCCGACTTCATAAGACATAAGAGAAGCGTGCGCGTCGTGCAGCAACTCGAAAAATGCCGGGAGTGCCGCGTGATGAGCATTGCCCCTCGGCGAGATCAGCACCACTAGTCACGCGCAATTAACTCGAGTACATTCCCCGCTGCATTTCGGATCGTGTTTTCAATCGGACATGCCCGCGGAGTATGTGGCACGCGCACCAGTAAAATTCGATCTCCCAACTTCCTAACTGTATTAGAAGTCGCGAGCATCGGCTGGTCAGCCATTCGAGATCACCGTACGAGCAGCCTGCCAATATATGCCGCCAATTACGGGAGCACATGGACGACTACGACTTGTGCGCGCAGTGCAATCACCGTGGCTTTCGGTAATCGAGCAACCGGACGCTTTCCTAACGAGCCCGACGAAGGGAAACAGTCGCGAACAGATTCTAATCCGGGAAGAAACGAGCGGCTCGATAAACGCGAGATAACCCCGCGGTAGTTTTTCTCCTCGTCTACAATTTAATCTGTCGAGAGGTATGATACGCGTCGAGCGGGCTTATCTACCGCGGCTTATCGGAGGGCACAGCTCGACTAGCCTCCACGAGTTATCTCGTGGAAACCGGCAGGTAAGCTCGGCGGTCCTCCTTGCCGCTCCTCTTTGAGACCGCGAGAAGGCCAAGAGAACCGAGAGAACCGAGAGAACCGAGAGAACCGGGAGAACCTTGCCTAGAGCCGGCGCTCATGCGGCTAATGCCAGGGAATTATCGTACGGAGGACGCAATTAGAATCTAATCGGAGGAGGAGCCCCCTCGAGAAATGTGGATCGTTTCTACCAGTAACCAGAGGGTCAGAGAGGCGCGGAGAGGCGCGAAGAGTGAGCGGACCGATCAGTTTCCACACAATGCTCGATGCAATCGCGCACGCACTCGATTAGCATGGATAATAACCGTGTGCTACCGGATTGCTCGGCATAGTTGCGTTACCGCGATGAGATTACCAGCTGGATCGAGCGAGAGGAGCGATGTGGGTCGGACATAGGGGGCTGGCTCTTTAGCTGCGAAAATGATCGAGCACCTCGCCACCGATGTATCTGGTCACGCGAATGCCACCGGCGCACGCTCAGGAATTTTCAATCGCAAAAGCTAATATCCCGAGAACACAGCCGTGGAGCCGTGAAATTCGAAGAATTTCATGGCGCAGTCGCTTTTGCTAGTATGTATGTACCTACCTACAAGTTGCTAGTGGGAAACCTCGCGGCCGTGGCTCCCTTACGTGGCTCACGGCTTCCCTCCGAGATGGTGTCACCAATCGATTTTACCTGATTTATTCCCGCTGGCACTCGTGCATGCCGTGAATATTAACGAGAAGTGGCTGCCTGGGGCTTCCTGGCCTCCTGGCCTCCTCCTGGCCTCCTCCTGGTCTAACTTACTCTCATTATTTCTTTGCATTTGGTTAGAGCTACTGGAGGTAGACAGTCGGAAACTTGGAACATGCTCCAAGTACGCGTGTTAAGATTTGGCAGAAGCTCCCTTTGGCCATGTTAACTAGGTGTATTCGAAGCTGCGAACAGGGTTTCTTAAGGACCCCCCGGTATATAGGAGGCGTCGATTTAAATGTACGAAAGCCGTAGGCGAGAGAGCCTTGTCAGTAGGGTAACTTTCTCTCACTCTTTGGGGTACCGAATAACGATTATTACGCGTGACTCGTCGAAACCAAAACGGTCACCGGATGACTGCCGTTCTCCATTCGCCCGGCATCATCTCGGCCGGTCCTGCGTTTTCTTTCTCTTATTTCGCCGAACCCATGAGCCATTACGGAGACAAGCTCTTTCGTCCTGCGGTCCAAAGTACTCCGCGGTAATAAGCAATTGTCGGATGAATGCGATTAAAGTAAAATCTGCTGCTCGCCGGTCATGTCTCTCATTAGGGGTTCCACTTCCATCGCATTAGTACATTTCGATGTCTTTGGAATTAATTACCATCGGCGCGGTAGGTTAACACTGGCCCTCTTCGAGTCCGAGTTATTGTCATCGGAAGTATGTGGGTCAGGGAGACACCAGAGATTTCACGGGTGAGAAAAAGAGAGGTGGAAGGCGAAGAAAAGGAGAATAAAATGACCGAGTGGAGAACGGAAACGCAGAGGGAGCCGAGGACAGGTGGCCCCGCGTGGATGTCGTTCTGCTCCGTTCCCTCGGCCCGTGAACGGACTTTAATCGCGGCTGTTCTCGCTCCGTTGCGCTGGCCGAGTACGTACCTCGTATTTTATCGGCCGCGTCTCTCGAGCCAGTCGAACGCTAACAGATCTTGCGAGCCAAAGAGAAAGAGAGCATTCGAGAACGGGCCCGATTTAACGAGGCTTTACGACCTGAACCTGGCCAGCCTCTGGGGAAATACGAGCGCGAGGATCCGCCCGCCTCGAGCCCTCTCCTGACGAATTTAACCCTCTCTCGTCACGTCTGGATATTTGTATCTCGAGGACTTGGTCACGGCGATCGCTTCCCCAAGTATAAGAAGCTTTCTATCGATCAGAATCAGAGTCCATTCCTCGACTGCACCAGTCTAACGCCTCTACTTATGGAAAACGATCCTTTGACGCAAAAGGTGAGACTTTTCGGCATAATCCTCCGGAGGAAGACACTCCGTACAACGAGCGAACACGATCTCCGCCCTCTCCAAAGCCGCTTGCTTTCGGTTCGATCGTTGGATCGAATCTCCGGACGTATAATCTCCGGGACCGATGAGAGGGAGATAAGGGCAAAAGGGGAGGTACGGGTATTTGTACCTCCGAGAGAGCCACGCGAGAACACTTATCCGGAAGTGTCCGAAGTGAGTGCTCTTACTCGCTCGCCTTCGGAATAATTGGAGAAAGTTGAAAATGGCAGATTTGTCGGTGGACCTTCGACGCTTCGACTGGCGAGGACTGGAGAGCGCGTCTTGTGGGGAACAATGGAAAAATGTTAGACTGTTAGAACGACGAGGAGGGCTCCCACTGCTGGCAATGAGAAGCTGCGCCCCGCCGCGTCGCTCTGCTCCGTGGATGCTACGAGCTCGTCACGGTCCGCGAGCCGTGGGAATAATAGATACTGGATTTACACGGTTCGCGGCGCAAGCGGTCTCTCTTCCAGTTTCCTTTAATACTTGTTCTCACCTTGTTAGATAGGCCGTTGAAACGCCAAGTTCGAGGTGGATGGTCAAAGCGTTCGAAAATTCCATCAACGCCGTTGACCCCCACGATATCCATATTTGGGTGGAGCGGTCCATCCATCGTACAATTACCAGAACTTTAAGAGTATCGTACATATTCGTTTATATCCATTGACCTGCATCCGCTGAACTCCAAAATGGGCGTCGATAGCCGCGGCTAATTATTCGGCTGTTGTATTGAGCAACCGGCCGCGGATCGAGGGCCCAAAACTCGAGGAACCGTAATCGGCCGAATAAAGGCAGCAGGACGCTGGAAGTGGTGGCGGCGGCCTCTCGGCTTGACCTACCGGCGACCTTCGACCCCCGTGACTCGGATGCGTCCATAAATCTCGCGCGGAACTGCCGAACCAACGAAGATGGAAACTGGATACACTGGGAGGCGGAAAGCCACGAGAACCCGCGGAGAAAACGACATCGTTGTCCAAGTTTGCGTCGTGGAAGCGGACTCTCTGCGTCTCGGGTGCGTTGACCCAGCTTACGGTAACCCAGCCACCGAGGAGAACTACACCTGCCTCGCCTCGCCTTACTGCCCGTGCTTGAGCTCGTGCTCGTGCTCGTGCTCGTGCTCGTGCTCGTGCTTACTCGCGAGCCGAGTCGCAAGGACTTGCCTGGATAGGGGTCGCGCGACCCGAATTACTTTTTCCTTTTCCGCGAGGTTTCTTTGCTGCTTTACTCTTTTCAGAGCTTGTTCTTTCTCTCTCTCCCCCTCTATTTCTCCCCCTCTCCGTCTTTTTCTGCAGCGCTTGACGCGCCTGCAGGCACAACCTAGCAAACTCCATAAAGATCAACGCCTTTTCCGTTAACTAGGGTCGGCAAATTAACCGTAAAATACGAGATCCGTCTAAAAGACAGGTTGGCACGTCTACGAGTGCGAGTGTACATCCTCGAAAAATCTTTTAAAGTGCATCGTAAGTGCACGTAAGGCAACATCTTTCCACGTCTGGCAACATCGACTCACGATCCTAAAGGTGCATTGCGCAATGAGCATCAACGGTCGTATGGAAAGGAAAATAAATTTCACCGGCCAATACTGTGTATAGTCGTGTTTATTTATCTTTGACGTCATGTACAAGTACCATTTCTGTTAGAAACGCCACGCAACTGGCACCGTTGCTCCCCCCCCCCCCCCCCCCGGATCGTAGACTTTTTTGTTTTCACGGATCGACATTAAACGAGCACCTGTTATAGCGAAGGATGTGGCAAAGGCGATTGTGCAAGCGGGTGAAAAGTGCGAAGGAACTCCGACTGGAGAAGCACGACTCGGGTGAACCTGTTAATGTAATAGGTCAGACAATAGGTAGAGACCTGGTGGAGGGGCGGGCAGGAGTGGACGGCAGGATCGTGAATCACCGAGAGACTAATTAAAAACGGTACCCAATGCGAATGGGGGTTCTTGGCGAGCGCCTCGACTACAGTTACAACCTGGGGAAAGGAAGCGTCTAGTGTAATTGCCATTGCAACCGTGGCACCGCGACCTTTGGCAGACGCGCGGGAGCGAGAGCGAGAGCGAGAGCGAGAGCGAGAGCGAGCGCGAGCGTTCGCCACGCTCTTATCTTGGCTGAAAATGGCAAGGGGAATCTTATCGAGGGACGCGATCGATCTCGGATCCGCGAAGACGATCGGGAACAGGCAGGTTCGCGATGCATGCGCGAAGAGGAGGATCATCTCGAGAAGGAACACGCGAGGTCTCTTCGTTGACCTCACTTTCTAGAATCCTTTAAGTATATGGCGCCGTCGACTTCTGCCATCCGGCTCGTTTATCCATTATCGATGAAGCCACGGCGCTTCCCTGACACACGACGTGTCTCTACTAACCGAGATACCGAGCCTCCTACAGATTGTTCGTGACAGATGGTCCCCCCCTGTCAAACCGACTACAACTTTGCGACTCGTTAAGTGGAACTCGTCTTCTGCTCGGCCCGTCCAGAGAACGTCTCACGGAAATCGTGGCCCCGGCACGCTCGCTTTTTAGACGATCCTTCCCTGCCTCTACGTGCAGCTCGAACGAAAATCGAGCACGAGCTCACGCTATTAACATCGTTATGTTCCTATCCACGCGACTGCCTTCTGCACTCCATCGCACACCCGCGGTGGATCCCGTAACGAGCAGGGCATACGATAGTTACGATACACGGATTCGATGTGTCGAGTGTCCGCGCGAACCGGGACGCTTCTCGAGCCGACTACGACACAAGTGACGCAAGACCCTCGTATAAGCTCTCTTCGCTATCTTAAATCTATTGTACTCTTCCAAAAAACCTGATTAATTATCTTATTATACGGAAGTGTAGAAGTGTCGTATCAATATTCTTGTTACTTTTATTGGGCGACGTTCACCAGTTACAAATTCGAATGGAATTATGTTACAGACTTGGCACAAATCCGAGCCCTCGTCGAGTCGACGGGGATGCTAGGTGGTTCGACATGTCCATCCTGCGAGATGCCCTTCGACAAAGGGAAGAAGCGCCGGCTGATTGACTCCTGCGGGCACGAAAGGTGTTACTCGTGCCTCTTTCGCAGCGAGGCTTGTCCACTTTGTCTCCAAGCCGATCTCAACGAGGACGACGGTCTGGAGTCACCCTTCGCGGATGGATTCACTGGCTCCTCCGGGCCTCCGTCCATTCTCGCGCCCACGGAGGCTTGGATCGATGAGTCATCGACGGTGAACTCTCTCTGCGGCAGCCCCAGACCTCGCAGCAAAGTCACCACAAGAGCCAATCTTCCCCCGCGAGCCACGCACGTAAGCATCGCTCTCCACTTGCCCCTCGTTTGCTTTGACACTTTACGTCAATGTTTTGCCATCGGCGGTCTTCGCCAATGATTTTCAACTCGCGTATCTTGCGTACCTTGCCACCCTTTCGATCTTTTCAGCGAGCAATGCTGTCCGCATTGGTTCGCGTACCCCTGATAGAAAGCAGAGATATTACGACCGTGGGAGAAACGTTGTATTACTAATGTCAATATGCGCGTTGGCTACAATGATATTTGACCATCTGTTATTGCATATTGAGACAAAGGCATCCGTGCCGATCTTATCAGCGGCGTGCATGCGAACTATCTTAACACGCTACGTTCCCCGTTCCACCCACCAGTAATTGTTCTCATATGTAAGCTTATATTTCCAAGATACTATTTACCTCCCACGCACTCCATTTAGCTTTCTTAAAATGTACTTCAAATGTACTTCAAATGTACCGCGTATCGGCCGAGTATCCGGACGCGTCCGTCGGACGGCCTTCCAGAATTCTCTTTCCTGATTCTTCGCTCGCGACGAGATCGGGATCATAGGCGGGAGAGAAAGAGACCGGCAATTTTAAAGAGGATCACTGTTCTCTGCAATTGCTGCCCTCCTTGCTTTAGCTTCATGCCGATTGGTAATTATTCTATCATTCAATTGTCTCTGCTAATCCCTTTAGCTGCGTCACGCGGATGAAAACATCTTGAGCGCGATGTCCAAGGGGCTGAGAAGCAAGCCGCCAGTACTGCCGGACTCAACGGGGTCCCAGACTCGGCCAAAACTGCCGATGATGACGCAAAGTACGTAATGGACCCATCTCGTCCCTCTTGATCCTGATATCCACAGATCCAGCAGCCACTCATGGATGCGACTTGGTATTGCAGGTTGTCCCACGCCTCCCAATCAGCGAAAGCGATTCTTCTTGAACCCGAAAGTACTGAGGAACTCTTTCGTGCCACAGAAATCGTCGAGGCGCGGTGCAATTTCGCCTGAGCCCACCATCAACGACAACCCCTCTGCACTGTCGGGTAAGGAGGCTTGTTTTTATTCTCACTCACAATAGGATTAAATTATGTGATCCATGATCGATAAGGGCACGGCCTCATACAACTTTTATTTCTTCCATTAATACTTTCATACGATACACAAATGACTCTACGATTGTAATTTCTATCCGAGCGCGATTAGTTTTAAAAAGAATGTAACATGCGCCAATCTACAGCGTGGATGGTTTCGTCTTGGGAGGGAAAATCGAGGTGGCCCGGGGTGGTCCTGGGGAAGATTAAGTCCCTCTGGAGCAACAGCCAAGGAACGACGAACGATGGGCTAAATCAGCTCATCGATACGGCGAACAAACTTCCAGGCAGGCAGAGATTTTCATTTCGTGTGTGGATTGCCGTGTTCGCATTGCCCTTGTGGTGTAACGCACCGCTCATAACTATTTACACCTCTCGTTAGAGAAAGGGAGACACACGTTCGATGTCAACTAGACCGAGCGGCGAATGCGTGTGGGTAGATACTTATGAACGGATGTAAATACAGTAAGGATACTCGAAGGTTGCGGCGAATGAATGAGATTGCTAATGGAATTCTTAAGACTTTTGAGCGTGAGCCCAGTGTCATTTTGCTGGGTTTTTTGCGATCGAACGGTATTGCCAAAGCTTCGTTACCTCGAGTACTCGTCGGAATAGTTCCATGCAAGCATGTCAGGCCCGCGAGTTTAAGTAATTGTACAAGTGTATTGCGTTTCGAGCATCAATTATGCATCCGATGTGTCTTGCATTCGATGTAGCCTCTTCTCACTCTTAAGTTACAAATTGGACAATTTTTGCATCGTGCCAAAGTGTGTTTTTTCTGTTGACTGTTTGTTGTTCAATGCCATGCTGATTTGGTTCGCAACCGGGTGCACCCCCTACCGCGATCACGCCTGAGACTTTGTTTCTTTGTCCCAACAGACGATGAAGGTGGATGCGTCAAGCCACTGTCCTCGAAGACGAGAAAGTCCTCGCAGTCGGACTTGTACATGCGACTGGGCCTTCTCTTGGGCGCGAATCACGCGCGAGGAAATTCCGGCGTGGATACGACCGATTTACCGGGATTGCCGAGTGGCCGATCCGTTGGTGGAGCTTGTGGTTCGAGGGTGCCGATCCAGGGCCACGACAGCTCGGCCGCCTCGTTTAGCAGTCTAACGAGCTTCGAGACGCAAACCCTAGCTTCGACCAACACTAGCCCCGTCTCGACCCTGACGGGAACGTCGAGCGAGGCTGAGGTCGCCGCTGCCATGCGCTGCCCCATCAAACCCAAGATCAAGGCTAAAGGAAAAGGCAAGTCGAGGGATTGCGACAGCGCCGGTAGCCTTGCCTCGATCTCCACCTCCGTGTCGGCCTCCACGTCCATGTCCATGTCCATGTCCGTCTCCGTTTCCGGACTATCCAATGGCAGTTCCAGTCCCCTCACTCCTAGAAGACATTCCGTCAATACCTCGCAACTCGGCCACACTGACGAGCTGAGCCAATTCAAAACCAGAAGATCCGCTGCAAGAAGGTCCGCGAGGACGGGCAACGCAAAGGGAACCGTCGACTCTAAATGTAACTTTCGCTCTTTTTTGTTTTTCGACTAGGACGATATAGTGAGTGTTACCGATGTTATTCAAGTTCCGTCCTTTTTTTAGTACGGTTTATCCAGCATCACGCAGCACAACTGACCCTCAAACCGCTATTCTTCGAAGTACCTCTTCTAGAGACGGATCCCTTGTTCACGGGGCGCCAGTGGCTACTGCACGAAATCGAATCCGTGATAAATGGATCGAGCCCCGGTGTTTTAATCTCCGGCTCTCCTGGAACGGGAAAGACTGCGCTAGTTCTGCAACTCGTCGAACATAGTTGCTTCGGGCGACGAAGAGTGCAGCCGGCCTCCAGTGAGCCCAGCGAAGAGAACGGCGAGAAAGAGAACTTTGGCTGCTCCTCGTCGCATTCCATCATTCGGAATACGAATGAGAAGGTGTGTATTTTTTCTCCACCGGGGAACCTAATTAATATGCATCTCAGGGTCTCGCATTGACGACGCATTTTTACAGGTACGGGAGTTATCGTCTCACGTAGTCGCCTATCATTTCTGTCAAGCGGACAACAATAGCACGTGTCTCGTGCCAGATCTGATCCACTCGTTAGCAGCTCAACTTTGCCAGGCTCCACAACTCGTCTCCTACAGGGAGTACGTTCTCTCCGAACCCCACATCCAAGGATCTCTATCGCAAAGGGAGTGCACGGTGGATCCAGACCTCGCGCTTTCCAGAGGCATCATCGAACCCTTGCTCACCCTGAAAAAGACCAACAGATTACCCGATCACAATATGGTACGATTCTCATTCGCTCGATTCCCTCGAAAGTAAGTCATCGGTACAATCGCACATTGGCATTATCTCACCAGGTCATACTAATCGATGCCGTTTGCGAGGCTGAATACCATCGACCAGACCGAGGCGACACGATAGCATCTTTCTTAACGAGGCACGCGCCCAATTTTCCCAGCTGGCTCAAGATCGTATGCACCGTAAGGACGCAGCTGTTGGAATGCGCGAAACAGCTACCCTATACGAGGATCTCCCTCGATAAGACCGCGAACGATGTCACCGGGAGCAACGTCACAAAGGACTTGTCCGATTATATCGGGTACAGGCTCGCGCAGAGTCCGGTGATACAGACCAATGTGACCGCGTCGGTGAACGGAAAGGCGGAATCGTCGTGCAGCGCGAATCAGACAAGATTCGCCTCGCATCTCCTTGCACTCGCCAGGGGCAGCTTTCTCTTTGCGAAGCTAACGCTCGATCTTATCGAGAGCGGCCACTTGGTCGCTAAATCTGCGAGCTACAAGGTACGCTCAACTCGATCTCCCAGGAATCCCGCGATATCACGAATCTCATTATTTTGCTACCGATTCTTTATTCCTCATCTTCGAAATGTTGTTTCCCATGTTATAGGTGTTGCCAGTGTCTCTCGCGCAGATTTTCCAGCTGCACTTCAACTTGAGGTTTCCCACTGCAGCTTCCTTTGAAAAAGTTCAGCCGCTCCTCGGTGTTTGCTTGGCAGCGCTTTATCCCCTCACCCTACCAGAGATATTTTATTCCGTCAATTCCCTCTACGCCGATCGGTTCGTTTCGTGGGAGGACTTTCTACAGAGATTCAAAGTAAGTTATCCAATAATTCGCCAAGATTTTTCAATATTTTCATATGTATAGCAATTAACCAATTATGTAATATGCTATTCTTTCTCTCTGCTGCTCGATACACATAGATCAAGTGAGTTACTATGCACACAACACATAGATCTATTAGCATGCTAATGTGACCCTCGAATAAACGTCCGCCTATTCGATGTACAATTGTGTATTTTTTTTCATTATCAGATGCTCTCTGGATTTCTCGTGAAACGTCTCGACAACACGTATATGTTCTTCCACCCGTCGTTCAGGGAGTGGCTCATGAGGAGGGATGAGGGAGAATCGACAAAGTTCCTTTGCGACTTGAGGTTGGGCCACGCAGCAATTGCCTATAGACTGTCTCGCCTTCAGGCACCGTTAGACGGCGATAAAGCCTTAGAATTAGGTCATCACATATTAAAAGCTCACGTCTATCGAGGCGTAGCACCATGCTGGCCCTCGCGTGATTTGCAGGTATGCATCTCTCCCTCAAGGAAAACTTAGCTCTAACTCTACCTTTCACCAGTAACATTCAATGGTACTATCAAATAATATTGTCAGCTCGTAATCTTTGCGTCTTTCTAATGTGTCATAGGCCATCTGGTTAGCGTCGTCAACCGAGTGCGTTTCACTAGCCCTCTGCACGTTGCGGAACATTTACAGCCCCAATGTGAAGGTATCGAGGCTGCTTTTGCTGGCAGGAGCATCGCCCAACCACATCACAGAGTACCTAGGAAATGCACCAGCTTTGTGTATGTACGCGCACGAAGGTTCGGTAGAAATGGTCTCCCTTCTTCTGGAATTCGGTGCCGATGTCGAACTCACCAACAGTCAAGGTTGCACCGCGCTCTCCTTGGCCGCAGGACGAGGCCACTGCGACGTAGTTAGACGGTGAGAACGTTATTACCTTCCTATTCCCTTAAGAAATCCCTTCGGCCCCCTTAGGGTCCGAACACTACTTGGTCTTTGGATAAAGTTAGTAATCGACGTGACTGACAATGAGCTTTGACATGAACTTGTGTACATGTATGTAAACAGATTAGCCGCCGCTGGAGCGTCATTAGGACATACGGACATGGCAGGGCAATGCCCGCTGGTCCACGCGGCACGACACGGTAGATTGTCGGTCGTTGGATATCTCTTAGCTTGCGACTGGATTCTGCCCAGTTATGAGACCGAAACGGATGGAGCCTCGTCCGAAGTCGGCCGAGAGGAAGCCGCTCAGCAAGCGGTCGTGGCAGCTGCGTCTCAAGGCCACGAATCCATTGTCGAGTACCTTTTGGATATGGCGGAGGTAACGGTGGATCGACCTGACACTCTCATTGGGGAGACTGCCCTGACTATCTCAGCTGCAAATGGATCCACTGCAACAGTCTCCGCGTTGCTAGCCCGTGGAGCGAGTCCTATTGCAGCCAATGCGAAGGGACTCTCTCCCCTCATGCTAGCGGCCAGAGAAGGACACTGGGGCACAGCTGAAAGACTGCTTCAAGGTTTCTATTCAGTGAAAACTTATAACGAGAACAATTTAAAAGGTGCATGCATCTGTAATTAAATATTAAATGAAATATTCTCATTGATCGTTGCAGGTACTCTGTCGAGTAGCACTGACAGGATCCTCGACGATGCACCAACTTTACTGGAGCAACGGGATTTAGCCGGTCGCACGGCGTTAATGCTGGCTGCTTCGGAGGGTCATACAAATCTGATAGAGTTGTTCCTCGACAAAGGATCCATATTGGAAAGCAGAGATAAGGAAGGACTAACTGCTCTGTGCTGGGCATGTGTTAAGGGAAGACTGACGGCTGTACAGAATCTCCTTGATCGCGGTGCGGATGGAAATACTAGCGATAATACCGGCAGGACTCCTCTGGATTTAGCTGCCTTTCAAGTAAGAGCTAGTATGCCTAATATTATTGATTCTCACCAGTAAGCGAGGAGGGATCTTTCATCGCCTCATTTTTCTCAGGGTAATCCAAAAGTGGTTCAGCTCTTACTCGAGAAGGGTGCAGCAGTGGAGCACGTAGATCTCCATGGAATGAGACCATTGGATCGTGCGATTGGGTGCAGAAATATTCCAGTGGTTCAGTGCTTCTTGCGCAGAGGGGCCAAATTGGGTCCTGCTACTTGGGCCATGGCAGCCGGCAAGCCTGACGTTCTAATTATTCTGTTGAACAAGCTTCTCGAGGATGGCAATGTTCTGTACCGAAAGAACAGGTTGAAGGAAGCTTCGCACAGATACGCCTACGCTCTTAGGAAGTTCCCAGCATCTCCCGAGGAAGACTGCCAAGGTCAAGAGCAGAGTCACATGTTACTGCAACTTCAAACATTCGCGCAACTTCGGCTGAATTTCCTACTCAATCTAAGTCGATGCAAGCGCAAAATGGACGTGAGTTGACCGACTGTTCTTCTGTCCAACTTTCCAAGTATGCTAATCTCATGAATCCTTTCGTCACACGCGTTCTCTTGGCCTGCAGGAATGCGCTGAAGCGATTGAGCTAGCGGACGAAGCCTTGAAATTGCGACCCGTATCGTACGAGGCGTATTATGCGAGGGCGAAAGCGCGAGTGGATTTGGATCTGCTCGACGAAGCCTTGGCAGACGTCCAGGAGGCTCTACAAATTGCGCCAGCCCAGAATCGACAGGATCGCCGGGTGCTCGTTGCGCTCAGAGACGAAGTAATATCTCGCATGGATGGATTAGGGACCAGCAAAGGGCCGGCCGATTGCACAACTAGGTTGCGACTTCGCGCATCGGTCGACACCCTTACCGAACTGTAATTTTATTCCTTTTAAAAGACTTTGACTGCAAGACTTGACTATATTCCGGAACACTTTTCGACGCTAGGCAGACGTACCTCACTTCACTCGTGATGGTCGAGAGTTTATTTGTTAATTCTACGGAGTTTTTGCAGAGATAAAATACGAGTCTCTCGATTAGGCGACAGGCAGAAACGTTATATTTAATGACACGTGAGACTCGAGAGGCGAGCTTCTGGAAGCTGGCTTCGGGTTGGAATTGAGTCGCATTCACGATTATTTAGCGACATACGTATTATGTATAAGCTCTACGTACTTGGATTCAATTCCTCTCCTTGCATTTCGCGCTATTCGTTTTATCGCCTTAAAAAGGCAAGGCTTGGCGGTCTGTGCAATTTGCGTTGCACGATCATAGGTTTTATCTCTCTTTCGAATTCGGCTCCATGGTCGGATGCAGAGTTTAATATATTCGTACATTATATTTGTATTATACACGCATACGAGGATTGGCTTTAGTGTCGTTGTAATTTAAGCGAAAATTATTTAATTCTTTCTTCTTCAGTATTTCTCCTCCCGCGCACGTCAAGAACCGCCGTCAAAAGTCGCCGAAGGTATACGTGCGCCCGCACTGATGTCTTGTTAAGAGAAACTCTCGTGAGAGAACACTCGGAATTCAATCGAGATTGCATAATGCTCGGTATAAGCGACGTATGATGCAGAGCGTGCAATGATCTCGTCGATCTATTTATATAATTATAATGCATTTCCTTGCCAAGCGTTGACACATAGCTGCCCTCCGGATCTCCGAGAGAAATTCAATTCTCGTCGAGAATCGAACGAGTGGGAGCGAGCACTAGGATCTGTATGGGCTTTGGTAACAGCTGCACTGTTATTGACCCTTCCTTACGAAGCAGAGGTGTCAAATACACGAGACTTTTTATCCAGATGTCAACATATTCTTCCACCTGCAATAATGATTATCCGTGTCCGAAACACTCCGAGGCTCTTGGTTTTCGGCTTCTCTTTATTAAATCAAAGTCTTAGAAACGTATCTGACAGAAGAACGAGGTAACTGTAGTTGAAAACGCTAAGTAATCGAAACTCGAAAGGTGCAGGATGGTAGCCGTCTACGGTTTGAATCGTTAGTACCAGTTAGTACCAAGATAAGAATTTTGGTCTCGAATCTCGCTGTTGCGGTGGCGCAGCAGCAATTAACATTACGCTTAAGTACACATTAATTCGATTACGTATTATTATTATCGATTATGCGCTCTTAAATAATATCTGCATCCTATGGCTGCAATGTCCGCATGAACATTGTGAGAAGCCTTCGTACCAGTTCTCCATCGCTGGATTCCTTTTTCATCGCGCCTTAATATAGTTCTATCACGGTGATCATGATCCTCCGAAGATTCTCATAGATATACAAATACAAAAATTACCATTTTTTTTCTATCATCATCAGTAACGTGGTGCAGGAAAATACAATATCATTGTCAATTGCCATCGTATCTGAAGTTATACAATTCGTGTGATCAACGTTGTTAGATCAACGGAGCTTATTATTAGCCAAAACTGCACCGTCGTCGCAACGTGGGATCCTCGTATTAGAGATTAGAGATACGCTGCGACGAGAAATATTGAACACTCGCCATGGACGACGATCATCGAGAAATCCTAACATTCCCAACATCTTCACATCATCTCGTATACACTTTGTGCTTTCGGCATTCTTGTGCCGGACTACACACGTTTCGTAGAATCTTCCGCAGAGCCTGATGCGTGCAATACTCGCAGACTACCTTCTTCCACGTGGAGTCATGTCTCCATCGGGCACGCGTGTCGAGAGAAGACATTATGGGGTGCGAATATCGATGCGGCAGCATAGGTGCGAAGTGGTTTCGCAAAGCATACTCGTTTGCGGAAGTGTCAAGTCAAACATGGCTTACACGAATCGGCTGACCTACAATACATGCACTGTACCGCCTCTCCCCATGAATCGGTGGCCTAGAGCCAGCCTCATGAATTCGAGTGCTCGAATGTCCAGGAAAAAATGGTGCCCAGAGGGCAAGCAGTCAAGAGGTCTGCATCTCAGATTTCTTCGACTAGTCACAGTTCCAAGCGAGAGAGTTTTTTCGGTCCTGCTCGCAGGAAAAATCGCGCGGTTAACCGAATCCCTCACGCTCTCTTTCGCCGTGTTTACACCTTTGTTTCAGGTGACCGGCCGGCTCGAGCCGGAACCCAGAGCCAAACGCAGCCAGGCGATTGGAAAGAAAAGGAGGATGTAGCAAGGATGTTGACGCGACGTGGCAAAGCTTTCCGTTCGCGCGCGCTGCGTGGACGGGAGAGCAAAGTCTCGTAAACGAAATCACAGAGTCGAAGGGGGTCAGATTATTAGGACTAGTGTGCTTTGTAGGTATCCTTGTTCTGGTATCCCTGGACGTAGCCGGAGGTATCTGGGATGTCCTTGCGACCCGCGATCCCTTTTCCCTTTCCGGTCTGGTCGAACCGCTGCTTATGCGAGCCGGTATACCTGGTTACATCCGTCAGCCTGTCTACCGTCGAGGCCGCTTTTCCGCCCTGAAAGTAGGTCCAGACGGCACTGATCATTTTTCATCCAGGATAAACTCAATACCGCGATACGTAACTTAACAAAACACTCAATTTTCTACATATATGTACGTGTATATCTTTCTACGGTCTACCGATTTCCATCCGATGACCGTCGTTACGCAATTTGTATTTTTATGAGCGAAGCGACAGACAAGCTGGCTCGAGTGTAAAACCCTAGAGGAGTAAATAGCCGATGGTATTGGTTATCGTTTACGTAATGTGGACATAGCCGGACATAAAATTTCGTCTCTAACGATAAACTCTAGGTATGAATATACATATGAATTTGACTAAAAGTTAAAGGAAAGAGAATAGTAGCTCTCCGTCAGCTGTTTCGATTTGTGACCGATGATTAAATGTGTCACACTCGAGACCAGCTTGTTAACATGGTAATTACTGCTGAGCTACCGGCCTCGAGTAATTACCTGACGTAATTGCCATTTATAGGGGAAATTGCGTAATTGTCACTTTCCACACACATTTTGTTAAGCGGAATAATTAGCTTGCATCCCCGTCTCACGAGAGATTGTGAGTAATGGATAATAGAAAAATCACACTCACCCCCCCAGCAGCAGCGGTAACGCCAGGTGGACCACAGTTTGCCATTTTCTTCTTCATTTCCGCCAAGTCGATCTTCTTACTTTTGGCGAGCTCCTCGAGAAATGCCTTGTACTGATCGATGCTCAGCTTCATAGATCTATCGTAAATCGAAAAGCAACGTAAGATTTCTCATGATTTGCAACGTTCTCATTACCAATGAGTATGTATGTATGTATGTATGTATGTATATCGTTTTGCGTTCGTACTTGTGTTTCTTAAAGTAAATGCCCGTGTCGGTCGTCGTGATCTTCTTGCCATCGATCACCTTAGCCTGCTTCATCCATTTGTCGCTTTGACTTAGGGTAATGAGTTTCCCGTCGCTTTTTGGGTCACCGAATTTCGAGAATGCTTTGAAGCTCGCCAGAAAGCTGCCCGACTGCGTGGAGCCCGGGCTGCCCGGCGCCGAGTTCCCGGTGCTGGCGCCATCCTCCAGCTTCAAATTGGCCACTTCGTTCGTCACTGGCGTCACAGTTTCTTCTTGATTCGCATCATTCTTCTCAGTCTCCGTATCAACCTTCTCCGCTGACATTTTTGTACCTGTAAAAATGTGCGATGGAATCTTTTCAAGGATTTATTTCTTTCTTTCGATTCACCAATAACAAGGGACAATGTCCAATGGTCTTTAGTCTGACTGCGTAGGAAAAGAATCTCCTACCTTATGCCCAACTTATAGCTTACAGCCAAGATCACGGGATCTTCGGTAGTACATAAACGCAAAAGCGGAAGTACATAAATGCGCGCGCGCGCGCCCGGCAGTGGCTATGAGAAGGATTAATAATTCATGAGAGCGTGTCGCTTCGCACAACTAGTCTCGGCTCATTTTAATTACGTCGATGAGCAAGGGCTAGTTTTCTTTACACGTTTTGTGTACATTGCTCTAAGCGGATCGCGCTGATAGACGGCTCATCGACGTTTTGGGGTCAAGTAACTCGTGCCATCGATTTAGCATAGCGTGGGCACGTGCCCCTGCAAAAATGACACTCGCGTCGCTCAATCAGCGACTTATGTACTTACGTAAACTACAAATTGATGTAACTTCCCAAGTGGTTCTTGACAAATCGCATAATTCCACGCACGTGTGCCTCGCGCGCATAAAACCAGATGTATTAAATCATCGACAGAATTTCACCTCGTTCAGTTCTTTTTTTCCGTTTATCGAGATAAGTCACGCTAGCTGAATATCGGGATGATAGTTCATAAATCAGGATTATCCTTGCCGTGTGTGGACACGGTTCCCACTTGGCTACGTCCACATAAAGATTAAGAAAAAAATCGCCCTCTACAAATCACGCTACTGAATTCAACATCCGACATCGTTAGCGATAGTCTAATCTGTTCGCCGGATACTTTTCCCTGGATCCGGCACATCAATCATGCACCAGAATTTATATGCACATATGTAACTGATCCGTGTATTATGGCCAATTTATATGGCCTCACGAGCTGTGCAAATGCAAAAATTGCTCAACTGCAAGTGTGCATGGTAAGTAGAACTACAGACGGAGGCTGCGTCTCGCGCCACTTATTCTCCTGCGTGTCGGGAGGTTGAAGTAAGTAGTATAAGCGTAAACAGAAGCAGGCAGGCAGAAGGTGGTGTGTCAGAAATGGGAAAAGAGCGTCGGGAAGAAGCAGGGGAGAAATCGTGGCGAGGGAGGAAGGCCACGCGCTGCTATACGCTGCTATACGGTGCTATGCGGTGCTACGCGGTTCTACGCGGTAGCGGGATACACTGTTATTTCACGCCTATAAATAGAGATTACGACGGACGTGAGTTAACGCAATTAGCATTGAGCAGGAAGATCAGAAGCGGGAGACCCATGAGGTAACAGCCGTGCGATCAGGTGTTGAACCATGCCGTGGGCCGTGGGCCACGGAGGGATGCATGTCGCGCATCACTGTCATTAGCCCGACGACACTGATCACTCTCACGCGACGACGAAGGCGCGCCTTATTTGCGACGGAGAAAGCATTGTGGGGCACAATCAATTTTCAAAGCCACGCGAATTATCGTTCAAGCAATATCCTACTCGTTATTTCGCTTTTCTTCAATTTCCATGCATAACAATTGGCATGCAGCTACATTTGACAATAAATTGACAGTAAAGAGCGCCGCGAGCTTCTTGCACAGCCTTCGAATTCTACCTTGGTCAGAGAAATAAACACTGAGATTGAATTTCAAATGGCTCACCGTGTTCCAAGTATCTAAACCTGCCAACGGGAATAATGAGCACAGAGTATTTACTGCACCTCGGAGCTTAATCTCAGCTGTCACGCGAGCTTCCTCGAACGGTAGTTCGATCCAGCGCAGCGTGCAGGTAATTCGCGGGTCAGACCGTTCGCAACAAACACCACCGTACGATAAATCTCGCGACAATAGGTCGGTCGGGGGCGGAAAAAGTAGGAAGCGCGCAAGGCTGCAAGCCGAGAGAGAGAATGTGGGCCGCACTTTGTGTACAAGTTGAAGAGCCGTTGAGCACGCGTTTCAGGATGGAATCTGTGCCGTAAGGCGCATGTGTTTTATCGATCTCGGCGTCTAGGGAGCACGCCGTAGTCACCCTCCCAGTATACAATCTCTCGAGCATCGTTTCACCACTGCTGCAGCCGAAACTAGAGGTACCAGAGCTGCAGCGATCCCTACCCGAATAAACGACTCTACTTTGCGCTAAACGCCATCCCTCAAAATCCACCCCCGTTAGAAAGCAGCCCTGCGCCATACTGCCGTTTCTGACACCAACTCGGGTCTCCTCGGGTTCTTGTCCTAACAATGTACACTCGCTTCAAGCAGCTAAATAAATTGATAAGTCAGGTATGAGTGGATAAGAGAAGACGATAAGCAACGGCAGTATCAGGTAGGCCAAGAGCCAAGAGAAATGAATATACATTGTTGTCAACCTCGAAATGAATTATGAAATCGTCTGCCCGGGGAGGTGTCTTGCCAAGCGGATTTTTTCCTGTGTTTCATTCCACATTTGATAACCAGTAGCGCTTGCAATCGCTGCTCGGACAACGTCGTTTGTTAGCCTTATCTCAGCGCGATGACACTGTCCGCAAAGTGCAATTACTTTTGCGATGCTCATGTAGCACAGAGAGAAATACACGACAGCTGATATTCGAAATGATAGCATCATCCAGATTCGTTTGGATGTTACGTCAACCTCCTGGGGAGATAGAAATAAGCACCGGGTATTAGAAGCTCAGCGTGTTAGTTCAGCGTATTAGTTCAGCGAATCTTCCTCGGATCACCTAGGGCTTGGCTTTACAAGTTTACAACGAGAAAGTCAATTTCGAGAAGGAATTAGGCGTATCAATCACAACTGAGGTGAGGTGTTATAGGTGTCAATCAATTGATGGCTAAATGAATTATTTATGCGGCTATGGCAGATTATAAGTGCAATATTGATAGAGTGATGTATATGATGGGTTAGTAGATCGATCCCAAGCAGTGTCGATCTAAATTTGCATGATTAAGTGTCAGGATGAGTGGTCACCTTTTTACGAGCAAATTGATCAACAACACAACGGCGATCCGCTAATTGCTCTGCAGCTCCCGTCTCACGCACGATCGATCGGGAATTTTAAATGACGATTTACACCGGGGTCTTGAACAATTTCGACACGTTCATTAGCGCGATTCCAGCCTGGATGAGGCTGAGAATGAGACTGAACCACCTCCGCCACCGTTTCCAACCATCATCCCCACCTACCCACGCCGATACCGCTCTCCTCATTTTATCTATCACCCACCTTCTTTCTATCTAGAAAAATGCTTGCTAATTGCCGGGATCAATTTTATTTGCACTCGAAAAGCATATATTCAAGACTCGAGCCTCAATAACTAATTTTCTTCGATAATATTATTTTTCGCTATAAATTTCCGAAATCCCACATCGAATATTTAAAGTAAGATATACTTATTATAGGACGTTTGATGCATTTTCTAGATGTGTAAAAGACACAAAGTGAGTGATTTTTAACAGAGAACAGTCAATTATTGGAAAATAGTTTGCCTTACAATTAGTAGAGTGAATTTTTCACTACAGCATGAGTGCAATTACGGTCATATGCTGTTGAGACACTTTTAGAGGAAATCAAATCTTTCTATCGATGAAGGTCTTTAGGGTAATATTCGGGTCAGTATTGTACGTGTAACGATTTAAACATGCATTTGAAGTGACGTGACTGTCCTGAATATTGAAAGCATCTTTAGCAGAAGTACGCTTAAGAGAGTACTTGTTGCTCGATGTATGTAATTCCGACTGCTTGTTGCTCTCTCTCTCTCTCTTGCAGCATGAGTAGTTACGAGAAAATATGTAGAACACATATAGACCTAACTAAAGTATGGCAAATTAAAGTAGCACGGCTTTCATGACAGAAACACTATTCGAGAAAAAGCGACTTGGGTCCTAAGCTACAATGAATTGATAAGAGCTAATACCAGGGGTCGATGAGGGAAGGGTAAATAGCATTGTCCCCGAATAAGGGTGAGTAAGAAAAGAAATCAATAAGTGCCATTCTTTGATCGAGATAAAGATAAAGATCGCTGCGCCATCTCGTTACAGTGCGACGAATGCAAGCTTCTATTTAGTTATCGGTAGTCGATAAGAGTTGGTAAGTGGTGGTAAGAGGTTTTTGAGTAGTTTACATCAATAATAATTAATTCAAACAAGATTCCACGTGTTTATTTACGTTCTCATTTATTATCAAGCGCCCGTCATTCGTAGTTCCTTGCTACGGTAATCACTGTGCGAAAGTTGAACTAAGAATGGATAATGTAAACACATGGCAACTAAACACTTGCAGAAGTGACTGATTCCATACTACAGTAAATATAAGTTATTTACTAGAACGTTGAATTCTAGTAGCAAATGTACGTAAAATTATTTTTCAGAGCATTTAAAATATCTGTAAGTGCCCTGTTCATGGTTTATTATTAAATAGTAGTAGTTACAAATTTCATCTATTGTTTTTGGATCTACAACAAGCATTTTGTTTTAAATCCTTAGTATACCCGTCGTTGTGATATAAAATTGGCCAGAAAATTCTCTAGTATGGATAATGAACAACCCCAAAAGAAAGCCAAACTAGAAGAAGTGACGACCATAACGGAAGGACAAGCAGAGATTTTAGTCGAAGACAACCGTATTTTCTATAATCCTGTTCAAGAATTCAATAGAGACCTCAGCGTCGCAGTATTAACCCAATTCTCTGAGATCAGACAGAACGAGCCGCTTAAAAAGAAGGGAAAGAACCAAGTAGATGCTAACAATGAGAAACAAGGAATTGTTGTGCTCGAAGCACTGTCTGCTACCGGTTTAAGGAGCATACGATACGCGAAAGAAGTGCCTGGGATCAAGAGAATTATAGCAAACGACATAGAATTAAAGGCAGTTAATAGTATAAGGAATAACGTATCTCACAATAGAGTGGACGATCTTGTCGTACCCAATCAGGGAGATGCTATTGTCTACATGCACCAAAACAAAGGTAGCCAATTTGACGCTATCGACTTAGATCCTTATGGCTGTTCCGCTATGTTCTTGGATAGCGCAGTACAGGCTGTAGCTGACGGAGGTTTGTTACTTATAACTTCCACCGACATGGCAATCCTTGCTGGCAATACGCCAGAGGCGTGCCTCGCAAAATATGGATCGATTCCACTAAAATCACCGGCGTGTCACGAAATAGCATTGAGAATATTGCTTCAATGTATCGCCGCACAGGCAGCTCGCTATGGCAGATACATTGTGCCCATCTTGTCCGTAAGCATTGACTTTTACATCAGAGTATTCGTCAGGGTGTACACTGGACCAGCAAAGTGCAAGGAAAATTCAATCAAAATGGGAATGATTTATCAGTGCAGTGGTTGCGAGACTGTAAATGTCCAGCCATTTTGCAACAAGAAATCAGAAAAAGTATTTGTTCTTTCGCAAGCACCTACGGTTAATAGACTTTGTAAGCATTGCAATCACAAGCAACATATGGGAGGACCCGTATGGCTAGCTCCTTTGCACGACCAGACTTTTGTCAGCCAATTATTGTCCAACTTGGATAATATGAAACTGGGAACAATCAAGAGAATCACGGGTGTTTTGAATGTAATTCACGAGGAACTGGATGTCCCTCTGTACTATGTTGTTGACCGGCTAATGTCGATAGTTAGGGTGACAATACCGCCTATTTTAGCATTTAGATCTGCATTGTTGAATGCAGGATACGAAGTATCCTATTCTCATGCACATAAGCTTTCGGTCAAGACTAATGCCCCCAACGATGTTATATGGGATATTGTACGAACATGGGAAAAGAAGAATCCCTCGAAACGAGAGAAACATTCTGAAAATAGTCCCGCATTGAATATCTTAAATTCATCGATAGTCACGGAAGTTTCATTCGATAATCATCCCCGCGCTAATCCAGCATCGCGGGAAAAGAAGTTGGCGAGGTACCAACAAAATCCTCTTCCTCATTGGGGACCAGCCACACGATCAAAGACAATAATTGATTTGGAAAAGCATCACACTAACTACTTGAAGATGAAGCAGGATAAAAAGGCGAGCAAGGAACCAATGGAAACATCGGAAAACGTAGAAAGCCATGAAAGTTGAATTGAACGTAGGTTCATCGCTTTTACGGGCAACAAAAAAAAGGAACAAAAAAACATGAAATAAATTATTCTTCTTCATATTCTTTCTAGTTTTATTGCAATCATCAAATTCTAATCTCTTCCCAACTATATTCCGATCTTTTACATACACATACTTTTAACTCATATAGTATTTTATTCCATCATTGACGGTCAATCAAGATCACTATTGTAAATATCAATATATTTGCATCGAGAAAAATACACTGCTGTTTCGCTGATACATCACACGAGACATCTGCTCGTATACATGAACGGTTTATTTGGTTTGCAGTGTTACAGCATAACGGCAGAGTCGGTAGACATCTATTACGTAACCCACCCAGTGCTAAGCGTGATGCGACACATAATCAAATAAGATTTCGCGATAAAAATTTTGCAAGGTATTTCATCATCGTGATTCTTTGCTTTGTTTTAAAGTGTGTATCGATTCAATTTGAAGATTATTACGTTTTACAGATAACTACACATGACTATACGTATAACTATATTACATCCGTGCACGATGTGTTTCAGGCTCCGAGGATAGTAGATCCGTTCGATCTGTTCAGTAACACGCAGTTATAATACTACTGTAGTAGTCATGACAGTGCCAACGGTGACATTAAACAATGGGCAAAAAATGCCAATTTTTGGCCTTGGAACCTGGCAAGCAGGTGTAAGTACTCAAAAACTTGGAGAAATTTAATGACCGGACGAGGATAATAATGTAACTTTCTAATTTGTATTGATCGATAGGACGATCCAAGTACCGTAGAGCAAGCTGTAAGAGATGCGATTGATGCCGGATACCGACATTTCGACTGCGCCTACGTCTACGGAAACGAGAAGGAAATCGGGAAAGTGATTCGGGAAAAAATTGCCGATGGTGTCGTGAAACGCGAGGATTTATTTATAACCACTAAGGTATTGTGCTATAAATATATTTTTATTATTATTTAAAAACAATGATAATTACAAATGAATATCGTGTATATCATGTAGATATATGTACATTTATTTAAAAATGTACGATTTTCCTATAGCTGTGGAACACCGACCACCTTCGAGAAGATGTAGTACCCGCTTGCAAACGATCCGTAAAGAACTTCGGGCTTGATTATGTTGATCTATATTTGGTGCATTGGCCAATATCCTACCCAGTAAGTAATATAAAATATTTCTTTACGCGTAGTCTAAACGATTTAGTTGGTCCAATATTCGTTTTCTCTTTCAGAAAGGTGCCGAGGGTCTCTGGCCAACGGACAAGGACGGTAAACCGCTCATGAATGACATAGACTATGTTGATACTTGGCGCGGTATGGAAGAATGCGTAAAGCTCGGATTGGCCAAAAGTATTGGTCTGAGTAACTTCAACTCAGAACAGGTCGATCGGATCTTGTCCATCGCAGAGATTAAGCCCGTGACGAATCAAGTGGAATGCCATCCTAATTTGAATCAGAAGAAGCTGCGAGAGTTTTGCGCAAAACGCGATATAACTATTACGGCTTACAGTCCACTGGGCTCACCCACACGCCCTTGGAAAACATCGGGAGATCCTGTGGTATCTCTGACCGAGCCGAAGATTGTAGAAATCGGGAAGAAATATGGAAAAACGCCCGCGCAAGTCATTCTACGATTCTTGGTAATATGGCAGGATGAAAGTAATTTAATCAAAAGAGATTTTAATGCTATATTGTTTTATCAACGGGTTTATAAAACGCATGCTTTATTGTAGATCGACATTGGCACGATCCCTATTCCGAAATCGAGCTCCAAAGAGCGAATCAAGCAGAATATTGATATTTTCGATTTCAAGTTGACGCCGGAAGAAATTGCGGTGATCGAGAAATTCGATTGCGGTGGCCGCATTATCCCAGTTTTGGAGTAGGCTCAGATCAGTTTTCGTTAAAACTCTCAACTATATGCTAGACATCGTCAGCTAATGCACTTTTATCTGTTTCTAGGTACAAAGCTCATAAATATTATCCATTCCACATCGAATTTTAAGTTAGTCGTCGATGGATCAAACTACTTTTGTAACATTTATTATTTCTCTTTATCTGCCAACATAAACAAATAAACGATATGATTATGCTACCCCATTATACTGTACATCTATCTATAAATACAGTGAAACCCACGAGTACCCACGTACTCTAAACCCTAGCGGAAATACATACATTTTTACCGTAACTTTGAGAAAAATAATAGATATTAAGAGTTATTACGAGATTACCTATCAAAAAAGAATAGTCTGCAATATAGCGGGACATCTAATCTTGGCTGGCGCGATTTATTTGCACTGATTCTACTTGCAGTTACGTAATATTTATCTACGCATAAGTCCTCCGCACAACTCATTGCGCCAGTCACTTTTCCGACTACTAGGTGATCTGAAGTTGATAATCATAAAGTGTTCCGACCTATTTTACTCACTGAATTAGTCACGACCTTTCATTTCTGCTGCTGGTGTCCGTGAGTTATACGAGCGAGCGTGTATTCACTCTATCCTATTCTCTTCCAGAAAGAAGCGAAAATGCCTGAAATACCATGTTTTACCCTTGCCAATGGCTACAAAATGCCGGTATTCGGTTTGGGCACTTATTTGGTAAGCAACAACTTTTTTATCGCTATTACCAAAGAGATAATCTATACCGAGAAAAATAGGTTCAACTCCGTTCAATGACAAGCAATGCTTCTGCTACTCCCACCTGGCTCACCGGAAGTGCTGTCTGTCACGGCACAGCCCGGTTACTTCAAATTGTAGAATCGTTAACACGCTATATTTTTCGTAATAGTCACAATCTGGAGAAGTGGAGAAAGCAGTAATGGAAGCAATAAGCCTCGGCTATCGTCATATTGATACTGCATTCTTCTACCAAAATGAAAAAGAAATTGGAAATGCGATCAAAGCGAAAATCGCTGACGGGACAGTGAAGAGAGAAGACTTATTCGTCACCACAAAGGTGATGTACCGATTAAGTCTGTGTGTACATCCCATTTCGATATGACCGAATATAATATTCGTCTTTCAGCTGTGGAATAATCGTCATAAGGAAGAGAGCGTTGTACCAATGTGCAAGAAGTCATTGGAAAATCTTGGTCTAACTTATGTAGACCTATATTTAATTCATTGGCCGTTTGCCTTTCCCGTGAGTCATTGGTTGCTCTTAATATTACTTGCAATAACGCGATTTATTTAATTAACAATTTTAGTCAATTTGCAGGAGGGAGATGTGCTTATCCCTCAGGACGAAAAGGGAACGTATCTAACAACTGACACGGACTATATCGAAACTTGGCGGGGAATGGAGGAATGTGTCCGTCAGGGACTTGCTCGTAGCATCGGTGTTAGCAACTTCAATTCCGAGCAGATAGCTCGCGTACTCGAAGTAGCTAAAATTATACCTGTTAATAATCAGGTACTTAAAATCGGTTTCCATAATTAGCAAACTTTTATCACCACACATACACACACACACACACAGATACCTACATTACAATAAAATCCCATTGCTCTAGGTCGAAGTCAGTGTCAATTTAAATCAGAAGAGATTAGTGGAGTTTTGCAATAAACGTAATATCACGGTCACTGGATATTCACCCCTAGGAAGACCCGGTAACAAAGGGGGTATATCGAATTCGTTGGATCATTCGACAATTCTCGAAATCGCACAAAAATACAATAAAACACCTGCTCAAATTGCTTTACGCTACGTTGTAAGTAACATTTGACAAAAGTTGTTATTGTTATTGTTTAAACGAAAAATTTTATTGCGAAACTCAATGTTCCAGCTGCAACAAGGAGTTGCCATTATACCAAAAACGGTGACACCCAGTCGTCTTAAAGAAAATATGGAGATCTTCGATTTCGAGTTAACACCCGACGAAGTAGCTGCTATCGAGAAGATTGGTACTGGTGTGCGAGTGGCACCGTTCAATTAGTAAGTATGAGTAACGATATACGCTGTGATTCGCGGTATTCCTCATGTTATGAAAATAATTTTTTACAGCGTCAAAGGACACAAATATCATCCATTCGGAATACCCTTTTAAATAGTAAAATGACGATGAAATATTATAGTTAAGGGAAGGAATGGAAACTAAGAGGACTCGGCTAATTTAGTGAAATGCACAGCAGCAGGAAATCGGTTATCAAAAGATATCAAAAGATAGATAACGTAATACTGGGGCATCCCCTTTGAACTTGAATGGTCTCACGCTGTAATTCGGCACTCGTTTAACCCTTGTCTAGTCAATTGCGGTTATTGAATGTCATGGAAATTTTCGGCGGTCTGGTCTCAAGTGACATCATAGAGCAAGAATACAAACTTGGAATACCGTGCCATTCCTATGTACATGTATCATGAATTAACAGCAACAAATTGTAACAATCGCGAATTACAGAGGTACAGCCCATTAGAATTAAATATGTCCTAACTCATGTGACTCCTTCAAGATGAATAAATCATAATTGTACAATAGGAAGCTGTGTTCAGTAAATCAATTATATCGTTAATGTAATAAATCTTCTTTTTATCAGTGTTCGCCTTGAATACTTCTTTATAGCTTTTTGCAATAAATACAATTTCTTGGTGATTCGTGCGCTATTTAGTCGCGGAACAGAGGACCATTATTAAAGACGACCTCAGTCGTCAAGGTCCCGTGTGGGTGAAGACCCTTTTTCGGATGATTTGCTCAATGAACGGAATTACTCACTCTTTCACAGCGTATTGGGTGTGCTTAGGATCGTTCCCTCGTGGCAATTTCCATTGTGCATCGGAATCAGAAAGTAAAAACACATCTACGACTCAGGATTTAATCAATTGACGTATGCGACGTAGTATGCGAACATCTCTCTATAAAACGTGACATTAGCGAAATGCACGTATCCCGTGACAAATAACACTTGAGCCCCCGTTTAAAATTCCCACCTAAGACAATCTTTGGTATAACATTGTTTGACCTTGAGTACATATTGAACCTGGTGCGAGGCATAGAGAAACCTCTGTTCTCTGTTATTCAAAACAATCGCTTATCAGTCGGTTACTTGTCACGCATTGGTCGCGTCATCGATCCTTTCAACGACCACCACAAATCTCGATCAATTATGAATCACATTACGTAAGTACATATTATTTCTTTTGCTTCAACTTGTTCCGCATAGTGATTTTAGAGCCGTTTCGATTCCCATCGCTTGCAGATTAAGCTCTAAGGTGACGAATAAGTCACTCGTGCTTCGCGATCTTTCCTCGCCAAACACCAACACGCCAAGAATGCAAACGGGTCAAGAATCATGGAGCGCGAAAATGCTGTCGAGAATAAAAGGAATAAGGATTAGGTCACCCTTCTCGCCTCGCGACCTTTCTAGTCTACGTACGGCTTCCAGCTCGTCCGTGCCGGACATAATCTCTTCGACAAAGAAATTCGTGCAGAAATTCCCGTGCTCCTCTGCTTCTATGATAAATATATTCGCCACTCCAAATACAAATGCACAGAAAAAATTGGATCTGGAAGAAAATCGTAGTTTGAACGTCTCGGAAAAGACACGCGGCGCGCATCAAACAATTAATCTACCGAATGATATTCTCGGCGACAACACAGTCAATTCTCTTTCCTTATACTCGACACCGACGACGAACACAAATAGAATAATGCGTGATAACAAAGCCTTTTACATAGATGAGAATGAGTGCACTTATGTCGAAACTGTCGATAGTCCGAGAGGTATGGAAAGTGAACCAGTGTCGATGAAAAGGAAAATATCGGCTGAGCCATTTCTTTCCTACACAAAACAATCCCCGCATTTATTTTGGAACGACGATTTGGATGAGAGTTTACCTCAGGAGAAGACAGGCGACGACTCGAATAATTTTTTAGAGTACTATACGAAAAATTCCATGGATTGGTCGCTTGCCTCGTTCCGGGATCAAGAGAAAATGTTTGAAGAGGAGTCATTGAAGAGAAAGAACTCGTTGCAGGAGACAGATGAGAGTGATGAACGCATCTCGAAACCCAGGTGTAAGGATAATTTGAAGGAAGAAGGTCTGAAGGATTCTATAGACCGTGATGGAGAAGTGTGTCCGACAAAGACAAAGATCGCAACGGAACCATTCATCCCATCTACAAAGAAGACGGTTGAGCTTTCTTGTAACGACGATGGTCACGCAAGTTTTTCCACCAAGAGATTGGACTCTCTAGACTTGTCGGATCTATCCACCGTCACATTTGTGAGTCCATGTTCAAGTTCGACGTTTTGCGAAGATGTTGACGTCGATGTACCAACCAGTGCCCTAAAAGACTCGGGTTTCGAGAACAACGTTTCTACGCTCAACAGTTCTCCATAGAATCCTGCGCTTATCTTACAATTAAATACATACAAAATTAATCGGACTACGAATTATGTATGCTTTTAAAGCACAATCAGTCAGTTTAGGTGAATTCGTTTTTCAAATTTACTATGTACGTACTAGCCTAACTAGCCTCACTTGTCAAATTTCTCATTATTAGTAACTTATTCGCATAATCATTAGTAATTTATTCGCAAACTATTTATTACCGCTATTTAATTATTTATTTCAACTGGTTGGATATTTTATTCCTGCAGGCAGAAACTATCTCTAAGCTTATAGATTGGCAGATAAACTGAAAAGCACAGTTATGTAAAACAACTTATGACATTGCAAACATATCAATGTAACTAGTCTGTACCAAACTTTTCATTGCAAATCATAACACGAGTTATGTAATAGTTTATACGGAAAATAAACAAGATGAGTATCAGCGGATCGATAGTTATTCTATTTTGCACGATTTGGAGAATGCTCCTCAAATTCAATTGCTATAGAGGGAGAGCTTTAACCGACCCTTGCAGCCCCCAACCGACTCTGTAACTTTCCACGAAGTCTGTTCCTCGTTAGTGAATTCGCTAGCCGCTAGCGAATCTCTGGAATTACGAGAGCACGGGTTTACCAACACATCTCGCGTCGTCTCCTCTCTTTCAAAATACCTTGACGGTTATGCAACAACACTACACACATACCGATTCATTAAACGCATGCGCCCTGTTAAACTATGCCAGTGCTCTATCGGATCAAGATACGCCAGAAGTTGGAGTTTTCTCGCAGTAGATTCATTTTTTGATGATCCTTCTTCTGACGTGGGAAGACACTACTTACGTCAGAATCCACTGCACATATCTCTGTCTGGACATGTTACAATCTACTGAACGTGACTTACCTCGATCCTTCCAAATAACTTGTAATCCTTTTGATCCACACTACTCAACTCAAAATGAAAATTACCTCATTTGATTTCTATAATTGACTGATCGATCGAATCATTGCGTTATGACTCATCAATGATTCGGATGTTTCAGTGATTAAAAGATTAATTGTATCGGCACACTGAAAGGATTGGAAATCATTGATCTGGAGACAAAAACTAATCGTAAGTTCAGCCACTCTTTTTGAGTACTGTAGATATAGATTTGGATATACATAATGAAATTCATAAGCATTCAGAGGTACTTAATGGTAAGAGCGATAGAATTCACGCATTAATGTAACCGTAGTTTCAAATCTGCACACGCTGATCTGCGCAGAAGTGGGGCTACCGGCGTGCTTCGGAGTGGTCCAATTATAAAAGGAGCATGCTGACCAAATCTACCGGCATTGTGTTCTGAGTGATTGGCGTGTTCGCGTCGGAATATTAAAAGCGATCCAACTTTAGCAGTGTTAAAGCAGCCTCGATCAAGGCTTTTTCTTGTGCTCGAATCGCGTCTCTTACTGGGAACAGTGCAAAAATGGCTTTAAATGTACCAAAAATCAAGTTCTACAACGGCAACGAAATACCGGCTTTCGGACTCGGAACGTGGAAGGTCAGTGGAATCAACAATTCCAAAAGCAACAGATATAATTACTTCTATTACCGTTAACGAATATTTTGAATTTCCTTATTGAGATTTATTTAAGGTGGTGAAAACTCTTCACTCTCTGCGAGAAGCAGAATAGTAGTTATCAAAATATTACGATCAAAGTATGACTAACGCCCCTGCATCGAGCATATTCCGCATGTTAGGCTTTTAATGATCAAGGTCGCTTTAATGTCATTCTAAACAGCTACAAAAACACTCATTCTTAATGCGAAAAGTTTAGTAGATTTGTACTTATTTTGTAGAATTTGAACCTAAAATTGAAGTGTCAGGCCTAATCTACTTAACGTCTCGTTCGCGAAACCTTCATCGTCCTAAGCTCCGATAACTTTGTTGACCTTTGGGTAATAAACATTAGAGAACAGCGGAAGAGTCGAGGTCGCACTTATCGACTAGCGGCTCCATATACGATTATATAATTTCTTATGCGTGTCATACAGTTCATTTCATTTGTACATAGATATTGCACTCTCCTTATTTTGAGTTGAAAACAAAAAGTTAACAAATTATAATGAATTGCAGCACACATATATTCTTCAATATCAATGAAATGTATTGCAGTCAAAACCCGGAGAAGTTACTCAAGCCGTCAAAGATGCCATTGATATTGGGTATCGGCACATAGACTGTGCCCATGTGTATGGCAATGAGAAGGAAGTTGGCACGGCCATCAAGGCTAAAATTGAAGAAGGAGTCGTCAAGAGAGAAGACTTATTTATTACAAGCAAATTATGGAATACTTTCCATAGACCAGATCTGGTTGAACCTGCCCTTAAGCAAACCCTCTCGGATCTTGGCCTCGAGTACATTGATCTGTACTTAATTCACTGGCCAATAGCTTACAAAGAGGACGGTGAGCTTTTCCCCAAAAATCCGGATGGTACTCCTGCCATGAGTACCTCGGATTACTTGGACACATGGAAATCGATGGAACAAATGGTGAAAAAAGGCCTCGCAAAGAATATTGGCATTAGCAACTTTAACTCGGAACAGATTGAGAGGCTACTGAAGAACTGTACGATCAAACCTGTCACGAATCAGGTAAGCGAATCGAGGCTTTTGTAATGTTATTTTGGATTGGAGCTTATGTACTTGTCTAACTTATCGTTTGCAGGTGGAATGTCATCCTTACTTAACGCAAAAGAAATTATCTGAGTTTTGCAAGGAGAAGGGTATCGTTATAACTGCGTACAGTCCTCTTGGATCACCCGACCGACCATGGGCTAAGCCAGACGATCCCAAACTCATGGACGATAAAAAATTGGGAGAACTCGCTAAGAAGTACAATAAGACTCCTGCTCAAGTTTTGATTCGATACCAGGTATCGTACAATTCCAAATTACTTAATTCAAGTTCAAACTGTTTTTATGAGAAAGAGTAATTTAACGAGGCATCTTAATTTCCAGTTGGATCGCGGGCACGTTGTCATTCCGAAATCAGTTACCAAGTCGAGAATTAAGGAAAATAGCGAAGTGTTCGATTTCAAGCTGTCGCAGGACGACATGGCTTATATCGATACCTTCGATTGTAATGGAAGAATCTGTCCAATGACTGGGTAAGGCATAATTCTCAATACTTTGTCAATTTAATTGCTCAATCTGAGTCAATAGTTTACTTACTACGTTGTGATCTTTTGCAGCTCGGAATCCAGTTCTTTCTTCCCATTCAATATTCCATTCTAAGAGTGCGAGTGGGTTGGTTCAACATTCAACAGGTGTTAACCTGCTTACGCTACATTTTATCACGTTTTGCCTCATGTAATCATTTTCTACAGAGTGTTCGTTCGTAATAAATTTTCCGTATATAAAAGAGAAACAGCTCCTTCGATAAACTTCAGAACTTTTCCCAGCATCGAGCGTATCTCCGAGTTCCATCTATGCTATCTATCGCAAAAAATAAATAACGCCGCTTGAGGAGAGGTGCAATGTATTCGAAGAGAAGATAGTAGTTATAAAAATGTAGATCGTTCGAAATTTTATATAATATTTTTTTTTCAATATGTATCGTGACTATCAGATACATCGATTGAATTTTAAGAGAAATAATCTTCAATCTTTATCGAGCAGCGTATCTATACAGATTGGAGTCAATTCTATAAATACCAGTGTTTGCACTGCATGTTCAACAGTTGCTTCTCGCGTCTAGCAACTTGCATGTATCCCGGATACAATGTCATCAGGTTTAGTGAAGTTTTATAATGACAATGAATATCCCGCATTAGGATTAGGAACTTGGCAGGTAGGACACGATCTACTTTCGCTTTATCAACAATCTGTTAACCGAGTCCCCTTTGCAAATCAATATAAAGCAGTTCCTCGAAAGTATATTTACACTGAATCCATTAGTCATGAGAACATTTGCAATGATAATTGCAACAAGTGCATCAACAGTTTTATTTTTTTATCCTGTAACTCGACATTAATCCTCATCGAAATTCCTACATCGGCACAATTAATATCTATGGACTTTGCACGATCCTTACCGTACGTACACGCGTGTCCCATTCGCATAATGTATAGTATTGTTTGTCGTTGCCAAACTGTCTCCTTAACAGTCGCAACCGAACGAGGTAACTAGAGCGGTCGAAGATGCGATTGACATCGGTTACCGTCATTTCGATTGCGCTGCGGTGTACCAGAACGAAAAAGAAGTTGGTGCGGCGATAGTGAGGAAAATCGATGGCGGTGTTATTACACGCAAAAGTATATTTGTAACGAGTAAGCTATGGAATACTTGTCATCGACCTCAACTGGTAGAACCAGCCTTAAAGAAAACCCTAAGCGACCTTGGGCTGGAGTACCTTGATCTTTACTTGATGCATTCGCCCATGGCCTTTAAAGGTGCGCTATTCATTCAAATGTCGTTCTAACCGATTCACTAGACATTAATTCTTATTTTTAACGAATCACGTTCCAGAGGGTGACGCGTTATACCCTGTGGACTCTAATGGCAAATTCTTATCGGGGGACATCGATTACGTCGACACTTGGCGAGCGATGGAAGCGCTTCTCGAAAAAGGGCTCGTGAAGAATATTGGTGTCAGTAACTTTAACCACGAACAATTGGAACGTTTGTTATCGCACTGTCAAATAAAACCTGTCACGAATCAAGTCGAGTGTCATCCATACCTGAGTCAGGTAAAGTTATCGGACTTTTGTCGATCGAAGGGCATCACCATTACTGCGTATAGCCCTTTTGCATCACCCGACAGACCATGGGCGGAAGCCAACGAGACAAGGGTGTTGGACGATCCTAAGATCAAAGAACTTGCTGCTAAGTATAACCGGACACCTGCTCAAATTGTATTACGATATCAGGTAAGTGTAATCTACCCTCTATACTCTCTATAGTCTACATACAGTATAGACTATATCGAAATGAAGTAATAATCACATCACCCGCAACAGCTGCAGCGTGGACATTTAGTAATTCCAAAATCGGTGAAGAAATTACGACTTGAGGAAAATTTCAAAATTTTTGACTTCGAATTGACTATTTCCGACATGCAGGCACTCTTGAAGTTGAATTGTGGTAGAAGAGTCTGTGTCAGGGAAAAGTAGGCCTACATACATACATAATAAACGTTCTTACTAGGTTCCAAATTATCTTATAATTGTTAATATATAATTTTATTTTTGCAGTGCGGCCGAAGTGCAGTATTACCCATTCCATGCGGAGTACTAATAAAAATTTCACTCGAATACTCGTTGATTGTCTTCACTTATCGGACCAATTATTCGCAAAATTATTAGCTGTATACTCTATTTTACATATGCATTCAATGTAGCAATTGTGTTCCTTTTATTGCCGCTCTCACCTAATTTCCATAATATTCATGATGCTAAGGACGTAAGGAATAATAAATAGAGGTGTAAGTTTTAAAAGCGTTTTTATTGTTTGCGCGAAACTTACAATTTCAAATGTCCAACTACAATAAAGACACATCACTGTCCTCAGAATTGCACGAACAGCAATTACAAGTTCCGACTTGATCGAAACCCGTTGGTCGCGGTTGATATTCTTTATCTCCAGGATAATTGGAACTGCAATTGCATGGGACATCCGTCAAGCCCATCGCACATTTACCCTTGCAGTTACATCTGCATCCGGCAGTAATCGAATTTGCCGTGACGGATGTTTTGCAAACAGCAGTTTTACAGGTCTCGTTGGGAGTTCTGATATTGCAAGGGTTCCTTGCACAGGGTGAAGCCGCAATGCACCCTCGAAATTCCGAAATTTTTTGGTGACCTTGATAGAAACGAAAATGTACAAATAGAATTATGCTGATCGAGCAAAGCGGTTATCTACTAGTCGGATATACGCTTATCGTTAGTTCTACCAAATGGTTTGACGTCTTCGGACAGCGCAAGATGTTTCCTTAAGCAAGGCGCTTGTGATTTAGCACCTTCGGCAGGCAGTTTTTTTTCGCCTAAACTCTCAGCCACTATAACATTACAACTGCATTTTCTATTACCGGTTGGACTCTGACCGTCTAGAGGGAAACACGCAGAGTATGGGCATCGCGTGGCCATTGCTGTAGATTTCTTTCTGCTCTTCACTGTGCTATCGGCACATGACATTCGACATACGCAAGAACTTGGCATTTTCTAGATGAACAACAGGAGTCAAATTGCGCACGGCTATATCATTATTTGCTAATTGAATATTCATACGTGTAAATCGGCTTGTTGATTTTTCCTATCGGTCTGCGAAGTACAACTCTTTTTACCTTTCCACAACCAGTTTACAATCCACGATAATTTAGTTTCGTTCGCGACCTCAGGTTTTTGGCAACTCAAGCATTCGGCCTTTAACGAACAATCCCGCTGCAATTAATGCTACTTCTGACTGCAGGAAACATTTTCATACCTACCGTATTATCTGTTTTTGCGTGCAACCCTCGCCGACGCAAAAATGTCGACTGCACATTGCCGTCATTAAGAGCGTGACCACCGCGCCCGCCTACTTTTTCACCCATACAGGCATTTTCAAATTCCTTCGTGGTCAACAGATGCTCGATCTGTTGACTGAAAACAGTTTCTCTCTTTTCCAACTCTTTAATGCAACGCTTCAAGTTCACTTCTTCCTTCGCCAATTCCTTGATCTTCGAGAGGCAGATGACATCATCCGAGTGGATGGAGTGAAGACTAGGAGTAGTGTAACTTTTCACTTCCTTCTCCAATTCGTTCACTGTATCGCCCATTTCCTTGTTGGCCAATTCCAGAGACTCGATCTCCATGTCGGTCTCTTCCAGCTTGACGTCGGTGTCAATTATCTTCTCCTAAAGCCAACAATGAGTCCCAATTACATTTGACCACGGAGGGACACACACCCAAAAACCACAAGAGGATTCTTATTAGTTCCACGACTAGTAAACTCATTAGTAATGCACCAGCACCGTACATCGTACATGCAAGTCCTTCGTCTCCCCCTGCAACTCCTTCAGTGTCTGTCTAAGGCTGGCCAAGAGCTTCTCGGTCGGGTCGGTGTGTGGTGAAAATTTTTGCATGAGTTGGCGGATCTTACAGAAGGGTGCCGCATCGCAGTCTTGATCGCTCATCCACATGTTATAAGCCATCAGTGCTGGAATCGATCGTTCCAACGTCGTGATCTTATCCGCCAAACATTTCTGCCGATGAACTAGATCACCCCGTCGTTCTTCCATCCGCGTTGTCATCTCCCCGAAAAAAGGTGAGGGTGGTACTGTCATTTCCGTATCGGACTTTGAACCTAAAGTTTAAAATGAATGTGCATAATAAAAGTCTGTTGAGAGTAAGTTACGAACACAACGATTCCAATGGGAACTTACACTTGCAGGATAACATGATGAACCATAAGAGAGCACTGATTTATTAACAATATTGGTATACGTTATATGTGATTTAATTTTGAAAAGTGTCACCGTGATTAACAAACAATTTTGTTACGCCGAATTTGGCGTTTAAGTTTCGAGAGACATTCGTAACATAAGATTTAGCGCTTCGAGTGTTGCGTGAACTTAGTACTGCACAAATGAAGAGCGGCATACATTAATTGAGAATGTGGGTTAACGATGAACATCCATCTGCATCCATCCAACAGCGTGCAATCGCGGTGTACCTATCTTCGCGGCCGGTGTCAATTGACGCAGAATTCATTCTACATGTTATGTAACATGTTTTCAAGACCACGGCCGGCAAGGAGATACTGCAGGCTTTAAAATCTGGATCAAATCAAGATCAATAAATACGCCGATGTCCGATACGATTCGAGGTAATCGTAGGAATCAATCGTACCGCACATCCTCCTCATCCCTCTTGAACGCTAAATACGTCAACTTTTCTCTATAGGAAATTTTCATCGCCGAGTGAAAAATATGAGCTATTGTACAAAAATGAGGAGGAGGACAAGTTCTCATTGACCACTGGAACAACAGTATCCGCGCAGGAGAGTGTCGTTAGTTCGGTGACCAATTCGACAAATTCGCATTTCGAGCGGAAGTTCGAGAACCGTATTCTCTACAGTCAATACGGACGTCGGATATATAATTATAAAAGAAGAAGATCTTGCAGCGATAATAGTATATTCGCCGCGCCGGTCGGGGTTAATCCCCATCACGTTACATCGTCGGTGATACGTCGCAGTGCGGGTAAACGAACTGGTAATGAAATGTTTTCTTTCTTCTCCTTCGAAAGCTCATTGGTCAAATTTGCATTAGGTGGATCGAGATTGATCTTCATCTGGCCACAGAAGCCACCGAGAAGCAGAATATTAAACATTCTAAAGCCAGTTTTACGCGGTGTCCTAATCGGATGTTTGCTTCTGGACGCAGTTCATTTGTGGCCTGGTGAATTCTTGCCGACGTCGTTACCATCGTCGAACTCGATGCCATTGCCCCCTGTCAAATGTAACATTATTGAGCCTCGGTGGTTCGATAACGCTTGACATGACTCCCTTATCTTCCAATTTTACATTTTGCATAATGTCACTTTTCCCGGAGTTGCTTACCAAGCAACTTTCCAATGCTACCCTTCACCGAATTGTCACGTAAAATTACCGCGAGAATTGTTCTACGATGTTGCCCGGCAGCGCGACTGATAAATAAAGTGGATTAATTAAATACGGAGTCTGAAAATGAGTAGAAGAATCGACAGGTGCATCAGACCGAAATGGCTCTTTAATTCGAAAGGAGTAATAAATTAATTATACAGCAAGTGGATTGAAAATATCTTTCCGGGTCGTATATTACATCGATATCTCGTATTGGAAACAGTTCGCCTCATCTTCATTGCATTTGTGCGGCAAGGCTAACATGACAAACAAATTCTTGACGTTTCCCCTTTGCGAACTCATGATTCACGGGATCCACATCAATGTCTGATTTGCAAGTTTGAGGACATTCACGATTTAGAATACTACCGGCGATAAGGATTCTATGGCTTAGCATAAAACAAGTGGACGAACGCAGCGAACGCAGTTGACCGCAACTTCTTCAGCAGTGCATATAGGGCGTAATTCTTCGCATTTTTCTCGCCATGCATCTTACCCCCACGCGAAACGAACAACAATCTCTGTAGTGCTTGATTCCAGTCTGTGCGGCCTTCTTGCAGCCCAAATACCAAGGACTATACTGTGAATAGTTTATCGAAGATACCAGTGCATCTGTTGTGATCGCGTCTTTCAATTGTGGAAGGGGGATGGGTATTTGCACGAGTACTTTTGGAAATAATACTTTTACTCAAATTCAAACGAATCGCAATGTAATTCGTGAAAAATAACACGAACCAAAAAAGCGCCTTCTAGTGTAATCTACTATATTAATCTACAGGTTTGCTTATCTTAGGGCACTTACTCACTCGGTATACATGGTCATTGTTAAAAGTAAATCATACCGCGACTAGACTACAATGCTTCGTAGACGTACGTATGCTTCGAGTCGTTATAGCTGGGTTTGAGTCTTTTTAGAAACCGGTCTATACCGAGATTACACTCGTTCCTGCGTCTCCTGCGTCTCCTGCGTCTCAGGGTATCGTGTCAACAACCTCGATGCGAATAATTCAACCACTATTTAACGTACTATATTTCATTGATTATATTTATACTTTGCAAGTTCTATGTGAACAGAAAGAGCGGATATAACTTTCTTTCGCAGTTCTCGGAATAACGATACGGAATAGCGAACATGGATCTGATCAGTTTGGCTATTCTGGCGGCTTGCTGTGTGCTCTTCATACATGCAGTGGTTCTCCGAGTAATTAATTTTGCTAAATACGTCTGGACCACCGACAAAATACCCGGACCCGCGAAATTTCCAGGCACCAGGGTACTCCGTCACGTAATGAATCTATCACCCGAAGGTGAATTGAATCAAATACAGTATCATTATTCATTGGGATCTTTACTTTAAAAACGATCTTCAAGAAGACTGTCCTGTTTTATTGTACAGAAAGAACAAAGTGGTTAATGGCAGAGGACCAAAAGTATCCTGACGGAATTTGGAAAACGTGGATTGGTTCAGTGGCATTCGTTCGCCTGAGGAATCCAGAATATGCCGAAGTACGAATACACTTATTTGATCGATGACTGTAAGCGGATTAAAAAGAAACATTTCCTTCTTGCAGAAACTGCTTGCTAGCCCGGTGAACATAACAAAATCCCACAATTATGATTATCTTCAGCCGTGGCTAGGTCAGGGGCTTCTTTCTTCGAAAGGTATTCGACGCGCAACAGTATTGACTCGAGTAGCAATTTTTGCACCACTTGAATTTTTTACAATGCTTCCTAGGTGAGAAATGGACGCGCGACAGGAAAATGATCACGCCTGCATTCCATTTCAATATTCTCGAAAAGTACGTAGTCGTGATGCACGAGAAAACCGAAATATTCATAGCACTCCTGGAGGAAACGCTGAAGAGGGAACCCAATAAACCAATCGATATTTTCCCTCGTTTTCTGAATTACACTTTGGAAGTAATATGCGGTAATAAATAGTAATATGTATTCGTATTTTCCGGTGTTGCTTAGAAATCAAAAATATGGGATTTTTAATTGATCGTGAGATTATAATAATTTTAGAGACTGCAATGGGAATCAATGTCTCCATTCAAGGTGGCCAATCTATGAAATACACTTCGTGTGTGCACACGTGAGTCAGATAGAATTTTTATCCGTAGTCTCTTATTTGTGTGAAACATCGAAAAATAACATTTCGTACACACTTAGGTTTGCACAGTGTTTCATGGATAGGACGCTCATGCCATACGCTTCGTTCGACGTTATTTACCACGCCACGAAAAGTGGAAAGGCCATGAAGGAAGCAGTTCAGTACATGCATCAGTTTACCGATGACGTACGTAACATCTTTTTGTATCTTTCGAATTTGAAGTACTACGACTACTACAACTACTACGTTTATGTCGGTGCCGCTCTAGGTGATCCGAAAGAGGAAGTTAGCCCGCCTTCAAAGGAACAAGGACGAAGATCCTATCAAAGATGGCCTCGAGGATAATGACAACGCGTACACCAGACGAAAGAGAAAAGCTTTCTTGGACATTTTATTGGACGCGAATGAAAACTCGGATCGTCCGTTGAGCGACACGGCTTTGAGAGAACAAGTCGATACGTTTCTCTTCGCTGTGAGTGAGAATTTTTTGGTAGATCATTAGTGATACTTATTGAATGAAACTTATTCCACTGATTGTCAGGGACACGACACCACTGCTGCTGCACTCAGCTGGGCTTTTTACGCCTTGGCCTGCAATCCAGAAGTACAAGAAAAAACCGCCGAGGAACTCAAGGCAGTCTTGCCCGATGCCACGGCACGGCCGACGACAGCACAACTCGCCGAATTAAAGTATCTTGACCGGGTAATGAAAGAAACTCTCAGACTCTATCCAAGTGCACCGGAAGTTTCCAGAAGCCTGGAAACGGACATTACCGTTGGTAAGATATTATTTCAACTCTATTTCTCAAACTTTCCTTCCGAGCTTTGACTCATCAGTTACACACGACCTATTGCAGGGGAGTATTTGATTCCGAAAGGTAGCCACGTGTCAGCATGTCCTATACTTACGCATCGCGATCCTAAGTATTGGACGAATCCATACAAGTTTGATCCGGATCGTTTTTTGCCGGAAAACTCAAAGGACAGACATCCATATGCGTATATACCATTCAGCGCTGGCCCAAGAAATTGCATCGGACAGAAGTTTGCGCAACTCGAGATAAAGATCGCCCTAACTGCTGTTCTCAGGAGGTACGAAGTGAAACTCAACGGAAAACCGGAAGATACAAAAATGTATACCTCAATCATTTTGCGGCCAGTCAATGGGATATATCTCAAGTTTGCCCCAAGGAAGTGATCCATGCCGGCGATCTACGATTGCGGTAGACTAGACTATCAATCAGCCACTGGTTAGCTGTATGCGCATCTTTGGGGAAGAAATTTCGACTAGTGACTGGCCCGTTCCGCTTACATGTATCTTCCATGATATGATCCATATATTCATTATTACACGCTTACAACTCTCCTCTTACCAAGACCATTATTATATACTTTCCCCAAGTATAAAAAGGTGTAGGTCGTTCTTGTAAAATTACTTATTCTTGGCAAACTCTGATTTATACGTGCACATTATTTCGTACTTACATAACGTATATTTATGGCTCGTTTAGTTGTAAGATGCTGCACTATGTAATGTATTACTATGATCTATATACCATCGCATAATAAATAAACAAAACGTTATACAATTTGAATTGTGTACGCAAATCCTCACTCGATTTTTTCCAATCATCAATTTTCGACGCGATTTGTTTAAATTATCGCATTTCGATTCGATTTTTTTTAATTATCGCATTTTGACTTTACGCAACGCGGTGTCTCAAATATTTCAAAGGCCAGTTTATTTGCAGCTGTTTTGCCCGCTAGAACAAGTCCAGTCCCCAAATGAAATTGCAATTAATTGCATGACTCTATCTCTATTTTATTGCCATTTCATTTGGCTTGCAAATCAACAAATTTACGAGGGACTGGATGATTTACCTCCACTTACGCAATGCTAATAAGCTAACTCTAACGCAAGAGATTCCTTCTTTCACACTATCGGTAATTCAGAACAGGGGACCGTGCAAAATACCGACACCGGTGCTATTCGATGCTAGCAGATGCAGATAGCATGATGCACCACGAGTCCACGATTTCCTGTATACTGCTGTATACACTGTGATACATGTGAACAACAACGAGTGTTTTAGAAGCTTTGTTTACAATTCTTCACTGATAATCATGACTAATCGAGGTCTTTGCTTAGCGTCTGGATTTGCGCGTGCCAATTTTGGCCTGGGAATTGGCCGTTACGTTTGTCAACTACAGAGAGTCACGTTAAAATTTTGCAAAACCCACGGCGGCAGTCGTGGTCTTAGGTAAAAATAATACTTTACTGTGGATCATAAAATTTGTCAGATTAACCCGGTTACTCAAATAAGTTTAGACTGGACTACATAACAATTAGAGAAGAAGAAAACTATCTTGAGATCAATTCCTTTACAGTTTATCTTACGAATGACGAACCCCTCTATAACCTGTATCCTCAAAATACCCAGAAGTTGAACTAAGAATGTAAAATGACGTATTGGAACTATATAACTATTTGTTTTTCAGAGAATTTTTGGAATTCGATTTGGTAGATTATGCACGAGAAAATCCTGGAGTCGTGGTTTATCTAAAGCCTAGAAGACACAGAAGTCCGGTTATAAAAGCGGAATATCGTAAGAGAAACAGTATAGTTTTTTACGTACCTAAGAAAAGGTAACACAGGGTTCCAAGTCCATTCGCTTTTATTATAGTAAATGGGTCGGAACACTGGGTGTCTGTCCATAATTATAGTCGTGAGGATATTATAAAGTGGATGGAACTGTTGCGCACACAAATGAGGGATGGAACCAAGTTGAGACTTCGTAAGTTATGGCACACGGAATTCCCTTCGATACAGGGTCCTTGGACACCGTTCACATTTGCGGATCCAGCTCTAAACACTACCACTTTCCCTAATGTATGTATATTTGGTTCCGTAAAGTTATATATTATTATCCATCCTTGGCGATCCAACGAGCAATTATTGTAATTGTAATTTTTCTATCCGTACGATCGCAGAAACGCTTTGGCTCGACCGAAAAGTCAGGTCCTTCCGCGACAGAGGAAATATTGAGAATATTCAAAGAGCAACAGGAAAAGCTGGAGATGGAAGCTGAACTGAAAAAGCATGGCAACGCGAATATCCAAGTTCAGAGGGGCTCTGACTGAAATTAGATAAAATATCAACAATAATGTATATATATATATGTAGCGTACCAGTAAAATGATAAAATTGAAACATGTTTACGTCGTTTGTATATATTAAGTTTCGCTTTACATATATTTGAAATAACAGTTGTGGCTGATTAACATCGGCGTAGTTTTACAAATGAAACCATTCGATCACAGAAGCCCTCCACATTTTCTACCCGCAGTCAATTTTTACAAAACTTAAATCTTGTAAATGCTAGGCTACTCTGGTTGCCTCACGGTAACTCACTAGTTCGTACCTCTAATACAATAGTAATGCCTCTGAAAATGTAAAACATGCGTGACAGTATTAGAGTATAAATTTCATGATAAAGTGGCACGTAATGTATAGTTTGTGCATTGAATTTCTTACGGTAAAGAGTACAATGACTAGCACACGTTACGCGTGGAAAAATGAAAGGAAAGAAGAAAAGAAAAAAAAAAATTATTAATGGTTCGTTACCGTTCTTGCAATGTCCAGCCTGCACGACAGGTACAAGAAATTATTTTCACTACATTTGGATATATGCATATCTATATGGTTTTAATCTCTATAAAAATATATTCCAACATTTTCCGTATAAAAAATTGAACAATGCCATTACATATAGCACCATCATTTTCATAACGATAAGTCTATGAAATAGTCGGATATTAAGTCGTTACACCGTGAGCCATAGTGTAACGAACAAAGTGAATTTCGAAAACGTGTTTCCATATTCGTAGTAGGTTATTCGTGGCTCAGTGCTTTATGCAACGCGTGTGAAAAGGAATCGTAATATCGTTCGCATACTTATGATAATCATAAAAAATAAATAATTGTCTTACACCTAAGTGCGTATCGGAACAATGTAATTACATAATATTAGGCATACAACTAATTCGTATTTTGCGTTATTGCGGTAAAATATTCCTAACGGGACACCTAATACGAGATAATACAATCGAATTTCGATGCTAGAAACAAAAGAATGCAGATGAAAGCACACAATCCGTATCGGCAGCAATGTAAAATTAGGGATAGGTTCGATAACACAATCCATTGGCGGCATTCTAAAATCCTTTCATTGGAAAATCTGAATAAATAGTTTATTTTTAGGGCTACAATATTTTTAGGGCTAGACAATAGCAATCTCTCCTAATCATTTTCGCAAAAAACCAAAAGGAAAAAAAATGTTACGATAATTTCTATGCAACTAATGCATGACGGGGCGTCCGCGTTTGTATCAAACCAATGAGAGAGAGAGAGAGAGATGATGAGATATGAAATTTATGCATACTCGATAGCTGAACTCGATGGTACATACACTCATGCATGCAAAAAATATCACACAGCTTGACACGTCATTCCACATTTCGTATAAATAATAATAACTTGTAACACCTCGTCACGGAACCTCGGTTTATGCAAAAGTGTGACAGTGTGACCATTTGTGTCCGTTTCAGCAGATATATCCAAATGTAATACTCGTACAAATTTTGTACTATAATATGTATAAGGTTCCTGTCTGGCATAATGGCCTACGTTATCGTCATTCAAGACGATCCTTTGATATTAATGGAAGAAACTCAGCATTAACATACACGTCCGCAGGGTTTCGAGACTCGATTCATATTAGTATAGAAGGGATAATGGGAAGTTCTACTTATAAAGTAGAACGATTTCCCTTAATCCAGTGACTCCTCCCGCAACTAACCACTACTATATTATTAACTAGAATGTACCACATTTGCGGAAGTTAAGAAAAATATCTAAAAATTTCAATTATGCACACACAGGGCCAGACTTTCCTTTCCGATCGATTCCTTACAAAAGGACAAAGTAGCACATTAGGTAAAAAGTGTCTGTCTCAAGCAAGGTATCACACACATTATGTCGATCATGAAGTTGCGACTAGAAATGCGAGATTGATCTATTCAACCTTAAGTCGTTTACTAAATTCCTCTTGTTGCTTTTCCCTCCATTCCTTCTTTGGTTTCATCCGCTTCAACTGGCCGTCCCTGAAAGATCAACTCGCTCATTACCACCACGGAGTAGTCATTAGGTTAATTACTTACGGTTAATTAGGAGAATTTCCTTAAGATGAACGTACCATTGCAAGTCCACGAGACCACCTTGCCTCGCAATCACAGACTTGACTCGGTTAGCAAAATCGATAGCACTCTCTCCTTCGTTCCTATACATCGGAGGAAGATACCAGACATCGCAAACTATCGCCCAACTGGACATCATCATGTAGAGATATTGTATCATCGAGAACCGACTGCTATTCCAGAACGCGTCTCCGAACCTTGGATCGTACTATAAAAATAAATACAGCCTGTGGTAAAAGAGCGAATGGGTCAAGACTGACCGTGATCGATTAAGAAAAAAGTTATTACCTTAATAGCGACGGGATAAATCACCCCACCAACCTCGAAGCTACCCTTTTTGAATTGCATTACCGACGTGTTGTTTATGCATGTTCCTTCCGGAAATATCAATATCGGTGGATTCGCCGGATCCGACACGTGTTTCTTCAATCTGCATCGAACGAAAGCGACCATAAGTGTCACATGATTGGAAGAACCAGTCAAACAATATGTATCGACGTATCCATTTTCTCTACCTTTTCGTAACAGCTTCTCTGTCTTTAACCTCGGATCGCTCGAACCATATATGCGGCGATGCGCGCGCGAGAGCCCTTTGCAAAATACCCAAGAACCCACCGTGCCTTTGACCTATCTAAAACGATATATCTCTCCATAATTCAATTAAACTCTCCTGCTTAAGTAGAGAACATTCGTCCAAAATAAAATAGATGCACATCGCGGGTATCGGGACAGGTATAGACATCGAAACATACCAAGGAATAACAATTATCACACATGAGGACAAGAACATCTATGGGCGATGTGTGATTAGCCACGCAGATTCCTCTGACAGGCCGATTCTCGGGGTTGTGATACGTAATGACCGAGGACAAAGCGCCAGACAAAACAGCAAAGCACATTATCGAGACATTGTAATTGAGCCATCGCTTGAAACTTCCCTCTGGGACGTACCCCACTACTGCGGTACAAACGGTCAGCCACATCACCTGTAAATCAGGAACTCTGCATCTGAGACACGCGACACGTTTGACACGATTACATTGTATAGGGGGCATTGTCGCCTGTTACAATCGATCGACCAGAATATCTGCATCGCAGAGCATCGCAGAGATTTCCTCAATCAAAGCAAACCAATACCAATACTTGAACGGAAACAGTACACACTCGAGAGTGATGCTTGACATGTACAAGTACGGAATAGCATCTTTTTAAAAATATTACCAAACCGAACGTTGTCTCTGTGGACAAGATGCAGACGTCGAAAGTGGAGGTATGATTCGCCACGCACATTCCTCCAGGCTTTGGCTTATATTCTGGATTATGAATCGTAATTAAAGCGGATGCAGCCCGAGACATTATCCTGAATGAAATACGAGTCCCCTTGTCGTTCGCCCAACGCTTAAATCGGCCATCCGGAAGGAAGCCGACAAGAAACGTTGCGACTACGAGATACATTACCTAGGACCACTTGACGATTAGTCGAGTTGCCAGTTTCGATAAAGTGACGATTAAAGAAAATCATGTAGAATCAAAGGACTATCGACTCTGCAATACAGCTGTGCTTCTGATTCTTTTGCGTAGATGCCGATTCGATCCCCCTCGGTAATCGTAGCAAATAATCTGACTTACCCCAACGAAGCAAATGAATATCCTCAAAGGAAGGAGGAAGCAATAACGCATGAAAAATCCAAACATCCATATCACGGTGAGCCTCCACGAAATAAACTCGTAATGCCGATTCGTGCGCGTCAGGAGGTTCCAATTCTGAAGACGTACATGTTCATTACGAGTATTACGTAGACGTACGTCGATCCTCGGTAAAAGGAGCAATTTGTAGTAATAACGAAAGACTGGTACCTTGAGCTCCTCGGCCTCGAACCGGGAGGTCACCTCATCTTCAATGATAGCCTCTACACCGGCTCTGATGTAATCGAAGCAAATCGCTGGCTCAAATTTACCTGGATGCCTTTTGAGTGTCTCGAATGAGTGGCGGCGTGGGAGCGTATTCTAAAAGTATCATCCGCGATTGAAGACAAGAAAAACCACATTTCTGAATCATATACGACAGCTAACGTCAGAACACAATCTACCTCGTTATTCTTTTCTACGGTTGTTGATTGCTGCACGTTTTCCTCTGTTGATTTGTCAGTATGACTCTTGTGGTTGTGTGTTTCTGGTTCTGGTACAAGGATAAGGTCTTTTGACCTGGCAATCACCGAATTACCAGGAACTCCATTCTGTACCTTGTGCTCCGTTTCGTTCGATTTATGCTCATTCTGCTTCTCCACGACGCTCGGTGATTCGTATCCTTCGTCGTCGCTGATGTCTTCATCCTGGTTCCAAGTACCGTTTTTCTTCCTCACTTTCTCTATATTTTGCCTGCCGTACTGAAATGAATCAGCGGGCAATTACCTTATGCGCTCGTCTTGCAAAGAACACAGTCCTACTTATGTTTTCCTATCAAAAAACTGCGAACCCCGTTTTCAAAAGTTGCACGCGAAAGAAGTGGCCTAGATTTTATTTCAATTCGCAGCTTACGGTCATCTAGTATGTATGTACTCCTAAACGTATGTATTAATGTTCCTTGGTACCATTGGATGGCAATAAGAAAATTGTTCAATGTGTATCGGCTAATATGCTAATCTATCGAATGACGAAATTGACGAATGTGGCAGAAACTAAGAAAACGGTAACGGACAATGAGCTGCGGAAATCTCCGAGTCATACCAGTGCTATATACATGAAGGTTATTCTTAGCGATCGCTGCTAATTAATGCGAAATCGCTAGGCGAGAATGGCCCAAGTTTTGCGGTACAGTTTTTAGGGATCTTTCGAGCGAATTCTAATTCGCGGATCGTTTTGCAGATCGTTTTGCAGATCGTTTTGCAGATCGTTTCGCTCATAAGTGGCAAGCGCGCGCACCGTCCGAGAACTCTACCGGGTATAATACGAGAAAATGAACCAACATAACAATTCGCATTGATCAAATGAGTAGCGTCGAATCAATCGAGCAATTTGTAACCGCAGAAAGATTGCGCCAATTAATAAAGCGATAAGGGACGTGGAATGATCCTATGTAAAGCTTTCCAACGACTATGAGCGCGAATCTATCGACAGGCTTTAGTACTAATACACTCTGTATGCATGCGTGATGACAGTGATGACTAATGATTATGTAGCAACATACATGTATAGTACATACACTCTATCCACTCTATCTTTGCGTGACTAGTATTCATTAGAACTGTAGTGTTCTTGAAGACGGAGCCAACCATGCCCAAAAGACCGAAGAACAATTTTGCAAATGGTCTTTTATTGTCAGTGGTTCAACGTGAGTCTTAAGAGATAAGGAAAGCGATAAAAATCAAAAAGACATATTTGCGACATGTTCGCTCGGCGGTGTCACTAAGGGATATACATATACTGTATGTATGTGTTAATCGCGATCGATCACACGACAGGAAAGAAACTGAATAAGGAACGAGGAGAATGATGTGTGTGTACACATACATACTTCGATATGATTGGCATGATAACACGATTTTGTCCCAGAGATCACTCGGTGACAAATGGCGGTGCATTTCTGTTATTAATTTATAGAGGAACCAATGGAACAAACGGAAAATTAAGGAAGATACCTCATATAAGTTTAGCACATTCGATAGCTATATTTGCTTCGAAAGCACTAGAATAAACTGGAAACCGAACTCATTATACCGTTCGGAATAATGCATGAGATCGAAGCGATTCTTACTCATCGATGATGAAGAATGAATTTTGCAAATGATCATCGCTACCGCATTACCAGTGCAAATCGTGTTTATCTATGCAAATACGATCAACTGGACAATATGTACTGACTGACTTGCGAAATCCTCTAACTTTATCGTCTCTTTTTTGCCTGGTAATCATTTTTTTCCTTTCAATATCCTTATCGACTATTACCAGTGGAGTTTCCTATTTTTTATTTATGAACGATATCACGAAGGAATTACGAGGAAAAGATGGCCGTTAGATGACTGACAGAATGATTGGCGATAAATTTCATAAGTGATCCGTTTCCTTTGAATTATCACTGAGTGCGAACTTATTGCTTCGCAAGACATTTTAGTAATTGGTTCCTCGAGGAGATGAGGAAAAAAATCATATGGCGTGAGACTAACGCCTTATCAAAAGTTGAGAGTCCTCGACAGAGGCGTCTGTCAACCAGTTGCTAGTGGTTATCAGCTGTAATCGAACATCACGTGCCCGGTGTCTGACACGCTGCGCAAGATTCGCTCCTTTCACCGTGAGGAGAGAAATTTCGCGGTGCTTTCTTTCTGCTCCTCTTTTGGACAGGGTAGATACAACGTTCACGACTCGAACTTCCCGGCAATACTGACGAAATAGTGAAAGTTTTAGCCAATACCGCGATTAGAAACTGGCGAGAATGGCCAATGCACCGACGAGACCCGAAAATTTATCCCGATTACATACTCTGCCAATGTTCAATGGAAAGCCCGAGTGAGCAAAATGTCATTCGAACCACGAACTATTTAACGAGCCACAAGGAAAATTTCCCGAATTAAGTCCACTCTCGATAATAGCTTGATAAGAACGAATTAACGACGAGTCTTCGACCCTTACTCCGCGACTTGCTCAAGATTTGTTTGCACAAGCGCAGTGCCCGAAATTTACAAAGTCTTCTCTGGTTATGAATTGCGTTATGTCACGACAACCTTTGTACCTCTATCCGCATTGTGCAAGGATACGTCCGACTAGAAACCGTTATTCATCGAACTGTGCACTGGCACATCTGGGAAGACAATGACCGAGAAGTACACTTTGGACTTCGGTATACCTTTCTACGCGATAATTGAACCACTTGTCAGAGAGTTAGTGTGTCAAAACTGATGAAACTCGGCGTATCACGAGAGTAAGATGCACCAATGTGCTTTCGTCACTGAAATACGCTTGGCAAGTCGTTCCGCCGTAAGATATTCGCGCATCGACCGCCAAGTAGATACTGACTGTGAGCGCGATATACACGTATGTACACGTACACGATTCCCTCCTATTCGAATCATCTCTAATTGTGAGATCAAGAATAATTCACAGCCTATTTTCAAAATCTTGACAGTCGCAACGGTACCCGTATAATAAGACGCGAATAGGAAAAGAGCAGGAACGAGCACTGGTAAAAACCGAACGGAATAAATCCTCAGTGCTTTGGCACTCTGCCTTTTTCCTGGTTTTCTCTGAGGAACTTCGAAGAAGGGACGAGGGAAACATATTAGAGACTGCGAGTCATTGAAACGCAAAAGCAAGCGGTAGAAGAAGAATTCGCTTTTGGATATGGAACAGCGCAATGGTGCGAGCGAAGCAATTAACTGCGGATTCGAAATCTTTGGAAGAGGAATCTTCCAAAGTCTAACCGCCAGCGGCATAAGTGGCGAATGCCACTGCGATCTCGCCGATCCGAAAAGGTTTATCTTCAAGATCGTCAGGTACCAGCACAGCATCGATTACCCGAGTGTGACTGAACTTTAAACTGGAATTTATCGCATTTGCAATCGCGCGGTTTGTATTATCGGACGTTAAACAAGCTTCTTGAAAGAACTTCCGACGATAAAGATAACAAAGAAGCTAGTGGAACGATTCTTCTGCAGTATGTATTTTCTTCTGCACTTATCAGACAAAAAATAGATTCGTGCGATTTAATTAAACGAACATTCAGGTAATTTCTAAAATCAGATGTAGTCTGTAGACGGCCAATGATAGGTGATTCCGAATAATTGCAAATGTAGGTCATTAATATCAGGTCTAAAAGCTGAGAAAAAACATGCCGAATTGATTACGATGGTTTTGTGGCTGGCCTTATTGCACGGATCGAGACGACGAATGCTCACCTATATAAGATTATAGATCCAATGTATTATACATTAGAAAAATATTCTTTTCACGCTGGTCCAAACCTCTAGCAAATATTGGCGAGCAACAAAAATGCGTTCAGTTATATTCACTGACATATACACGCGAATTTATTTATATTACAACCTAACAGTCGACGAATGCTCTTTCGAACTTATAAAGAAACCAGAGAACTACATACGAGTCCGATGGGAAGTAAACAGAAGTGGAATTTATCACGAAATTGTTAAAATGTATCGCAAGATTATCCTGGTTGCGTAACAAACGAATTGCACTCGTAGGTTTCGGAATACAAGATGAATGTGCTCCCGAATAAAATAGCCTGGCGCGCAAAATATTTTCGACGAAGCAGATGATTCGTTTGGTTTACGGGAATAGCGTACACGTGTAAAAAGGAAATACGATCCGAAGTATGATCCGAGTGTGAAGGTAATCGGTGGATTGACTCTTCTTTTCTATCTGGAACGGAACCGCGCTCCGGCTGACGCAGGTTCGTTGACGACGACTGTTTTCCAATTGGTACTATTAGTACACGCATCACGCGATTCTCCTCGATGATTGAAATCGATTTAGGAAGCTCGGATCGCGTAGAAGCTATTCCAACGACCGGAAAAAGTGTCTCGGAATAAAATAGAGAATAGAATTGTAAAAGTAGTCTGTAAGTTGGGCAATGGGAAATGGGAAAAAAACCCCGATACTTTATCCATCTCTCTACGATAATTGCGGTGGTAAGATTACGTTTTAGGTGGAATACCCGGGCAACCTGGAAGACAGCCGAGTTCTAGTGGATATAGCGAATCCAAGCTTCAGCGTGGTTTTCTTTCGGATTTGTGAAACCGTCTCTTACGTATATTGATTACATTTCAATTTCCACTCGTAAGCCAATGGTAGCCCGACTACCGTTTGTTTCTGGAACGCAAGTGATTTTGTTGTCGGAGCAAAATCATACGAGAGAAGTCAATGTCATCTGCTTCACTACGAAACAAGCGATAAGATCCATGGTCGACGGACTTACAAAATATTTTTGTCATCTTGAGTATAGCATTCCTTCACTTATCGTTGCCGATCACATCGCAAAATCGTCGAGTGCCGCTCAGCATGGCAAACAGATATGTTAGTCGGTCGAATTGTCCTTCCAGTCGTTGGTATTATTAACAATAAGATTCTTCCACGGGAAATGTGAATAAGAGATACGTACAGCAGTAGGAGACAATATGACAAAACAAATGAGGCTTTTATGAAACAATAAGAACTAAAGCTGTTGGTTAATGATTAACCTAGGAATTCTCATAAGAAAGCTTGTCTTTCTACGAGATTGACGGCTAGGCCTCGGTCAATCGTTACGGTTCTAAGGCCAATGTCTCACAGTGCTTCCCAATCCCACCATGCCAGTGGGACTGCTATTTTTGCTACATTATTAACAGACTGCCCGGTGTCTTACAGACGAACCGTACGTGTTCCGATCGATAGAACACGCATAGTTACCGGAGCGCGAAAGCCTTAATGAACGAGACCGGGAACGAAATACATGCACGAGATAAGATCACAGGTGCAGATTACCAACGCAAAATTACAGGACACGGTGACTATACCGAATAATTTATAACGCTGAACACAGGAATTTATCTCAAGGCAAATAACAACTGTACACTCGTATCTACACTTTTCCAATTCAATCTTTGGGATGCGCTCGGGTCTAAACACTTGGATCAGAGAGTAAACCGCACTGCACGAGGCAGTCTTCTCACAGGTATTGCATCTTGAAACATAAATGCCGTAAATCCCGTAAATGCCATAAATGGATTATAGTTATGCGAGTTCGATAGTCAAGTTCAACCGTTACTAATTACTCCTACTTGTTGAGCATCAAACGAATCGCTAGCCAGCCGGGCAAAAGCACGATGCTAAAACGATTGTGGCCTACCGGCATTGTGGAAGGACGTCGGAAGGATCCGATCCTGTTGTATGCACAGGGTAATGCCAGAACAATGCCAGAACAAACACTCCGCATTCTTTTCGCGGCGACGCGAACGGAGTATGCCTCTCTCGGGAATTTAAGTAACAATTTTGAACTTGGCAAAACCCAAGTAGTTTACGGAAAAAAGTTTCCTCACAGGGATAATTCACCATGGACAAATACTACACATCGCGAAATAAAGACAACGGTACCTGTCTATCCTACGCATAAGCGGCACGTGTTTCGTGCGGTAAGCTCGCTTTTCACCTAAAATGGGCAAATCGAATCGATGTAATCTTCTCGAAAGGCCGAGTCCACGCTTCCGTCGTGACGACGCTTATGTTTCCACGCTCGCAGCTTGCTGTCATCGAGGGGAAAAACGCGCTAGCGACGCGAGAATTTTGAAATTTCGTTTAACTCTCGGGATACATACGTCTGCCGGATTTCCTGATTCTGACTGGTGCACTCACCTCGAATAGCGCGAGCAGTAACTTGATGTAAAGCCTCCTGACGCCAAGCGACTTCCCAATTGAGGCGAGAAAGATGATGGCAAGCAAAACTATGAGAAAAGGTGTCAACAATAGGGAGAACGCAAAAGATATTACCGTCCACAACGACGCCATTTTGCTTACTGACGAGAACTTGCCGAGAAACTGAAAAGCTCGGTGTGATTCGGATGCTAGGATCATGTAACACACACAGATGGTCAACCTAATCGATTTATCCTCCACGACAGTTGCGCCCTCTTCTGACTCTACACGGGAATCGACATATGCGGCTGCGGCTAAAGTATTGAGAGCGGCGGTAAAGTGTGGAGCAGTGTGTAAAGTGCACACCAGTGCACACAGTCGTTGTCAGTCGTTGTAGTCACACGAGCTCGGATCACGGAGTTACATAGCCTTCGATACCAAAATGTCGACTGCCGAGCTGAATCCTAAACCCCTGCGGGTGTCTCCTTTTATTAGGGTAAATAAAAGTAGTTCTGAAATTGAAATAGTTACCGATCTCCGTTATAATATATAGCATTACTTTGTTCTGCCAGTTTCGTAATAGAAACCTCAATCACTCAACTGATATTACACCCGTATGAAAACTGGAGATTGATTATATTACATAATTTTCATAATATTCCGCGAGCAGTCGTTGTATCAGTAAAGTCAAATGTAAAATTTGAATAATATATTTCCTTATAGTTTTGTGTCACCTGCTAAATTTGACGGAAACACCGTTTTGTAGTACGTTACCCCACACATTCCTAACCTGTAAATCAATTGTTTTGTAAGTTTCCTTCCCATTACGATCGGAATATAAATGCAATTAACAATATCTCTTTTGCGCAGTTCAATCGGTGGGCTCTACTGAGCGTTGGTGTTCTGTACGGGGCATTTCATTACAATAGGCTTAGTAAAAGAGAGAACGCTCGCCGTGAAGAGGAGCTTCGTCAAAAACCTGCACGGGATGCGCAACTAGCAGAAGAAAAAAAACGCATGAGAGCAGGTAAAATTTGAGATTATCGCGCACAGTTGAAGTTGGAAACGATTCACTGTACGAGAATAATGAAAGAATATTGAACCTTTAATAACTATAATAAAAATGCCCTGTTTTTTCGTTTACAGCTGAGGAACAAATGCTAGCAGATTTGATGAAGTCAACACCAAAATAAGCCATTCTACTAATATATTGTTAGTATGTTTGTTTAATATAATTAAACGCTTGTAAACTTCGTCTGTTCCAAGCAATATTCACCATTAAATAACAATTTAGTCAAATTTCCTCAAATGTCATCCTGTATATTGTTCCGAAATAAATAAGCTCTATGATTATCCTGCTTTGGTACATTGTGTATGGTCCCGATCATTTCTATTGCAGCTGAAAGGGTTTCAATCATTTTTATATACCACTGCAACATTTCCGAATAATATTCCTGTACTCTAAGGTTGAATGTAAAAATTATAATCTGTTAAAATGTTGAAAAAAAATTTCGCCCGAACAGGGACTCGAACCCTGGACCCTCAGATTAAAAGTCTGATGCTCTACCGACTGAGCTATTCAGGCGACCGAGGTTTCAGTTTTAAATACCGTACTTCTAGTAGGTAAAATGAGATAATTAAGAAATGTTCACTATTCCATTTACTTCGATCAATCACCAAATAAATCGTCTGAGTTTTCACTGCGAATATATTTGTGTTCGTTTCTACAATGAACAATACGATTTATTTCTGCTTTAAAATATAGTGGTTTATTCATGAAATTCATGTTAGCCGTAACGTTTGTATACATACATATAGGAGTAACGGTTCGTAAATGTATCTTGCAAGTAAACTCTGCCAGAATAATGTACAACGCGATTTCGGGGCGAAACACACACGATTGGAACACACATATACAACTCCCGCACTGTACAAAACAATTATATAGAAGAAAAATATATATGCAGCTCCTAATTTCTATTATCAAGGGAATGGTAATTGGTCGTCGAGAAGAATCAGGAAAAACAAAAAAGAAACATCTTGGGGTTTTTACAAAAAATTCTCGACACATTCGTTAAATGCATAATCGTACCAACGACTTTCTTGCGATATTGTCATAAGAGCACCAAGAGATTCTTGTTCCCAGAGATTTAGCCAGTTCTTCGTTTTCTGCATTAACCCTGACTCACTTCCGTTTTATTTTCCTTTGTGATCAACTGCAGGAGGCTGCCACTGGGGGGTCTCTCCTGGTTCTGAGACCACTTCCAAAAGAGGCTGTAGATAAAATTGAGGTAAGATTAATAAAGAGACAGATTAGACAGAATGTATTGTGTAGAGTTCATGTACTTAGTAGGGTCATGTACTTTGAGATAAATTCAAGAGGGGTCCAAGTACTGGTATCCGCTTTGGGCATCCACTTTCTGTTCATAGGAGTGTCCAGGGTAACAGGCAAAATACACGCTACCAATGAACTAGTAGGTAGACCACTCTGATCAGCTGCCAATGACTTTGTAAGCTGATGGATCGCTGCCTTGGCCATTCCATAACCAATCATACCTGTGTGCAATGAAAAAAAAAAATGAAAAATAATATTATCATTCTTCTTCTTATTATTATTAATATTACGTTAGTCTATTAGATAATTTGTAGCGACAACCTGGTGTGTCGGCGAGTGCAGCCTTGGCACCAGTCAATGTTAGAAATCCTCCTTCCTTGAGGTAATGAGCAGCAATATTTCCTGCTATCACCGAGCTCCATACACTTTGCTTCCACATAAGATCACAGTTCTTAACAAAGTCTTTGTGCGCAGCATTACCACCAGCCCAACCACCAGCCACACATATTATGCCATCCACCTTATCGTCTTTTAAGATATCCTTCACTTGACTCAGGATATCAACTTCCTGGACAATACACGTATATGTTATTTGAAATGTCTCATAAGGCTCAGTGGTAATTAGAGTAAATTCCAACCACGTACCTGTTCCTGCCAGTTGCTCTCAGGCTTCACAATAATATTTGCATCTGCTTGTTCATTCGGTTTCATATCGATGCACCCAACCCACTGAAATGATTTCATTTAATTTTATTCTTTGTCCAAAGGCAAATAAAACGGTGAGGCAAAGTACAAAAATGTTGAGTAACTTATATCAATTAATAAATTCCTGGTGGGGATATCGTGCATGGGTCAAACTATTTCATAAGTATGCTCTTAGGGGAGATACTACAAGATATAATGTGAAAGGCTCTGCTTGACCGATTCTAGCCTTGAATGAGTTTCCCTGCATTCTTGAAGGTTGAATAGCAACGAGTAACTAGTACATTGAGAAACTGAATAGTACAAAAAATCATGGTCGTTATTTCGATCCGCGTAACTAAGAACAAGCTAAGAACAGGCTTTGCGTAATACTAATGTCTAGTTACTTAAAAATATTAATTCCGACCGGGTTTCAACCCGTGTTTCAACTGGCGCATCAATACGATAAGCTAGAATGACCCGGCCTCTCTTACCAACCAAATAAAGCGATCGTAAATAAAATACGTTCCTTGGAAGAAGGCTGTAAATGAAATGCAAATTAGGAAGCATTCTCGATATTGCGCGGGTTTTACCAAGATCGATCTGACGATCGGGCGCGAAACTCTATGAATCGAGTTAACACAATTTAAGTTGAACCGATTTTACACGAACTAGAATATTTAGAACCTCGATTTCGAGCAATATTAATAACTGAAGTCAAAAATTGCACAGACTAAAGTGAATGGGGAAAACAGAGAAAATTCGAAAGTGGCGTGAGCAACATATTTATAAGATATCGACTAAAATATATAATAGAAAAGGATTAATTTAGGCGTGTCGTATCCAATAACAGTTTCCATGGGTAGGTACATTTATTTCCTTATATTCTTAGAACAGATCGCAACGCGCGGTAAATCAATAATGCATCAAACTATCAGGAAAATGTTACATTTAAAATGAATCATTATAATGATTAAAAGATTTGAAAGAGGGTGATGGGAGGAGAATTGGGAGAATAAATGAAGGAATAATCTATTAAGGAATATAATCTGATTTACTCACCCAATTTTTCGATTTAAAGTGGGAAACGCAAGTGGAGCCTAAGGCACCCTTGCCTCCATAAACGATAACACGTCCGAGTAGTGTCGCCATTGTTCGATAAATGAAGTGAAATCAAGTGAAATGAAGCGATCTCGCGAGATTCAACCCGAAATACCCGAATATCTGCGATTACTGTCGGAATAATACGAAATTATACGAACATACTTCGGAAGTCTTCGGAAAGACAGTGCCACATTGCCAGGTTTGTCACGGACTATGGGGATAGCAGGGGATAGATTGCCGATCGTATCTTCAGAGTTATACTCTCAGCACTTGCTCGCGAATATAAGTTGAATATTTTTCCATATCTCATCTCGTAAATGTCTGATCATTCGTCAGTAGCCTTGCATAATTGATCGAATGCGGCACTCAAATAAATTTCGGCTGATCTCGACCGATATGCTTTAACAAATTGCAATGCGAAGAAGGGAAAAGTAATCTGAAACCAGCTGCATAGAGCCATTCGTGGAACGTATCGTGGAACGTATCGCGGAAATAAGAGTGAACTTATCTGAATATCAATAAAAAAAGGGTACAGAACAGTATAGAACAGTATAGAATACTGGAATGAAGTTACGCGACTTGCAGTAGGGCGAGAGTGGGCGAGAAATTCTTGCTTGACACTCTTGCCTCTTGACAGTTGATCGTACGAAAGATATTCATAGTTAGCGCGTCCGGTGGGAAAGAAGGTGGCAACGTTGCGAAGAAGGAGACCCTGCCCGTAACGTTCTTTGGGACCGTAGCTCTAGTGTGACGTCACGGTAGCCTAGTTGGGTTAGGTTTTACGCTGAAAATTCTAACGAAAAATTTTTTGTTGGACGATTAATGTTTTTCTCGTGGTATCTGGCAAAGTGAGCGACGTGGAGAGGCTGCGTAGTGGCAAGGACTAAACGCATTTCGTAAACCGTTCGATCGCGAGACCCCGCGCTATCGGCGTATATGAGATTTTAAACGGAAAATGAGTCGACATGAAGGTACGTACGTGTGTGCTCGTCTTTGACCAGCAAGTCAGCCTGCAATTAAAGAGTGCTAAATTTGTTTTGCATCGATTCGCGATGCCGATCGTAAGAAAGTCATTGGACGTCATACGTGGTCAATCTCCACGGGCATATCGTGTGGAGGTTACAAAGTCGGAAATACAGGAGATATCTCGCAAGAGACATTTCTCTTCGGCCCTGTGGCTAAAGGGTTTAATGTCAGGAGCCAGATGGCAGCACGAAAAAGAAAATTTACTGTAATTTCTGCCGATTTATAATGTCTTTGCCGATGAATTTTGCGAATTTTCGCGAATTTTCTCAAATCATCCTCTTCCTTAGGTTTCCCTCGAAAAACGATCCGTCACACCCGCGGTCAATCGTGTCGAGCTAACTGTCAGTATGCCTTAACAGCTGACTTCTTGGAGAGTAGTTTTCTTCCTTGATCCCCTTCTCTTTTTGGCGATCTTATCCTTATAAAACATGTCACGGCATTTTTCCAATCTGCCCTGTCCTTGGATTCAATTTCTTCGGTGGCTACTAGAACCTCTGGTATTTCAGGCTTAAAAAGGCATCGGTTGCCTGCTGCATTTTTCATGACACAGTATCACTGACAGATCTGCCAAAAATAAGTTATACGCTATGTATATCTATTTCTTTGTTTCCAGTTTCAATATCCTTGTCAGATTCTAGTCCACCAATCTCCCACTTGTACTACAGGACACGGTTACAATAAGAATTGTCCCAAAAACAGCCTAAACTTACTCTCCCAATATGTATTACGCTTCTCTATTCTCTGTGTTATATAATTGTAATTATAAAAGTAGTACCAGAAGTAACAGGATAAACCTTTATCTTTTGTACAGAAAAAAACTAGTATGTCTATCGTCGTTCTGTGCGCGCTCCATAGACTAAATTCACATTCTGAAATATGCATGACTTGCTTATAGCAATAAATAGACTGCTTTTACTTGCCGTATATCTATAGGTATATATATGCACATAAGAATTAGGCTATTCAAACGATTCGGTTGTATTACAATTGTCAAGGATTGTCATATTTACAGTAGAGCAGGAACATTGTTCCCGCATAGCATTTCAGTTTTATTACATTTAAGGGTTTGTTGCCGGTATCGAGTAAACGATTAAACGCTTCGATACTCAACAATTTAATTTCCATTCAATTATGTATTATTATAAATATACATTCTAATAGGCTTCTTTTTTTAGACATGCTCCAAGGTTATCGTATACATATAGATGGTGTATAAATACCTTTGGGACAAAAGATGTTTACTTTCTTCCAAAATTTATGTTCCAAAGACCATTGTAGTGGGTTCTTAATATATATTACGTTCGATTCAATGCGTATAAAAGAATCTGTACAAAAACTCGATGGAATTTTTTGGTACGTGACGCTTTAGAAGATTAGTTTACATAATTTATGTTTTGTTCCAGGGGTAAGCTGTGACTCCTGCTTAAAGGGGAACTTTTCGGGTCGCAGATACAAGTGCCTGGTCTGCTTTGATTATGATTTGTGTGCCAGTTGCTACGATGGGGGTGCATGCACTACGAGCCATGTCACTGATCATCCTATGCAATGCATACTTACTAGATCTGATCTTGGTAACTATATATTACTATATTTAACATTATTGATTTTGCACTCACGGATTGCCAGTAATTAAACGGATGTTATTACGTTATAGAATTGTATTATGGCGGCGAGAGCGTAAGCGTAGAGCAACCCCAATCTTTAACTTGTCCATACTGTAACAGAATGGGTTTCACCGAAGCAACATTGCAAGAACACGTTGCCGCAGATCATTCAGACACTTCTTCCGAAGTCGTACGTATGCCGTACGAGCAGTCTCGAGAACCATCACGAAATAGGAATTATCGGTTGAGAAATAGAGATTTTTTGTTTATGATACACAGGTCTGTCCAGTGTGTGCATTTACGCCGAGCGGTCCTCCCAATTACGTGACCGATGATTTTGCCGGTCACTTAACTTTGGAACACCGCAGTGGACCAAGGGACCTGATCACTTTCCTAGAGGATCCGCCGGCAAGTAGGCACGGGATGAGACGAATACCGCATCCATCTAGAGGCCTTGGTGGATCACGACCGCGCAGGTATAGAAATTTTGTACTGGTAAAATTCTTACTGACGTATACATATACATACATAGATAATACTGGAACCTGTTGTCTCAATGTAATGCTAAGTAACGGAAATGTGTTTCACAAGTAATATTGTGAGTACAGTTTCACATACCCCGATCTGGCTACCAAAGATACAATAGTACTTATCCTTGACTAATGCGTTTCGATATTACAAATGCCAGTGCGTATTAGTTGTTTTTCGAGATTGCTTTATCCCCAATATTAGTGATTGACCCTTGAAATACTGATTAACGGCAGAATAGTGTACTACGTTCCACAAGTTGTAGAACAGTCCAATAAATGTGAGTAGACAGAAAATAGCTGTGAGGTATACAAGAATGGTGCACGTGAATTTGTCAGAATAATGTTGTTGTTTACTGTTTAACCACTAATATAGTAGGGTAATAATGCGATTTATTTATCGATATCTGAGGTACTACTTGGTAGTCATGCCTGGACTTCTTGCATATCCTCTTCGCTGCGTGCACTTTTCGGAGGCAGTGCTATAGTGTACTTCATGGTGGTTTATGCCATGGTGAAAAAAGCAGATCAGTTCGGAATTTCAGTTACAGTTCATCGTCATCTCATCTTAGATAATGTTCATTGGCGTGTCATTGGACCTGCAGGTCCAATATGCATTTCAGTTCGTCTGGGGGATTGAGTCCAAGTAGTCGAGATGGTATGGACCCAATTGCAGAATTACTCTCTCATTTATCGGGTGTTCGTAGAAGTGGTGGTGGGAGTGGTCAGGGTTCATCGGCGTCGTCACAACTGCAGCAGTTGCAAATGCAGCTCACAATCGATCGACAGCAGGCCAGGGTATGCGAGCTCACTTTTTTACTATGCCCAAGGTGGTGAAATGGACATTTCGTAAAGTCAGGATTTGAATCGTCAAATCATTGATAGGCTACGAGGCAGCAACTGGAGCGGGTACCGAGGAGGCAGCCGCAAGTGATCAGTTCGGTCAGCGGAAGCGGTGGGGGAAGTAATGCTCATCCAACCACCGTTAATTGCGTGGTAGCAAATAGTTCGAGTAGTAATAATAACGCGACCAATGCGGCCAACCCGTCCGGTGTTTCGTCTACAAATTCGCAAAATGGGATGTTTCTGTTACCAAGGTACGTATGATTTTTTTCGCCAGTGGTACGTACCCAACGCCTGGTGTACTAGGTCTTTCTGAGAACCCGGGTGTAAACTGTACCCGTAATATCCCCATTACAGCGAGTACACATGTCGATTGGATTCATGGAATCAGTACTAGGAAAATAATTTTGAAAATATTTTTCTACATTTTCGCAGATGCACTACAAATACATTATCCGACTCGCAACTGCAAAGCATCGAACGTGAAAGTGCAAACAGAAGTCTCTTCACTCGTGAACTGATCCTTGGAACGCTTTCTCAAACGTTGTCAGAGTTAATGTTGCAGTCACCCGCTGCACAAACACCGACATCAAGTGCGATTACTGCCACGACCAGTGCCGACACGTCAAACGCTAATACTTCGACAGTTTTGACGAAAAAGTTGAGTTTATCTCAAGAAGCAAAGAGGGATCAAGCGACGAGTAAACACGTATCGCAAACGTCTATGCAGCAGCCGCCCGTTGTTCCAGTTACCGCTGGCGGTGTGGGGACAGGTCTACCGAGTCAGGGATTACCCCCAAACTCTAACAGCCTGGCATCGCAGAATGCGCTCATGGTTCAGACTCTAATGCATAGCGTGTTACCTCAGAATCTGGTAAGTGCTAGCGCCAACCACTCAATTGTATAATCGCAAAAAAGTCAGTCATTCGGTGACCGCGAAACGTAGATAGCCGCGATTCAATGTACAAAGCGAATACGCGTGTTCGCGTATAAGCTAAGAGCATAAAAGAGTACAGTATGTAGTGTACAGTATTGTTAATGCGACTTCCCTGGCGACGCATGAATTCGGAAATAATTGGGCGTTTGTGGTACTGGGCCCTAGGTATTGCAGCAATCACTGCCGCCGCCAACTAGGTGTACCGGGACTGGAACGATCAGAGAAGCGATAGCGATTCCAGCATCTGCGTATCACAGAGGTGGCGTGGGTCCGGTCGGAGTAACAGGTCCATCGCGTAGGAAGCCCGTTAGAACTGTAGATGGCAGAAATCAATCTACGGAACCTCCTCCTCCACACTAACCCCTCCTTTGCCCGTGCCCACCATCCTTGACTCCTCACAGGACCCTCTAGCACTAGTCCTAGCACTGTTTAGAACACCTCATCTTTATTGTTATTATTATAATATTATATATTAATAATTATTCGAAATGCCCTCCTCTTCCTTACCCTCCTCACCCTCCTCACCCTCCTCCTTCGCTCCGTTCACCATTCGGACTTTAGTCTCGCCATCTTTCGCCGTTACGTGACATGGAACAAGGGCAAAGGCTAGATCGCCAGCACGTACAAATACAGTAGTATACAACTGACTCCTTTCACTCCTCTTCGGGATCATTTCTTTGTTATTTGCATACCCTTCGGTGAGTCTTGCCACGTTCTTCCATAGTAAACTGCTACGTACATCAAATTCGAGGGATAGTGCGCAAACATACATACATACATATAATAGCTTCTCGCAGACATTAATTGTACGTGCGTTTCTCTCCTGTTTTCTATCGACGATTTCTTAAGGTGCGTCCGATACACGCCCAATTGTAGATCCTAAAGCCGACGCCTAAATAATTTTCGCACCGCAATCCGTTCCGTGTCTGGGATAGTTGAGAGGGTTTGCCATTTTGGTTTACCGAAATTCGTTCAAGGTTTTCAGCATTCGTTTTTCCCCACTAATCGCTTGCTCGTGTTTTCCTCATTTTCAAGGTTTGCTCGCTCGCTCGGATTGTATGCTCGATCAGCATACAGACGAATATACAGATTTGTGTGTATGTATGCGTGTGTGTATACGCGAGCGATTATGTCTCTCGTGGGTATGAATATGGGTCGATGCACACAATACTGCTATGTTAGCGCTCTCAGCATAAATTCGTTAGTTTGGGCCATTGTTCAACGTGCTTTACTCTTTTGCGTTAAATTGATCTCATTGTAAAATGGAGGGATTAGACTGATCCCAGGATCGCGAATATACGAGTAACGCTGGTTCGCAGCGAATTCTGTAAATTCCATAATAACCCGAGCATTATTGGGCGAGTCCAGATACTTAATCATATAATTAAGTTTAGATACGTAATTACTTAATTGTGCTATACATTTTTCTCTCCCCTTTTGTTTAATCAACCAACCATATATTCTACCTTCTTCTGCCAAATATCAATACATTGACCCGCATTTTGTTCAATTGTCGCACGAATCTAATTGCTCCATTTTATAGTGTGAGAGATTGCACCCTCCAAACGATTGTATTCGCGTGTGCGCTATTTTCGGAGAAAATAGTTGTTGCTGCATAGCTGCAGAAGAAGAAAAGACGCGATGCGAATGGCAGAAAAGCGAATGATTTCGCCTGACCCGCAACAGTGGCCGTTCGAAAGGAAAATTTCTGTCGCTCGAGCAGTGTCGATTTTATTGCATGCCGCAGTCGATAGTGAGTAACGGATCAAAGTGGGTCTGACGGTGCGTCTGACGCACACACCGAATACACACGTATGTATAGGCATTCGAGATCGAGGATTCTACTGGTAATGAGAGTAAAAGTGCAGCAAAGGCACTCGTGCGAACACGTGACATTTTATCGTCGGTCTTTGTCCCTCCTTTCGTTTAGTTCCTAAGGTCCTCTGGTCCCATCCTTTTCCTCCGACCCGAATTATTGGTTCAGTAATTAATTGGCCAACTGTGGTCGTAACAGTATGGTTGGTGATGCAAAACCAAGTTAAACTACACTGGCAAAACGTAACAAGCGCATTGTCCGATAAAGATGAGAAGCCCATTTCTCATTTTCTTTTTTCTATTGTCTTTTTCACTCACACAGTACACGTGAGTACTAGATCCGATATACGGCGAAAGCTCAAACTGGCGACCTTACGGTGGGGTAGAAAAGTTAGCGAACGAAACTTTTTTATCTTCTCTAATTCATCGCGGATCTTTTGCTGGTTACTCGGTTTCCTCCCCTTCGATGAAAAATGGTCTGTTCACAATGCACTTTGACGAGTGGTTCTGGCGATTATTCGCGTCCCAGGTTTTGTGATGTGTGCCAACAACAAGCAGCATATACGAAGTTACACAGAAGATAACAATGTAAAGAGATAATTGCCTTAATACAAAATGCTTGAGAAATTAATGGATAAAGTTAATCGTTTGATGGACGTGTGTTTATCGCAGACAGGCTTTACGCATCATCGTATTTGAGTAAAAACTATTCCTGTATTCTAATCGAAATTCAATAAACACGACGGTATTCATATTTGCAATGTGCAGCCTATACCGACCCTTCAGAACGAAGCAAGACTCCGAATACGCGTAACTGCAGGTTTGAGTTTCCCTTGCTTATCGTCACTCTTCAATTATGCAACTCTTCATCGTGGTGCGTTCACCAATAATTCAACGCTGTATCAGCTGGCCCACTAAAGTATTTAGCCCATCTCTGTACACGTTCGACGGCTTTCGCGTTCAGTTGTAAACAGGAGAGTACCATGTGGATCCTAAGTTCTCCTTATCCTTTCGTCACATATTTAGGATATAAGCTTTACCCATTTCGATTTTCTCTTCGCGAGTGCGCAACCAGCTGTTGTATGTATGTACATAGATCCGCACATTCGAGATCATCGTCATCTTCTTCGGCGTAGAGCGCGAAACCGAAGTAGCCTTAAAATCGATTTTATTCCCTCTCCTCGTTATCTTCCACCGCTCAGCCTAGTTGGGAAAATCGGTCAAATCACGGCGATCATTGAAGAACCTCGACCTTCCGATAAGGCAGCAATGTAAAAAAATGCCTATTCTATCGTGTAGAGTACACTCGTCCGGTTGATCTCGATGAAGATTCTCTGCGAATGAAGATCTTGCCTGTACTGCTCGAATTAATCCAAGTCGACTGACACTACAAATGAACGCGACAACGAACTTGCAGCAGAATACATACATATTGGGAGTTGGAATTAAATTAACGTATCCTATGTTTGTTAAGACAGAAAGAATTACGTATTGTGCGACGATTCCTCCTTGCGTACCAGCAACACAACTACCCCTAGCCCACTCTTCGGCGAAGAGAGGGAAAGAGAGAGAGAGAAAGAGAAGACGATTCTTCGCGGCGAATCGGGGTTTCGATTTGTATTTACTATGTTTTACGCATAATTGCCTACCGTATAAATAAATAATATATATATATATATAGGTATATATATAATATACTTTATATATATATATATATATATATGTATATATATATCTATATGCATACACGTAAAATATATCTATGCGTATTCTAGATTTATTTGGGACCTGTTACACAGAGAGAATGGCAGAGCCTCACGTGTCCGCATGTAGGTGTACATAATCTCTAATTGTAAACACGCGTACGTGTGTACACGTGGTCGCGGGGCACATTGCCTTGATATAAAGAGAGGGAGAGAGACGGGCGACACAGCTCACAAGTGTCAGGTGAAATTGTTCCAATTTCGAAGATTCAATCAACGAGCATCTTCTTACGCGCTCGGAGAATCTACCGTGGAGAAGTAGAGCTCCCCTTGAACCCCGAATGATTTCGATATACATACAATACATTACGCTCTCGTTGCGGTACCGTTTCTTACTGTTGTAATCGATTGTATTAGCGACTAATAACTGTATTAGGGCTTGTATTTAGATAGCGGCCCACCAAAGCATGGGCACAGCCTGACTGTAATATAATATGCAATAATTTTAACTGGGAGGGTGGGGATGTGTCGTTAATATTATACCATTGTACGATTAACGGCGCGCGAGTCTGTTGCGGATCGCCCTAGAATCGCTATGCTCTACTGCTAAGGGACTATCCGGAGGAATTTGTAAACGTGGGAAAGGAAACATTCTGTTTTTTCTTACCGAAAATTTTACTATTTATTTAATCAACGCTTTTTCCGTAGTATTTTTGTACTGTGATAAAACGACGAAACTTAATTTCGAAATCGTGAAATCTAACGCATTACCTTCCTCACGTCCGAAACATTGTCCTTTTTAAGGATCCGTACTAGAGATATAGTTGTCTAGCCGTATTCGGCGGAAATGCGACATGACGATGGGTAGATTGGCCGGCGTAGATTTTAGACTTGCGGTTTTTATTCGCGTTTTATAAATTTTACTCTGCTATGATCGGGAAAGCATGCGCCATAGTCGAAGTACGAGCGAGTCATGTCGTGTTTTTGCGAGTTTCATAATTGCTTGCGTTGTTCTAATCATTCGAGCGTATTGCATATCAATTCGATCCACCACTCTCGGAAAAGTAAATCGCGGCTTGCGTGGCCGTGGGACTACGTACTGTTGGAACTCCTAGCCAAAATGCACGAAGAATAACAGGAGGAAGTGGCGTATAAATCAGAGTGTACGATATTGGAATCTTGTAGCTGCACTATGAACAATGCACCTATGCAATGTATGAACTCTAGAGCAGAGTGTACATTAAGAAAAAAGTAGCTGCTCCTATGGCCCCATACGGACAATTTTCTCACGATTTTGGTCGTGCGTATCTCTTTGTGATGCAGGATAGTGAACCTAACGAGGGAGTAGAATCAAAAAATCTTTCGCACTGCGTCTCCAAGTCCTTTGGAGCTCGTCGAGCAGAACAATGAGATTCAATCGAATCCTAGGGGAGAGAGGGTGATAACTCTCCGTGAGAATTGCGTACCCGCAACACCGAACAATTAATACATATATCCAAAACGAAGCGATGAGAGTCACGGAAGAAGCGAAGAAGAGAGAGAGATAGTGAAAATAATCATCTGGGAGGGAAAAAGGCGAACAGAAAGAACGCGTGTACTTTCGTATGAGTGAATGCATGCCGGATATCTCAGAACGACGAATACTACGAAATATTGCCTTGCGTGTTTTTTATCGCAAAAAACATACAAGAAAAAGAAAAAGAAGAAAAAGCCGAAGAAGAGGAGAAGAAAGAAGAAGAAGACGATGAAGAGAAGTTTGCTTCCGCGAAGAAAATGCGAGCGCATGAATCATTGACGCATCATAGACTGCAATTGCCCTTTATCCAACAGGAGACTTACCCAAGTGAACGACGATGGCGTGTTCCACTGGCAGGGTCGCGCGACTATCTACCAATGTTATGTTAGAAGCGAGAGCCGATTGGTTTCCACGGGTGTTTACTTTGAAAAAATTCGTCTCAGCGAGGAGCGCAATGCTTCGCTCACGTCAGCTTCGCTCAGCTTCGCTGGAACGTGGTAGGTGTTTTAGTTGCACACGTTACGCAAGCTGTGTGCGTTTACGTAATCAAGGGTATACATTATGTTCCGCACGATTATTGTAGGCCCGGCTAGTGGTCGATGCGCAATGTCGTCGTCTGGCGTAAGCTCGCTCCTAATACATACTAAAAAATCGGGGCTCGGATTGCTTCCGCGGACCGCGGATTTCCCTGCGGACTTTTTCTACGTCGGTGCCGCGCGCGTATTGCGAGATTAAACGCGGATTTTTACTTGATTTTTAAGGATTGATCTGTCTGGATCATGCGAGCGCCGTGAAAGAGGGCGAGAGTGTGTGTGAGAGAGAGAGAGAGAGAGAGATAGCGTGGTGAAAACGAGACAAGAGTACAGACATCGTGCGCGAAGAGTACACGACAAGTGGAAGAAGCGTTCGCGAGCATTACTATTAAATTACTAATAGAGAATCCAAGTGAAACCTTATACATAACAATTATTGTAATGTAAATTGTGTTTTGGTTGTATTTTGTGTTACACGCCTCTGATGCTGAATATAATGGAAATTCAATCAAGTTCAGATTTTTACCTTCAAACTTTCCATGCACTTTCCCACTCGTGAAACATGCACGTTCTTTTCTTAATTCTCGACCGTCTTACGACTTTGTTTCGCAATGGTGGCGCGTATTCAAATTTAAATGCGCGCATCACAGCGCATGCGGCTCTTTATCGTGCCGTCACGCGCTCAGACGCAGAATGATTTTGAAAATACGACGCGCACAGCGCGCATTTGCTGGTCAGAGCAACCGCGTGTAGTCCAGTGTGTTCTTATGGTACTTGCCACAAGAATTGGCCCGATCCAAGTATTCGCAAAATTTCTTCAGAGTACCGTCGCACCGCTACCAAAAATGGGCCCTCTTGAAAATGCAAAAAAGATCGCTGCTTACAAAGCAGTTGACGAATTCGTAGAGGTAAGTCAATCTTGCATGGTAATGCAGGTTATATGCATGTTGTGTATGCATATGTACACAGGCATGCCGGCTTTTAAATTGAAATTGTTCTTTCCATTTGTTTGCAGGATAATGCCATTATTGGAATTGGCAGTGGATCCACGGTGATATATGCTGTTAACCGACTAGGTACATTACCTCAATGAGACCAGTACAATTTTCTAGTCTAAAATCTTGGCTCTTCCTAAGCTTGATCTTTGAACTCATTTTGGAGATAAAGCAGTATAGATAGATAGAAGTTATCTCCACAGGCAAAATTTCTTCTTTTCTGTATTTCATTTGGATTATACCAATCTCAGCTATTACACAATTAAAGGTGCATTTTTTTTCCACAAAACTATAATACTGTTGCAGCTGAGCGGGTAAAAAATGAGAATCTCACGGTGGTGTGTGTGCCAACGTCCTTTCAAGCGCGGCAGCTCATCCTGAACCACCGTCTCACGCTTGGGGACTTGGAAACGCATCCAAAAGTAAAGTTCATCGCTATCCGCTTTCGCTTCGATTAATGCTTTTTTGAGTAACGCATTCTTGTATCAATCTTAACAGCTGGATTGTGCTATCGATGGCGCGGACGAAGTTGATTCCGATATGAATCTCATTAAAGGTGGTGGAGGTTGCTTGCTACAAGAAAAGATTATAGCGTCTTGTGCCAAGCAGCTTGTTATAATAGCGGATTATACGTAAGCTACGTTAAAGCAGATAAAACCTTACTAGAGGTAGAACTATTCGCATTGTTGAATTTTTAGTAAGAACTCTCAGAAGCTTGGAGATAACTACAAAAAAGGTATCCCCATCGAAGTAATTCCTATGGCGTATGTTCCTGTTCAAAAGAGGATCGAAGATTTCTATGGGGGCACGGCAAAGATCAGAATGGCAGTGGCTAAAGCTGTACTTATACAAATATCAATTTTACCGCTCTGTCTAATATTTTTTGCTACTCTCACGTTCAATAACTTCTTTCTTGTACAGGGACCAGTTATAACGGACAATGGAAACTTCATTTTGGACTGGCATTTTCCGGACGATCTCAGTAATTGGGGGAAAATTCATACAGATATTTCTTTGATCCCTGGAGTCGTGGAAACAGGTTTATTCATAAAAATGGCAAAGAAAGCATTTTTTGGCATGCCAGATGGCAGTGTCAAGGAACAATGCTAAGATTCTTTCGATCGTTGCTTATTAACATTAAGCATCTAATTTTAATAATTAAGGAACATGGAACGTTTCATAGACTATGACAAAGGGATCCTATGGACCCTGTTACCCTTGCCATCACATTCAACTGGTGCTGATATTATATACTTATTTATCTTTTTTCTCACTTCTCACGTCTCACTTGTTACCTGTTTACATAGCACTTTTTTTTACGTCTCGACTCACGAGGTGCTGTGCATCGAGGTGAGTTTTCCATCATTACTCGTGTCCTGCAGACTGAATATTCTAGATCCCGGGTAGATAGAGGAGAAAAATGTACTTACAATCCCAGTGTTCCATGGGATCTACAAATACGTGCCGTTTACACACAGCTCAAATAATTATGTAATACTTGTACATAAATGTGACATGTTCGTGTATTTTACAAAAGAACCGATAATGCTGTCAAATAAAACATGTGGTTTTATACAATCTGTCGTCACTTCGTTATCTGCATACCTCTCACATATTGTATACATTGACGATTGGAAATTGCATTATGCAGTGTGTAACTTACACATCAGTCATCAATTTAATAGACTAGACGACTACACAATGGTCGTTTCCGGTAGTCTGTTTTCCTGGATCAAAGGTTGTAGTGCGCGGGGATAAGACATAGATTGCATTATATCCTGCGTCCCAGAGTTGCCTGTTTATTTATTTTATGCGCTTGTAGTCGTATATCAACAGTATACGGTTCGTCGTGGATCCCTTATTCATATGAAAAAATATGAAAGTCTCGCAACGTGACTCTTAGGATAAAGTGAATGAATTTCACCATTAAGGTATTACATAGTTTAATAAAGATCATAAATCGACGCTTGCCGTTTATTCGGAAATCAATAAGCGCAAATGTGGCCAAAGTTAGAGTTAACGATAGCAAGAGCGTTAGCGAAGCTCAGTCGGCTATGCAATCATTAAATTCGCAATGGAACGAGGCTTCCAACTTGCTAGAAACGCGACACTACTGAAAGATAATTAGTTCAGGGCCGCGGCTAATTACTGCATCGTTCTTTACAACGCCTTTTTCCCGATTTCATTGATACAGATTGTTTTACAGGATAAGAACTGACGGTGTAATTTCGTTCGTATCCTAGATTATTACACTGTGGTTCCATTCGTGATATCTATCAATGGTACTGTTTAAAATCGTCGACTGGCCGGATTAAGAAAACGGTTTAAACCTTGAGCTATTAAAAACAAGAAGTCGCATCAGACCGCATTCATATTGAGCCGCATTAATTAAAAAAGGGAGATAGAATCCCAAGGCTGGCTTAGGAGGTGAGAAGATTCTCAGAATTATCACGTTGACTGTTGCGATGGTTACCGGCACTCGTGTCGAACTGCATACTCACTGCATATTAATGTATCGGCGGAAAAGCGAATACATAATTATAAGTTGCCCATTGACTTTGCGTGCGAGCCAAATTGAGGAAAACTACTAGGCAGGGAGGTAGTTGAAAAATGTAAATGAAGGAAAATGTCTTGGCGGCAACTAGTTGTCGTCGAGTTGAACGACCTTATCGCAACACAGCGGGTTCTGATGCGCGAACGATGTAAGTGCTCCAACCCCAGTCGCCTTTCTATGATTTACACCGTGACCCTTACCAGCCAGTGTTCCGCAGCCTGCTTCCTGGCTTCGTCGACTTAATCGGCATCTAATCCTCGGCTCGCGTCCTCTCCTTAGGAAGGTCCCTTTGCATATTTACCAGTTTCCGCGGCGTCCTTGTTTGTCGGGGATAAGTGCAATAACGCGACGGGGGTCGCAGACTATTAGGATTTCTTTGTACCGAGCTTCGGATGATCGCACGCCGCTCAAGGACCTCGCACAACAATTTCGACCAACCGTATACTTATTTTTTCGCCGGTAATAAACCTTTTACTCCGCCGCAAATGAAATGGGAGGCTGCTGGTTGATGCGAGATCCGTGACGAATGCCGCTGCACGAGAGAATCTACTATATGTATTATGGTTCTATTGACATTGGAATTAGCAAACTAACTCGGAGAATTTACTATTCAATTTCAATGAGTTTCTTTAAAAATTTCCATAAAAGATGGAACTCTCTCTTGCAGCCCTCGTGTTGTCAAGCAATTGAGAAGAATTCACAAAATTGACACTATTATAAAATGAAGATATCGATAAAGCTGTAGAAAAATAAATATTATTATTGAAGAAATTGAATGTGGTGTGATATACAGTATGCCTAATATTTGAGTACTCGCGATGAGTCTGAAGTTAAGGATGTCCCGAGAATGCGTGAAATAAAATGTTTTTGTAAAATCATCGACCTACGGTGAAATTAAAGCCTGTCTACGGACTATTGTATGGTCAACTCCCCCGAACGGTCATGCGTTCTCCAGGCGCATGCATTTTCGCTCCGGATCGCTGCGCTAGGAGGGGGTTGTATTTCAAGAAGCGACGCGCGATTTCATCCCTCACACGCAGTCTTCGAGTCCTTTCAACCACCCAGCATCCCTCCGCACGAGTCATCGAGAAGAGAGCCATCGCATCTCAAGAGGAAAGTAATACCCTTCCGTTCAATCGTGCGAAGATCTTGCCCTCAGAACTTACCACCGGATACTCACTACAACATGAAGGTAAGTATCAACTTTCATTCTGCAAATGAAATCTTCAAGGCACTTAACTTATGTATTCTTTTTTTCTGTATTTGTACATTGTACCGGTAGATAAGTCGCGATCACTATGAATATAAGTCCGCTATGCGAAATCAGTATGAACAAGTATTGCATTCTTTGGTAAAAGTTGGTAAAAGTTGGTAAAAGTTGTCAGAAATGTTGCCAATACTTCTCAAAAGTATTTTACTTGCAATATGACTGAATTGAAATTTTTAACTAACTTGATAAAATCTCGATCGTAACGAGAAATTGGATCTTTAATCCGTCCATTTACCACAGAGATTTTTTCCCATTCGAATTTATCTCTTCGATTCGCGGGGCACTTATCAAGTTAAAAATATATAAAAATAATTTGATTCTTCGAATATTACTCGTTTCTCAAAGACTAAATGGCCTCTCGACGTTGTAATAGCATGTCAGATCGATCGTTGACAGGTTCGAAGATGGTTCTTTCACACTTTTTTTCGCAGCATCGAGGGCGAAATTATAAGGTAAAATTACCTGCCAACGCGGCATCCAGTTACACGGAGGCTGTGTATAACAAACAAAGCAAACAATGGCATTAAAACGGGCCCGTGCCGTGATGGGAGCAATTAACTTGATTCTATTATAGTTTAGAGAAGTTTCCGTCAAAAGTAACGTCAGCGAAGTATTTATCAGCTAACTGGACATTTGTCAAGCTTGCCTTACGATCGATTTATTCTTCATTGGTATTTTACGAACCATCATTTCGGAAATAGACAATTAAAAAGCGGGTAACTTATGCATCGTATTGCGTAAGAATAACCACGGAATAATGTGATTAAACGCTAATTAACCGCAGTCGAAAACTAATTGGCGACGCTTATACCGCTTACAAGAGTCAACATATCGACTAGGTTTATCTGTCGCACTTACATAACTCGCGTATCTATTGACGATTACGCGCTGATGAACGGATTATCCACTTTACCGCAGCTTTTGCTTTTCTTCCTGTTTATCTAGTACACCGTTCATGCACTCAGCGGACGAGTGTCCGGTTTAATGACTGCGAGAGACGCATCGATTACATATATGTGTATGTCGGAATCGGGATAGAAATGATCTAGGTATTCCATTGATCGATGGATCAACTTTATGAATTCGCTTCTTTCACAGATAACTGGTTACCTGTCCTGTGTATTGCTACTCGCGTGCTTAGCAAAATCAGCTTGTAGCGAGGACTCTCAAAACAAGGTCTACAATTTTTATTAGTAATTTTAATCGTGTAAACTCTATTTTCCGTATAAAACGTTCATCAGAAGAGGAATTTCCAGGTCCAGCAACAATTTTTCGATGCGCTTAATTCGGACGAGCCCATTAAAATGAAAAGACCATTCTGCAATGCTTTCACCGGTAAGAAGAAGAACGCGAGAGTTGAAGCAGAATGACGAGCGCGAGATATAATAATATCTGCATTCGGACTTTTATGTTTTAATTTTTGATAGGATGTGGGAAAAAGAGGAGCCTCTACGAGAACGCAGGAGACGCGCAGGATTTGGAACCCAGCAGCATCGTCCGACTTCCAGTTTCTGTTTACAAGGCTTTGCTACGAGCAGCTTCTCAGAATCTTCGCAACTCGATCGGTCGCACTTCTAACAATTACCAATTGTCAGGAGAAGTTCCGCAGGTGTATTTCTCCCGGAAAATACCGCTGCAGTAATTGCTGGCGCATTAAATTAAAGTCTACTCTTAAAAGACACATATTATATTAGACTCAATGTACACGCTGAAACAGCTTTAATCTAATTTTAATTTTAATTGACCTCGTCGTCTAGTATAATAGCACGATTCACCTCCCGCATTATCACTCTGCACTTTTCTTCGATTGTGATCCCTCTGTACTTATGTTTTTAGTTAGTAGCAGTTAATTTAATGCGAGTACTATTTATTGTCAACGTTCACATTACGATTCGTATTCCATCGTCCCATTGTCAGTACCAAGAATTGCTATGATCTGACACCTGTAATTGATCGTTGCTGAATAATTTATGTTTAAACTTATATACAAGCGTATACATACATATGTATACATACGTATACATACGTGTGTATAGATATGTATACATGTATATGCGACTTTGGTATTTGACCACTCCACTTCAACCCATTCGTCCTGCTTAATTATTTCTTTGGACAGGTAAGTCTGCCAGCAGTCTCGCAAGACTGCCTAAACCTAAAAGTAAATGGTAAGTTTGATTATGATACCACCGTTCCAAAGGTATCGCGCGCCGCTGATGGGGTGATCAATCAGCGATGAGAACTTCGAAGAAAGAACTTGTCGCGGAATGCTCAGACCGACGCATTCTGGATTATCCGGCTCTCCAGTTAATTTTGGTCTGCCCCAAAAATACTCTGAGCAGAGGCTGGACGGATCCCAAATCCGAGAGCGTCGATCCTGTCGCGTTTCGTCTTCCGCTGATTGATCCAAGACCTGGAATTGAAAAGTGTTTAAAGTGGTGGGAAACGTCTCTATCGTCGCACACACGTGTGTTTCTCGAGGAAAACATAATTAAGAGATGTGGTTTTCCTTATTCACTTGTGCCCAAAAAGGTAAACGGAGTTGACATTTCTGTTTGTAGTCTCTCCTCTTACCTCCAGACGAATCTTATAAAGAAACGGCCAAGGAAGAAGCGAGTCGTATCGGCCGCGCGTCAAACCGACGCCTACGAAGACAGTACCGTCGGGGAAGTATTTCGGTGTTATTCTAATGTACATCGCGTAACCCACTTGGCCCACGTAAAAAGTTGAACTACGTTGAGAGCGTGCTGTGCTCCAACTAAGCAATTTTTCCTCCAAGTCCTTTACTTGCCAGTAGTATATGAAAGCCTTCGTCGAACCTACGAAAAGCGAATTACATACACACTAGTATCATTCGAGTACGATAGTCAATGTTAATCGAATCCCAAATTACTGACCATTGATAAGTGAAATTTCACGAACAGTATTATTGAATTTCACGATCTCCTCATTTCTCGGGGTGAAGATTTCATAGGGTTCAAGTTTCGTGTACTCTACAGAATCCGACTTTTCTCGTAAGATTGCACGGAGTAGCATTTTTATCTCTTTTAATTGTTCTGTGAGATTCTTCTCGAGATTTTCGAATCTTGCATCCATTGTTTCTGCAAAACAGTGTTATGTAAAAAACTCAAAGTCAAAAAGATTCGATGAAAACGCGTGTTTTCTTACTTGCACTGCAAGCACCGGTTAATACCCTGGTTACGGTGGCACGTGCATCTGCAACCAATTTGTCAGTGGCAATTTTGCAGCTCGCATGCTGCGTCTCAGTAACATCTTCGCTGGTAGCGTTACTTTTAATCTGATTTTCAGCTAAAAATGATAAAAGTCGAGCACGTTTGATGAATCAATGAAACCGTATTGAAGTGATACAGTGATTAACGTTAGAGAGTGAAGGTGCGTCACCTTTAACAGCGCGATGATTGTTCTCAATACTTACGTCTTTTTCGAACGGTTTCGCTTACATCACAGCGTGTTAAGTAGAGCGTGCTCAGGTAGACGAGGAACCATATCGTGAATAACATCTTTGAGATTGTCGCGTTCCAAAGTTATAGGAATTCACCGGTCGGCAGAAGGATCATAGATTTCGCACTCTTTAAAAATAGACCATCCCGTAATTTTCTGCAGATATGTACATTCCGTACATAAAATTATTAGAATAGATCAGGCCAAGTAATTCCAAATCAATACTTGGATTAATTGTCGCAAGACTATATTTATTTGAATCCAGGTTTAGAAAAACCGAGGGTGAGAACGAGACACGGAAAAAATACAAGTTTGACAAGGTGCGTATGCCGGATGACTGTTGTCTAGCATTGCCTGGCATCTCTTCCGTGTTATAGACTGCAAAGTGAAGAATAGGCGATCCCCTACTCTATTACTTCTGGGCGTTCCCAAGACATGAGTTTTATGGTTCTAGAACCAATAAATAAAACGTTCAGCTATATATTGAGTAGTATCGGGATCCAAATCCCTCCTATTCTTAAACTTGCTACAGAATCAAGATTTATCTTCTGATCCAAAAAGACCTTACACACGTCATATTTTTACTAGACTTCTCATTCGTATCTATACGGGTTCTATTTCTCCTATTGTGATCCTAATTAATTAATGATAAATGTAGCGAGCGAAGTAAAATAGAACTTCTGGATGCAATTAAATTGCGGAAGGGCGCAACGTGCCACTTTGGCGGCATCTTTGACAGACGAAGCAGATGAGTGCTGCGGATGAGTGTTGTATTTACGACAGTCAGCCTCTGTCCGCCGAATTTAATATTTTAGCAGATTTTTATCTAGACTTGTCAGAATGGGAGAAAACATGCAGGGTACATTTGTATCCGAGAAGATTTCGAAAATCCGATGGAGGCCAGAGGACTTCGCAGAGGCTGCTAACTTTTTAACCGGTAGCTGGGATAACCCGGTGAGGTTACCTCTAAAAATCATAACCTTTTTAAAGCATTAGTAAAACAAGTCATTAATACGGATAATATGTAAAACAAACAATAGTTTTTCCGGAATCGATTTGCACGTGTATTTAAATGATAGATGGACATTGTCACATATATATATGTACATAAGTGTATATATATATGCCTGTCTGCCTGTTAAATTGGACCACATATACGTTGCGTGTAGCGTATACTAAATTACAAATTTATCTTGCAGGTAAATAAGATCACCTATTGGACTTTGCAAGCAAACGAGGATGGTGAATCTTGTCCAGCAATAGTGTCGTCCTATCCTTTTTTAGGGGATGTTACCGAAATAAAGGTATCTTTTATTTATCCAAAATATGAAAGTAATATTTTAAGGCTTTTCCTCTATATTGTTTTTTTCAGTTTATCGCCAAAAACTACTTTGTTGCCTCGTCGTCATTAGGATCGGTTATATTGTTAAATATCAGTGACAATCCATATTCACAGTTTAAGAAACGCATGGTGTGGGAGAACTTGCATAGCTTTAAGTATGTATGCTTTGCGAGAGAACGTAACACGTATTGGAATAGTTAAGAAAGAATTAATTTTGATATACGTCGATAGGACTTTGGAGCATGCTCCTTGTACTGGACTCTCGACTTTTGAACAAGACATAGCTACCGTAGGCGAAGATGGTAAAATAAATCTTCTAACTGCTTCCGAAGCCAAGCCAGTCAGAATAATAGGTGGATACGGTTCTATAATGTAGCATAGTAAAGTTATGTTTCAACTGTCTTGCGGAACATTAAACTCTGATTTAAACTTGCAGAGCAGGCTGATAGCTGTTCGATCCATTGCATAGATTTCCTAAGGCACACCGAAATTCTCACAGGAAATTTGCGGGGCCATATGAAGGTTTGGGATTTGAGAAACGATCTAGATGTTCCAGCCACAACATTTATGCTCTCCGATCAATCCAAAGTAGTTTTTGATTTTGGTATACACCGTGGGAATATTGATGCACCCGCATAGTCTAAATTCTGTGGTTATTCTTTTTCTAGACCGAAGCCACTAGTATCGCCCATCATCCGACCCAAAGACACATTGTGGTTGCTGGTGGAGGTGACGGTAGTTTAACAGTTTGGGACTTGAGACACAATACGTATCCAATTTCCCAGTTAAACGCGCACGCAAAAACTGTTAGCGAAATTCTCTTCCATCCTGATAGACCCGAAAATTTATTCACTTGCTCAACAAGCGGTGAGTTATGGCATTGGAACAATGCTCAAAATTCGAAATTAAAAATAGGTATGTATTATAAATTGGTATTGTGAATCCCCTTTTATTGAACTGGTGATAATGTCATGTACTTTGCTACCTTATCTTTGATTATTTTTAGATTCTACAGATACTCATTGGCTAAACACAATAGGTGCCAGTGGTAAAGTGAACGTGACGTCTCTTTGCAGTCCAATGCACAAGCCGATAAATAGTATTGATATCAATCGATCAACATTACTCTTCGGGTGCGACAATGAAGCTATGTATATCATCAGGAACCTCACAGTTTGACGATCATACTATTTTATCAATTCTTTGTATCTTTCTATCACATCTGCAAATAAAGATCTTTTAATAATGTGCACGAATGAAATATCTTTTCGACGACTCTGCTAGATTCGTAGACACTTTTGTGCGAGAGCATAAAAAAATGAAAGTCTTCAAATATATTTGAAGACTTGGCGGGAGGCGTTTGTCGTGACGATTGGTGGAAGTTGAAATGTAATTTTCAGGAGCAACGAGCTCCATCTTCCGTCGAACTTGTTCGATAGACTTGCAGGAAGACTTCGGTAGACTTCGGTCTGTCGTGATTTCTACTGATTTCTACCACCCTGCCTGCCACCCTGGCTCCCTAACTCTAACTGTTGGTTGGAGGAGGTGAGACCTGGTGAGAGGTGTTGAGAGCAGTTGAGAGGTTGTGTGGTGAGCAGTTGTGAGAGGTGAGAGGTGAGCCAGGTGAACCCTCACTGGCCCTCACTTGCCCTCACCACCGCTTGTGTAACTCGTACGTACTCGTACGTGCGCATACCAAAAGTCAAATCAGTCAAACCATGAGTTCGTGGTGTCGCCTGCGATCGCATACTCGCCTCTGTTTGGCTTTGGTCATCGTCATCTCGCGACAAGCGTGACGAGCCGTGCTGACAGTACCGATGCAGACGAGATTCTTCGCAAAGAGTGTTCACTGCAGACGACAATGTCTGGAAGCAGCGATTCCGAGGAATTTTTCGATGCGGTGGACGATACCTTCCACCGCAATTCACGGTAATTCGTCCGATTCAAACTTTGATTGGAATGAGCTTTAAGGGTTCCTATTATGTACTTCTACTTTCCATCCTTGCGTCTGACCCAAACTCTAATTATGTGTCTAACTTTCGCACATAGGCCCATATTCAGTTGACGCATCGATTTAAATAAAATTATTAAAGTCCCACGTTTATCTTCTTATACGACTGAAATCGCTCGATTGATTGTGCGTTTTTTGCTCGGCAAGAAACTTTTGCTTTGCGCCGCTCTTGGTCTTTGCATGACCATGTTCTTTTTTCTCTCGTATACTTTTCTTGTCTCATTGACGTTGGTTAGGTCAGAAATTGAATAGTTACGTGCACCCTCTCCTGCAATTCTATGCAGTCATTTCTGGCCGGCATTCGTGGACTGTCACGCGAGATTCGAATAGCTCTAAGAACAACTTGAACCATACGTAGATTACTCATTTCTCATTAGTGACTTTCATAGAGATCGCTTCTGCAGGGTCAACCTCCCTGTTGAACCATGTAATTTTTGTGGAAATTTACAATTCCCAATTAAATTTCATGCATAAAACATTTCGCCAGGAGAACCATAAAAATGTAAGCTACTTAATAAACAGTACACCCAGAAATCGTTAGTTGCCCTCTAGATTTAGCTATTTTATTGGACACTGTCCCGCATGTTTTCTTATAATACCATTAGAATACTTTGCTCAGTGTCCGATCGTTTTAGGAGGAGTAAGCAACGCGATTCCATCGGCATTGAAGCGCAAACCAAAAAACCGTCTGACAATGGCAAGCCAATGGACGACGATGTATTTGTGAAACCTCCTGAACCTAAACCAATCGTCGAACCAAAGGATCACGTATCTGTAGAATCTATGCGAGCGAAGGATAAAGTAAGCAAAGACTAAGTAGAAACGAACATTGGCTTTGAGCATCTCCTTTCGAAGCGAATAATCTATCGTCTTTTTTTCAGGACGAGGATGGCAAAGAAATAAGCACAGAAAAAATTGTGGGTAGGAGAAGATTTCGTGAGCTCCGTCAGCGTATGCAAACCGAGGATGATGACATTCCTGTCAATAGCTCCCCCCCAGATAGCCAAACGTCATCCATCGAGGGTGTTTATCCCACTCCTTCAAAAACAACCCATCCATTCAGAATCATCGAGCACGATACCCTTAGTTTACAAAGTATGACCTCTTTAGGACGAGTGGGCCGAATTTTGGCAGGCGCCCCCGACGGTGCGTCCAGTGCACTCGCGCCAACAATTACCCAGTGCCCTCCTTCTGCCATCCTTACCCGCGAAAGCCAGATGTCCTCCATTGCTAGTATCCCGAGCAAAGACGAGGATACGGCATCTGGTAAGGTCTCCCAATCCTCCAGCATCCTTACGCTATCAGGGGATATCCTCCAGGAATCCTCTGTTAGCGGTAGGTCCAAATACACTACTCACTCACAAAATGATAAGACTGTTATCCTTCAAGAGCCCGACGTCATTGCTAGCACTAAGACTAACGGAAAGTCCAGCGAAAAGTCCAGCGAAAAGTCCAGCGAAGATGTGTCGACGACTAACAAACCTGTTGCACCGCCGAGGCGGAAAAAAAAATCGAAAGTCCAAACACCCACTGATCTTGCTGTAAGATATCCTCCCCTCCTTCCCCTCACCCCCCGGCAATTTATCACAATAAATATTTTTTCTTACAATTCTAGCCATCCGTCGCTGAGTCACTGGCATCTGCATCCCCATTGCCGAGTCCGGCAAGTACCATAGAGTCCATCACTAGAGAATTCGAGCATTCTCTCGACATACGATCCGCGACCAAAGGCCAATACGTTGTAAAGCCACAGGTTTGTAGTGCAATGTGAGACTAATGTGACATTAATCTGGGATTCTTCGCAATCGATCCATAATAATAATAGAGTGATCAATTCGTGGCGAGCAGGACGAAGACAAATCTAAGGCTGAGGGTCCATCGTCGGAAGAGTTAGAACGGGTAGAACGAATGAAACAAGAATTACTGAACGTACGGGCGTGCGACAAGTCTGCAAGCCCATTAGGATCCATGTCTAGCAATAGCATTGGCCGATATTCTTTGTGTCCTCACAAACTCTCTGGTCAAAGCCCACAAGGATCACGCGAGAGGCGGAAATCCGCGGGTGATCAGGACATGGTGAAACAGCTAAATATGTTTGTGAGAACGAGAACCGACTCGGGAAAACGTTTAACCGATATGGTATGTTTTTTTTCGTTTCTCTTAGTCTTATAAACGAATCGTATCGCTGGCGTAAACAATGAAATTTCAAGATCACCGAAATTTTCGTACAGGAAATCCTGGAACAAGTAACCGTACTGAACTTGGACACCGGGGAAAGAGTGCCATTGAGTATAGCGGAAGATAAACTACCCCAATGTATCAATCCGCTCTCGTTACACATAATGAGACTTACTTCGGAGTATATAAGTAATTCTAGACTAGAGAAAGAAAAGGAGAGCGACGAGGAGAGCGTAGAGAGTAAAATGTCGAGTATACCTCCGGACGAGGATGTGTCAGTCGGTAGGGTACGAAAGAAGACGCAAAAGTTGAAACGGTTCCTAGGCTCCACCGTAAAGAAGACGATGGACAAGGCAAAGTCGATTGCGCAAGAAGTGTCCCACGCAAGGCACAAAGAAGACGTAATGGATATTGTGGACGACGTGTATCCTGGCGAACAACAGTACATCAAATTGAAGGCGTCAAACAGTCATAAAGGACCGTACGAGTTCAGTTGTTTGCAACACGTTCAAGACCTGAGCGGTGAACACGTCGGCCCGGTCTGGTGTATGAAGTTCTCTGCCTGTGGACGATTGCTCGCTACCGCGGGACAGGACCGAGTCTTGCGAATCTGGGTTCTACGGGATGCATTCTCCTTTTTTCAAGATATGCGAACCAAATATAATGCCGAGAAAGTCAGTCCGACGCCTTCGCAGGAATCTCTAGTTTCGCAACAATCGTTGGAGGATCCTAGTGTCGTGGCTAGTGCCTTTAGTGAGATAGAAGGGACAAAGGGTCCGTTCATGCCAAAGCCGTTTTGCACTTATACCGGACATACCTCAGACTTACTTGACGTGGCTTGGTCAAAAAATTACTTTGTATTATCGTCGTCCATGGATAAGACTGTGCGACTTTGGCACATATCGAGGAAAGAATGCCTCTGCTGCTTTCAGCACATTGATTTCGTTACGGCGATAGTCTTCCACCCTCGTGACGATCGTTACTTTCTTTCGGGATCTCTCGACGGCAAACTCCGACTCTGGAATATTCCCGACAAAAAGGTCGCCGTGTGGAACGAGGTCGACGGTCAAAGTAAACTAATAACCGCTGCGAATTTTTGCCAAAATGGAAAATTTGCCGTCGTCGGCTCGTACGATGGCCGATGCATCTTTTACAACACCGATCAGTTAAAGTATCACACGCAAATCCACGTCCGCTCGACGCGGGGCAAAAATTCGACTGGACGAAAAATTAGCGGGATCGAGCCCATGCCTGGCGAGGATAAAATCTTGGTAACTTCGAACGATAGCCGCATTCGCCTCTACGATCTAAGGGACCTAAATCTATCGTGCAAGTATAAGGGCTATGTCAACGTTAGTAGTCAAATTAAAGCGAGTTTTAGTCCCGACGGGCAATACATAGTCAGCGGTTCTGAAAATCAGTGCATTTATATTTGGAAGACCCATCACGATTATTCCAAATTTTCGAGTGTACGTAGAGATCGGAACGACTTTTGGGAAGGCATAAAAGCCCATAACGCGGTAGTAACCTGTGCGGTGTTTGCACCGAATCCCGATTCTATCATTAAGCAGATCGAGGCACGAGAGCAATGGGAAGGTAGGGGGGAAGCGAGTAAAAGCATGGCAAGCTCGACTGTCGACGTTCCTCCTGTCGATCCGGTTGTGGAGCAGCGTACTAAGGGTTGTGGTGGCCACGTACTCGTAAGTGCTGATTTTAATGGCTATATCAAAGTCTTCTTGAATAAGACCAAGCCTAAGCACAGTTCATTGCCGGCGTCTGCTCTCGCGTAACGCTCTCACTACTACCACACATTGGGTTTTGCACACTTGTGCTAATAACGTTAATGACTACGGTGTATGTGTCACTGTTCATTTCACTGCATCGTATTACAAATTACGGTATATTCTTTCCATTGCACGCAAAACATTTCAGAAACATCACATCGCAAACGATTTATGATCCGTGGATTTATGTTGCATGGTAAGTGATTGCTATCCCGAAATTCAATCGACTCCCAAGCTGTAGATATCAATCGTGAACTTTATAAAAATCTTACTTTGATTTTCTCTAGTTCTTCTATATCGGGTATATGTATGTACGCGTACTTTATTTATCATTTCTACTACAGCTTTAATTAACTCGTATAACACAGGTAGTTTTACGATATATTTTTAACACTTTTTTTTAAATTCGATGCTACTCTATTTTTATTCGTTTTTGCCATTTTGTCGCAATTATCTTGGTGCTGGCCCACTCCAAACCACGCGCGTAAATAAAACAAGCGGTTCGTCTAGAATTCTAGAGCGTGGCGCAAAGTATGATAAACACGGAATTGTTCACTCAAAGTACACGTGTAGAGACAAAAGAGCACTTGGTGAAAACAAAGTATAAAGGAGCACGCAAGCGACGGCCGAGTAGAGCAGCCTATGAATTACGCGTATCGCAGAAAGTCAAGGATTGCAGGCTCGGTGTTTTGTTATTGGGGAAAAAGAGCGAGCGAGAGAGAGAGAGAGGGAGAGAGAGCGAGCGAGAGAGAGAGAGAGGGGAAGAAAATGTTGGATAGTATTAACAAACTTTTATGAAAATCAAATTGGATTTTCGAATCCTAATTGTTTCTAAAAATACGTTCTTCTAGAACTTTACAATGATAAGATAGCGTAATATACATCGAAGACAATATAAAGGGTGGTTCCAAGTTAAAGGATGCATCATCGTTAAGTTTTTCTACGGACGCTATTCATATTTTAGAAAAAATATCGCGCGGCATTTTCAATGTGAAAGTTTAGATCGACGCATCGTGTAATGATCCATAATCTAAAGTTGCGCTCTACGTGTAACAGCACGCAAGTGTCAGTTTAAATAATCGATGTAAAAACGAGGCTTGCCTTGTGTGTAACGTTATTAAAATCGTAGAGGTTCTCACAGGCTCACGGCACTCGCTATTAATTAGTATTCAACAGTGCGTCATAGGTCGCGTTGTTTCGTTCTTTGATTTAGAGAAGTTCTCTGCGAAACTACGATTTCGCGATGTGTCAATTATAAGAACTGTGAAAACGAGCGAGCGAAAGAGCAACCGTGCGAAAGGTAGAGAGAACGCGAGAGTGCAATGTGTATAAGATAAAGTCGCTGTTTGCGCTGTTTGCGCTGTTTGCGCTGTTTGCGCTGCTTGCGCTGCTTGCGCTGTTCTGGGATTCTGCAAGTCGGACGCGAGCAAGGAAGAAATGCGTAATTGCGCGAGGGTATTGTAAGGTGCAAAACCCCATCCCGCCACAGGCAGCTCGCAGCAATCGCAAAGTCAAAAGTTAATCAAGCGGTAGGACTATACAACATGCGATGTATTTTATTTCTATCGTAACTCTAATGTACATAACGCAAAAAGGGATGTAGGTATTTTGTGTAAATTGCAATTGTAAATATTTTTTAAGCGATAGTCTAATCGCTTACTAACGACATTGTCATTCCGACAGCAGCGTGCACAAAACTATTGTTTGTGATCTCGTAGTAACCAATAATCATGTAATGTATAAATGTATCGATAGTGTATTCATATAATGAAACGTGTCTGTTTTTAGGTTATCGTCACACAGTGATACACATAAAATCTGCATTAATCATTAATATGAAATTCTACCTGTCCGTCCCCCATTGCGATTCCTTAATTCTTTTATTCCTTTCGTCAGTGGGACTTTTCGTTCATCACGATCGGTGCATTGCTTGCGCCGTTCGTAAGTAGCAGTAAGTAGATTGTTCAGGTGAGAGGCGGACCGCACAGAAATCGCCCTTAGCAGTGTGCTGCATTGTTACGCGCACAGGTACGAGTGCCGGCTCATCCTCACCTACGGGTCAACAATGTATGCACGGTCAGTTGGCCAACCGGCTGGTTGGCTTCTCGGTTGACGTACCCAGTCGCCATCGCATGTACGTACACCAGGCATGCTCTCTTCGATCTCAAGAGAGCAAATGTTGATATACGTATAATGTATTATAGAATTGTTTGAACCGTGGGAGAACACTGTACTCCGAAGGCATGCCTGTCTCGTGGAATGCGGGAACAATTTCGAACGACATAATTTAGTTGAGTCATACTCGTGAAAAATGGCACAACTGTGCGAGAATCATTTTCGACCATCCAATCGAGTCGTTTCGACCGAATCGATTCGTCGCGTCCGCAGTGTCGGATGTGCGAGAAAGTTTACCACTCGAACGGAATCATCCGAGCCGCGCAAGACGGCACGAAGCGCAATGGAGCTGCCGCGCAAATGAAAGGGTAGTAAACTGGAATTGCTTCTGCATGTACAATGCCAGAGATAACATCTTATTTGCAAACCTAAGCGAGAGCGTTAATAGGATCCGCCTGGCGTATATACATACGGCAGGCATACCCACATAGATAAATATTCCAGAGCCGGCAAACCCGGACATCTCGTTAATGATCAACTGCCTGAAACGAATTTGCCGCGCGATATGCGTTGCCGTTGCCTATCGTCTCGCAACGAGTCCGTAGATCCGTGTACACCTGTTCAGCACGGTGCGAGGTATTTGGAAGAGGAGTGCGTGTGTCGCACACGCGTGCGACGAAGCCGCAGACCCGACAAGACGACAGGAGACGAGGCGAAGAAGAAGTGTGCAACGGCTCGTCTCACGAGTCAGAGGAAAAGGAGGAGGATCGGAGCAAGCCGCGGTCGCCAAGAGAGGAGAGATATACAGACAGAGTGTATCCTCTGGTCCGCGAGGGACCTATATAACTGTACCGTGTGTCTGGGTCAGGGGGCGGGCCGGCAGGTTTGTAGTATACTCTGTATATCGGACAGGTGTACCCCATTCCGAGTCGACGGGTTCTCGCGCGGCCACGCCGCACCGCGCTCGTATTCGTAGCTACTGCTCGGCTATCGCCGCGTGCACCGGGTGTAATCAGTCGCACGAGGCACGCGAGCCACCAGTCTGACGATACCAGTCCTCGAGGAGAATACCTCGCGAGAGCACCGGCCCGATCGTGGAGAGACCGGGCCCCGCGAGTCTTCCGGTTCCTACCTCCTCGCACGTTCGCCACGCCAATTTTGTGCTCGTTTTCGCCGCTGAAATCGGTCGAGATCGGGCGAGCCCGCTTTAGAGAGCCGCCAACCGCGCGGGACCGCGGAGATTTCTTTCCACGTGGTGCTTCGATCTGTGAGCTGGCCTCCCTTGCCGGTAGTTTGTTACTGTACTACCACTACTACTACTGCCACTACTAGTACTACTGCTCCTGCTCCTGCTACTGCTACTGCTACTGCTACCGCTACTGCTACTGCTACTGCTACTGCTACTGTTGCTGCTACTGCTACTACTCCCATTACGACTACCCCTTGCCCGTCTTGGCTCTTGGCGATTTGGTCTCAGCGACGAAGAAGCACTCTCACGACGACTACCTTCAGCAGACAAGTAAGAGGGCATCATCAAATTCAATTAACAATCGTCCGTCGTACGCCGGTACTGATCAATTTTGCTTTCCGATGGTACACGCGTTATCTCGTTACGAGAAACTTTACTAACGGGTCAAGGGTCAGAGGATTTCCCTCTGATCCCTTCGATCGCTGATCAAACAGTAGCTCATCACGGGGTTACCGTGTAATCCAATTAGCAATGGGTGATTGACTAAATTATTATTTCCAAACCGCCACTCGTCGTGCGCATCTCGCTAATGCGTCAGTAATGATGGTAGCCGCAGCTTCTCTGTCTCTCACCGTGGAAATTATACATCGCGTCGTCGATGTACCACGCGTTATATCCGACCGACCACGTGGTGACCGCTTTCATTCTATCAAAGCTACAGCGCCGGCAACAGCTGGTTGCTGCACAGCGGCAGGTTCCAGTTCTATGTACTCGAGATCTCGCGGAAATTGGTCACTCACTCTAGATTTCGAGCTAGCTGCACCTGCTTCGGTCCGTAGGAGTAAGTCCCGCTTCGACGAGGCGTGCAACCAGCGAGATCAAAAAGCGGAATGCTCCGCTTGTCTTGCATGCTCGTAATTCAGTTCTCGCACTTGACGTCGTTTACCACCAGTCACCGGGCAATTAGCTCCGTGCAACTATGTACTTTTCCATCCCATTATCCGATCGACGTAGAAGAACGACGGCAACGAGGCTGTTCGTATTATTGAAAATAAGTAGATCGTGAATGTTTCACGGCGGCCGTAAAGCCAAGCGCGACAAGCCCGCGGCTGAAGCCGCAGCCGAGGAAGAAGGGAGAGAAGAAGGAAGAGAAGAAGGAAGATACGCGAAGAAACGGTAGAAAAAGAAGAAGATGATGACGAGGAAAAAGAAAAAGGGTAGACAGGCGATCGGTACTAACGGTATACGGTGTTCATTCATTGAACAACCTGCCGGCCGATCGATCGGGAATACGACACTTTTACATCGAAAGTGCATCGAGTTGCCATCAAGTTGTCAGGTTGCTTCGTTACGCTCGATTACCATGCACTCCCTCGGCTCCGCTGCATAGAATAATATAGACCGCACGAGCGGTCGGTACGTTTATCCGTGACGCCGTCGATGGGCATCTAATAAGCGTTCGCGCCGCAAGAATAACGCTCGATGTAGCGGATCGATTTATTGGCAGATCCCCTTGAGTGGCTTTATGACGATGTTTATTTTCCGCAGGGATTTATCCTCGCGATTATGGTAATAACCCGTTAACACAGAAACCGAACCGGTTAATTTTTATCTCTACCCGGGACTCGTCCGGAATTAAGATAGCGAATCATCCGCACGAGTCCTTTTCTCATCGGCAAAGACAGTGATGCCGCGAAGAAGTTTGCAGTCCTTGAAATGGAGACTCGACGAAAAGGAGAACAAGGGAAGAGAAGAGAAGGTTTCACGGCTCCATTCTACAATATGGGTCACTATTGGGTACGCATTCATTATGCGAATGCCTGACTTTGGAATTACCGCACCAGTGGAACCGTTATATGTATTTGGCACCACGCCACATCTTCGGTGTGCCCGATTCATGGCTCGCATGGAACAACGGATGTGTAAACAGCCGCCGGTGATTTTTATTCGGACACACTACCCGAGAGTAAGGAAGCGAGCAGGTGTCGCGTACTGTCTCATACCGCGTCTGGCAATGAACACGAGCCACCGACTCGACGCGTCGCGGGGCGGCGCGGCGGCTACATTAAGTAAGACTCAAATAAGCTTGAACCAGTGTATGCCTGGATAGAACTGGATATAAATTACAGGCTGCATAATTAACGCGCATCCGCCGATCGACCGCGAGATCTCCCTGGAAACTGTGTTAATTAACTTGCTAGACCAGATGGTCCATCACTTTCGCACGTCCGATCGGAGTACGTTATGGAGTTACGATGCGCATCGCTCAATTGCTCCACTTTCTAACTGGGGTCCGACAATGAGCTTGCGGAGCCGCGCGATTTCAATAGAAAAGTCTGGTCGGAGCTACCTCTAGCCGGATAATCAAATCACGGTGCTTAATGGCGAATCTCGGAGAGTCGCTGATGGCTCGTTCGCAGTCCCCTCGGAATACTCTCAGCGTTATCGAAACGACAATCTGCCGGACGGTCAATTCCCAACTGGGTATGTAATTTGTCCCGGGTGTCGCCTAGTCGGGCTCTGAAATTGAGGGAAAATCCATTGAAGGGAGATCCATTCGATGGTATCCATTCGATGGTATCGGAACGATCCTGGGGCCGCCCTTTCGCTTCGCCACGAATGGATTCGACAGTCGAGATTCACCCAACAGAGCCCGATCGACGGAAACCTACTTGCCTACATTCGTATACTATCCCGCATGTTTCTCAAGTCAGCTACATAATTCCCTCGCATTGAGCTGCCGCCGCAGCCGTCACTCTGCGCCGTCCTCGTAATTTCTTTCTAACATAAAGGATCCCGTGTCGTCATTAATTTCACGGATACCAGCTACATCCACACTTCTTGTTCCCACAGTTAGACTTGTCCATTCCCGCGCGCGAAACGAAGATCAAGCAGGGCAATCCGATCGATCACCGAGAATTCCGGAGATGTTTTACTACGATTCGCAATGCGTTATGATGGAGAGCACGAAAGTACACCAATTCCACACGAATTTCCGCGGTGAAGTGTGTCGTATGCCGCGTGGGAATCGTGCTATCCAGTCAAGTTCTGTGGACACGAGAATGAGAGGGGGTCGGGAGTGATCCCGATTCACTAGACACGCGACGAGTAGTCAGTCTGTCATATTGGAAACCCTCTTACCAGAAAGCTTTACGCAAAATTTAGAAATCGATTTCACAGTTATCGCTAATGTCCCCGTTAAATCCGTTACTCGGCGCACGCGAGGTCCATACTTTTTCGCGATCGTCTTGGGCGAGCTGCGTGGAGGCGGCGCGAGTAATCGGCGCGTCCCTCAGTCAGTGTTCTTTCACGCTGTTCTGCACGGAGCAACGGACGCCCATTCGCTGTCAGCGACCAAGCTGACAGTGAAATCGGCGTGGCGCGTAACCCGTCGGTGCAACTTTTGAATCGTGGCAGGAAGCAGGAGGCGCGTCTACCCGCGATTCCTGCACGAGCTTTGTCGGGCCCTCCGACAATGAGATAAGCGGTCCGGGTCGGGGGCACACGGGCATGCGGGCACGCGAAGGCGATGGATTCGGCTTGTACCGATAGACGCCGATCGCGGCTGTCCGGCGGCATCATGCGTATAACGAGGTAACGGAGCGAAAACCCGGACACTCCGGAGGAATTTGGGACAGGTGGCCTAGTGGTCGCGCACAAGACGAGTGTGTGTCTGATAATTGACGATCAAACACAAGTGAACCAGCCAACAACGGTGTCTCTCGTTCGTGCTCGCTGTTTAGCATTTTCAGATGATTAACGGTGAATACCTTTAACCCTGCCTTTATTCGCTATTCCATAAAATTAGCAATGGATATCTCGAGTCATCGACCGCACATCGCTATTTGCGTTAAACCCGTTGTTTTTTTCCTTATTGCAGGGAGTTTGGAGACACCTTGAACGTTCGAAGAAAGCATTGGTGGTTGTCACAGTATTGCACCTGTCGAAAGAGAGAGGGAGAGGAAGTAAAATTCCAGTCACTGGATAGACCCGAGAATTGAGCGTACGATTTGCAAAGGTACGTTCTATGCCAGATTTCTTACAGTACTTTGGAAGGTAAATGGTAAATTTTCCTAATTTTACCACGTACTTTTTTCCTCAGTGTACCTTTTTCACTTGGTTCTTCACCGTGGACGCCAACGCGGTATGCGGTTGTCTATCTACGTCTTAGCCTGTCTCCTATTGAAGGGGGTAAGTACCACAAGTTCCATGACTGAAAAAGCGCCCTAATGCCCGCGAGCAGCCGTAACAAAGTCCCCTTTAAAGTCCGCGGCAGCAGAGTGCTCGGCGAGGCCTCTAAAGAAGACGTAGGGAATCAGTATTCAGAGCATGCGGCTTTGTGAAGGCTGAAAGAAAGAGGGCGAGCGAGATTTGTTCACGCGATTTAACCGTTGAACCGTCGGCGAAGACGGGGCTCGAGACGAGCCAGAGAATCGGCGGGCGCGGGTCGATCTCTCCCTCTCTGCCTCTCTGCCTCTCGCCCGTCCACTCGAGAGGGGTAGGTCGGCATGTCTGCGTGGGTAATTACTACATTATAACCCAGATATCGCGGTGGGTACGTAGCCTGCGATGCCGTTACCCAGTGCTCTGACCCAGAGCTAAGGGCGACACGGAGCTCGACCGATGTCTCGAAATGGTGTGCGGCGCGGCGCGGCGCAGCGCTTCGCGATCCGGCTCATCCGCGTCCGCTGCTCCTGCTGCTGCTGCTGCTGCTGCTGCTGCTACGAAGTAACGTTTTACCGTCCTCGGACCTCTTCGCTCCATCGGCTCGTTGGTCTCGCAGCCTTACTGGCAAAAATCGCACACGAAACGACCGGTTCCGCGACCATACCTTTCTACTCGGCATTCTTAAGGACCGGCACGATTCCGATTCCCTTGCTTTTCTTCCTTCTCCTCTTCCTTCTCTTTGACTTTTTTCTTTTTCTGCTTTCTCTGGTCCTTTGCTTCCTATACCCCTCCTCCTCCGAGTTCTTTTTTTTGCGCCAACTCGATCGGTTCGCATTTATGCGCACGCACCGAGCGCGCTATCACGGATGGAGTGCCAAGTGTGTACTTTGTAAGGTACACGGATTTAATTAATCACTCCTTTACGACGCGCCGAACAATTGTTCGCGAGATGAAACGCCTCGGATAAGGAGCGATGCTTTAGCACCCTTTTATTCCGGCTGATCGTCGGGCTTTGTAGCGGTCCGCGCCGCTTTCAACTGGCACATTAATATGTTGCGAGTACAATGACCAGTTTTGCCAACGCGTGTAGCTCCTGTTACTCGACCCGTTTGCTACTTTCTCCATTCTGGATTGATAGCTCCGATTATCTGCATATGCCGACCTCAGCGATAACTTCTCATTGCCAACTGAAAAAGAAGGGTACATGGGTCTGGGATGCTCGATTCTCCTCTCGGTTTCCTTCTCTCGAGCATCGGCATGAAATCGGTAGAACCTTCACTTGCGCATTTCGTTCGAGCGTGACTAACATGAATGAAACATCGCCCGGAGTACCTGTCGCGTATTAATCTTACATAGCGATACACAATCCCAATGGAAAAACCGAGAGAGGATCAGAGAGAGAGAGAGAGAGAGAGAGAGATTGGAAGATGGCGATTGCAAGAACCTCAAGATGTCTTCTTGGCGAAACGAATGAAATTGGCACGTAAAGCTAACCGAGGGCTTTCTGCACTGATGGGACAACTTCCCGGAGATCTCAAGTGCAGTACTCGCGCCAGAGAGTAATCATTATCCTCCGGAACCCATTATAATCTCTCTTTCTCCTTTATTAAATGCTCCTACCACGCTGACAATTCTCAAGAGCCTCTGCCGAGCGTAGGAGTTTAATTAGACTTCCACAGAAGACACGAAATATGTAGAACGAAGCCTTCAACCAGTTTCTCCCATTCGCGTGTACGCTTCCTGCAAGCTTCTCCCTCGGATTTTTCTTTGCGTCTAGCCTCATAGTTGGAAGGTTTCGTACCCGTTAGGTAGAAGAGGCTCGCCTCGTTAGTCCCGCGTGCGAGCTCGTGAATGAATCCGAAAGGAGAGCAGTAGTGCCAGGGCGGTACAGGGCGGCGCAGGACGAAGAGAGGAGTCAGAGACCGCGCGCGAAGGACGATCATCGCGATGCGCGGTGGTTTCCACTCGGGCGAGCACCGGCTTTACCGAGAGTCGTCGTCATCGAAATCCATCACGGGTTCGTTCACTCGGGTGACCCAGTAAGCTTTCGTCGAATTATGGGACGTTGGAAGAAGAGTGGAAGGGCGGCTGGCCGCGGCCCATAAGAGGGAGGCGAAGGAAAATCGAGCGTGCGTGCATGCGTGCGTGCATGCGTGCGTGCATGCGTGCGTGCATGCGTGCGTATGAGATGTGCCTGCGCTGGCCGATTGACCCCCGGCTAAAGACACGGGTGGTCCGTTATATCCCAGGGTCACGCGTGACGCAATCAGCCACTTGGCTGATATACACGCCATGCCGTGCTGCGCCGTGGCCTGATGCTCCTATTCCGACATCCTCAGCCCCTCTTCGGGAGCCCTCTGATCTTGTCGTTCCTCCGCCACACGGACACAGACACAGACACACTTACGTACACTCGAAACGAGTTTGTCCATCGACCACTGTTGTCTCCCGTATCGACTGGCTCTCGACTGGCAGGAATGCGCACGACCGGAGCAACCTTTTCAGCGGTTCTTCGAGACTCGGGACAGTCGCGAGCATCAAACGCCTTGTTTTTGCCTGCCTCCTCTACCCTCTTGGTCGTCTCGCAGATGCGCGACCTCTGCTGCACCAGATTGATTCTCCAGGATGTTCTGGGAGCGCGACACCCATTAAGAGCAGCCGTGAATGGATTTAAGGGCTGAGGAGCGGAGCGACACGCAGAAGGATATTTTCATCAGAGCCGACTCAGCCTGGCCCGGTGATGATTACAGTGGCGATGTTGGTTGCGAGGTTGGTTGCGAGGTTGGGTGAGAGGAACAAAAGGTCCCTGACGTATAATTTTGCCTCGACGGCTCGCGTCTTGTCTTTCGCACTTTCGATTTACGGTACTTGCGAGCGCACCGTCGAGACGGTGCGTATCATTATGCGATAATGCCCCGCGCACGTCTGGCGTATGTACGAGTGTTCGATGATTGCGAGCTAGCCAGGGGCTTTCGTGAATTCGGTGCAGCTGGCAGCCGCCTGCAAATTAGGTAGGATGGGGCGGCGTTAATCAACTTTGGCGAGCCTCCCATTGGAAAGAACGCAGGCATTTATGTATGTATATGGTATATGGGACACCATCGCGCGATTCTTCCTGCCGTAGCGAGATCGAGTCAGGAATATGAGGTTACCATACCATGGTTTCTGTGTTTGCAGCTGGCTGGAGCGGAGGACGTCGAGGTTGTTGAGGCGATACCGGGAGAGGACAACCGGAACGACAACTCTGCCTTGAATCGGCAGGACACCGACATAAACAGCTCGGATCAGCTGGCATTGGAGTCGCTCGGCGAAAAAGATGCCGGTGGCAACCACTACAAACCGGGTGGTCTGCGGGGTCATCCACTGCCCCTTCCACCGTCGCGAGGTGCCCTCGGGCTGGCGCATCCACGACCACATCACAATGTCGCCTACCACGGGCCGCCACCGCCGTTGCCATCATCCAAGGGCCAGCCGGAAGCCATGGAGAAGATATACACGAGTGGCGGCGGCGGTGGCGGAGTCAGCACCGCCGTGGGTGCCGAACCTTGGCCGGCACCGACGCCCGACATGCCAAAGATTGTCTCGCTCGACGTCAAGTGCGAGAAGAACCTCATGAAGGTTTATCTCGGCTTCGACAAACCCTTCTACGGCATCGTCTTCAGCAAGGGTCACTACAGCAATGTAAACTGCGTCCACTTGCCCGCGGGCTTGGGCCGAACTTCGGTCAACTTCGAGATTAGTATTCACGCGTGTGGCACAGCTGGCAACACCGAGAACGGCTTGTACGGTTATGGCGCCGAATCCGGCTCAGGAACGTACTTCGAGAACATCATCGTCGTGCAATACGATCCACAAGTTCAGGAAGTTTGGGACCAAGCGCGTAAATTACGCTGTACCTGGCACGACTTGTACGAGAAGTCTGTTACCTTCCGGCCGTTCCCGGTCGACATGCTCGACGTGGTGCGCGCGGACTTTGCCGGCGATAACGTGGGCTGCTGGATGCAGATACAAGTTGGCAAGGGACCGTGGGCATCCGAGGTTTCGGGCTTGGTCAAGATTGGTCAGACGATGACGATGGTGCTCGCGATCAAAGACGACGACTCGAAATTCGATATGCTGGTGAGGAATTGCATGGCCCACGACGGGAAGCGTGCACCGATTCAGCTGGTGGATCAAAGGGGATGCATAACGAGACCGAAGCTCATGTCGAGGTTTACCAAGATTAAAAACTTTGGCGCGTCAGCCTCGGTGCTCTCCTACGCTCACTTCCAAGCGTTCAAGTTCCCCGACTCGATGGAGGTGCACTTCCAATGCACGATACAGATATGCCGGTACCAGTGTCCCGAGCAGTGCTCCGAGTCCTCGCCATTGCTCGAGGCTCAGGGACTTCTCGAGGATCACCATCATCATTCTGGCCATCCTGACGGTGGATACGGACTTCCGCCATCCATACCCCTACCTCTCGAAGCCTACTTGCAAGCAGCTGCCGGGCGACCTCGGGACGAGCGGCGCAGAAAGTCCCGTGAAATCGTGCCCGCTCCTCAGAAGGCCGTCGGAGTCAACCGAATTATTCGCGTCGTCTCCACGGGCGATCTGACGTTTTCCATCGACGAGTCTAATAACGGGGAGGCGAACGGTCCGACGATGGTCTTCCCAGTTCGCAACGAGAGCCCCGCGGCCTCGGCAATGATTTGCATGACCACCCCGGGCTTCGCCGTTACCCTCGTGGTCCTTCTTGGTGTGCTCCTCGCTTCCTGCGTCCTCTCCACCTACCTCTGCATTCGCCTCAGACCGTTCTCGGGCAAAAGCAGAAAAGCGCCGGTCTACTGCCACGGAGAAGCGAGCATGGCTCCAAAGAAATCGACGAGGATGTGCTTCTTCTCATAGGAATAGGCTGCCAAGACGAAAGAACGTCTGACCTGGTGCCAGCCGGTTCCACTTATAAGGCTGGAGAAGCTCCTCTCGAATTCTATGCTGTAGGTACGCTTCCTTTGGTCTCCGACTCATTTCAAAAGGGTAATGCGAATAAAAGCACTCGGACACTCGGGGCTTCCTCTATCCGCTCTGTCGGCCTTATAATCGGGATGCCGGGAACCGAGTGTATCGGGACGTTCGATAACTATCCCTCGAATCGCTTCACCTGCGGTTCGTGTCTCGCTTCTCAAATTGATCTGGACGGAAGGGCTAGGTGGAGCAGAAAATTTCCGTCCTGCATTTCTCCACTTCCGTGCGAACCGGTCTTGATGGCCACACCGAATTCCAGCTATTCTAGAGGCTACCAAATGTCGCAAGCACGACCCTGTATATGTGTGTATAACTGTGGATACCGGGTTGCCGTGTGCTTTGCACGATCGAGTAAATAAGATGCTGTGTGTGCGCCACGTTTACCGTATCCGGCCCCGATTGGATCCTCCTATACAGGGCTGTGCTTCGTCATGACGAAACTTGCGCTCAAGCCACCACAAGGCCAACTACATACTCTGTATAGCCGCGGTGTACGTCCGCCTACCCGGGCGGTCAATTTAGTCAAAGATAATCAAACAGCCTGCGTTTGCGACTTCCTTCTATCGACTACTATTTCGGGACCATGGTATTCTGGGTATTTCCTTAACCGTTACCTGTTGCGTCAATTTAACGTCTCTCTGGTTGACACTGACAATGGGTGCAACTAGACGCCGCGATCGAAGACTCAAGTATACTCTTACAATTAGACCTTATTCTTTAATTCTTTAATGTTGTTAATAATATTATTCTAATGCTATTGTTGCGATTTATTTATTTGGCGCGCGGAGGGAAAGGACTCTCCAGGAGTAATTGTTTTCAACGGTACCATTGAGGTTGAAAGTTTTCCGGGTCTGCGCTGCGAGCGACTGCAACCGTGAGAGCCACTCATTATATGTATGATAAAGCCTGCACTGCGGATAATTTATTTCGTTGCATTCCGTTACACAGGGAGGCGTATCACACATACACCAAGGAGATGCGTGCCACTTTGCTGGAACTCACCGCGCGTTGTTTCCACGAGGGATCAAGTAGAAAATCGATCTGTTATTTAGCTGCACGCTTTCGACCCAAAGGGTGCATATCACACTTTACAGTAATGCTATCGAACTCTGGGAAGGACAAACACCGAACAAGTTGGATTATGTAAAGTCTCTTAAAATAAATCACGGTGCTGTTACTCTCGTAGTGCATTGAAATCCTTCCGTAAATTGTCGGCGCACACGCGAATTGCACTGGAGACCATAATTGGCCCGGGGCCAGTGGAAATTATATTGATTGATTTATGCAGTTATTGTATAAAGCTATAGTCAATAGTTGGTAATTGTGTAGGGTAAGAGAGAGAGAGAGAGAGAAAGAGCGAGCAATTAGTATTCTCATGTAAGATTGAATAATTTGCTGTACGCGTAAGACTATAAATAGTAGAGTATTTAAATATATATATATTTTACTATTGAGCGTTAGTATACATTTCATTTACGATACTGAGATTTAACTATTCTGTACCGATCTACAATAAATATTATTTATGACCTTTTGTACATGGATCATGCAATTTTCCACCTAATTCTCAATCTCCTTTGTCCGAGCAGATTAACCTGTCCACAATGTGTCGGTGCAACTAGATTGCGCCGTTCCAGTTCGATTTAATTGCACGCGTGAGAGGAAATCAGCGAGTATCCGGAAACCGGACAAGGTCCTGTAAATACATTTATTGGCATTATCATTGATCTACGTTGAATAAAAACACAACCTTTCAATTAACAATCATATTAACTCTCCGCCCGTTCGCACGAGCAGCGTTTAGTATTTTGATCGGGGGTGTCAGGCCGCCAAAGGGCACGGCAGATTAGCGCCGGTCCTAATTGGAGATTTTGCTCAACAGCAAACATACAACAGTATTTTTACACGCGTACAAGTGTATTTCGTAATTTAAGCAGTAGTCTTACGTGCTAGAATTTCTTCTGGCGATTCAAAAAGGGTTTCGGACGAGTAACTCAAGTGATATAGAATATCAATATGAATCCATAGACATCGCATCGGTAATTGATTTTGCTTGATTGCTTCCGCTCTCGGAAATAGGAAGACAGCGCGGGCGTCTCACTTTCCTATGGGAGGACGGGTTTTTCCGCTTTTACCGCCTCGTAAAGCGAAAACGCTCTACTGCAGTACGGATATAGATACAACGCAGATACAAGTCTACTCTCCCTACGCACAATTACGTATATGCGGTACGGTATGGACCAAATGTCCTCTCGAACAACGTTTCTCGAGTACAACATCGATACGCTATAAAGACTCTTAAATATCTTCCTCTACGCCCTCTACGGCTTAGCGATTTTATAATTTATACGATCTAGAGGGCCGAACGAGCTCATTGTCAGAGTGGCGCTGAGCGGATCGGCCGACGGACCGATAACGGGCGAACCGAATTGCTAGGCATGTCACCGGGGAGAATCAAGCCCAGTGGCAATTGCGTGTCTCGGCGAAGACGCCGGCAATTCGCGTCTGCCCCGCGGGTAAGTATTACTTTTCAGCCTCGTTCGAGCTAAATCCATCATTACAAGGGTAATAGATGCATAATGCTATAAACTGTGTGTAAACGCGACGACTCTTACATACAGGAAGGACTTGCCGTGCGCTGCGGGACGCCACACGGTCTCTCTCGACTCTCGACTCATAGAAAATAATAATACCAGACGAACGCCCCTCTTCACCCCTCAATTATTATTTATCTATCCAAGAAATTACAAGCTATCTTTGATGATGTTTACGGAACCTTTACATATGGTTCTTACAATAGTGCCTCGAAACGCGATAAACACTATGTACTCAGCAATCTCAGCATACACGTCAACATACGTGTGTATGCCAACTCGATCCTCCAAGAGGAGCATCAGGACCTTCGCGACTACCCAGGAAGAGAGCCTCTTCGAAGAAAGTAGATTCGACTTACCTTGCACCAACGACTTTCGATCTTCCTAAAGTAATCGGAACGAGCTCGAGAGAAAAAAAAAGAAACGTATAGTTTGACTGTCGGAGAGGTCGGATGCCCGATAGAAGCAATGCGATCCGCAAAAAAGTACTCCCTCGACATTTCAGTCCTTGCTAAGACCTCCTTACTCGCACTTACGATACTTTGTACAGTGTATTATTGCACAGAGTCTTTGACGAGGCATGCGCCGGTGCCCCGTTGCCGCGAGGGTTCCCAGAAGACCTCCGGTCAACCTCTCTCCACGGATGGATTCGCGGCCGTATGAGTCGACTTTGGCTCAATCTGCTCCGCGTGTTGGGGTCTCGTCGCGCAACGGACACGCAGCAAACCATACGGGAGCCAGCCGTTTGTCCCGTGTACCGGTGGCGCCGGGTTGTTTTTCCTGCTGCCGGCCACTGCCTCCCGCTGGGCTTGCAGTCGATGGAGCATCGCGCCAGCAACCAGCGCGGACACGACCGCCGAGAGGGCGACCACGATGAAGAGTGCACTGAAGCCAGGCATGGGCAGGCAAATACCGTAAACGACCTCCTCGCGTATCCTACCCTGGAAGACGGTCACTGCCTCCGCGTGGGTGTCCGGGCTAAAGGCCAGGTCTGCCTCGGAGATTACTTCGTAGAGGCCGCTCACGCCGACGTCCGCGCTACGCACTTTCCTGTCCGACACGACCACCGATCGCTTTCGTCGACCGCTGGCCGAGGATAGTGGCGACGCGGAAACCGAAGGCCCGTCTTCCTCCAAGTTGCGCGGACCATGCGGGAACTGCTCGTGGTTTGACTCGTACCGCGTCACTCTCGGTGGATCCTGGAGCAAAGATATACATGATGTACGTCGAAATTTAGCATTGACTTTGCGAACCAAGTACTTTTCCCTCCTCGCGGTCCGATGCTTTTTAGCCTCCGTTGGCTCAGAGTTGGTTATGTGCTCAGGTGTATTGATCGATCTCTGCGTCTAACGAGGCTTGCTCAATTGCTTTCGGCGGCGTTAAAAGTGTTACACTTACGTCGTATGGTCGAGATAGGTCAGCCTCGTCGGGATGAGGTTCTTGCTCGTTCTGCGACTCGACCACCGGAGCTGGCAGCCGGTTGCTCGTTTGTGCCTGTGCTTTCGGTGCGGATTTCTCAACGCCCAAGAAGTGGCCACCTATCGAGGCGACCTCGTCACCGTCTTGAATGATGTCGTCATAAAGGGAAGTCTCGCCGTGCTCGGGTTCGCCTCCTAAGTCTTTGTTGCCCTTGTCGGCACTACCGTTGTCCTCACCGTGAACCGTAGGCGGTACTGTGGTCTGCGGGTACTGCGGTCGTATCTGATCTTTGCGCTCCTGAATGTAGTGGCCCACGGACCCACTGAGTTGACAATGATCCAGACATCCGTGTCGGCAGATCTCGACCTTGACATTGGATGCAACGATTTGTCATTTTGACGCGCTTACCGTGTTTCGGTAGAACCGAACTAGGTTCTCCGGCACTCGCCGATTTGTATCGAGTTGGATCGATGGGATAAGAGAGAGATACGTACGTACGCAGCTCCATTATCGTCGTTGATTCCTCTTGGCTTACCTTGCATTTGATGTGCACGCTGAGCGCGTCGGGGAATTTGAACGCGTGAAAGAAGGCATAAGTGATGACGGTCGCGCGGTCGTCGGAACCCCTGGCCTTGAGGAATCGGCTGATCATCTTGGGCCTGAGGACGCATCCAAACTCGTCGCTCAGCTGTATCGTGTGTCCGCCGCCGTCCGAGGCCACGCAGGACTTGACCCGCATGTCGAACTCCCCTGCGCGCGATCGGAACACCGAGAATAGCGGTTAGCGGTCGACTCTTATAAGCGAGTTTCTCGCGCGGCCTGTGTACCTTGGAACGTTTCGGTCGCTCGTTACCTCGGTAATCGTTTATGGCGACGACGAGGGTGAGGGTGGAGCCGAGCGGCACTATCCCAGAGACTGGTGGCGCCCAGGGCCCCTTGCCGTGCTGAATCTCCATCCAGCAGTCCACGTTGTCGCCTGCAATTGCGATAGAATAGCACGCCATGTATGGTGTATTCCATGCTGCGCGTATTATGGGTGCGCTTTTGGGCCTCGTCCTGCGACCAAAGGCTTTCTAGGCACCAGACGCGCCAGGTGCAATTTATACGCGTTGCATAAACTGAAATTAAGTGGCGTGGCTGCGGTTCCACCTGTGGTCAACCGCCGACTACACGAGTGTGCCCCTTGCTACGCTATGCCGCGCCGCGCCGTGATCATTTACCTCGCATTAAACTCTTTGCACGATCGCGTCGCATCCGAAGCTCCCTTTATCGGATGCGGGATATCGTGCGTGTGGCGAGAGTAAAGTGCGCTTCGCGCGGACTATGTATCTACCTCCATGCAAATTGGACGTCAGGATTTAGGAGATACTCTGTCGGAGTTTCGAATGCCGCCGCCTCCTATGGCTCTCCCGCGGGTGCTTAGTGCTTGACGTTAATAGGGAGAAAATTGAATAATAGCGACAGCCCCGGCAACTTGGAGGATTCTTTAGAGGAGAATATGAGATACCATCAAGGGGGAGATTTCATTCGCATAGCTTCGAGATACATCGGAGTATGTAGATATACCGAAGACAGCGGCCACGGCTTCCGGCAGATCACTCGGAGAGCGAAACCCTTGGCAGAATTTACCTCTAAAGTCCAATTGGATAACGTCCAGGTCCGCAATCACCATGGGCGGTTTCGAGGCAGTTTTCTCGTAATCGTTGAACCATTCGCACCGCAATCTCTTAGCCTCGTCCCAGACCTCCAGCAAATCCTTATCATACTGCACTACGACAGTATTCTCGTAAAACTGGCCGTGCATGTCCGGCTTGGTGCCGCATCTGCAATAAAGAGACAGGAATGTTCCTAGGGTAATCTCTATCCCAGCCGTAACTTTTGCCTTATCGAATCGCCGTGTCAATAATTGTTATCGAAAGTCCTAAGGAAAAATTACTTAAGGCCAATTAATTGCTTTGCCGCGCAACTCGATCGCTTATCCAATTACGCTACATCATAAACCGTTTCCTCGGACCACGTGGGTCGTAATGCCGTGCCTCCGGCGTACCGTGACCAAAGTCGTAAGTCCACAATTATTCACCGACAGTTCGATAATTTCGCTGGTGCAATTGATAGCGGCTATTAACGCGTTCTCGGCTGAGAGATTGCGTACCCTGGACGGCCTGGAGCCCTTACCTGGCGTATGCTATCCGAAAGGAGAAGAAGGTCTGCCCGGTCGAAGGTGGGACATAGACACATCGTGGGTCGGCGTGTTGGCCCTTCGACGAAACGATTCCCTCGAAAGGCTGCGAAAATGATAGGTGAACGTCCATGTGGTCCTTTCCGCACATCACTTCGAGGGACTGAATGGCTGGCATGCCCTCTGGCCTCTCCAGCGGCCAAATGTCGCCGTTGCTACCGACACTTTTGAAGCCAACCACCTGCGTATCATCGACATGCCACATATGAATCAAACGTCCTCTTTCGCCCTTTCGATCCACGAAAGCTTTATTTCGATTCGGTAAATCAGAGTCAGCCTGTCTTGACCAATCAATATCCCGATAATTCTATCAATTTATCATGCTGCGTGTGACTAACTATGTATGTACATACTACCAGGAGCGAGCCTGCACAACCTGTTACATAATACGTCTTCGGTAAATTACGGTAAAAGACAAATAACGACCGATGAAGACGCAACTGCTTTACGGTACTGGCAGATGTTCAAGGGAAACGGGAAGACTATTCGAAGTAACAGTGATTCATTTGTAATTACAATCGCACGTCCGATCTTGGTTCCTAACGTTTATCGTCCGGCAACTCTGAGAGTGGAAAGACTGAAGCAGTAAAAGTCGCGGGATTTCCATGGATTCGTTCTGGCTGTTTATTGTGCAGTTAGAGTAATCTTGCAGGTTTCCCTGGTAAATGCGCTTCACGGTCAATCGCGAGATTCTGATCCTGCGCGTACTTGGTCGAGCAAGCAATCGTACCATACCCAGAAACTGGTGAGCCAACTGAGGCAGGAGAGGTCGCGGAAGACGAGTGCATCCACGTACAAAACTAGTTACGCTTGCAACGGATTAACAGGTATAAGATATCAAGCTACGGGATCCGGGAGCTTAAGTGAGCCTGATCCTCCCTGCGACTGCGTATGCATTAAGCGCCAAGCCAAACGGTGTTTTCGGTGACGCTCTGATTACCAACGAATTAGCTCAGCCAACGCAGAACCGGGTTCCGAGCCAATCACAGTGGTTCATGGGGGCTTTTTGCGCGAGCGGGGTCAAATCGTTCTTGAAAATTAATAATCACACGTTGCGTGTGCCGATGACAGTAATACCTGCCTCGAGACATTAGTGTCTCCGTTTTCGTGCCGGCAGTCATTACCACAGGGCGAACTTACGGCAAACTCACGGCGCGCATCAATTTCTTATTGCCAGGCCTCCCGAGAGATTTCCTCGTAAGGCCGTCATCAGATAAAAATCATCCGAGAAGCGAAAAGGGATGGCGAAAGAGAGGAAGAGGATCCTTGCGTATTCCATTTGCCGCGTATTAAGTTTCACATAAATCTCGCGTTATAGACGTGGCGCTTGCTTTGCTTGCCGAGGATTGAGAAATTGTGATTGCACGCACCCCGCGCGTTACCACGATTTTACGGCGAATTTCAAAGAGTTTGCCTTGCGAGATGAGCCACGTACCTCGCGCGATGTTGGCATTTTTCCGAACTGATGCACCGCACCGCGATGGTACAGAGGTAGAAATACAGAAAGATTTTTCGGAGGGTTTCTTTTCGTGCTTCGGCGACCGACCGATGTTCCAATAGTTTGAGATATTTATAGAAGTAGTTAATCACCTGGCGCACGTTTCGTTCATGGCCCATTACGCGTATCGCCTTACACGAGTGTATACTTTACCCCTGAGCCTCAAAGTTACGAGCGGGCGCACACCCACCATAAGTCATCGCTACCACATAGCTTATTTCGAGCTGAACTACGAGTAACGGACCGTGGGAGATTCGGAATCTCCCGTTGGCGGGAACGAAAAAAAACAATCGTTCGCATCTGTCGGCGGCAGAGTACTACTAGCTGCGAAGGGGGCGGTACGTTCATCGCGGCCGATCGAGCGGCAACAAACTGTATGATTATATTTCTCTACGTGCATTTCTTCCCCATTGATCGAGCCCACTGATAGAGCGCAGTTCCACTCTCATCTTGTCCATAAAGTGCCGATTTTACACGGCGACTTGGCCAATAATCCGCCGATTACCATTGGCGAGAGTATATCGCGCACTCTTATCCCGCGAGCGACAGTTCCTGATAAACTCTATCTATCGGTGTGTGAATCGCCTCCCACGAAGCCGGGCTAAACAAATATGTAATCCGCGAAGGCAGACGGCGGACAGCAGACAGCGACAGCCGTTGCGTATCCTTTAGAGGTACATAGTTCCACGATACCCGAAGGTCCGCGAGTTGGCCTTCCATCGATTCAGCCGTAGATAATCCAACGCGATACGGTTGAATCGAGGCAAAAAGTTCGGGAGGCCAAGCAGGCCGTGGGAGAGATTAAGGCGGCACGCTATGCGGATTTGAAGAAAGGCGAGCGCACGTAGAGAGCACGTATGTGTTGTATGTACTCTGTTGCCCGGAGGTGCATCTTGGGCGCGGACGTAAGGCGTAGATCTTTGACGTGTCGCCGAAGAAAATCCTCGGCACGTACGCTCGGGCGAGCGAGTGCAAGCATCGCCACGAGGAGGAAGGTGTTCCCTGCGCTCTCTCGCGCGCAATGCTGCTAACGGGAGAGGCATCTTTACCGCTGCATTAACGGTCGCCGTTTTTCGCACAAGTGAAAACAAGTTTCTGCGCTCTTACAATCGCACTGTTAAATGACAACGTTTCATTAGAAATGATTACGCACCTGGCGCACGCGCGTGTGTGCGTCCGCGAGGCTCGTTTTTCTCCGAGATCGGCGACGCGACACGGACGCTGTACTACGTACTGCCACTGTGCCGGCGACGCCGACGTTCCAGCGACTTACGGGGATCGCGAACATCATGCTACTATGTACATACTTCCTGGACGCGGCAAACCCTCCGATTAGAAATTAGAAGGAAATTTAATACGAATAAATTGCTCGATTAATTGAGTCGTTCTCGAATAATCCAACCACGTAAAACTAGAAATGATAGAGCACCATACATCCAACCGACTCTTTATCTCCTTCGGAAAACGTAGATTTGTACCAGCGATAGTAATAATTCCTCGGATATCTGATCCTAGTGAAACGTTGAGCGACCGAAAAAAAGGATTAAATTCGCTGAGATTCTCGAAGCGAAATGAGATTAAGAACGGTATCACGGCAACCGACGCGTAGCTCATAAGACAGAGAGCACATCGGCCCTGGATTCAAAGCGATTTTTCCCATGCCTCGAATACCTCGCGTGCGGTACAGTGCGGGCTCGTACATCGCATGGAAAAAGAAGCAGGTTGTCGAGGGCAAGAATCTCCGCACACGGTCCTATGGAGGGCCGTACGTCAGACCGCAAGACAATGCGCTCGTGCTCCCGAACGTGAAACGAATGGCAAACGATATTTATATTAGCCGCTATAGGCGGAAGCAATTCGCGGGGCATGCACGGGCTTTACGATTCCGTCGGAGGGCCCGGCCCGCAAACTATCCTATACCTAGGCACGCCAATGGCTAAGTTTCCCATCGGGGTTCTTCTCGCGCTCGAATACTAATGCCCGTCTTCGCCCAGTCGATTGTGCTCCGCGTGACACGCGGAAATGGCTGGTACTCTCTGCGTTCTGCGCGTTCCCTGCACTCATCTGTACATATATGAATGCATATTGCATACGTGTACACGCGTGTGTAGAGAAGTCATCTATTACTCCGCGTCGCGTTCGTTCGCGGTATCCCCGAGACGAGGTGCTACGACTCGCATTTCCGAGCTCTTTGGTCGAATCGACGTAAGAACGGATAAGATTGTTCCGACCTTTCCTATTTCTTTAGGAAGGACGGTATTTGCGTTTCTTCCGCGGAGATCTCCGGAGAACTCCGGAGATAAGAGGGCTTCTTGTGCGGATGTAGTACACCTGTTGATACGTCGTCAGCGAGTTTATCCAAGCTTCGCGACGCTTTTGCCGAGTGGTATTGTCGAAGGCTGGTCTTGGGGAATTATCCGAATTTGCAAACTGTTTGCCCTGAGCATATTTCTTCGGTCAGAACGTAGAAAAGAGCAGCTCACGAAAGAGGAGTAGAGCTTATAATTATGTAGATCAGGTTCCTGTTTACGGCCTCCGTAGAAGACTCTCGCTCAACTTTACCATTTACCATTTATCCATCAGCGTTCATGAACGATTCTACAAGAGGAGGCTCGTCCAGTTGTAGCCTAAAGACAAGTAGACTCTTTGAACGGCATGCTCTTCTACACTGTATTATCGTGAACACGATTATTCACTAACAGGGTACCCCACGGACTAGCTCAGACCCTTTTGCACCGCGAGCTCCTATACACGGGACGGGACGTTCAAGTGCACCGAACGAGTACTTACTTCCGGTGCAAAAGTGCAATCAAGAGTCTCGTAGGAAAGGTAGACTGTACGAGGGGCCCGAGTACCTTTAGCAGTAGTCTGCCGGCGCGGCGGGGCAATAGGGGAGGAAAGAAGGTCGTAAGAGGCGCGTAACGGTACTTGGAGTAGAGGCGAATATCCGAGTGCAGTATGTCGTGTCTCTCGCTGCGTCATCGCATTGTCATTTTCGAACTATCGCGAATTTCTCATTGACTGGAGGCTTCGTTCTCGTCTCTTCGCTCAATATGTTTTTCTTGCCGAGAGAGGGAGAGAGTCTCAAGCGCCAACCTCCTTACAAAGAGAGTTTCGAGCGCGAGACCGTTACTCTTTAATTAAGGGATCTACTAGTGGCGATGAGCGGCGCTGGCAAACACATTTGAAATTACTGCCCATTATAGGAATCGGTTGATGGCGAGCGCGCCCGCGCACCTAATTGGCCGACAAAAGGAACCGCTGCGCTGGGAGATAAGAGACGAGGAGATAGTTACAGGAACCGTGAATGCCGGATGACGCGGATGGGCCGATACCATCGACGCCCATACCAGGAGTCTCTCAGCAACCGAGCCCATGGTGACTCGCTCGTCGCCAACTTTTCAAGTACCGTAGCCCGCTCGCCATGAGCTGTAATTTTGAATTATGTAATTCTATAATCGAGCACGTCGGCTGCCTCATCCGACGCCATCGGGAAGAGTACGGACCGATGCTTTGGACCCTGGTTCCCTTACGCGGAAGATGGGGTAATTGGTTAGAAGCCGGCTAATGGAGGGGTTGCGACAGGAAGAGAAACTCGTGAGATATGGTCTTCTACATGCTGGAGTGGCTAATCGTTAATTCAGGATGCGGTGTCGCGTTCCCTCGTGTGCCTTTTCATAGCAGGATTGTTATCTAGCCGCGTGCATTAGTCGCGATAGAGTCGAGCGATGCGCACGGTGCAACTCCCCGGTGCAGCAGGCATCCCCCGGGTAAAACTCACCATATAGATCAGCATACGTAGCAGCCTCCACACCCCTGGCATCCTGGAGGTCCCAGCCTCTCACGATGAGATACGCTTCCCTGGAAATATAAAGTGCGTCGTGCGGTTAGTACGAGTGTCTTAAATTCGAGTCGCGGAGCTGCGAAGCCGGATCTATTTTAATTTATCCGAGCAGCAGCATGGTCTAGCGAGCAAATTAACTGAACACCGTCCGTCAGGTCGCGGTTCGAATCCCAAGGAGGCCTCGAGCGCAAAATTGATTCGCCGGGAGAAATCATGGTTATGGGGTTTCGAGCGTACTTACGTACGTACGTGTACTCAATCCATTCCGCGAAATCAGGATATGTGACGTTGGGCATCCTACTCGATATCGCTGCGAGATAAATTAAATTGAATTGCGTCAGCAGGCAGCAGGCAGCAGGCAGCAGGCAGCAGGCAGCAGGCAGCAGGCAGCCGCCTCTCCTGCGCGAGTGTGCGCGCATTTCTATCTCTACGGTTCTACACGTAGGTATGCCGATCGACGGAACTCAGCCAGTCATATCGCACTGACCTAGACTTTCCTGGATGGCCGATTAATAACGACGCCGCGGATCCGAATGAATTACTTTCTAAGCTAGAGATCGAGGCGGATAGAGCAACATACCGCGCGTTCCCTGGTTTCCAAGCACAGTTAATCAGAGAGAAGTTTTTCCTTCCACTGCCGGATAACAAGGAGCAGTATGTACTGATTGCACTATCGACGATATCCATTAATGGTTTCCCTGCTTGGCGTCAGGCTAACAGACCCGAATGAAGCAAGTGTACCGGATGCTTACGTACGTATATACGGCACCCAAAGGCACAATGTACATTTCTCTCGTTTTCATTACTTCACCGGCAGGGCCGGTTATCGTCGATCTTGCGATCCTTATCTCGTCACAATTATGGGCGCATGTTGCGCGAGATGCGCGACAGAGGTATACTACATTTTTCCCGATAATAGGCCGCTAAGAAAGGATCGAGGCTACCGCCAGTAGGCTCCTCGTACCTTCGTTTTTATCCTAGCCGCTGCCCCTGGGCTCGTGCTCGTCGCGGCAATGGTGAGCAATCGAAACTGATGAATCTGACAAAACTGTGAGCCGCTAATGAATCGATGAACGAGACTTTACCGGTCCGGTGGGTCTATCCCGTCTCACGGGTCATCGCTCTAACGTTGCCTATACTCATTGTCAGAGAGCCGATTTACGATCGGCTTGGCCTCTAGCTCATATTTCGGTGCGTGGCACAATGGCTTGCTTAACGACCGTTCCTAGCCGGAAACGCAGGAAGGAAAAAAGCTGTAATTAGGACCGAAGCGAACTGCCTCGAAGACTCTAATATGCGCCGCGTTTATCTTTGATGGATAGCTAGGAAGCGACTTATTAATCCCTTTCGTCTCTCTCTTTTGCTCGACAGAGAGTGATTTTAATCAAGTCTGGATAATATGACGGGGTATCGCTCTATTAGCCGATTCATTCTAGATATTAATAAATCCCGTATCGAGACTGACATAAGCCGAGTAATAGATTTTGATTCGCGACTTGGGCTTTCTACCTCGTAGAATTGAATCCATTTATCGATTGATATCTCTATTGGAGGAAACTCGTGCTGTTTTTCGTGAATATCCCCCATTGTTCATCGGCTAAGACAGACAAAAAGTCAAGGAGATCGCGGTCAAAGTTCGCCGGTAAGCGTCTGGCAGTCGATATCCAGTCGATTCGCGGCTCGTTAGTTCCGTTTTTGTCGAATTAACCACACCGCTCCGTTCCCAACGGACCAAAAATTCGATTGACAGTTGTCGTATCACCATGAATGATTATCGATCGTACGCAGCAGCAGCAGTAGCAGCAGCAGTAGCAGCAGCAGCAGCAGCAGTGTCATTGTTTCGTTCAATTTCTTTCCTCTCTGTTTGCTTCCACCCCTTTGCTTTGGCGCTTCTCTTCCGGGTAGTATATCCCGCACACAGCCGTGGCCATGCTACTTTTTTGCCAGTAAATTGGTACTCTGGCAAATCCTATAACTCATCCTTTTTTGTTGCCCTAATCGGGACAGAATATTTTCACGGCTGGAGCGGGTGCTTTTTTCTACGGGACTCGGCTTTGACGAGGGCAACGTGTTCTTGTCCACGGCACCGGCTGCACGAGCAAAACACCCGCCTGGTGAAATGTGAACGTAGAAATAGAATTAGGGTAAACCACTTTATCTTGTAGAACTTTCTGCCACATCGTTCCGTAGCTTCCGTAAGCTTCTTCTGTCATGCATACGTAGGTTGATATGTACTTGTCTGAAATATCGTTATTCGGGGACGAGAGAATTACGATTGTCCGTAAGGCCCTAGGCCCATTGTTGTTGTTATTCAATCCCACAATATTCCAGGTTGCTTTTTCCTCGAGGGACGTAAATCTCGCGAGTACCTTTGTGTTTCCGAGGCTCTAGCGACGGTCAGGCCAACAATAACTGAGAGATTTGCCGTGTTCACCATCCCCTTACGAGTCCGGTATACGTTGAGTGAGGGTATAAGTTGAAGCTGGGGTCCGGTGGAGCATAGGCAAGAGAGAAATGCTTTTGCATTCGAAGGAGAATGCGCGGCGAAAAGGAGGCAAAAGGAAGGAGGTCCACGATCGGTGCGGTGCGGCGCGTAGCGAAGAGCACGCTCGCGCTTGGACGTTAATTAAAATCGAGTTTACTAGCATGTTATGCTCGTAAGTGGCACGTCGCAGATTACGACCGATAGTTAGACTTAAGTCGGGGGCCTACGTGAGCCGTTGCTGCACCCATCCGCGTTCTCTCTATCCTCTATCGCCTGCGCCAGTCTGTCATTGCGCAGAGGGGTACGTCTAATTAAAACGGTTGTACGAAGCGCCCGCGGAGAGAAACGAATTCACCCTGCATCCGATCTATCCGGTTCGATCGCTGCCTATCGAACGATTACTCCTGATTGCCCGATGAGTTGTGGCGCAGCTCGGCAGACTAGTCGGCCGTAGCTATTCTAGTGGAACTGTTGACTTTGCAGAGCGAAAAGGAGAGTGGTACATAAAAAGATTAGCGGCTCCACTGTCAGTAGAGAAGAGAATTGATTCGCTCCTTTGAGTCTGTGATTCTTTTGCCTCTGTCGATCATTTTCCTATTCCGTCCACTAGAATCAATACGTGGCTTGTTGCAGTAAAATTCGAATGGGGAGTTAAGACTGTTAAGAGACACTCATCTGCGAGAGAGAGTTATGATTATTGTCATGCCGAAGCTGGGATCACCGAGTCCTCTGTTAATTAAAGTCTTCGCTCAATGGTATAATCGCGTAGCTGATGCTTCAGCCACAATTGAATTACAGCCTTTGTAATTACCCGATAAACCGTCGTGACCAGTCGTGACTATTATTGCAACGAGTCCCATCGTTCGCGTCGATTATCCGCTATCCGGAGATCGGTGCGGCACCGGAGACTCCGATGTGAGGTCATAGCCAGCCGCGAATTCTTGCACGCGGAAGTCACTTGTTATTGTGCGATCTGGATGCAAGATCGTCGTGATTCAGGGATCTGCGACTTGTCCTAGTCCCGATAGGATCGGCTCCACTGCGGAGTGTTCCGGAACGTGTCCTGGAGAGAACCTCGCTGTACATCCGAAGTAGAAACAGACGGTGCTTAACCCTTTGCACTCTACGATTTTTTCCCACCTCGCGCCTCTCGCAACTTCTAATTAAATTGGCACGAATTCGCCGGCTCGATATATCGGATAATGAAATATTCATCTGCTGTGACCTTAGTACGGTACTTGTCGACGATATGTTTCATCATTACCAGTTACTGACTGTGCCAGCAACTATATTGTTTTCGACGAATTCAATATTGCGTGATCACGAGTCAGAGTATCAGATCCAAACCGTGAGCCCGCGACTCCAATGTTACAAGGTTAGCATTACGTAACCAGGACTCCATGAAGGAAAATTACAAGTTCAAGTTTCTATGGTCCCGGCAGCGTAATTTTTCCTAATTCTCGAGATATCATTTACGCGACTGTATCTACTGCAATGTAGGAGTGCAATGTACGAGCGGAGGATCTACGCGAGCAGCATGAGCATTCCAGGAATGTCCTGGACGGGCCAGCTGGATTATGCGCGTCCTCGATAACGGTCTCTCGCAACAGAGTCAGTGTCAGTGTCGACAACTCGAGAGAGAAATACGCGCGCCATGGGTCCCACGCTAATCATTTCCACCGGACCACCGCGGTGCACCGGTGAATTTCCTGCATTTTCGTTTCAATCGAACCACGAATACCCGGTCCCACTAAATCCATCTGACCGCGCAAATCCATCGGGCGCATTAATCGTACCTCGCGGATTAGCGGGTGATTGGTAAAATTCGAGGAATTAATCTTGAGCTCTCGCGTGCGAATCAGGCCGCGATCGAGCAAGATCGTAGGTTTATTGGTTACAAGTATTATCGCGAGGAAATGTAGAGGTAAAGGTGGATTCCTTTTTTCTGGTTCTTTCCAGACTTTCCATGCTATTTTTCAGGATGAGATTCACCCGACGCTCGTATCATTCAATTCGGGGTTTCGGTTTCTCCGGCTGTTGCGCGGAGTCCTCTTTTTCAAGAGATGCTGTCGACACTTGCGCGGAGAGGAAGCCGGTATCATGGGTTCAAGCGTTACACGCGTGACACGCGTGACACGCGTGACCATACGACAAAAGGCTCGAACGAGCCTGTAACTGGATCTGTGCGTGAGAGGATACGCCGATACCGATTCCGCAGTAAAAAAGTGTGCGAAACTGTAGATCGGAGCGTGAACGGGGTCAAGATAGCGTTACTAATCATCGGGTAACATTCGAGCAACCATTACGGTGGTCGAAGACCCGTGGAGTAGCCTTGGAAAATTTCTTAAACAATCTACGTACCTCTCTACCTCTGCCAGTCGGCGCTCTCGTTCGCGAATCCAATTAGGCTAATACGCAATTACGCAATTACGCATTGTCAATGAACATGTAATGCCTTTTTAAGCGTTCGCATCACACATTCGTTCTCACTGTTTCCGCATCACAGAGATTCGCGTGCGGGTAAAAGAGAAAGAGAGGTCCGAATATTGAATCGGTTAGTCGGGCAGTGCACGGATCGAGCGATGATAAATCAGGATTATATTTATTTACGCGTCAGATGCTCAGCATTAATATCTCGCGATCCCGCTGCGCTGGCTCGGGCTCGAGTGAGCTATTCGCGGAATGCCGGACAAACATATGTCGCCGCGTGCGGAGATTCGTAGATCTTTCATAGCCGGCACATCGCGTCGCATCGTCGTTGGGTTCGGGCAGCAGTCGTTAATTCTCCGCTCCCCGTAATTTGTAAGTGTCTCGAACGGTCAGTGGTAATTTATACCGAAGCGGGCCGTCAGAAAAACCAAAAGAGGCTCGAGCGAGCTATCTCGCCATCGCGAATGCGAAAAAAAGAGTGTCAAACAAATGTGCTTCCTGGTGTGGCGGTGACTTTGCAGCGGCCGCGGGGACCACCTAGTAATCCTTGGCCAAATATGCGAGAGGTTGTCGTTAACGCGAGGATCAAGCGATCGCTCACTCTCTTCGACAATATGTACTCTCCGCGAGGCGAATACGGAGCCCGGTCCGTTCTAGATTCGCACAAGATCACTCGTAAATCGTAAAAGATCCGGCGAGCTCTCGTCCGTATAATTGTAGTGATACTTTTGACCACTATGATTACCAGTTTGCCTGTGGACACTCGAGGAGAGAAGCTCGACTTTTACTCTTCGCGAAACGCGCGGGAGCAATTCGTCCGCGGCATTGCTCGGCTTTACTTGCTCCCGCAGTTATGCGAGAATTTATTGCCTGGCAAACCGAGGGGCATCCGTACGATCGCCGTAATCCAGCACGGCGCGTAATTGACTTTACGATCCATTCAGTGGGATCGCGATCGGCCGCGCTAACATTAACGGTTAATGTGACCCGGCACGAGGCTCGTCTTCTCCCGAACGGGGCAGACGTCCTCGGCGACGACCACCGGCAATTATCGCGTGCGGAATGTCCATCGTGGCAGTTGCAGTAGCAGCGCCAGTGCCAGCCGGCCGACCCGCTACACCTGCCTATGTAAATGCGGATCGACTCCCCGCTACACGTGTACACTGTATACTCCTGCCAATTGAAATCGCACACCCCGAATCACTGGCACAAGAGGAGCCAGAGTTCTTTATTCCCCACTTGCGTGTTACCGCAATCGGATACCAAGAAGAAAATTCGATCTCAATTACAGAATCCATGCTTGCGCGGTACAGTTAGTGCACATCCTTAGTGTCGTTGGCGTTGTTGCATCATCCAATAACCTATGCAGTACAAACGTTCGACCTGTTTATCGCAGAAAACGGAAAGTGGCATTTTACCAAACTCGTCTTGCACAGGTGGATCCCATGCGTTTCAGGCATTCCTCGGAGTTTTAAGCATCGCCGCTCGTCGGTATACATATGCATTAAGTGGCCGTATGCATCCACGGGGACAGGAACATCGTGAATGGAAAGTCGTAACCGATGCGCGCAGTAGCTAACGAGTCACGCTCCACGTGAGTGGCCGGGATAATTAACGCGTGGACACCCCGTTACGAGGCCGCGAGGGTACGCGACTCGATTATTGCTTCCCATTAATCGACACGCATCGCGATCTCTGGCTAGGTCCGGCCAGCGCAGCGATGGTGGCACATGCACGGACAAGCGGATCCGCCGGCAAGGAAATCGCAATCTCTAGAGCCTATCGCGCTAACCGCAATGCCGCTGCTTCTAGAGCTCTAGACTCTAGAGTCTTTTGTTAGGGGGGATCGAGATTTCGCGACTAGAGTGATTCTCGCGTGTATGTGCGCTCGCACGGCCGCTGCTTTGACGCCTAACTGTACTTCGTATTGATTGCAGGAGCGGGGTGCCTTTATCTGTTTTAAAGGTATTGTGACTGGCATCGTCAGGCGTATTGAAAGAAGGCGAGACTTTTTGCGGACCTCGCACAATAGGCGGAACTGGAAGTCGAATATATCAAAGAACAGTGGACGTGCCGGTGCCGGTGCCGGTGCCGGTGCCGTATTTTATCCTCGTACACGACTCCCTTCGAAACTCTCAAACCTCCCGACTGATGTTTTACCCCATTCTCATAGGACTCACACACCGTCAACGGAGAGTTTAAAGGATACAACACGTTCCAAAGATGCTTTACTCGCAAAGAGATTTACAGTAGCGCCGAATGAATCGTTCTCATGGAACGTAATTTGATGTTCCAGGCTGCGCTCTTATAATCTTTCCCACAATGCTCCTAGTGCATAAATAAAAATAATAAGACACGCGCAATGCGCATAAGAGAGAAAAAGGAAGAGAATGAAAAACCGGCTTGGAAGGCGATGTATGGTGTTTCCTAGCCATAAAGCCGACATCGAGATATCCCAATCCTTGGAATCGCATACGCGTAACGATATGGGCCTCGCGCGCTCGCTGCATCCGCGGAATTGTTTCAGTGTGTCGGACGTGTGCGCGTCTAGCGTGTCAAATGAACGTAGTACCCGGCGGATAATGGATAATGGCACGGATCTACGGCGATACCGGTTTTCACGTACGGGAGTGCGAATCCCGCTCTCGAATCGTCCGGCGTAAACGATATATGTGTGTATACGCGCTCGCGCAAGTCTGCTCCGATTACAGGCTCCACCACTATTTGCGATGCTCGATAAGTAAATTATTAGTCTAATGCGTCGAACGGCGAGCCACGGTGTTAACTGGATAGGCTGCGTCATCAGAGTCGATTTCGCGCCCCATTACGCGGCTCATTATACGTAGTCGTTTGGATTTGTTAGCTGCAAAGCGATATTAAGACCTCAAGAATGGAAATGCCATTCTTGACGGACGTTGTCGTACATTACGCGGCAGTCACGAAACAGGGTAGAGGGTAATTTACTGCTCATTATGCATAATGTTGTTTAGGATGTCTAGCATGGGAATCACGGGTGTCCCCGATTACGTTTGCTGCGGTGAACAAGGCGCGCGTTCGAGTTGCATGCAAGGAATTGTACGTGACCCTTACGGGAGATGTGCGATTCTGCACTGCGCTTGTGTCCCACCGATTCTCACGAACCAAGATGACAGACGTTAGAATCCGAGCGGGATCAAGGTTGACCTTCGTATCGAGATTCGCGAAATGCCAGCCAGCCGCCACGGCGCCTCGTCGCCGTCCAGCCAGCCAGCCAGCCAACCTGCCAGCCAACCTGCCAGCCGACCTGCCAGCCGACCTGCCAGCCAGCCAGCCAGCCAGTCGGCCATCCAACCAGCCTGAATCCGCGCGGCATCGCGGGGGTATCCGGTCGTTACTCGCTGGCACGCGCGACCGCCTGACCATGCGAAGAGCTCCAGACGTGGCGATGTTAATTCGTGAAGAAATTACGTTGGCAAACGAATGCAAAGCCAAGGCTGGGCGTGATCCCGGCGACCGCGAATGCCCCCGGTTGAATGCCCCCGTGGAGAGACCCACGGATTAGTAGGTACTAACATAATCGAATGCCTGGTGAATATTTCATGAAGCGCGGAAAAAAGAGATGACACCTGTTCGGAAACCGTTAGCGTACTCCTTTTGCTCGGCAATCATGCCAAACGGACGTTCGGCTGCTTATTTCGATGTAAATTTGAAAAAGGACCCGACCGCACCCTTGCCGCACCCCACCCGGGTCGGTCGAGCGACACTCAAATGGACTGGGGGGGACTTGGGCATTCGCGCAGTGTCATCGCGATAAAAAGGGTGCCGGTTAAAAAGCAGTACTAATTGCACCGTCGTTTCAATTCTTTGACCGGGATTCCAAGGATCAAAGGATCCGATTATGGATCACGCCGCGGCACTTAGTCCGCGGCTGACGTTACGTTACTTGACACGAGGCATCGAGAAAGAAGTGAGATAAAAGGAGCAGGAGGAAGGGTGATAATGACTTGCTTGTAAATATTACTTTGTACTGCTACCACGGAAGTCTTGGAAAGGTGGACCCGGTTGCAAAGGGGTTCGCGGAGGTATGAAATCGATGACTCAGCGAAAGAGCGAAACGAATTTTCGAGCGGCGTGCAGGTGTGGGCAGGTGTGGGCAGGTGTGGGCAGGTCTGGCCAGGTCTGGCCAGGTCTGGGCAGGTGTATCTCGCTCCCTTATGCTCGTGCACGCACGCACGCTTATGCGGGCCTGGTTCGCGAACCCACCGCGAGTCTCAATCACAGGCGACTTCCCTCTCCATTGCGGAACACTCTAACAGCGACTCATGTCAACCCGTTTACATTGTAAAACGAATCGAACGGACATTGACTTTGCGATGCCACGGGGCACCGAATCTATCTTACGGAAGCGGGTCGTATCTGACTCACCGCCATGGAGGATGATTAATCACACCTGTAACCAGTGTGGTCCCCGGAATTAGCGGGAAATCCTGTTTTCTGACCCTCCCGGGGACAGAGGAAGGTTGGTAAAAACCGGTGACAAGGTTAAACGGATTAATTCCGCCAAGCCGAGAATCGGATCCGCGTAATGGATCTTGGTCCCCCCTCGGTGAACGGAGCGCCCCAAAATCCACCGAGTCTACCTTGTCGGTGGACAGTGAATAACGATATCAGGGAGCGAGAGAGGCAGACGCGAGGGCTAAGCGTTCGTCAGACCGCTAACAGGAATGCGCGCGCCAACTCCTTGGAGTCTGAGAGCTCCGCCAAGTGGTTGGGTGCTCCGCTCGCAGGAACCAGAGGACAAGCGAGAAGAGGGTCTTACAGTCGCGCAGAAGCGCGAGGAGTGCGAGGAGTGCGAGGAGTGCGAGGAAGAGAGGCCCGCGGGAACGGAGCATCCGCGTGTGCGAACGAAAAGGACACCTCTCGGGTAGGAGAGGCAGGACCAGCAGAAGAGAGATCGAAAGATCCGCGGCTCGGAGAAGACAGGACCCGACCGAGGGAGACGAAGGATACGTAAGAGGCGGGAGGAAGAGAGAGGTGATCCGAAAGCACGTGGAGATCTCTCAGGCACATTGCGCCCAGACCAGCGGCACGAAAATTTGGTGAGGCCTCCTTGCCTGCCTGCCGACCGACCGCATTCCCTCCCCACCCGATTTCCTCGTACGAGAACCTTATCCGCCTGGCTGTTTCGCCGCGGATCGCTCGCTCTATCCGCGGCCGCCCGTTTACATCGACAGCCGGCTCGCTGGATCATTGGATCGCCGGATCATCGGCCCAGCGCGGCGTGGCATGGTCAGCCTCGAGTCAAGTGTCGCTACTCGTGTATTCTGCTCCACTCCGATTGAAAGAAGCCCGCTAAACCTGAGCGGCCAAGGAATTCGTAGCGCTCACCAGCGAAACCGGATTTCGGTCGTTGGTCCTTCCACTCGGTGTTTCCTCCGGGGCGACCGGCCGGCCGGCCACGAATTATCGCTTCATTAACAACGATCCGCCCGGGCTAACGCGCTGGCTCGATAACGGGGTAGTCGCGCGTAGCTCTCGCCTCGAAATTAATGTATGCTAATCGCACGCGACGATTAGGCGCAACCGTCAGCATCGTGGTCTGGATCTGGATCTGGATCTGGATCTGGATCTGAATCTGGATCGGGATCGGGATCGCAAGTGCGCGCGAATTAAGTAAGAGGGCAGGTCCCGTTCTCGAAACGGGTTATGGAGATGGATCGCAAGTCGCGAATGTTTCCTGCATTTGTAACACTTCCACGGTCTTACGGTAAATCGCTGGCTGCAGTCGCTGCCCTGGATCGCGGTGCGGCGCGGCGCGGCGCGTCGCGGCGGGATCAATCCGCCAAGACAAGCGCATAGCTCTATGGGAAGAGCGCCGACAATCTGGGAAAGCGCGACCGCAGTAGAATAGGAATATGTACAGTGGTATAGGGCTTACCTAGAGCGATCGCGGAGTGCGTGCGCGGAGTCGCCACGTGTTAGCTACAGCTCAGCGGCTCCCAGTGCCGCATCCCGGCAGCCGCGCTCGTATCCCCTTATCGCTCCGCTTTCGGTTCTCTTCTTCCACTGGCGTATCTCTAACCGAATACCCTTCTTCGCTCCTTGTGGCTCGCTGATCCACGGGGTTGCCGATCGCTAGAATCCGATCTTCGTGCACCGTGCGATTGACGATGCGCGGGTTGTCATCGATCCACGGGTTTCTGACCGACCCCCGGCGCGTGTCTACCGCCGCGATCCACTTCTGGATCAGACGTCACTTACAACACAATTCACCGATTCCGTGACCTCCTTGCCGCCGTTTATCCCCGCACGGTTACGCGGACTCGCGGGTATGCTGCTGGTGTGGTCCGCTTGTACCGGCACTACGTTCCGATGCGTTGGTCCTCTTTTCTAGATACCGTCGACTTATCAATGATTCTTTCGGAGAATAAAAATAATCACCGATAGGGTCTATGCGTATTGTAGCTCGCACTGTTTATCGATCTCCACGAGGAAGCAGTTTTTCGTCTGAATTCTGATATATCCTATACCAGTTCGCGGATGCGTTACCCAAGGGTGATTTCGGATCGCGTGTAGTATCGGTCCGCGACAGTAGTAACGACTACGGGACCAGCAGCAACGGCAGGTAGCATCTGCCGTCAGGTTCCCGCAGCGTGAGTTCGCCAATTTGTCCTCTCCACCAGTGCCACTACTGCTTTCCTTCCTTCCTTCCTTCCTTCCTTCCTTCCTTCCTTCCTTCCTTCCTTCCTTCTTTCCTTCCTTCCTTCCTTCCTTTCTTCCGTTCCTTGCTTTTCCCTCGCTATCTCGCTCTCGACCTCCCTCTCTCTGTCTCCCGCTCCCGCAACCTGTCTCTCTCTCTCTCTCTCTCTTTCTCTCGTTCGCTCTTCCTCTTTCCGTCCGTGCAGCGCGAAAAGAATGCGCAACCACACTCGCTCGCGGTACCGCTCGCGACGAAGATGTTCTGCCGACTGATAACCTGCCGTCTACTTACCTTCGGCGAGCGCCCCTAACGCGCCGAACTCCCTGGCACGACAGGTGCTTCGCAGAAGGAGTGGGAATAAGAGGATGGCCCCACGGAGGGGACACGGATAGCCTACTCGGCTCACTGCCGCGGCTATGGCACGGCACGGCACGGCACAGCACGGCGCGGCGGTGGCGGTTCTGCGAGTGTAGTCTACACACCGGCAAACAGAGAGGATCCGAGCCCAGGTGAACCAAAAGCAGACGAGGATCGGATGATGAGGCAAAGAGACGGAGAAAGAGGGAAATGTGCAGGACGCAAGCGGGAGGAAGAACGGTAGTTCTTCTCTCGAGTGAAAGAGGGAGAGCACGAGTGGTGGACGACGGCGATGACGGTGGCGGTGGCGGTGGCGGTGGCGGTGGCGGCAGGCCGTGCAGCCAGCGCCGAGCAGACCGAGGAGAAGAGGGCAACGACACCGCGCATCGCGGGTCGGTGGGCTTCGACACATTTACCGAAAACTACATTGCCGCAACCACACCGCCACCGCACCGCCACCGCAAACGCTGGCCTCCCTTCTTCGCGGATTCCCCGAATCTCTCGGTAATTGATCGATCGCCTCATTTGACCCTCCTAGATAATCGATAAAATTCGCCTTTACTCGCGCTGCTTTCTCCATGCCCCGCTCATCCTTGACTGCACCGGGATATTTGGGTCGCATCCTGTTGCTGTTGGTGGGAACTTTCCACCGTAGACAGGGTGATCTATGACCCACGAGACCGCGAGGGAATACAGGGTGAAACTGGGAAAATGCCTCGAACGAGGTTTCCTCTTTATCTCGGATGACACGGTCGAGGGATGTATGTAGTTAGAAATTGGGGTAGGAAGCTTGTCATTATTTAGGGAGACGTCGGTGGTCATCCTCGATCGTTGGCCTCTTTGGGGCCCGGCCATTTCGTAGCCGGACCGCGTTTTCCACCTCTCCCACCCTCCTCGTGTTTGCCGCTATCGCGCCACCTCCTCCTTGTCTTGCTCTTCCTCTCGCGTCTCTTGTGCCTCCTCTGCCTCTTGAGCCTTCTGTGCCCCTTGAGCCTCTTGCGCCTCTTGTGCCTCTTGTGCCTCTTGCGCCTCTTGCGCCTTTCCCTTCGTCTTCCTCTTCTTCCTCCGCTTCAGCCGCTTTATACGCACATGCCTCATTCTTTTTCCTCCTCTCGTCTCTCCTGTCTTTTCTCTTTCTTCGTCTAGGGCATCTCCGAGAAGACCGATATCACGAAGACGATCGACGATGGCCCTTTCCTGTGAGAGAAAACCATGAGCGGCAATGATCGCAAGGCCACTTGCCCTCGTCCATCAAATCGTCAACTTGAATGATCCTCGGCTAGCCTATGAATTATTGCTCATTCACTGTTCGATCATTTTCATGCCCCTGCTACTCCGTTCTCGAAAAATGGCAAGCGTGTACCGAAGCTCGAATTTGCTGCTGTTGTACCCTATGCATCCCTCTCTTTCCTCCCTCGTCGATTGCGTATACCCTCCCTTGCGGCAACACCATCGTATTCCAGCTTGAGCCGACAACTCGATGACGTTCTCAATCGATCATCCTCTGCTACCACGCGATTTCTGCGGCAGCCAGCTAAACGTGCGTGCGCGTGGTCTCTTGCCGCAGCCAGCAACGTCTGTCGTTGATCGCAGCTGGTGGAAGCGGAGCAATCAGGGAATCGGGAGACCGGGATCTCTCATTAGCAAGGGAGGAATCGGTCAGAGCACGGTTGGGTTGTCAGTCCGGACGTTTCGATCGGTCCGATAGCTTCGGACAGCTTCGGGTAGCTTCCGGCTCCAGAGACTCGGAGAGGCTCTGCATCAACTAGCCGAGCGAACCGTAGCTACTACGAGTACAGTGGCCGACGAAAAAAGAAACATTTTCCGTTTTCAAGATCGCGCTAAAAACCCGATGCAGTCTTTTGCGCTTGTGTTCTGGGAAAGATCGGGGTCGCGGGACCGCCGTGCCGTGTCGTGCGGTGCCGTGCCGTGCCGTGCCGTGCCGTGCCGTGCTGCGCCGGCAGAAGAGCTGGCGTTCGTGCACGCGAGAAGCGAGCAGACGCGCGAGTAGACGCGCGAGTAGAGGCGAGAGCCAAGGGGTAAGGCAACGAGGGCGAGGTGAGGCAGAACTCGATGGGCGATCCGATGCGAGGCGAGGCCAGACGAGACGGCATGGGCCAAGACGGGACGTGGATTGAGCGAGGCGTCGTCGTCGTCGTCGTCGTGCGCTTAACTGCCCTAAAAGGTAGTTCTTCTCTCTTTGCTATCTGGTCACCGTTGTCTCTAGGAGCACGATGCCCACGGCGAGAAGTGTCCTGAGCGCGCGTGATCGCCAATGCGCTCGACTTCGCGGAAAGCCACGAATTTGCCAGAAATTACCTTGTGCCATTCCGATCGAACGACGTTTCTGCAATCGGTAGAATGCGGATGTCGATCGAATGGTAAGAGTAAGCCTGACTTCCTTGACAAATTGCATCTACGGAACTGCGAGAATGCCGGCTATCCGTGGATGCACTCAACTTTCGAGAGGCAAATAGATTTCGAGGAAGATTTTTCGAAAAGTTCCCACGAGGAAATTGTGTGGATGCGTGTGTGTATGTGGGGGGATGTGCAAGTACTCGACGACAACGGGGAGAGCCTCGATCGGTCGATCGGTCGGTCGATCGGTCGGTTGGCTCGATCCGTCAGCGGCATCGGTAGCCGAAGAGCACGTTTGGTCGCACGTGACTCGCATTTTCGGCCGAGCCGTCCCGGAACGAACTCACGGCCGAACGGTGTACCGCCTTGTTCCCGTGTCCCGACGAATCCTTTTAGCGGCGCAAGGTGCATATTAACGAGTTGCTGGATGCAGGGAAGGCGCCGTGACTCGGTTCGCGCCGCGATACGAGCACGATAGGAGCGCGATCTAAGAGCCGTTATGGCATGTACGCTAATGACTTCTGATTGTGAGCAACAGTGAGCTTTGCCAACTGCAAAGTGGTTCGCGTGGCCGTCGCGAAGCTTGGGCGGCGCACGAGCGAGCGTACGAGCGCGCGGCCCCGCCACTATCGAGACGTCTTGAGGTATTTCAACCTCGCGCTCGGTCAAGCAGCCGAGCGGAATTTCTTTCGCCTTTTTCACGATACTCGCAGCCGGCTCCCAGTGAGCCATTGTTCCTCCCCTACGGCAGGCCGAGATCAGCCGGGTACGCATTTTTCTCCAAGTAAGATTGATTGCCGCTCGTTCCTCGTTTTGAGGAAACGCGCGAGCGTAAATCCTGCGCACTGCCAACGACGAGTCGTCGACCGATTTTTCGTTGTCGATTTCGGAAGTGGCGGCTTCTGCCTCCCGTACATTAAAGTTCAATGCCACGACTGCCGCCAGCTTGAAAGTACCAATTTCGTGTGGCGTGGATTAATTAAAGGCGGACGTGCCCGGGGAATTTGGCTAAGCCCAGCACACTGGCTTGTTGTCCCTGGCAGCCGTAGGACGCAAACTCGGACAAACGAAAGCCCATTACGATCCTTCGCGAACCTCGTCGCAGAAAAAACTTGGTGTTCCGTGACTCACTCGTCCGTTCGCTCCTCGTAGTGCGTCGTCGTAGGGGGACCACGCGGATGCCAGTCACGAAATTATCGCTCGCGGCGATTTAATAGAGCCGGGGCAATGCCGAGCAAAAAATCGCGCACCCGTCATACCCCGGCGGCCTCTCATCTATCGAACCAATCCGTCGAAATGGCTTTGTGCTCGGTGGCCCGCTTAAGGGAATTACATATACGGAGCCTCCAGACCAGCGCTGGCCACTCTAGCCCACACTCGATTAAACTTTTCGTAACTTTGCAGCCTCTTCGGATAGTCGGGCAAATACTCGTTGGAATGGGAACCTCGCGAAAGCGGTTGCTGGTTTCACGATCTTCTCTTCGAGATCTTGCCCTTTCGGCAAGTAACCCTGATGGTTCAAACCGCGAAAACGGCTGAAACATCCGTACCGTGTTTGGAAGGTACGAGTGGCTAGATTGGCTAGAGTAACTACCACCGGCAACCTTTGCACTTTGGGTGACATGGGAATGTTGCTACGTCGAAACTCGCGCCAGGATCCATGAGCCGGCAGGGACTCAGCGCGGTAACTCACGGCTACGTGCTCGCCATGTAACCGTGCGGCTCGTTTTCAGGTCAAAAGTTCGAAAGTGGTGCAGACACCGCGGATCCGCCAACGTGAATCGCTTTGTTGCTTAGCCATTGCAACCACACGCGTGAGTGAATTGCATTCTCCTCGCGAATGCCCTCGGCCCCCTCGGCCCCCTCACCCCCTAAGCCACTTTCGAGACGGATCCTCGAAACGGCGAGCGCCGATACGCGTCATATCGCGCCTGGCAGGAACTGCCATAGTTATCGGTGCGAGTCGAATGGACACGAAGGAGAGGCGGACGCAAGTACACGCGAAAATGCGCCGCGTGAACACGGATCTCAAGTGACTTCCCCTCGAGACCATCTTGAGATCGATGTCAAGGCCGTGCACTCGTGAAACTTGAGCCAGTTGGAGGACGACGAGGAAGACGAGAAAGACGTTCATCGACGCGGTGAATAGGACTGTTGCGAGGCCCCGTTGATGCATCTTTTCCCTCGACACAATTTTAGTCGTGACGCTAAGACTTACGGACCACCAAACGCGTCATATGGAACATCATGGGATAATTACGCTAAAAGCAGGCTTAATAAATATGTATGCTGGTCATTGGCGGCTATTGTATTACGAGAGCCAGTGCGTTAGTGCCTCGTATCACTTCCACTACTGACAACAAACTATGAAAATTATACGGAATGCATTCTGCTGTAAGTGCACAGTTGGACTCTCAACTAGGTGGATTCAAATTTATTGCTATCCTAGAATGCTGCACATGCCATCGCGTGTACGTTCTACTTGAGAATCCGTAACGCTCGGGGATCCCTCCTTCGACAGAGCTCCTCAAAAGGAGACCTCCACCGAGCACGATGATCCTGCAGCGTTTCACTTTCCGGGCATGACGTTGCGATGGCCACGGCTTCTTTCTCTCTCTCTCTCTTTCTCTCTCTCTCTCTCTCTCTCTCTCTCTCTATCTATCTATCTTTCTCTGGGCATTTTAACGTATGGCCAAAACAATTTATCTCAGCTCACGCGGCGACGTAATTGCACGGGTGACGATGGATCCACGGGGCTTGCGTGTAACGGAAGAAATCCTGGCCAGGATGACTGCCAGCCGGACACGCGACGTCACGTGTGGCCAATGCGATCCAGTCGTCGCGTCGGTCAGCCATTAGTTTCGTTAAGAGGGCCGATATTTTCTCATCGCGAGACCGCGATGAGAATGCGATGCGCTCCTCAATTCCGAATGCCTCTCCGGTCTCCACGCACCGTTGCCCATAGTCGAGCGCGGCCGAAATCAGGATTCAGGAACAGCCGGACTTTGCGTGGCGCTATTTTATACGTGTCATGCAGTTGGCAAGTGGTAGTATGTACGTACTATGTATGTGGAACGGGCGCATTGCCATTTGCCACGAATATCCTCTCGAGTGATTTTGCGTTCCCACGCGTGGCGGTGGCCCGGTCCGTAGCTGGCTTTAAATACACGCACAGATTTAATCGGCTCCTCGTTTTATCGCCGATAGATCAATCGATTACCCTCGTCGTTTCCTGGCAGATGGCTTCTCTTAGCCCGGTCGCGGCGCCGCATTACCCGGTGCAATGTCCTATCGATGAGTCCTCCAGGAAAGCTATAAATTTGATTGGCACCAATGTTTCTTTGGCCGGCTATCGAAGCTTGTCCAAAGACGAGTTTAATTTCCCATTGGTTGAGTAATGCATCCACCGTGAATCGGGGTTTAAGACTGCGCGGACAAGGTAATTCCAAGTGCAGCGTCCATATTACAATCTGCATTAACGCGATTCATGGTTTCGAAGGCTTCGTTTGCCCTTGCGCAGTCGCACTTGACCCACTCTCTGCGGTAGACAGTACACTCGTAACGTCTACTACTGAATTTATATTTACGCTCCACGAGAATCGGACGTGCCAGCGCATATTTCCGAGGCGACGCGATTCGATTCAACGCGACTCGGCGAGTCGTGCCGATACCCAGGCAGATCCGCACGGTAAACTCGAATGCGCGTCAGGATCTCCATTCATTAAAGCAGCGATCGGCTCTTGCTCAAAATCAGGTTTTTTCAGCGCTCGCTCGCACGCATACTTCGGAAGTGGAACAGCCAATATTTCGTCGGCAACCTCTCGCCACTCGACAATTACGCCTGGAAAAATTCCTTCGGCCGTTCTCGCGAAATATCCGCAATCAGTGTCACCGCACTGTTGCTAAGTATAGAGCAAAACTGCTTGACATCGATCGTCCTGGACTCTCCTTCTTCCTCGTTCTCCGTAGTACCCACGAAGAGCTCACGAAGAGTCACGGAGTCCAGGAGAAAAATCTTAATTGCGCTCCCTGCATTTCTCTAACGAATTCCACGTATTTCCGCTTATCTTGGCGCAGTGTTCTACCTGGAAGAGGTTCCTCCCCAGGGCGACGGATAAAGGGGAGAAGCCGGGAGAGATGCATGGTTCGAGGTTGCCATTGAATGCGAACGCGTGCCATGGTCGTGTAAAAGATTAAGAATCTCTGCCTCTAGGAGAGGGAGGAGATCGGTGTGCATTCTGCGCGAACGGCTTCCGTTCTGCAAACTTTCCTCTTACCTCCAACGTTTCCGGGGACTAGGTCGGATTGTGAATTAACCATCGCAAAAGGATGCTCGGATGGGATCGAGCCGAGCGCAGCTACTATTGAAGAATGCGAATGCGAATGCGAATGCGAATGCGAATGCGCAGTTGCGCAGTTGTGCACTATGCGCACCCGGTGCAAAGGATCAATTGCCACTGGCAAACATGGGCCGAGTGCTAGCCTATTATTTGTGCAGCTCGCGAGGCTGCCTCGTCCATTACTTCGCATTAACGGAGTGGCCTGCTGCTCGGCCGCGGATTTTGCCCATTTGGCGAAACTTAAGTACGCGTAGTCCGGATGAAAAGGAAGACTTATCGAAATCCCATTGGGAAGTCGACAGCTCAATTAATATTGCGATTTAAGCTGGCGATCGCATTATCGCGCGATACGTCGATCCTCCGCTCAAATTAACACGTACACCGGGAAGATACTCTTATCAGTCACATCGAGGAAGCATGCTATTTGCCAGGTCCCATGCAGCCGCATTTATCAGCACTACGCCGAGTTCTCCTCGAGTACTCATTACCATCGGCTTCTCCATAAAACATGCCGATGCTTAATTCCACTTGGAAGCACGGGGTGGTCCCGATAACGCGAGCATGTATGCAAAGCGACAGGTGCCACCTGTCCGCCGAGTCTTCCTAGTTCAATGGGGACCTACTCGGATCTTCCGATCGTGCGAACCCGCTGTTAGATGCAAGATACCGTCGAGATAATTATACGTTGATAGGACGCACAGCATCCTGGCAGAGTTTGCGCGAGTCTTAACTCGAGTATGTACATAGATTGTCGGAGGGGAGAGCACGTGCCCGCCGTCTCGAGCGCAATCTTCCGCGGCTAGGATGGCTATTTGCTAAGTGGTCGGGACGCGATGGTAATGCCGTGACAGCTAGTAAGACGGATGGGAGGCGACTGCACGTGCTCCTCAACGCCGTTAATTAGGTACAGTAGACATCGATGCCACCTTTAACGGTACGCGTATGTACGTACGAAAGATGTGTCACACCATTCACCATTATTGCCTCACCCAGGGAGGAGGATCTCATCGAAGCTAAAACCTCATCTTCTTGCCTCACTCTCCGCTCCGTTTGCGAGAGGTCACGCCTTGCCACGTGGGAAAAAGGACGGGCGTCTCGGTAAATATAGGCGCAGCCACAGACTACTCGGTAAAAATCCCAGGACGGAGACACGCTGTTCCGAATAACAGTAAAAGAGCGTTTTATTTGCATTTCGCTGGTCGCCTGGCCCGCTCGCACAGCGGAAACCAGGATTCAGCTAATTGAGTATTCCGTAATTGAGTATATAAATAGATTCGTACGCGACTGGCTAGCAGACGCAGTCATCGGAGTGCGTGCCAACCGGCACTCTCTGGTATACTTTTCGACTCATGCCTAACGTAATCAGGCTCAGAATTTTCTGCATAATGTAGCGAGGTAGTACCTGGCAGTTGTCTAACAGAATTCGAACATTTTTCCGATTCCCAAGGTGACTTTTCTACAAACGCAGATGAAAAGCTGATGGATTGGACTGGACTTGATTTTCGATCGAAGCTTGCGGCGAGAATTTTATATCGGGATTTCTTTCATCCTCTCCACGCTCTTGTGCATTCTTTCTCAGGGGGGGCACTGGATTCCGGATGCCGATCGCGATTAAAACGATATTTCGCGACTGTGAGAACTGTCGCAGTCGCGCAGGAAGCACAAACGAAAAAAGAGGGCTCCGACTGGCAATGAGATAAGTAATCGGATAGAGAATCGAAGAAAAAGGAAAGGTAATGCGTGGCAGAGTTCTTCGTGGATTCGTTCTCGAGGCATTGTGCGATGCGTCTGGTGGCCCTGGAGCTGCGTTTCTTGCTCGAGGTAGCAAGAGCGTCCGCGGAGCTACGCTATGCCACGGCGCGCCGCACCGCTTCTTGGAGGCCGCGATCGGTTCTTCTTCCTGTGCGCGCGCTCGCACCTGCCAACTAACTAGTCGAACCTGATTAAACTCTGCCCCGCGTGTCGCACGACATGCCCGTCTCGTCTCGTCTCTTCACCTTCACCACCTCCACCTCTTACTTCGCGTTGGCCTCTTCCTCGCAACTTGTTTGCTCTCTCGCAGATCCGTCTCCTTGGATCTTCTCGTTCTACGATCTCTTCGGCCCGTATGTCCATCCGTTCGTTTGCTCGCCCTTCCTCTTGCCAGTGGCAACGACAGCTACTTCTCGTTGCACTTGCTCCAATTGCCCTTCGTTTCTGCTCCATCTTCCTCGGGCCCTTTTTCCTCTCCTCTCCTCTCCTCTTGCCACGGTCTCTCTTTTTCTCTGGACCTCGACCGCTTCTCGCTCGCCTTCCCCGTGCCACCGGGAGAGTTACGCGGGTACCGATACCATATCCGACTTGCTCGCGATTTCTTTGAGAGCGAGCCGAGTGTACCTCCAAGTACACGTCGAATGGGTACATCGTCGATTCGATCCTCCCAGACGCAGATTTCCTTTGGATTTAGAAATCTCACTTTAAAGGCTGCTCAATACTCAATACTCGACATTAATACGTAAGAGCTACACATCAGCATTGCTTCCGCTAAATGTTCCAATTTGACCTCGAAGCTATTCGATCGAGCGACCTTTCTTCGCCACAGGTTGGGTCGACTCAATCCTGATCACAGCTGCGTAAGAAAGAAAGGTTGCGTGAATTGGTAGCAGAAAAGCGTCCCCTTGGCAAATGGCGAAACGTGACCCGTGTATGGGTCAGAAATTCCGCAAGCTCCCGACGCTCGCTTCAACCAATCTGATTAGACGACTAACTGCGTCCCACGTTCGGTTCGGTCTGATTAGATCTACCTCGTCGCGATGCACGTCCTCGTAACGAACTCGACAAGGTGCACGGCGCGACTGCTGCCAACGAAAATTACGCAAACGACCAAATATTGCTATTCCACATTGATGTTCTCACCGTGGTTTACAAAACCGAATAGATTTTTTGTCCTCTCCCGCTTTTGCATCGTAGCAATATTATTCTTCATTTATTAATTTTTTGCCAGTGCTGCTGCTGCTGCTGCTGCAAAAATACAACCGGTGGTTTATTGAATTTTCCGGGACGTTTATTCGCAAAATGGAAATCAAAATTTCGTTTGCCAAAATGCCAAAATGAATAAAGGTCGCTAATTGAGTTTGGGAGAAAAGTTTTCTTCGCGTACTCAACCCTCGAATAGACGTTGGTCTCGAGGGCAACAAAGGGTTTTCGAGAGTTCGGAAGAAATGAAAGAAATCGATTGGATCCGAGAACAAGTGGAATCTTTGAATCGAGGTTCTGCGTGCGAAGGTACATACAATGCACAGATGTAAGTTGCGAACCTTACCGCGAGCGACATTTTACTCGGAAGCGAGAACGAGTGAAAAAGGCAAGTTCCCTCCTGGGAGCACTTCTGCCCTTTTGCGATAAGAGTTTGGAATGTCTGAGACTGCCCTCGGTCAACCACGAGAAACTTGCTGACCGAATGACACTGCGCTCGAATGCTCGTGAAGAATCCTCGGCTCTTATTTACGGTGGTTTCATTATTGGAAACTACCCCGCGATTTCAATAAGAGAGGTCTAATTTAATTAATTTCATGCGCTGCTTAATGAAAACGACTCGATTTCGAGGAGTTGGCAATGAAGCGGTTCAAGAACAATTTCAGTTTCCCGCTGAGAGGAGAGTTACGCGGGCGAAGACCTCCCGAGCACTTTCCTCTTAAATTAATACTCTCCCTTAATTGGATCGATCCGAATCGCACTTTTTATCGCGCAAATTAGTCGGAATTATACAGCCAGCGCCGCGCGGCATAAACTCGTCGAACTAATCAGCAACTCGCGAACTTGTTGCACATTCGTGAGATGGCGCGTCACTGCTATCGCTAAAGAATGCAATTCGCAATTGGGAATAGCAGCGTCAAGTGGGGGATTGGTGGGTCGGTGCTACACTTGAACTTCCTCCGAGTGCAACTTGTTTTTTTTTCGAGTTCATTTTGGCCTCGAAGTGCACGTGACGCGTTTGCACGACCTTTCTAAGGTTCTATTTACGGACGTGAAACGTGAAACGTGAAACGTGAAAATCTTGAATTATAGACCGCAATAAAGTTAATTCTGATCAAGACGATAGGCGAGATAAGAAAATGTATCAAACGGAATATATAATTCCCTCGGTTCGGCAGCAATTTACGGTCGAACGTATTCGCACCGATATGAAGTTTTCTCCCGTGGTAATTGGCCCATTTTTCCCTCGTTCGTTCCTAATTAAACCCTCGCCAAAGAATCGTTACTTTGAAAATGAATCATTCGTAAACGCGGACGTAATTTTCTTGCCCGGGAGACTGATTATGAGGACAATTGAAGAGATTTGATGGCACTTTGCCTGCTTGATATCGCCAGACCCATTGAAGTGCGCAAACTAATCTCGGATTAGGCTCAGGATGGCTTGTACGCCTGGTGACAGAATTGATTTCAGCTTGAGCCGTTTGCCGGGCGACGCTGCATCACCTACTTTAACAATGGTAAAGAGGAGAGGAAGGAACTGGCAAGGGACCACTCGCAGGATGCATTCGGCTATGACCAAATGAAACCACGATGCGATCGCACGAAGCAAAGCCTCCATTGGGCCGGAATCGACAAAGAAAATAAGGCTCACAAGGTGCCGATGACTTCTAGTCACTGGTACGGCCGACCTAACAGGATCCAAGTAGATTATCCCGAGAAGAAATTCGGCCGATCTTCAAAAATCCGAGAATTCTACATTCGGAGTGGTATAGGTCTGATCTTGAAAGCGGACAGAGAAGAATGGCAGCGCAGCTCCGATTTCTTGAGCACCGAATGAAAAGTTCTTTATTCAAAATTCTCACTTTGAATTCTTTAATGGAAAACCTTATTGTGCAAATTGTCGTATGTTTCACCAGAACGCGTGCAATCACATTTATAGATAAATCAAGTGAGCGTAGTTGCTAATTACTATCGTTTGCCTCTTGATTATCGTGGTTGACATTTTTTTATTTCGTTTAAGTCGCTTTCAGACCAGAGATAGATCGAGCAAACTCGAACGGTTTCACACGGTGAATAACTTTGCCAGGCAATTCATAAGGCGGTACGATCTTATACATGCTTCTCGCAGCTTTGCCACGCACCAACGACTGTTCTTCCGGAGTGGCGTGGTGCTGCGAGCCGGTGCGGTGCCACGGCACGTTTGGCAAATCCATCGGAAGGCGGATCAATGTCACTTCGTTTAAATTTCAAATTGCACGCACCCGTCTTCCTTAGCGCGCTATCGCTCGACGCGCAGGAGGGAGCGGCCACCCGGGATATTAGGTCTCTCGAAAGCGAAAATGGGAAAGCCTCCGGGATAAATGTGTTACGAGGCTACGCGTGACCTCATACATACATTTCTACGCGGCCCGGCCCGGCCCGACGAAGCCCGTCCGTCTCTACGGAACGATATTAAACCGAAGGTCCGATTACCCTGTTCAGCCCACAATTTTTCTTTTTCTTTTTCTTCTTCTTCTTCTTCCCCTTTTGCGTTGATGGCCGCTCCCAAAATCCAACAACTTTCACATTATTTCACTGTTTAACCAACCGTCTCGTTTCAGTCCTCAATGGCAAAATTCTGTATTCATAGTAACGTCACCGGGTTCAGATTGAATCTAGGTTACACAGATGTGTTCCTCTTGTCGGTTGATACGTATACCGCAAGTCCTAAGTCCAAAATAGTTCTGTTCAGACGGAATGTTGAGAAGTTACGCGTCACTGTCGCAGAACCCACTTACCCCCGGGGATAACTTTGCATTGGGGGAATATCAGGGAGCGAATCTCCTACGGATTCTTGCTTAAGAATACCGTCAAACTTCCGTTATCAAGTAGTTTTGTCAATTCGAGTATCTTTGCCCCCGGTATCCCTCTGGTGTCGTGCGTAGACATTTCCCTCGAAAGCCCTCGAGGCTCCCTTTTCTATTAGCGTGTTTGAGTCGGCTGCGGAGTTCGGCACGGGGATTACGGCTGTGAATAGCCCAAGTAAAAAAGATTGGGACCACGTTGGCCGCACGGGAACCTTTCGATATACACCCCTAGTACCTATCCGAAACCCTGGATTCAACTTTCGAGTTCTCCCAAGTACCCACCTATCCGAGCCTCTCCCGCAACTCCGCGCGCGCACCTCATGCTTCCTCCAACTTTCAGCCGAATTCCCAAATAGCATCATACATCATTTTGGAAGTTAGCGCCCAAGGAAGAGGAAGCAACTCGGCTTCGTCCGTGTTTCCGCTTGCCCAGCAATCCATGTACCAAAAGCCCGCGAAACCCGCGACCCTATTGGTTTCGCGTGGGATTTAGCGCGGGTGAAAATTTCTCTCAGAGCAGGATTAAAAATTCTCGACGGATATTTCCAGGAGTGACGATGAACAGATTCGCCGCCATGTAAACCGGACGGCGATGGGGAAGCTGTCGGCATATCCTGTGGCGCATCCTGCGACGCATCCTGCGACGCATCCTGCGACGCATCCTGCGACGCATCCTGCGGCGCATCCTGCGGCGCTTCTGCTATCGCGCTACGGAAGAGTGTTTGATCCTGGGATAGCTAGTTCCGAATAGGAGAAAGAAAATACTACGGAAGAGGGTGTGCGATGCAGACCTGGCACACTAGTCCCGCATCCTTTCACGGAAAGTTAGCTTCAAGTTTCGTGCGAGGCATCGCGAGATCGCTCAAACTCAAAGGCCGTGCAGAACGTATCGATTCGAATCGTAGAAACTTTATGTAGCGTATCACACATGTAGCTCCAGTTGCGATTGCTTCGCATACTATCTAAACATCCATCTATCTATGTATATACACGTGTGCCCATACGTCTGCACACCGACTGGGTATTCTACTCTCGCACTTTAACTTCTTTTTAACTCGATCCAATAGAAGGAAAGCGGATAAAAACGGCCAACTGGTTGCCCCTGCTGCTTTCGACGCATATCCTTAATATGATACGACTGATTCGTACGACTCGACTTTCCTCGAGAGTTTTCCGGTTACACCGCCAGTTTAGAAGCAGCCTGTACACGGTCAGGGTTCATCGATCGGTAGCCACGGTTTCTCCAAGTTCGCCGTATGTATTACGAATCCAGCCTCGTGGGTTGGTAATCGGGTTCCTTGCCCCGGCGCGGCGGAGCTGGTCCAGACATCCGTGGTGGTTGGTGGTTCATGGTGGAACCGTCCGCACCTGGACCTTATCTGTCTTCCTCGCTGTTCATATTTAACCAAGACGTACTGGCTGGCACAACCTTGGCTGCCAGTGGCAGACTACCCTCGCTAAAAGTTTCACCTTCCTACTTTGCGCCGCGCCGGTACTTGGCGCGGCAATTTATCCGCGAGCGGTGCTTGATTGCGCGTAAGTTTAATCGCCACGCTGCTCTGCGCCGCGCCACGCCGCGCCACGCCACGCCGCGCCACGCCACGCCGGAAGCCGATACAAATGTGGGATGAGGCTGGGCGGCTCCCGCTTCTGAATAAATAATCCAGCGATAACGACAATATAATGCAGATACGTTTCCTCGGGAACCTTCCCCGATAATTCATTACGCCAGCAAGTTTGCCAGAGCAAAGCAAGTTCGAGGGGGTTGGCGGAATTATGATATAACCGGTGTTTGCTTCGGGAGAAGTAGCGCGCGGTTTGATTAAGCTCCCAGCGTGATTCTACTACCCCTTCCGCATTACGCTCGCTATGTATTCCTTTGGCAAAGGCATTTCTGTTTTAAGGAGATACCGCCGGCGGAAGAGAAGCGTGAAGTTTAAACGGTGTTGATGCGTTGGGTCGGTTTATTTCTCTTTATGTATTTGGGGTCTCTCTTCTCGACAGTTTGGCTTAAAGGGATCGCGGCGAGAGGGGGTGGCCGCGGCAAAATCGCACGGGACGGCTCGCCGCTAATCACCGGAGATTTTGTGCAAATCTATGCGCATAAACGCGCCATCGTGTCTGTCTTGTTGCGGAAGATCGTTCTATCGGTAGGTACCGGTTAATCGTCCGTGCGCGCGAGCGCGCACCACCCAACATCTTCCGAATCTTTAATTACAAATTTAATTATACTCGCGTCAATTAATCGGAATTGCGCTTCCGCTCGGCTTGTCCGTTCACTGGGGAGAGAAAAAGTGGATGGGGGAAACATCTTGCGATTATTGTTAGGTCATTAAAAACTACTTGTTTGCTTAACTTAAACAATTGCTTTACTGGCTCGATATGACTTGAGCAAATTAAAAATTGTCCCGATATCAAAGTCATCCGCAAGTTCTATCAAGAAACAAAGATGAAACGAGAGTCTCGAACGAATAACGCGACTCGAAATTACTGCGGCATATTCTCGCTTAGCGCTCCTACTTACAGCGCGGATCACCGAAAGAAGATAAAAGCCACTGCCAATTCCCATTCCGCTATCCGCGGGTTCAAAGGGCTACGACTAATTTCCTCAATTATAAAGACAGAAAACCTCTCACAAGCGGCGGAAACGGATCAAAGGAAGGGCGCGCGCGTGGAAATAGTTTCAAAGTTCTGGCAGGGTGATTCTAATTAAAACTCACGATAGGGGAAAGAGGGGCCAGGAGGGGCCAGGAGGGGCCAGAAGGGCCCCCCCCCCCCCTCCCCCTGCAAGCGAAGCGGTCTGGTTTTCGGAGGGGTGGTTTCGCGGGATATAAAAGGCCGGGTCGCATCATAAATGAGCGAGTTGCGGCGAAAACTCTATCAGCAGTAATTACGTCGGCACGTACATCGGGCAACATTAGCAAGTTCGCCGGGCAGGCTTCAGAACGCGGTTAATCGAATTACCTTTGGCATCGTAAAGTAGCGCAGCCGATGGCGGAAGGATCGGTGAGAGGGGGTGTGTATGTGGTGCGCGCGACCTCATTAATACCCCGCTACCACGAACTTGGATGCGTTCTTAGGCGGGCGGGGACGGAAGTGGGGAGATAAATTTTAGCCGGGCGCCCAAGTTTCCCTCGAATTGTTTTATACCACCCTGAGGACCTGCGCAGCCACTTTCAGTTGCAGCAACCCTCTCTAGCTCTAGCGCACTGGAGTCCTTCCGTTTCTCTCCCTTCGTTCTCACGCGAAATTCTCGCTCTTCGCCTTTCCGGGACTCGCGTTCGATTTTATTAGGATGGATAACGACCCGCGTACGCTCACCGTCCAGAATCACCGTTGCTTAACGATTTAAGGAGGATTTGCACCTAGTTACCGACAGTTATTTATCTTGGCAAGTTGACTGTGGTCTTTGCCGGTTGTCCAGCAGGCCGCTAACGACGGACTCCTCCACTAGTTTCAGTGCGAAATTTCGCAGTTCCGGCTCGATTTTGTCACTGACAAACGACCATTGTCCCTTGGACCCTTCGACGCGACTGCTCTTAAGCACTTCAATTTGTCACGTAATGCAGTTTTGGAGCGGCTCGCTCTTCGCTCCTCGTCCCTTTTGGGAAGCTCCCGTTGATGCGACGCTTCCTCTTCGTACCGTTTCACTTAGCCGCTCGTGAAACAAGCGGAAATTGTTAGTTGGCCGATAAGGAAGCAAGGAATGCCGCGATCGTGGCTTTGTGTTTAAAGTTCATGATTTCTCGGCGGCTCGATCGCGGGCCGTTTGATATTCGGTGTCCTCGGGTGACTTTAAATATACGGTGCGCCGCGTAACGTAAATTCACGGAATCATATTGGCGCATAAGTACATTCGTGCATTGATACGGTCCGAGCGAATGGGCAGTGCTTCCACTGTCGTTCCATTGCCGTTTCGATGGAAAGGGGAGGCCTTCATGAAGCGGCCCGAGTTAGTTTCGAGCGCGACGTACGCACGCGTCTGCGATGTTGTTCCGTTATTTTCATAATTCATGAAGGTAAAGGAAAAAAGGGGCTGGCCCTTGCCGCAGGTTTTTATTACACCAGCCGATTGCAGCAACTGGGCCGAGGGGCCCCGAATGTAAAAAAAGCCGACGTCGCGGATATTTTTTTTTTTTGATCGCGTGACACGGTACTTTCTCCCTCAGGAAAATATCTGTAAATTCCCCAACATTCGATAACAATGTTTGCGACGAAGACGGGACATAGCGTGATATTTTTCGGTATTGACAGGTTTATCGAAAAATTTCTGTTGCGCGTAACCATCGGCGACACAGATACGGCACGGCATGGCACGGCACGGCACGGCACGGCACGGCACGGCAGGGCACGGCACGAAGCATAATTAAATTCTGAGGTGGAATAGCATGGGATGAATACAATAACCGAGCGTGGTTTCCGTACCGCTCGACTATAATTACTGATTATTTTATAAACTAATTCATCACCCGGCAATGTGGCCGGGTATTTTTCTTTCCATTGGCCACATTGTACGATTACGCGACAGCCTTGCATTATTGCGCGGGTTTATCGGAGTGCAATTTGAAAATTAATGCTTTCGCACGTAATGAGTTATGCCAGTAATGCGGATAATATATAGAACTCGGGGCAGAATCATTTATCCCGGTGTGCTTTCCGCATAAAATGCCACAAATCCCGAAAGTCATCCTGCCAATAAATATCTGGAGTGTGCCGAGTGTGCGAAGAACATTGAGAAAACGAAGGCGGCTATGGGAAAAAGAAAAGCCTGCCATTCAAAATTACCATCATCTTGTTTCGGCGGCACCAGCCAATAATTCATGATTATTGAAAGACACTCTGAACGACACTCTTAACTCTCTCATGAATCTGATCTCACTCTTTGCGCTGGTTATTACGGGCGAGCTTTACGTTATCGGGTTTTGCCTGGCGCAAAGAAATCAAATAACTCGAAGAATTCTCAGCAAGGCCGCTCGAAACTTAATCAATCGATCAGATTGGCACCCACGTCACTCGGTCAAAACTTGGTGTACCATCCTGGTTTTTCGGTGCATACACTCCTCCCGTGCACTCCTCCCGTGCAATCCTCCCGTCCACTCCTCCCATGCACCCCTCAACCCGCTACTAAATTTACTTCCGCGTCGGTGCTATCGCACTCGGTGCCGGACGACTGTTTTTTCCTCGGCGTGCCACGTAAATCACGCTGTTCGTTTTCTCGTCACATCTAGGAGGCTTATCCGACAGATTTACGAGATGTATAAATTACCGGCTGCCGGAGTGGGATGTTTGCCGACGCATCGTCGAATTGACTCGTCTCCGTCGCTTGCCACTTGTCGCAATCTGGAGACATCGCGCGAGCACCGATAGCGTATCTCGTGCCCTTTTATTCGCGGTGCGAATCCGACTTGCGGCATATAAATTGGGTTAATGCATAGTGCTACGCAGTAGAGTGCTCTCCGAGCAACATGGCAACGAGCAGCATCAACTCGGCGTGTTGCTTGGCCGACGGTGTCGACGAAACGTGCCCGCGAGAGAGCCAGTGCACTAGCAGCACGGCGCCGACGGCTCTTCTCGACGACGGGGATGTCAAGCGAATAATCGAGCGTAAACTCGCCGGTAAGAGTTTCCGCGTGGTCAGCTGGAGTCTGGATCGCCTGCCCGAGTCGAACGGCTTCATGGGACAATACTTTAATCTCTCGGTGACCGTTAGCGTCGAGGAGAAGAGGGAAATTTTCAAGTTTTTTGCCAAAACCCCACCGCCGAAGCATAGCGTTCAGTATGATATGCTTACCCGTTTCGACACCTTTACCAAGGAGATTCTCGCGTATACCGACATTTTTGCGAAAATGGGCATGGGTCGTCGGTTGAAGTGGTCGGCGGAGTGCTACCTGGAGAAGAAGCAGACGATAATTGTTTTGGAAGACGCCTGCGACAGTGGGTACGCGAATCCGAACAAATACGTCCCATTCAACGAGGAGCAGTGTGTCTGGATCGTGCGAACCATCTCCACCTTCCACTCGAGATCCCTGATTCTCGACGAAAAGCTGCGACGGAGCTCCGGCCGTACGGTCTCCGACCTCTATGGACACCTCCTGAACGAAGTGGTTTTCCTCGAGAAGGACGACAGGGCACGGAAAATACTCTACTCCTGTGTCAAAGGCGGCTACACTCTGGTCGATTTCGCGGAGGGTCTGACAGAGGAGGAGCGGGCCATGGCCAAGAGCCGCATCGAGAGATGGTTACCGGTCTTACCGAAGCTCCTCGGCCCGTCGGCCAAGTATAGGAACGTTATCTGCCATCGCGACATGTGGGCGAACAATATTATGTTCAAGCAGGATTCGGGCGGTAAGCTGAGCGGGTGTTACCTCGTGGACTTTCAGTTCTTGCGATATTGCCCGCCAGCGATTGATTTCACCTGTGTCCTCTATCTGACAACTGATCGAGCTACTCGGGAGCGACACTTTGACTCGCTCCTTGCACTCTATCACGACACGATGCGCGCCGAACTGGCATCGGAGGGCCTCGACGTCGAGGAATGTCTACCGTGGTCGGAATTCGTTGAGAGCTGCAAGGAACTGAGGAAAACTGGCCTGGTATACGCCGCCACGAACCTCCAGATAATGCTGCTTACAGCGCAAGCTGTCGAGAAGTACTTCGAGGGCCCGGCTGACGTGCTCGAGGAGGTCCTGTTTGGCGACAGGCGGCCCGAACTCGTGAGCCACCAGTGTCAAGTTTCGCCAGAGTACCGGAAGCGCAATGCCGAAGTGATAGCCGAGATTCTGGAACGGCTGCCCGAGCAACCACCACCGGATCTCTAGGCCTCGACGCGGGCAGCGAGACGTGTCTCGAGTCCCGGTCGCACTTGTACCTGTGCTGCGATCTGTGATAAAGGACTTGGCCTGGCGCCAACTAGGGGACCAGCTTCCGTCCTGGATTTCCTCGATTTGCGGACGCCTTGTAAACGCGGTCTCCTGGAACCGAAGGAACTTTCTCGGAAAGGACATCGTGACCAGGGTCAATCAATGCCCGGCTTCGAATTTGGATTCGGATTCGGATTCGGATTCGGATTCGGATTCGGATTCGGATTCGGATTCTTTCTCCGACTTTTCCGAGACTTACAATTAGACTACTTTTCGAATGTTCCTCCTCCGTCAATTTATTTCTTGACACAACGAATATATGTACCTCTCGGGGCTTTGGTTTAACCGTCCGCGAATAAAGGGACAGCGAAAGCACAAAAATTATTATATTAAACTTGGGGAGTTATAATAAAACCGTTATGAAACACGGAAGATTCGTCCTAACAAATTTATTCGCCGCGCGGTCGAGGGTCTACTCAGTGGAATTTGAATTATCTCCCGGGCTCTCGGCTTTCGTAACTGATGACTCCCCATCGTGTAAACGGACGTACAAGAAGCTTTTTTTCGAGGGGAAATTCATCCCAGCCGTTTCTCAAACGCCTCCAGTCATTTTCCCATTTTTTCTTCCATTTTTTATCCCAGCGTTCCTTTAGTTCTGAGATTTTTTCTAGTCCTCCGGGAGGTAATGAAGCGTAAGCGTGAATATTGCAGACGTCTTTATCGAGTGCGTATTGTCTCGAAATGGACTCTGCCGTTTCCCTTTGTACGAGCTTCCCGGATCACAGGACGCTACATAATTATTTTAGCTTTGCCAGATCCCTCCATTCCTCTCTCACGCGCAACTCGTTCAAAGTGCGGAATCGTTGAGAAAGTTAATACCGCGCATTAAACCATTGTGTGACGCGGTCTTTGCCAGCTTAAACGGGACCATCGTTCTCCGTTACTCTGGCCAACTTTCCCGTAAAAGGGAAAAGGGATTACGCGGAGTAATAAACTTTGTAGAAATCCTCCAAGAGGTTGCTGCGAGGAAAGTCTAATATTTAAAGTAACTTTTACGTTGTAAGGATAAGTCCATAGAAAGGCGATGCGAGTCAGACGTGACGCATTTGGATAATTCGAATTACCCTCGCGACGACACATCTCACAATCATCATTTTCCGCGCAGGAGCTATCAGGGATATTCAGCTGGGTCTTGAGGCGTTAATTAAATAAAATTCCGAGCCTTTGATCCGCGCTCTGAGATTAAAGCAAACAGCGCTCGGAGCAGCCGGATTTAATATTTGTCGAAAAATTTCGCGGGGCCACGGGTCGAGGCAAGGAACTTTGTCTTGGCATTTTACCATGTACCGATCATCCTGCCACCTCCCTTACAAAGTGGCGTGCTCGAGAACGTGACCAGTGACCCAGAATTTGATCGGTCCGAGTAACGATTCATCTACATCTCGGGGCCCGAGACGCAAGACAGGACGAAGCGATCGGTGACATTGCGAAAACAATGATTGTCCCAATTTCTCGCCCTCGTAGGCTTATTTCCGTACGATAAACCGGCAAATGTCATTCCTCGTTGGCTGGGGAGATGAAAAGCCGGACCCCGTTCAATGGGCCGCGACGTTATGTCGGATTAAAGCAGGAGTTGGTTTTATGGCCGGCAATCCGAAGCGGCCGTAATCGTGCCGATGGCGGACTAATGATATAACCATCGAACGTAAGCCCCCGCCGGCTACCAATGACAGGGTCAATACGACTCGATTATTACCAACACAATACGCCGCATCAGATAGCGAGGCGTTATTGGACTCGATTCCACGCTCTCTGCGTTTTTCGCTCCTCCACCCCCTCTCAACCCCTCTCAACCCTTCTCCCGCAGCCATCTCGAAAATAACATTGCTCGACATCCTATCCACAATGTGAAAGCGGCCCAATCGCGCTCCCCTTAATGCCAATTGGTCTGTAAAACGCCAACAAATAAAGCACATATTGCTAAAAATAGGGGATTATGCCGCTGCGCTGGGGCCCGGTTCCCGGATCTTTCGGTAGAATAAAATATTGCTGGTAGTCGGAGTGTCACCGAGCTCTGACTGGTATCTTGTCGTCGGTAACCCGCCGATTAGCAGTGGGTCGCCGCGTTGCGCCGCGTTGCGCCGCGTTGCGCCGCGTTGCGCCATGCCGCGCTGGGCGCGGAATTGTCAGCGGCCATCGAAAGCGAGTCTGTTAATCCTGGAGCTTACCGGATGCCCCGGACTCGTTACGGTTGCCGAACGGGCGCAGCCAGCGCAACGGTTCAGCGCAAAATTATCATCGATCAGCGCGAAGCATTATGATTCCATTACTGACAGACGTAGGGTCGGTATCGTCTAGCAGCGGCTGCTCGTTACCGGGAGTATCACTTCCCTCGATTGCTACCCGTTTCGAGCACCGGCTCCGCGACCTGTCGATCCCATTGTCGTGGCCGCAATCCGGTACCGAAACCGTCTCCGATAATCATATTCAGCGTGGATTAGCTCTCGAACGCTTTTATGGACCGATCACCAATAGCGAGGAACGGCAATCCAAGTTACTCCGGAGTCAAAGGAAATACTTCTGGGTTCTAACTTTCTGGCAACCTTGACTCGAGAGGCCCAGCTTTAGAGGAGTTGCTCCGAGTCTCGAGGATGGTAGAGTGGGAGAGGGTGCCAGGTGAGATGGTACGAGTGGCAGGTAGAATCGCGTAGAATCGCGTAGAATCGCGTGGAGAGATGCACTGGCGTGTTGCGTGACCCGCGGAAAGAGCCACGGGTAGTTCGGAGTAGACTGTGAGTAGAGTCAGTTGGCGTTGGCTGGTTGGGAACGCGCAGGCGTCCAGCGGTCCGTGGCGGCAAGCGGGCTCCGATTTTCTCTAGTGTCGCGTCAACTGCCGCTGGAGAGCCGTCCGTATCGCACCCCGCGTGAGCAGGCTTCGCGAGCACAACCCCCTTACGTTTGCACCAAGCGTTGCACCGTTCTCATCCTTGCATCGGACCGCCGGTCGCCTGTCGCCGGTCGCCGAACCCGCGACTTTCTCAACCTCGACGCTTACGCCTTTAACCCTTTTCTCGTTGGGTTTCCTTCGGTGCACGAGGAGCGTGGTTCTCTCTGAACGGCAGAGAAAGGCAAAGGTAGTTGTGACACAGGGTTCCTGGATCCACCGGACGCTAGTTGGTTCCGCATGTCCTTGGAGGGTGGCCAGAGGATCGTGATCCCTGGGTGTCACAGGGATGCACGCTCGAGGATACGCTCGACCGTCAGCTGATTGAGCGACCACGCTGCGACGCTACTACGACTTTTGCCCGGCTCGCCGGTGATCGCGGCCCGCGCGAATGTTTACAGCCGCGGCGTACTGCGAAGGACGAGGCGCACCAGCCCGTCGAACGAGTCAACCGACGAGAGTGTCGACGAGAGTGTCGACGAGAGTGCCCGAGCCCAGCGAGTGCACACACCCCCACAGTCAGTCCCGTGTAGCGTGCGTGGTGATCGAGCGTCAATCATGAATTGGTGCGAAGAGCAGTCCGCGGTAGTCGCTGTGCTCAAAGTCGCGCCTGGATCTTACGGGATGCTTGTGTGGTGCGCCGAAGAATGAGGGACTCAGCACTCACGACGTAATGGTAAGCAACTCGTTTCCACTTTATCCTACCTTTAATTTCGTTCCTCCGCTGAATTTGCGACGCGGTCAAACGGCTCGGGCACAATCCACCGAGAGCCGCTAACGCGCCTAACACGGCTAACACTGTGTACTGGCTAAACCGCGGCGCACCGGGGGCATAAATCTTTCAGGAGGGTAACCCGCACTCTGCAGTTCGCGTTGGCTCTCTGGAATGCCAGTGCATCATTGTTACGCGGCGAAATGGCTCGGCGCCGACGAAAAAAGGCGGATAAAGGGCCACGGAATCGCCGGGCAATCTCGCGTTGCCGGCACGCGACCCACCGAAATTTCTTCTCTCGAAATCCGAGCGGATTTCTCCCCTCTAAATTACCTTGATATCGTAAAGTTTTATCTCGCGCGGCACCGACCTAATCAAGGCTGCTCGGGCCGGGGAGGGTACGAGTATACGAGGGTGACCAGCGGTAAGTTAGATTCGCACCGATACAATTAGAAAAATTCGGAAACGCTCGACTCCTACCACGTCAGCCCTTTTTGTCTTTCGTCGTTGCCAGTAGGCGCCGAAGGTCCCACCGTAGCGCGACAAGTCAAACGTAAATACGGCTCTTTGCCCGCACATTCTCTATCGCTCTCTGTTTGGGTTCCATTTGCGAAGCCACTCGCAAGTCCTGTCGTTCGAAAATATCCAGTTCGCCTTGTTTTTTTCACTCGCTGTTTACCTTCGTCGGTGTCTGTTTTCGCGGTGGAATTGACTGGAAGGAGAGCAGAGCCAATCAGCTATTAATGGCACGTGTCGGGACGCGCAATCTACAGTATGTACATACTCGATCCTGTCTCTTGCCGGTGTCAGACACAATGGCGCCTGGGCTCACGATCTAGAATCTAGATCGTGCATTATTCCAATCGCAGAGTATAGTACCATCGTGTGGTACGTGCGTGTGCATCCCGCGATAGCCTCCCCACGGTTATTCGCGATTTATCGTATTAACTATTTAGTCGACATACCAACGCGATCGACAAAGGAAGAACCCACCGCTGAGTTATACATGTATGTAGATGGGACGTATGTACCTACGGGGCGCTGAACGCTCAGGCGGTCAGGCGCTCAGGTAATTACCCTGCATATCGCTCGCAACGGGATGGATTGCTGATTGTGCTTTACAAGACCGTAACCTCGATTTTCTATCGTCGTCACTGAGATATCGCCGGAAGACACGAGAGAGATATTTCGCGTGGAATCGAGGACCGTGGAACCGATTGTGAGTGGCGAGCCTTCGATTACGAGCAACGATAATTCTCGGAGAGTGCACAATGATTCTATGGTCTCTCCTCCTGCCTCTCTGCTCTCGAAGTAGCAAACCGAAATTGCCCGTTTCGAGCATAAATTCCGGCAACGAGGCGCGTCCCATTAATTCGGTGCATAATGGTAAGTAAGTGTGACACGCTTCGGACGGCGAATGCTCGCCGGTTAGCTGGTCAGCCGGTATCGCCGCGCTACTTTATGCGCCAGAAAAAGGAAACAAAGCGGAAGTGAGATTAATTCAGGCAGGACGGAAAAAGAAGGACGAGGCAACCGACGTAAATTTAATTCAACTCCCATAGCGATCCAACTGCGTATGGTAAACGGTCTAATTACCCCCAGGAAACCCTATCGGGTTCGATTTAGAAAATTTCGATTTAGAAGCGCCTGCCATCTTTTCGAGCAAACTGCCACGGCCGTGCCACGGCCGTGATGCGCCGCGCCGACGCGATCGCGAAAATGGTCCGCTCGCTCTTCGCAGGTGGAAAATCATTTCGGCCATTTCCAATAACAGTAGGACAACATTTGTACCCGATTCAACTTTCAATTTGCCGCTCGAGCTCGCTTTCAGAGGGGTGAAGGGGCGAGGAGAGGTACAACAGCCTGGTTTCGGCCTGCTTTCGGCCCGTTTTCGGTCTCATTCGCCCTCTTGTCCGACTACTCTCCTCCCGCTCATTCGCCTTTTTTCACGGTGGCAATGATTTATTCGGCGTTAGCACGACGACAGTACGTGACATTCAAACGCCACTGACGCCGCTAGTCGAGTAGTGTAGGTGGGTGCGCGCGGTCCCGGTTGCACAGTGCACACGTGCAACCCCCTCAACACTCGTGGTAAAGTGCATTTACGAGCGTACCGCTTGCAGAGCCGAGTCCTTGAAACCCAACCATCGCCAGTGCCACCGCCTGCGCCTCCTTCCTTGGAAATTGATTTACCGTGTCATGCACCGATGGCTCCTTTGATAAGCGGATTCAAACATTGTTGTTTCCTCCCGAGCAAATTGCCGCGACCAAGGGCGGTCGCCGTGCATTCTTCTCGGTGACGAAGCAATTCGATCTTTCTTATGCGTCAATTGACGAAAAATCGAAAAGGAGTTCTAGGGGAGAAGAATGGTGGGCGAGAGAAATGTGGTTGTTAATGCAGCACTTGGGACAGTTAGAACTCCTGGTTCCCTCGAATTACCTCCGTTGGTCGGAAAGGTATAAGAAGCCAATTGATGGAGGAGTCTTTTATTTTTCAATCGGTCTCTATAACTGTCCCGTATGCATTTGCAAATAACGAGCGACCTAACGAAAATTCGCTGCATTAAATTAGAGGCTGCTGGCTGGCGTGCTTCCGATTACATAACACCGCTGATTGCTTTTTACTCGCGTTGATATAACAATCGACCCGATTAAAGATAAACAGGGGATTATTAGCTGAAGCGGATATATTTCCCGCGATTACCTAGCTGTATTATCGCAAAATCAGTTGCGCGTTAATCGAGTTGCCTCCTGCTGCCATACGCGTGGCGCATCGTCAGTCGAGTGTCTAGTTGTTTGGATCGAAAAAGATTGAAAATTGGATGATTGATAATTCCTCGGTGACTGTCTTGGATAGTTCTTCCCTTTTTTTCAGGCTTTCCCGAAAGCCTTTAATAATTTCTAGTGCTTGCCAAGCGAAGCCGTGCCAATTTGCTTTTTCACACGCAACCACACGCGCTCTGACGCGTGCGTGTCTGCACGCTTCAAGATAAATGAGCTCGCAGGAAGCTAATAATATTTAAGCCTGCTCTGACGTTTAATTCCCACTATGATTTATGGGGCGATATGTTAACTCGGTAGTTTGCCGCATCCACGTGGAACGAGCATAAAAACGTCGAAGTTTTAAGTGCGTTATGAAATTCCACTGAGATCGCACCCACTCGCCCCCCTCAGTGAACTCCATCAAACCGAGAGAAGAAGATACCGGCTGTGAGTTCCGGTAGCAAGTGGCACACGCCGCTGCGCGGCGTGCGAAACTTTTCCATTTCCAGATTGATCTCGATCTTAATTGCGTGGGTTCCTCGTCGTCTCGGGGTTTGGACTTGATTATCGACGAGCGGTTAACGCGAATCTGCTTGGATCTCTTTCGGTGCGTGAGGCACCGACGAAGAGTGCCATTCTCGCGACAATTCTGGGTCTGTCTATTCGTCCGTTGCCCACCCCTGGAGAAGAAGCTATAAACTCGAACGGCCGAACGCTTGGTTTCGAATACTCGATAAATAAAGCTGCCAGCCAGCGCTAAATCCCGATTCGCGCTGAGTTATCGGAGCACAATGCACCCATCTCTCCAAGCCTGCTTCCACTGTCGCTCCTCGTAAAACATCCTTTCGGTGACTGGAACTATGCGATCCATGGGAGTAAGCATTGCCACCACGTAGCGTTGTGCGCATTCCAACCTGGTGCGCCCACAGTCACATTGTGCGGTGCGGCGCGGCGCGACGTTTCGCTGCTTTCAAGTACGGTCTTTGGGTCTTTGCTCGGTGGTCGCGCAATTAGCCCCGCGATAAAGGTAGTACATACACTTACAAACTCTCCAAAACTCGCGTCCTTGCCGTAGAACCCGGGAGAGTACACGGTACAATTGGGCACTGGTTGATTCCACGTGTCAAAGTACACCAAAGAGGAAGGGTTAGAGCGTTATTCCTTTTTTAATACAAGAAGAAAGTTCCATTTCGAGAAAATGAAAAGAGAACCATAGTACCAATAGTCGAAGAGTCCTCGAATTAAATTATCGCAAAAACTAGGCCTCTTTTAAGCAGACTCCATTTGTCCCACCGAGATTATTATTACTATATATATTTCCACGCGAAGCTACAGTAACTGCTCGGATACAGCGTGTGTTCTATTGCATCGTATATTGGTTCGCTCAACTATCTAGCCGCAAATTAACCATGACTGCGACCCGCCAAAATAAGTTTACTTTGTTATCTGCGGATTATTAATTTTGCTGCCGGCCTTGTTAACGGGGACTCTCGTCGGCACTCGGAAGATACTACTAATTGGCGGAACACTGGGTATCGGCTACCGCCAATGGTATTAAAGCGAATTTGAACGGATGCCAGTTTAACTCGTACACACGTTATAAGAGGAACGCGTTGTCAGTTCTTGCGCGCTCCAATATTGTTACCCTCTCCCAGCTTTATTGCCACCGGTACTGTTTTTCGCATCGCAACTTTACGTTCCTATAAGTTTCACTGCTCCGTTGAGGCACATCGCGTTGCGCGGCCGCGCCTCGCTTCGCGAAAAATGACTTTCTTTCGTCACCGTGTATATCGTGAACAGCAGTTGTCTCTCCTCTGTCAGTTGTCGCCGCGGCTAGTTCTTTATTTCCACTGGGGAACAGCGCTAATCATTGAGACAACAAACGATTGTTGTAAGCTCGTGGAAAGATCTTGCATTAAGTTTCTTCTGCGTCGCGCATTCCGATATTACTTCTAGTGGAAAACGTGGTAGAAGTGGGAGAAGTGGGAGAAGTGGGATAGGAGTAAGAGCGGAGTAAAAAGGTGAATAGAGAGATATCCGACAAAGGCGCGTCATTACAAGCGATAAAAAATGACCTCTCGGAATTGAGCCGAGGAGATTTAACCAAATCGAAATGAAAGATGACAGAAAAAGAGGGATCGGGAGAAGGAAATTAAAACCTCGCCTTTGAAGCTTTCCCTAATTTACTGCCATTCCGGCGGAGTCAATAAAAGGTCCCGTGATTTCCGCCGGTAACTCAGAGAGACGTTATGACTCGGTAATAGTCATTGCTGGAACGTGTTATTATGAACGTGACTCTTCGATAGGTGGGAATGTTTGTCGCGAGCTGCCACGAGCAAAGCGTCGTTCTCCTTGAGATAGAGGGCCATTACCAGTAAATAACGGCGTACGACGAAAGCCGGAGAAGGTAGAAGTACGACTCGAAGGGATCGATACATAACTGTATAAAACTACCCTTCTTCCACGGGGCACATTTCACCGCGTCGAAAAAAGGAAAGAGGGAAGATGATAGAGAATCATCGCCCTACTATCCAAGAGGGTCTTGAGAGGGTGGGCTATTTGTTGGGCCACCGGATTATATATGTATCGCAATGAGCCAGAACTAGGAGAAATCGGGAGAATTGCCGAGGGGCACGCACGTGCTGCTCTTGCAGTTCTTGTCGAGTGTTCGCCGTTCTTCGTGGTAAGAGTCACACAATAAGGGTATTCACGCTTTCATTCCGATTTCTTATTCGCGATAAACCGTGCGCACGTGAGAGCACATAAGAGGGTCAAGGCGACAGCTCCCACCTTGCGGTCTTATCTGATCCTAAATTCTTAAAAAAGATGGATCAGCGTTTCTTCTTTTTCTTTTTTTTGGAGGGGGGGGGGGAGGGGAGGGAGATCTCTCAACCATTGCACTGGATCCTACGGGGTCTCTCTATTAAGGGACCTGTCACGGGTGGTTTTTTAACATATTCGCCAGAGTCGTGTCGCGCGAGTTTAAAAGAGCCAGAAGTCGCTCATCTCACTGTGTCATTACTGACGGCCCATATGCATGGACATCTCGAGACGGCGACTCGCGTTTCGAGGGAATGTTGCTTAAATGCTTAGTATGTACTGCACTGTCCAGCCTGCTCCGAGGCTGCCTCGGCTCAGCTCGTTTTCCAGGGCTCCGGCTTAATCTGTATCGCTGCTAGTCGCGTGCTCCTCGCGTTCCTCGTACCACTCGCTTCTTGACACGGACGAGCCTCGAGGCTCGCCACACGTGCACGCGAAAAATTCACTTTGTTCCCGCGTGTTTCCGTCGACTTTTATAAAAAGGGGATCGAGGTTAAAGTGTGCAGGGCCGCGTGCGTTTAGCGGGAAAATGTCGAGTTTATGAGGCGCGCCGAGTCGTGTCGAGTCGCGCAATGCGCCGTTTGTCGCCGGCAGGTAGAGCCTGAACGGCTGGAAAATGGTCGTGCAAAATCGCGCGATACACACCCGTACGCACGCTTGCCATTGTCGGGCGAGACGCGAACAAATGCGGCACGACGTTTATGGCTCGCCGAGGCGCACGGACGAAGGACCTCGTAAATGCGTCAAGCGATTTTATGCGCACGCGTCTATCTTGAAAAAATCAGCAATTATTTTTCGGCACATTACGCCGCACCCAATGCTCCGGTAAGAGTATCGTCGTGAGGGCGCGAGCGCGATCGCGAGCGCGAGGGTGGTCTTGTCGCTGTCGCGGGAACAATGCCGTAGCCTCCATTATGATCTTGTTTGTCCGGAGGGTACCTTCGAGCGAATGGAGCGACAGAAATAACAGCGGGGTTATAATGAAACCATTATCGGTCTAAATGCGCATAATTACGAGCCATTCGCAGTGTACAACTACTCGTTTCCGTGTCTTGTAATCCCACTGGCAACCACGCTTCTATTTATTAATGCCGTTCTTTGTCCCTGTGCTTGATTAAAGTAACGCTACGCGAGTATATCTGCCACTAACTATTGATTCGAATCGTGTCGAGTCGGGTATTACTATTTCGCGTTGAGTCAGTAGGCTCGTTGTGCGATAATGGTCAGCAGAGGAGACGGTGCGGTTGTCGTCTCACTCTCGTCCAATAGGCTCGCACGGTATTCGAGCCGTTACGGGACACGAGTACAATTCGAACAGTTTGGCTCATCTTGCCTCTTCCCTCGATCGAACTCCACCCTTTGCAACCGTTCCGATAAATAGTGGCATTGTTTCGTTGCGCTAATTAATCCTCTAGGAATGGAGAATTAGATTCGCGAAAAAGTCGGCGATAGCCAGTCGGCGATAGCCAGTCGGCGATAGCCAGTCGGCGATAGCCAGCCGGCGATAGCCAGCCGGGTGGTAGTATAAATCCGCCTGTGAAGGAGGTCGATCGATCGGCCGAGCCAGCGCCGTGGAAGTAGCCGTTAAAGGCTCGTAGCTCGCCGGTAATGCGATAACTCAACCCGTGATTATTCCATCCGAACCGTGGATAACAGCGTTCCGGTCAATAGCTCGCGGGAACTGTGCATGGAAGATGCACAGGCTTCACAGGGTTGCAAGCAAGATCTCTGATTCCGGAGCAATTAGGGACGATGATGTTGCAAAGGGAAGTTCCCCCGGATATTGTAAGTTGTCTTGTCCTCCACTGGTCGAAATACGCGCGGTGAAGGTGGCGCTCGTAAAAAGTGGCATACATAAATTCTGAGGTAACTAGTTAGGAAGGTGCGATAACGAATGGAGCCTCGACGGCTGTAAATTCAGAGGCAAATGTGCCGAAGACACCGGCAGAAGATTTAAGGTTCCGGCCAATTTGCATGATTAATGCGATTTCGAGCGCGCTGTAATGAGAGTTCAAGTATCGGCGCCCCCTCCGCAATCAGTTTTGCAGTGGGTCGGGCTCTGGTTCGCAAGAGGGTTGCGATCATCGTGGTTCAGTGGTGGTTAACACGCTTGGACCAGTGGTAACAGGATCACCGTGCGAGTCCGTAAGCATCCATTATACCGGAGCTTTCAACCGCTGCTTCCATCGCCTCATTTTTTATCTTTCCAAGGATCAAATAAAAAATGCTGACGCGTGGAAAATTGTAAAAAAGGCAGAGGAATTTCACGGTGCAATTGGTCGTTTCAATTTGCAGGGTGCCTTCGAAACTATCCTCGGCCTCCTCCTGCTCTTCCACATCTGGGTCGGTGAACAGCGAACGAGTGTGGCAAAATGCGAGAAATTTCGCGCGACGCCCCTCCCCTGTGTCGCGTGGAGGGCGAGCATTCAGGGATTAATTGTGGTCTCGGGGGCAGAATAAGTGCGGCGAGCTCAACAGTTCGCATCGGCCCGGTTCTTTTGTCCATGCGTCGAGTCGCTCAGGAGCAGATAGGAATGGCATGCGTGGCATAACCCGCCAGGACACACGTACATGCGGATGAAACAAGATTCCGTAGCTCGCGATACGGAGGTGTGAAATTTCCTTGCACTATGTCACCGGTGTCAAGACCAAACACGTATGAAGCACGCCTATGAAACTATCGCGGGGTAATGGTAACCTCTCAGCCTGAGGACGGGGTACACAGTTTTCCGTGTTCGCTCGCCAGTACAAACACACTTTCGCGTGTACACACAACAGGGAACACTGCTACTGGTACGATCCCTCGTTCGCCACGCTGCCAGATCCAAAACGCGTCTGAAACCAGAACCTGCGCCACTTTTGTGGCAGATAGTGCTCTCGCACAAGCAAATGTTTTATGGAACGCGATGCAGACCGCGATAACGCGCCGTGCGCGCGAGCTCTCCCCAAATAACTTGACGCGTCACTTTTACGGGTAATCAAAATATACCGGGAAATTCAGATATCGCGGTCACCGTACGACTCGTACCATACTTGTATATTGCGCGGTGCGCTTGGTTATGCACTATACACCTGCAGTGTACACCCTCCCTTGGCAATACACAGTTGGACGAGGTGAACCATCCACCATGGGATAACGCCAACTAGCTCTATTCGCAATATAATTTCATCACGACGAGTTACCGTAGTTGGGATTCGACCAGTAGCTGGAGGTGACTATGTTCCGTACACCCGCGACAAGTAAAATTGTCTGGTTGAAAGAATTCGGGCGGTAGGTAGGGCAACAGCCGATTCTGCTGCGCTTTATTCAAGAGGGTGCATCCGGCATGCATAACGGGGTGGTTCTCCTGACTGGCGATTATTATTGATCGAGAAGTGCCAATACAGAAACAGTCGATAAACGGGATTTACGTAGCGTCCGTGTATTTAAACGACAGCTCTAGATGCCTGAGTCATAGCGCAGACGGGCGCGGATTGAACGTCGATAAGCATTTCCTCGGAAAGCAACCGAGAGCTGGATGCAAGAGGGACGTCGCTCGCAAATTGATGTCCCGCTAGCGCAAGCACCGTATGCAGTAATGCAGGAAAGGGGTAAGTGCATTCTGAATGCCAGGCCGGAGCCTCGATTCTCAAGTACACACTGGCCAACCACCTGCTCTCTGCGATACTGGTCTCCGCCATAAATCACTGCACAATGCATCCGTATTTGCTACAAAGTGGCCTTGAACGCTTGCAAACCGAGAAAGTGCTACTTCTGCCTGTAACCCCCTATGTCGGTGGCGATCCGAGCGATCCGAGCGATTCGAGCGATCGCGCTCCCAGACCAAGTTCACCCTTAATGGATCGGTTTCTACGAGTTAAAGGACCAGCCGGTGGTGTTGCTCGACCGGAGGGTGAGCGGATTATGCAAATGACGTGAAGCAGTAGAGCTCGCTGCGCCAGGAAGTTGGCCAGCACCCTGGTTAACTTTGGAAATGACCGCTCTGCGAGTCCAAGTTCCGGTTGGCTCAGCCCGTCTCTCGACTTCTTTGAGCGTGCCACCATGCAAATGTCCCGCAAAACTGTTTACGCGATTCACCAATGGATTTCGACTCCCGTGCACGGTCGTCTGGTTAACCCGGCACAATTATCAGTGTGCGCAGTGCAGCTTGAAAGACTGCTCCGACTCGAAATCTCGAGTTGAAACATTGCCGCAGTGATTACTGATAACGGTGTCAGAGGAGGGAGGCGAGATTACCGAAACAAGGGATAATGGCCCACTTGGATTGGGAGGCGTAGTAGGCGAAATGTAGGCGAAATGTAGGCGAAATGAATCTGGCAAAATCGTGCAACCCGAATTAGTGGTAGCAATAAATCATAGGTTTTTGCGGAAGAATGTATTTGGCGTCCCGTTTGGGCCGTGGATCCCCTCAAACTACCCACTTGGCGGTACGCCATTCCGAGTAGACTGTATATCTTGTAGCTATGGAAAAATTTTGCGACGGTCCCCGAGAAAATATGAGTAAAAGCGGTGGCGTGCTTATGGTGGAGCCCGCACTTGACCGAACCACACAGAGGTGGTACACAGAGTCACCGAGACCGTGGAAAAGAGACTGTGGACCAATTCAGTTAGGGTAGTAGATTTGGTTTGGCTTGGCGCGGTAGCTGTCACCGAAGCACCAGGGTAAAAATCGTTTTTTCACAATCGTGCTTGGCAAAGGTTAATCGAGAGGCCGATTTATCAGGCGAGTCGAGCGAGCAGACGCGATTAATCGGGCGGCTTCGGGTAGAGCGCCAGTGGCCTCGCGATTCCTGTCGACAGGTATTGCCTTTGTAACCGGGTGTACGCACCGATTGGCTGCTCGAAAAAAGCTTCTCGAGCTCGTTAGTTTCCAGCCTGTGCGAGCCCTGTGTTCTCCGTCGTGTCGGTTGTGCGTTCACACCCAGGTGGAGGATTCGAGCGGTATACACGAGCGAGGCAGCGCTGCAGCGTGCGGCTAGCTAAACAACGTGTTTACAAGCAACTGACATCGCTTACCTCTTCCTGGCGTGTTAGCCGTGATTGCAGCGTGTCGATCCGGCTCGCGTGCTATACCGTTCCCGCTGATTGACCACCTCGATAATTGCTTTTTGCATCGTTATGTCGAGATAGAATGGCACAAAGCCCGAGGCTCGATTCTATTTACAAAGCTGCCCTATGGAAACTAATGATCGCGCACTGCTACTGGCTTCCCTCTGATATCGGCACCACTGGCACCTGGGGTGCCAGTCGCGCGTCCCACACTCATCGTCGCTAACTCTCAAATAAGCGATACTTTCCTTTGAAATTTTCCTTTATAAGCGTATCGCGCTGCTAGAGGTTTCGCGAGGGCTTCGCCACAGTGGAAAGGCGCATTTTCCCAGAAAAATCCGACGAGTCAGAGTTCGGTTTAAATCTCAATCCGGGTAGCGAACGAGCTTCGTTCTCAGAGCAGCCGAGAATTTCAGTGTCGTATGGTAGCCCGCCACGGCTTAGCGACTTTTAAAATCATACCGTGGCACTTGTCCCATTTCGGATTAAATTATACGTGATTTAATTTCAAGCGCCACCATAAAGCCTCCTAGAAGCAGAAAAAGGAAAAGCGCCGAGGACCGTGTGAAATCGTCGAGAGAAAATAGACGAACATCGCGGCATGACCACTGCCCGGGAGTTTACTCCCTTTGACGGACGCGAAAAAAACTGTAAATATTAATTGGCCCAATTATGGATTATTACGGGTTGGCACGAAAGAGAAGTGCATCCTAATACTTTTACGGTAGCCGCTTTGCACGCGCGTCCTTTACTGCGGATATCGATACGCCCAATGGCAACAAACGAAAAAGGGCTTCGCAGAATTTTTCCTCGCTCGGTGCGTGCGTTTGACGCGCGTTACTCTCCTATGCGCCGCTCCCCTTTGGTTCGTGCTTTCGGTTACAGGCCTCAAGCTAGCCCAAAAGCGTTCCGTTCTGCTCGTAGTCATCGTCCTTTAATTATGTTATGTTTGCAAACGAAATTACTCTAACGAGACCGGTGTTCGCAAACTCTTCACTCCGGTGCACTCCGGTGCACTCCGCTGCACTCCGCTGCATCCTGGTCCACGCAACGCAGCAACGATCGTCCCCCGACTGAAGCTTACCAAATAGAGACGCGAGGGGGACCAGCGGCGGTGCCCAGTGCAGGCGGAAAATTATATCGCGATGCACATAGTTTCTACGATTACAAGTAGCGGGAACAATGGAAAATTCCTCAATGGTCGGTCCTCTGTTATCGCTCGACGACCACTTGTGCCGCGAGTTCTGCTATCCTTGGCTCCCAAAAGGCAATTCGGGCCAATGGGGTTAAATGTCAGTCGAAGCAGAGTCGAAAAGGGCGCGGGGGGGGGGGGGGGCGGGAGCGCTGGAGCGGTCAAGCGTCGCGCGTTACCAAGCTCGTTTGCGCGAACAAGTCGAGCGAGCGCGGTCCGCCCTTCATTCATTTGTCCCGGGATCATCGTCAGCGGTCCGTTGGCGCTACGCTGCGCTCGTGCCAGTGCATTATTACTGGGCGTAGTTCAGCGCACGAGAATAAAGCATGTGGCGCCATATCCCAGGCTACTGCTGCTCCCAATAATCACAATGGAGCAGCACTGCCAGTTGTACCTGGCTTTTATCGCTAGCACGTTTGTCGCTGTTCGCAGCTGCACCGCGAAGACATTTTTTATGTCGAACCTTTTATTATCGGACGCCAAATGCTGCCTCTCCGTCTCTCTTCTCTGTCTTTCTTCCATCCTCCGTCTGGCGCAATTACCGTAATCGCACTACCACCTTCGTTCTGCGCTCAATTGCTGTTCCAGTTGTTTGCCGCGAGAAAATCGCCCGCGTTTTGCGCCCCCTCGCGATACGTTCGATCGGCAAAGTAACTGGTTACCAGCGACGAGGTCGAGAGGTTGGAAATACTATTTTTTAATTGCCCCGACTCGCAGGAACAATTTTAGAACGCGGAGCCAAAAGAGTGCACTTTTTAATTGAACGAAGGGTCTGATTCTAGCTTTTGGCTAATGAAGTGAGTTTTTCTGGTCGGTTACTGCTGCAAGATTAGCACGCGCTCCACAGCATTACGCTTTGTTTACCCGTCCGCCTTCGTAATTCGGAATTCTACTAGCTTCCTCCGTGTGGTAGAATCCGTTCCTGTAACCCAGAAATTAGCAATTATTAGGCCGACCGAGTGATGCGCGGAATGCGAAATACAAAATACAATTGTTATTGGTATGTTGGGCGAGCTCTAGCCTACTCCGGCTCAGGAGCCCGCAGTGGGAGAGGCTCCTCCGTATAATTTCCGAAACAGAATTAGCGAGCGCTTCGAGCGAGCAACTATCGTTGGATAACTTGCAATTCTCTGTATGGTTACTTTCGATAGCGGCTCTTCTCGAAACTTGAGTCCTCGTTACCTGCACTTAACCATTCTTCTCACAGAATTCCAATCACGTATGTACCTCACGAAACTGACCGTTAAACGGCGAGGCTTCGATGGGGGGAACGGTCTTGCGTTTAGCACAGAAAGTGCTGTTTTCCTACGATCGAGTCTGTAATCTCTCTTAAATGAATTCTCCTCGATTTAGCTCCGTAACAATTGCGATTAGACTCTTATAGCCCCTTTAATTCTATCGAACAATGGATGGGCTAATGGAATTCGCGTTACCAAAGTTCCGTCGTACGGACGGAGAGAAAAAATGAGTTGGGCTACTTAGGGAATTGGAGGAGAGCTATGGAATATTCACTGGATGGTATACCATACATCGGGTTCAGAGAAATCAACGACATCCATCGAGCAAATCCGATTGGAAATAATTTTATAGCCAACATTTGCCTACGACGCTATCTGGCTCATCAATATTTTCGAGTTGGATGTTTGCAGTAGGTTCGCAGAAACACAAAAGTCGCCAGGCGTGATAGCCTGCCACGTGATACGTGTCGTCGAGGGAGCAGCAGCAGGCTTTTTTCTCGCGAATCGGACGTGGCCGTCGCAGAAATAGATTATCATCACTTATCTCGAGATTCATTATTTAAAATGAATAATGGAGGTGGCCATGGGGCTCATAAATAATTCATGATGAATATTCTTAGTCACGGACTGAGAAAATATGAAATCATAAATAAGAAGAAACGACCGCATGGAAGATCGATAGGATGACGATACCATTGCTCGACGGATGCGCTTGGTCGTAAGAGTTCAAATAAGAACTTCCAAAGTTAATTCCACGATACAGTGCGCTTTGGAATTTTTCAAGTTTGTAATTTTAATCGCTCGAAAGTAGGAGTCACCACTCGCGATCTTTTGCGGTTTTATCTGACATTATCATTCCCAGAGAAGCCTCTGTCGCATGCCAGTCTTTGACCAAACGAAATTCTATCCGTACATCTCTGACAAAGAGTTCATTCGTGCAAGTCAGAGCTAATTAGTTGTCGCGGGAAGACCACGTCGACGGCTCTTTGCGCCCGGATGAAAGAGTCGTCGAGTAAATAAGGTCATTTCGGGTGAGACGACGCGCCAAGCTCGGATCCAGAAATCGCGGTTGTCTTGCGGGAACGCGATTCTCGGTGGGCAGATCGGGGTGTGTGAACTTGGACAATTCACTCGATCGGAAGTTTCAGTAGGGGGTTCGAGAAAGACGACAACCTTTGTTCACCTCGGACGATTCGGCCGCGGTCCGAACGACGACGGCAATAAAAGAGCGAAATTTTTCATTCCCTGATATCGCGGACCTCCGAGTCGGGCCTTCGCTTTCGTCCAAAGTCCAAGGGAAAGATAACGTTATATCAAGATTCACGGACGGGGCGAAGCGATTCCAAGTTTTCGATCCAATTAAATTTTTTTCTTGCTTTCCCGAGTTTCGCGGCAAGAGCAGAACGAAAACCTTCCTTTGCTCTTGCCGCGATTAACAAAGTGAAATTTGCGCTGATTCGCGGGAAGAACGGATCAATTAAACCGATGAGAAGAAAATCTGTGGTTTGTGTGTCTCTTATTGTTAGTGTTGAGCTAAGCAAGAGAAAAGTAGCTGGAGCGAAGATTGGATACGAGGAGCAGTCTACAGACACTCGAATGGTACAGTCGGTTGTCGAACTTTGCGAACAACATTTGTCCCAGACATATGAAATTCCTTCTACGTATAGCGAGAGTCGAAGGGCCAAGAACTGGCATTCTTTTAACTCGGCAAACTGCAGCAGTGGCAGACATGACGAGGCAAAAATTCAAGAAGCACATAGATACAACCAACACTAGCATTATTTTTTCGGAGGAGTTCTCAAGGTAAAGGAAGCCAAACAGAGAAGTTAACAGAGAAGTAAACAAAAAAATAAACAGACTCGACGCGGTAGGTAGGGGAAACGATGACCAAAACGATAAAGTCGGCGTCGGCGCGGCGGATCGATGAGCAGCCGGATCACTCGTGCACGTGCGTATCGATCGGCATCGGCAGTATAGAAACGGGTGTAAGGGGAAAATCGACGAAGCGCTGCGCGATTCTTGCGTGGCTGCCCTGAAAATGGCATAGCACCGCTGCACTCGAGATAATAACAGCGTGTTTGTCAGCCGCACCGCGCCGGCGTAATAAATTCATGACACACGGTTGGCGCGACAGCCGCCCTTTTTCCAAGAGTCCACAGATCTGGAGCATGCACCGCCCATGGGACCAGCTATTTGGTTCTTCGCGAAACTTATCGCGAATAGAAAAAGGACGAGCACGCAAAGTCAGTGGGAGGAAGAATCGTTGGACAAGAGAAGAGGAAAAAAATCGATTCGATTTCAATGGCTGTTGAGAGCTCCACGTAGGGCACTCTTCTCCAGCAGGGCAATGTTTCCCACAGAATACTCGGAACGAGAAGGCCAAGGCGTTTCCGCTCGCGAACTCCGGCCTCTCTCTTCCCTTTTGGTCTGCCAGGTCTAGCTCGGCCCTCTAAAAACTTGCCGAAGAAAAATTCAAGCGAAACGCGCGGGTTTTCCCTTTTAGTGCCGGATCGCCTCGCCCCGGCACTCTGCGTTCGAGGTACGCGCGCCGGATAGGTGTCCGTTTCTTTCCAGTGCTGCCGAGTATGTACCGGTTTGACTGGGTTACGATGCGATGCCTCGACTTAATTGACCCTGGATTTCATTTGCGACGCCGCGCCGCGTCGCGCCGCACCGTGCCGTGGACGCCTCACCTCGGCATTATGGGGGCCTTACTGGGATTCTGTCTACGTTTTTCGCCTGTCAACTTGTCATCATATTTCACAAGTGAAATCACCCGCTATCGTTCCCACAAATTATTCCTATAAATCTTCCTTTATTTTACTATTTTCGTTACTACACGCGATATACAAGCAGTTGGAATTAAATTTTGCATAGAACAATGGATTAAGCGACGTAATAAATCGCCGTTGTAAGTTATGTTAGTCGCTTATAATAGCCAAAAATTCAGCTTTGTTTTCTCTCTTTCTCTCTCTACTGCTATCGCTTCATCGGGTTTACCCTAAAAAGCAGGAGATTGGTCATAGTCTTTTTCAGCTCGCGTGTCAGATAGAGTGTTAGACCGCAGAGTTACAGAGCTAATATCCGGATTACGCAGGAATATAATTGCTCCTGTGGGAGGGGATAACATTTGGAGCGAGCTTATAAATATCTATGTACTTGCCAGCTATTCAAATATTCATGTATTCGTCGGCATGCCGCCGATATTTCCTTTAAATACGAGCGTTACTATGCGTTCCAATTAGTATCCGTTTGATAAGCGGAGCCTTCTAATTATGTATTTTGGCAAATTGTGACTTAGTGCGGCGGCAACGACCAATACCGTTGCGCGGAGGCTGTGTTGGAACGACTCCCTCTAACCAAGTTATAATATGCAATTTATAAGATAAAATTAGGAGGCAAAGTATGCAATTAACACCAGGCCTCGTAGCTCGTATCAGTCTTAATGAAATGTAATTCACGATATACACGCGCGACACGCGTCATGGCAGAGCGGTCGGCTGGAAATTAAACGCAAACACATGTAAATTCTCCGCGAATAAACCCTACGCTCTACCGGCGAAAATACATTTTGACTAAGCGACCTCGGGTTAATTAGTCTTGCCTGGTGGTGCGTGCCGGATCGTGCTCGCTCGTTCCCTCCTGATGTCTCGCTTGCTAATTTTATTACTATCACCGCGATAAGGAGATCCAGGGGTATTAATGGGATATTAATGGGGCGAGCGAGTACATCAGGCAGAAGGCGGCACGCGTTGCGTCGCGTTGGGTCGCGCCATGCCGCGCCCTACAGATCACGAGCTCACAGGACACAAGTTGCTAATTATGCCGGCAGGCATAAGGCACCGTCGGCGTCGCACAACGTCGCGTCGCAACCCGAGCAATCACCTATTCACCTATTATGATCAATTGAAGCTGCTTTGATTTGTCTCGCGCATCCATTCGTACATTACCAGCGGATAATCGCGTCTAATCTAATTGGTTCTTGCCGGATAATAGCCCCCTCGAAGGAAGGCGCATCTCACTTTGAGGTTGCGCCTCAAAGTTGCTGCCTTTCATCGAGTATATCCTAATTGCTTTAATCCGCCACGCTGCCTTTCCCTGGAGCAAAACTTTTCTCCGGAAGTTAGAAATTCGAAACACCGATAGCCGTTACCGGGGGTTGGCTCATAGAAGGATTCCATCTCCCCCTTTCTCCGTAAAAGGAACGACATGGATGGATAAGGAGGGTCTCTGTACCTGGCTGATCCTCGATACTGTGTATTTAGTAATGTCAGTGTCAGTATCGATAGCAAGAACCAACTATCCGCCTCCCATCGGACAAGATGATAGAACCGGATAATAGATAATGCTGCCGCTTATTCCGCGGGCGAGCATTAATAATTGCTGTGTTTTATTATGTCGACTAGTTAGTTAATATCGATAACAATGCATTTATTATTCGGTGCCGTCCGCGGAAAATTCGATAGCGCACCGGCCCGTAGCCCACCACGGAATAATTAAGCGCGGTGGCATTATGGGATGGCAAAGGGAGGAGGCGGGGATCGGGTGAAAAATTGACGAGGGAGAAAATCCCAAGCAGCGCGATACAGGTGTCAGCGTTGACTGTCGAGTGGTTGCCGGTGCGAACAGAGGCGAATTAATTAGCGTCCATTCCAACAGGGGTGACAGGGTTCACTACTGTGCAATACACAGCCACGTAGAGCGTAGAAATAATTCGTACAGAAGCGTAGGATGCATCGGGGCACGTTCGATCGTTGATGCGCGCACCGGAAACACGAGTTACCGCGCCACCACCTCCACATCCGCATCCGTTAATACGACCGACGAGCGAGACAATACATCCTATCGCATAAATCGACCAAGGAAAGCGTTAAAGTGTAAGGACGAGCCGTTCGAGGCGTGTCCCGCGATATTGCGAATGTTCGCGCCACTCGCTTCTTATTGTTACAAGAGGCGGGCGGGCGCCCCTAATGCGCGACGTCCTCGAGGAATATGTCATACGCGTAGCGAATGGTAGCGAAGGACAATTCCCCGATACAATCCCCGCGACGGGATCCTCGCAGGTGGATCGAACGTAGTCTGCTTGCTCTTCGTTTATTGAGTAGGGAAACGATAATCGGCTGAAACGTTTAGGCGGCTCGAAATTGGGGTTTCGAGGAGAGGATTGAACACCTCGACGAAACTCTACTGGAAGTGACAGACAATCGCGGGTTGTCGCGTAAAACAATGTCAATTGGAAACATCGCTAGGAACGAGAAACTCTATTGGAATAAGCACGAATTCTGCGTCGAGCAATCTATACGTTTAGATTTGTTCGCTTCGACGTCAGGGAGTGGCATCCCTTATCCGTGGCAACATGTTCCGCGTTTCTAATGTACGAGCATGATCGATCCGCAGAATTCATCCCTCGTCACAAAACGACATTCTCGCTCGACGAGTGAAACACTAGACATAAAATATTTAGGTCGCGATGCATTGTCGTCGATGGGAAAGTTTAAAATCGCGATAGCATACGCTTTCTTCGAGTGATTGGGGAAACGCAGATGCGGTATCTCGACAATGCATATCTCACAAACCGGTTGCATTACACAATACAATTACTGTCGCATGCGGCATGTATCACAGAATGGACCGTATATAATAGGGCCTAGATAATAGAGCCGAGGTCTCACACTGTATCCCGCCAATGATATATGCACGTAACCCGACCCTAGAGTCTCCCGAGACTTTGATGCCAGCCGCCGAGACTCAGTATTTATTAACACTCGCATCAACCCCAACTATTCTACATTTAATTTACGATAAACCGCGCAGTAGCCTCTTGTACTTTGCATTCAAACTACATCAAACTGCATCTACCAGCGACTGATCGCTGACCCACGCATAAAAACAGCTCCTACACACGGCGATGTCTTTCGTTTCTCGCAAGTTCTAGGAAAATTGAAATCTTGAGTATTAGGCTTGAGCTACGTGCGGAATTTGGGCTTGACTCTCCTGCAGCACGCAATATCGATGTTTTTCGACCCTAAACAGCAAAGGCCGCGAAGGTTTTATGGGGCCGATTTAACGTTCGGAATAAATTCACGATTTTACGATGTTAATTCAATTTTTGGCGACGGAAGCAGCGAGGGGTTGAGGGTGGTTGAGTTTTCGGGGCTTCGCACAGGGCACACGCGAAAAACTGCCTTCGCGGATATTGCGGGCGTCAAGGGTAAATGATTTTAGTCGGTAATACGCGTGATCGATATCTATGGGGCATTCGGTTCTCGTTTCGCCGGCGCTGAGTAGGGTTTAGTGACTCTCGGTGACTCGGCCGGTGCTTTAAATAGCGTCGGCGCAGGTAGACACGCTTGCAGTGGAACATCCTCGGCACAACGTATACTGTATGTATATACAGTATATAAAGTATACACGTATAGTGTATGCAGTATGTATGTATCCCGAAATAAGGGCAGAGGTCTATCTTTTATGTTCATTAAAGTGGGAAGTATATGTTTTACACGAGTCCGTCTCCTCCCTCGAAATGAGAATCGTTCTTTATTCAGCGGAACTTTTCCCGTCTACTGGAATGATAGCTTAATCCCTTTAATAATTTATTACTACACTCGGGACTGCACAAGTCGAACATTTTTTTCCCCTTGGGAACGAAAACCGAAAGCTCGTCTCTACGAATGCTCGATACGCGCGAGCAAAGGAAGAAAGACGGAAGGGAGGAAAGGAGCGACAATGGAAGAAAGAGACCAAGGAGGATTCTAACCTCGGTCGTTTCTTTTTCCTTGGTTGCCGACGAGCCGTGCCGCCGCTGAAGCGACCGGGCCCAAAAATGACTGTTACAAAAGGCCGGTCCTTTCGGCTCCCGGGTCAATTTCGCGCGGCCGAATTCCGATGAAGCGAGCCAGTGTGACGCCCGCGTCGCGTCGACTCGACTCGACTCGACTTTAATCGCGATTCAACGACGCTCTCAATTTTTGTGCCGGCGCGGCACATGCAGCGGCACATGCAGCGGCGCCTTTCAGCGGAGGCGACACCGCATGGCCCGACAAAGGCCGATCCAGCAAGCACGAGAGAACAATCGCGGGCCTCTGCTAGCCGCTTCTTCTCTATCCGCGAGCGAGCTGCCGCGGCATGCCGCCACGCTAGCTAGCCTCGGGTGCAACCGTGACCCGCCTCCAGCCGCTCTCACGGTATGTACCGAGTGCCGAGTGCCGAGTGCCGAGTGCCGAGTGCCCTGGGCATCGACACCGCGAGCGACTATCTGGGTCATTCGTTCCGCGAGAGCTCCAAACACGCCTCACCTGAGGATGAAACCCTCCGGGACGCACTGCTAGCCTCCCGCTTTTCCACAAAGTCCAGTGAACGATCGATTTGACGACTTGCGAGCGAACGGGCTCGTCAAAAGATGCACGCTCGCCGAGTAAATTGGGCCGAGTGTTCATTTCGACCAGGGTAAATCCGAGTTCGAGTGAAGAGCAAATGCAAAAATGTGACGAGGCAATTGGGGTGGGGGAAGTGTCAGCGGGCTGGACAGTTGATTTGTTATATGGTGGGAGCGACCCAAGAGAGGTGGACGGAGCCATAAACTTGCCGTGGCTCACCAGGCAATTTGTCGGTAGCGGTACGGCCGGGAATTATTAATCGGTGCGGCCTCAGGTAGTCCTATGAATTTTGGAATGGCAATGCTTCGCAATATCCGGCCACCTCCGGCCGCCTCTGGTCGCCTCCGGCCGGAAATGCGTGTTATTACGGACCATGCGTGCAATGATTCTCTTCTCTCGAACGAAAAACGAAAGGGCGCCTAATGATCCGGAGGTTACGGGCGCAACCCTGCAAAAACCTGGATCAGCGTTACGTTTGCGCGGTTTAGATTGGCATCGGTAGCCACGATGCTTAATGCCGCAAAGAAAACGGCCGTTTTAGTACCGGCCACCTCGAAAGAGTTAATCAATGGTCGTTTCGGACCAAAATCCAAGCTAAATTAACTTTACCTCGTAGTTGCCTCGCAGTTTTGTGTGGGATGAAACCCGGATGAGATAGTTTTTAATTGGATCCGTGTGCAACGACGGAATTCGCTAGCGTAAATTAATTAAATTCTCTGATATGAGCTATTTCAATATGTGCACTACGCAGAATTTCAAAGGCAGGATCATGCTATGCTTCGGTTCCACCCTTAAAGGCGTCCGAGGAACACTTTATTTCGGAGAATTCTTTTTATGGACGACGAGCTAATTTCAGGCAGCCCTGCACTACTTTCTTGGTAGCCAAGTTTAGCGAAGGGTGCAAGAAACCTTGGTAGTCGGTTCGGAAAGAGAAAATTTATTGGCTGTTATGTTGCATTCCAAAAGAAATTGGCATAAAAGCATGCCAGTTATAAGTAGAATGACCAAGAGAGGTAAGAGGTAAACTGACAAGAAAGTGAGAAAGAGATCGATTCCCCGGGAAATGCTGGTGAGCCAATGTTGGCCTGGTAATGGTTCCGGGTAACAGTTCCGCTCAATTTCGAATCGATCTTTGCCAATTGTTCAAACTTTATTTTGGCGTCGACACTCGAAGCGCGAGGCTGCCCTGATGGCATCAAGTTACCACGCGAGTGGAGCCGAGGCCTCGCGAGGGTTCTGAGGGTGGTGGTCGATTGCACCGAACGAGTCGATTCTGTGTTTGACTTTGGAGATAGGGAGCCTTGTTCGAAACTACGTAAGACGACTTCTAATCAATTGATGCATTGCTTTGGATGCGAACTAAACCAATTTACTACTTTCGCCAAGTTTAAGGATGGCCTAGATGGCTAGCTACTGTTTCTTCGGCAGGGCCTTGCAATAATTAAACTTTCCGCTTTCCTACGGTTTCGAGCTACTCTTCGGGGAAAAAGTTGCAAATGTATCGAGAAGGTAAATCTCCGACATCATTCCTGAATGAAACGAGACCTGTATTTATGAGCCGCCTTATCGAAACGCTGCATAGAAAGTCTGCCCGGTATCTCGTCGTAATCAATATTCACTGCAGCGAGAATCCGTGCTCAATGGATCAAAAATATGTTATCTTCCGCGCACGCAAGCACGGCATAGCCCACTTTTCCCCATTTCCTCTTATTCAAATAGATTATTTTACAGCTAACGAAATGTAAACCGATGTCGAAGTGAAAAACAGTTATCGAGGGTCTCGCCAAGATCCTACGGGTTTCTTTGAACCGAGAAAAAGGTGACAAAAAGGTTTCTTAAAGGAACAGAAAAGAGACTTTCGTCACTCGTGTCAGTCACAGAAACGCAAGAAAAAAGTGGAAGAGAGTGGAAAAGAGAGTATATTTTGCAAGCCGGCCCAAAGTACCACTCGACGTACCACTCTTCCCACGCAATTTTGCTATCACAAATCGCATCACGGGCCAGTCCCAGAATGCATTGGTATTCGTCGGGCCAAATAGTCCGAAGGAAGCGAGGTAATTGCTACGGACGTACATAGGTTCGTAGGACCTCGGTCGTTGGTCGTCCCTTTGAGAAAGATTCTCGAATGCGGCTGCGGTCCTGAGGCCTGAGGTCGCTCGCAGGAGGAGGGACACCGGCCGGACTGCATCGCTCGACAAAATGGTTCCTTTTGAGGCATTTCACCTTTGTCCGATTGGAATGGATGGCAACGTTGGCTGGTTACTTTCCAAAAGAGAGACGGAGAGGACATTGTGCGACTGAAGGACCTCCGGTAACTTATCGGAGAAGAAAGCTCACTTCCGGAGGGAGGCAGCCGATCGGCGAAAAATCAACCGGCGACGAAGCTTTTATTGGCGAGTCAATCGGACTTTCTTTCACGTAATTAATCCTCTACGTTCTTTTTCTCTTCGTTTCCGGCTGCCGATTCAGCTCTGCTCTTGCACTCGAATAATATCAATAATAACACCCAAATTAGCAATCGGACCGTTAATAAAGCGAGAGGTTCGCGGATCAAGCTGCCGCCGCGTCGTGCCGCGTATTTGCGGATCCATTAAATCCGAAGGATAATCGCGAAACAGCGCACATGGACTGCAGCAGGCCAGTATCACTGTTTGCGGTGGCAGCCCGCCGCAATTTCGCATGTACAAAACTGCGGCTTGCCATGCAAACTGTTCTCTCTTTTTGTGTCTGTTGGCCCTGGCGTAGCACGCGTATGGGTGCGCGTTCGTTCGTTCGTTCGTTCGTTCGTTCGTCCGTTCTCCTGTCAAGAATTATGGGAACGCGATGCATATCTCGTCGAGTCCGGAGATGGGTTGGGAAAATAAGCCGCGCCACCACTCCACTCTGCTTTGCGGCGTATTGCGTGCGCTGCTCGCGAGAGGGGTGAAGAGAGGGAAGAAGAAATGCTGTCAACGCGCCTTTTACATTTTAGGTATTACAAGTAGCGGTGTCGCGGTGTGCGCGGAAAAAGTATCAAGAGCACGGTGCTAGTTAGCAAGCCTCGAGATTCAACGTGCGTGAGCCAGCCTCCCGTCTATTCACACGACGAGAATGTGACAGGGTTACGAGCTGTGCTTCGAGTGGGAAAATTAACCCGGTTTTCGACAGACTCTTTTTTGGATCAACGAAAAAGTATCTAAATCTAAAAATGTCTAATTTCTACTGAAGCAACAGGATGGTATCCGGCGAGCTGGTAGTGTCTCCGAAGGAAAGGAGAGAGTCGAAAGAGGCGTTGAAATGGGCGTTGAAATAGGTGTTGAACTAGGCAGTGAAATAGGCATGGAAATAGGCATCGAAATAGGCATCGAAATAGGCATCGAAATAGGCATCGAAATAGGCATCGAAATCCGGCGAATAAAAGGGTGCGACCGAGGAGAAGGAAAAAACTGGCGAGGATAAACTAGTCTCACACGGGCATGTACGACTATTTATTCGATCCGTTTGTCTGCGTCGGACTGGGAGGTAAAATATCGGCGATAATCTCGTTTGGACGTGAAAGAACGATGGCAGATCGACTTGCGCGTTACCGAGACAAATAGGAGAGGGCGAGGGACCACCTGGATGACTGTGTCTCTTCCATTTTTACCTTTCCTTTCCTACCTTCTTCTCCTTTCGTCGTTCTCCCTATCCCCTCTCCGACAAAACAAGTGACACGTAGGACATTATGTATGTATTTCTAGCCGGGAGGTATCGGGTCATTGCAAAGGCGAATCCGCGTCCACTCGAGAGGACATTTGGTTGCAAGTTTTTTGCCAGTACCGCAGACACAGAACTCCTCCTCCTCCTCCTTCCGATTCCAGACTTCGCTTCCCACCCTAATTCCACCGGCATTCCGCTTAATGAGGTGGCGAGCTCGCGGCCGCACCGCAAACTTCTCTCGGGTTGGGAGGAGGAAACGTTGAATCGGAAGCGATTGGCGAACGCCACCGCAAAACCACTAGCCCGAGTGGTGCTCGTTAAAAATTTCCCGTGACGTTTCACGTCAACTTTCTTCCAAAAGATGCGCGGCGACGATATTAAAGTAAATTAGCACTGGGCCATGCGCGTCACTGCTAGGAGAATGGGCGCGAAGGAGAGATAGGGTTGGCTACGAACTCTGCAACTGCGAGGGTGAGTTTTCAAGTTAACTTTAATGCGTACGCTGGACAGTGCGCGTTTTACCCGGGTTTTTTTGCTCTGGTAACTTTGTTTGTCGGCGCGCCGAGTTCGTCTACTTTGCGGTCGGAGATTTAACGATGTTAATCACGTGGTAATGTCGCGCGTGATGCGTCAAGGTCCTAACGCGTATTACAAATACTGTGAAGGATACTTGAAACTTTTACGGAAGATTTTCCTTCTAGAAGAGCTCACAATCGGAACGCATCTTTTTGCTGGTTAATCGAAACTGACTTACAACAAAGTCGGGGCAGCTCTCACAATTAGTATACGCGACACGACGCCGACGCGACGCCGACGCGACGCCGACGCGACGCCGACGGTTTCCTTTCGAATTCATACACTTGTTGGGAAATTGTGGATCCCGAACCTCTTGATACAAGTTTCATGAAATAATGTCTCCCTTCCCGGTGTTCCGATCGATTTCTCGAAATGCCCATTGTCGGCGGAGAAACCGCGCCGCGCAATCTCGCGTTTACCGAGCTTACGGACGAAACAAGGCGCAGGAATGGGACAATTTAGTAATCAAAGATTCATTGGATCAAACTCACGGTTATATCTCTGGCGCGGGCTGATTACCGCGATTCCATAACGGATGGTAAATCAACGCGAAAGGAGGGTGCTGAACCACGCTTTTGCGTCGACGCGATAATGCTCGTGGGATTCTTTGCTTTTATTCGCTCTTGGATATACGCTCTTGTATAATATGTATAATAGTGTTATCTACCCCCGCCATCGCGGCACAAGTTTGGCCCCAGACCCACTGCGACTGCTGCTACACGATAATTCATTTTAATCCTGAGTTGAGCCAGCATCGCTGCAAACCTACTCAAGGCTTCGAGGGCTCGCGATTCCTCGCGAAAAGTGACAGTGCTCTCTGATTAAATCAACAAAGACGACGCAATGGAATTTACCCCGTCTTTCGGGATGGAAACCTTCTAATGATTCTTATTAACTACCGTGTCGCGTAATTTGTTGAAACGTACAAATTCCTGTAACGTGCAAGAATCCTTTGAGAGAATAAGTATGTGTGGGTTGGAGTCGTAGTAGACAGTAGACGCAGTGTCATTAGGGCAGGATACCTTGTCGAATTTTCAAGGAAGTCTCTTCTTTCATTGGCAGCCAGTGGTTCGTTCGTAGGGTGGGGCGCGAGCGAGGAAGCTCGCGTGCCACCCTTACTTTATTCCTCATCTTTCTTTGGATCAGGGCACGTTACTTTGCGTTAACCTCGTTTGCCAGGATGGTCGTCCCGCGTGGAAATAGCACCCGGTCTGTTCCTTCGGCACGGTGGCGAATTGTGCAGGGGAATTATTCGCGAGGGGAATATTTCACGGAAGAAACTGATCGGATCGAAGCGGAATATATCAAGTTTTATCGAAGTAACGCACATGTATCGCGATAAAACAGCGGACAGCAGTGAGGGTAAGTTGAATTATTTGGGATATTTTGCGAAAAGCCGAGGACGCGAATATTAAAACACAGACGGCCCTTGCCCTGTGTGCCGCGAGTATGCCACGTGTATGCCACCCAGGTCCACCTGGTATCGGTAATTAATGACCAGCGTAACCGTGAATCATTCGCTTGATAAAAACGGGGCCAGACTCCAGGCCAGGGGCAGGCCGATTTTGCGAAATGCGCCGGAACACTTGGGGATGTAGAGATCGAGCGCTTCGCAATCGATATGTTTTGAAGCCGAGGAAAAATGCGGGAGCGCACTGGAGATGTTCCCGGGGTGTAATTAGCCGCAGCCAGCAGCTCAATTAGCCCACAATGTGGCCGTCTGCTCGAGCAGCTCGAAGGGCAGTCGATGTGGAAAATGCGATGCGCCTTTTGAAAAACTGGCAGATCGATCGTCTCGTCGACGCCGAAGGTTGCATCGCGGCCTGTTCGAGTAACCTTGCACTTGAGCGCTCAATCGAAGGGAAAAAAGGCCAAGTGGCGGAGTTCTGAATACGCTGCAGCGAAACTCGCGCGCGCAGTTTAGGTCACGAGAGAAATAGGGCTATGCAGGACGGTCCAGGGCCGTCTTGTGCCTCGTCTTCGAGCTCTTGAAATTTTCAGAATCAACGGCACGCTGCGAGACGAAGACGAGGAGCAGTGCCACTCGTTAACGGTGTCCTGAAATTTTCAGTCCCTCTCGACCGCCGTAAGGCGCTCTCGGAGGGTTCGCCCTGAGCGATAACCCACCCCACGAAATCCTCGCAAATACACTCGAGCGTTTCGCACCTAGGCCATCGCGGTAAAAAATTAACGTTAATTTTTTCTCGCCGCTTCTTTTTTTCACGCTGGCGAGCGGATTTGGTAAATTTACCACGAAACCGCGTTCGCCGATGCAGCTAGTACTGGCGTTTCACTGGCGTGTCGAAGGGTGCTTGTGCCACTTATTGTTAGAAGCGAACAGTTAGAGCTGTCTCGAGAGAACAGTGCGCATGAATTTTACAAGCTCTAAATGAAATTTTCTACGGCATAAACGGAACCAGAATCGGAGAATTTTAAACGGACAGACAGGTTCATCCGGTAAGAGGCGCACAACTGCAAGAGTTAGTAGTGAATATCAACATCGAGTAGTGGATGATAGGAATAACGATGTTTATATTATACGTTTGTATAATAATTCAAACCCGTCAGTTTATCCCGCGTGGCCGAAATTCGGTCAATAAAATCGAAGGTGCGACTTTAACGTCGAGTAGCAGATGCTCTGAAATTTATCGTGCAAAATGCATCGAGACCATCTCGCGAGTGAAATTCATTAATTAGAAGTAATGGCCGACTCGAACAGTCCCAGTTGTTCGGGGCTGACTTTTTCTAGGTTAATTTGGGTTTTTCGCACAGGCGAAGCTGCAGGGCCCGAAACTGCCTGACGAATGCGGCCGCGGGTAGTTATGCCGAGCCGTGCCGGAACCGTGCCGGAACCATGCCGGAACCGTGCCGGAGCCCCGCCGGAGCCAATAACTGTAAAGCCCTCGCTTCACTCCGGCGAATTAGAAATCCGGCGTGTAATCGTAAGAACGGGGTCGCACGGCTAAGTACGAGCTGGAGTTGGACGTTACGAGCCACTGCGGCTGCTGTAGCTCCCGGCCCCTGGGGGAATAACGAAGCCGAGGATTTGGCTAGAGCTCTCTACATGCAGCTCTCCATCGGCCGCTCGATAACAGCGTCTAATCCTAACTTCGACGCCGATGGTCGAGGATATCGAGTCGTTAGCCCGAGCAGCCAAAGGAAGGAACGAGCTGCCGGCAATATGAGTGAACCTGCCAAACTGTGAGCTTGCCGCTTGCATAGATATGGCGACAGAAATTCTGTGTATACATATACATACATGTACATGCACATATACGTAGGATACGTATCCGGGAGAGTCCACTCCATTAATTCTTGGCTGAAATCGAGCGCCACGAGTAGTTGACGGGCGAGCCTCGTGCCGAGCCTCGTGCCGAGCCTCGTGCCGAGCCTCTTCTCACCCGCCCGTGGCCACCCGCAAAATCGGAGGTGGGAGGTACGTACCGACAGCCCACGGGAATTACTTTTGCGAGGATCTCTGGCTACATCTACCTGGAAACCGAAAGTTTCCTTCTGAAGTCGGTCCGCTCGGAATTATTCCATCGCTGCCGGGGATAACTTTGGCTGGAGCTCGATGCAACTCTCCGCGGAAGCTTACATTCGCGCGGACTCGTTTTGTTCGCGAGGAACCGGCGAGTATACTAATACAGTTGTTGCAGCTGTGAGTTAACTAGAATTTGCATGCAGTGATTAATGCACGGCTCGATTCAATCTAGCTGCGCGTGCAGCAATTACAGTGGTTCGTCGATACCTTAGGTACCTTTCTCGAGGGTACTCTACGAAAGACGTTTCCTCCGAGAGGAGGAGGAGGGGGACGTCCCAAGAAGATCTCAAGACAAGTTCGAGTGGAAAGATCCAAGGTTTGTTGGAAGATAGGAAAGAATTACTCCAAGTACGCGCGGAAGAAAAGCAGTGCCGAGCTTAATGACGAAGCTTGTCCTCGCCCGCTTACGTGCTTCTAATCGCAACCTGGCTGGTCGACTACACGAGTTCCCAGAGAACGTTACACTTGCACGTATGCCAACAAGACCCCTTGTAGTCGTCCAAGTTTCAGCACGTGGCGCAAGCGTTGGTAATAGATCGTGCCGATACAGAAATCGCGGCAGTCGGCAGACCGGCTGCACGCGAGCACGAGGAGCGAACGGGAGTGCTGGTGCGACGGCCGAGACTGGCGAAAATCGATCCCTGTTTTGCAGGCTGCATTTGCCTCCCACGTAGCAGAGGCTCATTAGCTCTTTGCCAAACAGCGCGTTGCCATTCTCACTGCCTCTCGCCCGCTACCGCCGCGCCGCTGCCATTGCCACCATGCCTACCACCTCCACTACCACTGGTGCCTTCCTTTCTTTTCCTACCCCTATTGCCAACTCGGTCGCAGCGCTCTCGCCGACGAGTATGTTTTATTTCACGGGAGAGATCAGCATTGTTACGGAAGTACTTTACCTCCTGTCCTCCTTCTTAGCGCTCTCGGACCATCGCGAATGCTTTTTTACCTTTTTTTCAAACTCTACTTGGCCCGTGCCGATCCTACGCGTTACAGTTGCATTTCCGAATGAGTTTGAAGCTTTCCAAAGCTCTACTAGCACCTTCGATTTAAACCTCTCTCTCTCTCTCTCTCTCTCTCTATGACTGCGAAAGTGACTGGAAATGACTGGTCTACAGTTTTCGTCCTTCCAGCTCCGTGATCCAGATTGTGCGGTCTTGGGATGTATTTGAGGATTTTTTTTGTTAGTGCCCTCGGCGGGGTACGATGGTCGAGGGAAGTTTCGCAAAGTCTTCACCTCCGGGAGTTCGGGCTTGCCGGAGGACTGCTGGAAGTTTCACCTGCAGACACGATTTCGTGGCTTACTTTTTTCCTTGGAGGCCTTCCTCCTTGGGCTTCCGGGCTGGTGCGAGTGGCCCGAGCCCTTCATTAAAGTTTCCACCGGGTGCTTTTGTAGTTTTGTAGTAGCAAGAGCAGTCGGACTCGAAACTCGGCCGCACTGGCTTGGGGAACCTTGCGCAACCCTGCGCAACCTTGCCCAACCATCATCGACGCGATAAAGTAAAACGGCCGTCAGCAGCTACCACGAAATGCACTCTTCAAATTGCAGCCACGCCCGGTGAGACGGCCATTCGAAATAAAGTAGGATAATGTTGCATTTACTTGGCGCTCATTGTAATCGGATTAGTTTTCGCGACTTAGGGGGTAAATGGATCGGATGCAGACTTTGCTTACACTCGTAGGAGTGTCCGCTTCCGGAATCCAGACTGCTTTATTATTCAGCCTGTTATCCCCGGATAAATTGAACCTCGCAGCCCCGCAGCCCCGCAGCCCCGCAGCCCCGCAGGCTCGCTTTGCTTTTGCGGAGGTAGCAGCATCCTCCCGGTATTGTCCGAGGTTACAGAGGAACTTGACACGATTCGGGTATACTCGGTTCCTTCTCCTATTCTTTGCGACGCTTCTCCCGGGAGGATTTGCGCTCAGCCGCTAATTAGCGTAATACCGGATTGCTTCAAACGATTAATTGGTAGAATTCGTCGAACTGATCAAGGGCGAAGCGCACGCACGCATCGTAAGGAAAAAGGCCCCGCAAGAATAACTGCTTGCTTGAAAGCATCGCATTCGTCGTCCCGTTTAATTACTCGGACCGTTTGCCAGTTCGGTGTAAAAAGCACGCACGCGAAATGTATTCCCCGTTAATTGCAACAATGCATTACAGTCGGACGTAGTAAAGCGTGCGCGCAATCGTCCCTTGGCTCGCCATACAAAAAGAGGCCCCGACCGAAACTCCGATCGGAGTTCCGCCGCACCGCGGTGCGATAGAAAACGCAAACCCAGTCAGCGGCATTGCTGGATCCCGAAAGAGGCCTCGTAATCCGGGTCGGGACTCGTTTATTCGGAGTGAAAAAATCCCTGGCTCGAATTGCAATTGAAATATGAATCGAACCGAGTTGGTTAGCGCGACTTGCCGAAATTGAGTCGCAACCCTCAGACGGTCGATGAATATTGGACCGAGCAGATATTGCTGGGACTGGGTTGTACCGAGCTGAGGTCCGAGCGATCGTTACGTAAATCTTTTTGCAGCCCCTGATATCGCTGCGTTAAATTATTAAATATTGCCGGAAGAGCAACCGCGCGAAACCAATTCCGCCTAACCACGGCGCACCGCGTTCGGATGCCCAGGAGAACCCGGCAAACTTGCCGGTTTCATTCAACCCAGTCTGGATGCACTTTCGACGCATTTTAATAACACTTTCTCCGCTCGTGGATAACGATTTCAAATTTTCAACCACTTTCTTGGGATTTTTCTACGACTATTTAACCGGAAAATACGGAACGTCGAGGTCTTTTGACTCTCGAATTTGCCGAAAATCCACGACCCGTTGGAATATGCTTCGCGGAGGAATCCAAGAGGGAAATAATTCTCCCTCATTAACAAAAATGTTGTCGGAGTATTTGAATCAGTGGCGGCAAGCGGAACAGCCTTTTCCCACTATTAAGCCAAATAATGGAATAATCCTCGTGGCGTGATAATCTGACTGGCGGCAGGGACGTTGTTCCAACACCGGGAACCCTCATTAGAGAATCAAACAGATTACGGGATGAAAGGACGTCGAACGAGATTACGGGGTAATTCGTGCAATTTTTCTCCGGCGGTGCACCGCAAAGGATCGGTCGAGGGCACATCGGCCGATGGTGGTGGAACGGTGGCGGCGACGTGGCGGCGACGTGGCAACGACGTGGCAACGACGGCGGTCGCGAATTGGAATCTCGTTGGCTCTGCGGAAGTGTAGGAACGCGCATTATTGCGCCAGGTGCGACGATTGCGCCCAGTGTATAATTTAGCTGGCAATTTCAGTTAGCCCCCGATTATCCGCCTAATTGCGAATTATTTCGACGACCGCTCATTATCGAGGGATCTGCGCGAAAACCAGTCGTTTTTTGGGGTCGCGGATGATTCGATTCCGTGCAGATGCTCCCAGTTGGTCCCCCTTCCCCCGATCACCAAGGAGCTTACCCTCTGCTTTATCGCGGGAATACGCATACTCAGGAATAACGGTCTTCCGTGTACAGTACCGCACACTATTCTCGTTACGAATCGAAAAACATTAATTGACCACGGTATCTCTCTCCATTCGCGTCTTTTCGCGTTAAAGCTCCCCGCCACGGCCATCACGTTTCCCCGGTGAAATTGCACAAAACTCATCGATGTAACGTCCTTAGGCGCTGCGGAATTGCGGTTGGAATATTTTAGAGCCGGCCGTGCATTAAAATGCAGGGGCCAGTGCGCCAATGGAAAATTAAAGGCGTGATTTCTTCGCGCGTGCCGTGGAGTTTCGGTTTCATTGTGCTCGAGCATAGCGCGAACGTGTTCGGTCGGTAGACCGCCAGTTTAATGATAATAGGAGGCGTAGGATTCATAATGAAGTATGATAGTCGGCACGTAGTTACTTTCGAGGCAAGCTGCTGCCCGTTTATACCCGTGTATAGACCGTATGGATAACTAGGTACGCGAATTACTGGTAATGCGGTTCCAATGGGAGCTGGAGGGAGGGGAGGGTGGTCACCTCGACGCAACGCATGATTGATCGCGGCCAAGCCCGTTATGCGATTAATGTGAAATAATTATACGTCTAATCAGGATTAATGGCGACTTGCCTGCACGAAAGTGATTCCAGCAAATAGGAACTTCGTAATGGTGTATGTACCTTGATCGCGTTGGTCGACTGCGTTCGACCTGCACAATTTCAGTTATTAGATATAACCGCTGACGCGTTGTACGGATTTGATGGTGACTCGACGCGGCGGTGGCATGACGGCAAGGGATCGATTCAAAGTCCAAACGTACCTCTTGGCCACGTACCATTAGCGCGTAACATCACATTAAGGGACCTATATCAACCGGCAGGATTATATTATCCGCGGGATATTAAGCGCCCGGTTAATGCACTTTCACAAGTAATGATCGGCCGGCTGCTTTTACGGCAAATGCCGCTTAAATGATCAACGATCGCATTCGACAAGCCGGAGGTACGCCACTGGCAACTGTTAAACTTTGGAGGGCCAGTAGTTGCGCGTTTATCGCCGAGGGATCTCCTGTGAGTGTGACTGGGTGAGGGTGGTGTGAGGGTGGTTTCTGCGACGACCGCGGCGAGTCGACGAGTGGTCAATTTCAACGGGTGAATTAGACTACGAGTGATTTTGCGTTCGTTCAGAGGAAACCAGTGGAATACCACCGGTCTAGTATTTGTTATGTACCATGCTAGTGGGCATGGGCAGAGTCGCGATCGAGCATCGCGATCGAGCATCGCGATCTATACGATCGTCGAAATTCGCCGAAACTAAAAGGAGAGGGGTGGCACTCGAGGGGTGGCACTCGAGGGGTGGCACAGATTTTTGCCCTCTCATTCGGACCCTCGACCGGGACTCGAAATGTCCCGATGCGACGGCCCATCAATCGAGAGAGATCCAGAGAGAGAGCGAGAGGGATGAAAAAGGCCCGACCGACCATTTGGCCCGATTATTCTCGCTCGCACCTATTCATCTCGCCGCGCTGGAAGAGGCTTCCAACTCCCAGCAACACGCGGCTCGGCGGATGCCTCAATACGGACTGCGGGCTAAATAGATCGCGTGTCTGTCTCTATTATATGGCGGTGGCGCATTTGATTTTGATTTTGATTGTCACAGCAGACGCGGCGGATGCGTCGCAGCCGCTGGGACAATGTGTACTCTGGGAAGGGCCTGTGTTTGCGGTAACAACAGCGCCCATGTGCCGATCGTGCGGCCTGTTTGCGCTACTTATTGCCGTGGGAGTTCGGTAATTGATATGTGACGGAACAATTGATGGCCGATGCTCCTCTCGCCGTCTCGAGCCGAGGGCGAGGAGGGCGTAGGGCGAGGGATAAGCAGAGAGCTGAGAGAGTAAAAATTTCGCGTGTCCATCATCGATGAAAAATGGATTAAGCGGAAACACGGTGTGGACAGGCCAGTCTCATCGCTCTCGCCGGCCCATTTTTCAACCAGATTCGGTCAATCCGATGGAAATTGGAACCTACCCTTTAATTCAACGTCTGATACATCTACAGTATTTTTCCAATTTGTATTTCACTTGCCCCAGATGCGTGTGGATACCGTACCCACCGTCGGCGTCACGTCGGTTCTCTCGTTCCGTATGCTCTTTTTTACGGGTTCCTTCGCGGCGTGGAACTATAATGTTTGCGATTTATATGAATAAATCGTCAGATAAAACGGGAGGGAAAGATTTACTGGGTGCCAGAGACTTTTACAGCCTCTGCCGTGGTATACACAGTAGTGTATCTTTCGTTGGGTCCAATGTTCTTTACCCTCCATTAATTTTCCCATTGCAGTATTATTAAAGCGCGTACCACTCTGACGTGCGGGCTGCATTCGAGGCCTGCGGTTACGAGACAATAAACCTCGTGTTAACCATTATTATTATTATTATATACTATTACGAAGAAATATCTCGCTGGAATGCGTTTTTCTCTCCCGTGAACGATAAATCAAGGAATGCGACTCGCTGCCAATGTTTCGATGGAGTCGTGCACCTTCCACCCTCTTACATCCCTTTCTAACACCCTTTGCCACTATCCATCTTGTCCGCGGACTTGTTCAAACTGCCGTAACCGTCCCTCGGAGGCAAAGTGTCACGAATCTGGTGCACACAGGATATATCCAAAACTGACCCGTCGCTTCTCCACGACGAAACTCTCTCCGAGAATGTTTTCATGATCATTCCGCTGCTCCGTACGACTGCGCGACCGCCTCGCATTGGGGCACACTACACCGCGCACTCGTTCCATCTTTCCTTCCTTCTGGAAGCGTACTTCCCAAGTTTCCTTGGAAGATATATTGCCTCCGCGGCCGAGTTCTCACCGAGCTTCCCGTCCACGCATTTTTCTTTGATCAACTCGATCCCCACCGCAGTTTCGGAGCCACTTCCTCCCCGTTGCGTTGCGACTGACGCTTCTTCCCGACCCCTTGATTTATTCGTGCGAACGATATTGCCAGGATAAATCGACGAAACCCCATTGGGCAATAAATGAATCAGGGAAATTGCAAACTGCCAGCGACATTTTAATTCACGAGGAGGACCACCCTGTGCCATGTTTGTCTGCATTTGGGTGGACAAAGGGGTATTGGGGGAAATGAGCTTCGTGAGCGTTCGCCTGGTGGACGAAAGCGATACTCTCGGATCCTGAATGCAATCTGCCGCAATAGTCTTTGCGTATCTGTCGGCAGCCGTAAAGTTTGCGTGGTGCGACGCGACACGGCGCGGCCGCGTTTACACAATACTTCTCTCAAGGAGTAGCAATGTCCGTGGCTGCAGTTATGGCCATTCTTACTTTGTGATTTAGTGTCGCCATCGAGTTTACGATTGCTTCGGCATCGCGGACGGCTACACTGCCGGATGGGATGAAATTTGATTTTTTCTGACGCCGTAACGACCGAGTTCGCTCAATAATACAATTTTGTACTGTGCGAGGCGATGCTTCGCGCGAGTTTTTCATCAGTGGAAACTATTACTTATTACTTTTTCTATACTATGGAGCTGCTCCTCGAAATATTCTATTCTGTAATTCGAGCGTTTCGCCGGCGCGACGCGCTGTCGGGACTGAGCGATTGAAAGTGCTCTTTTTGCCGTGACAGGACTCTCAGAAGCGCAAAAGGGGCTCGAGTGGACTCGAGTAGCGCACGTCCGCGTATCCGTATCGGCTCTTTAGCCGTCCTCGAAACACATTTTCCGGCTGACAGGCGATAGGCCGGTGCGGCGCGGCGTGACGGCCAAAAAAGAGATAAGCGCGTTCCTCCGCGCTCGGAAGAGGAGAAAATCCGGCGACCGATATCGGTCTCGCGAGTGCTCGAAAACCTAGATAAATCGGCGAAAAGCGAAGGAATCTGCCGCTCTGACGATGATCGCGAGATAAAACCCCGGGACCGGAGGCAGGAGGGAACTATCGAAAACGTCACGCTTCTCTTTGAATAGAGATCGAGAACGCTTTACAGGCTGGGCTGTCTTCCGATACATCAGCGATTGCTGCCCGAGGCGCGGAAACTCCCGCGGCCACTGGCAAAAAGAGTTCTTGTTAGTCTCGGTCTCCCTTGTCGAAAACTGTTCCTCCCTCTGTGTACGTGTGCGACTACTACCGCTGTTCCTACTACTGGAACATCGCTGCTGCCAGAAACTCGACGTCTACTTGTTACTTTGGTTCGGCGAAGCTCGTTGGACAGCGTTTCTTGCTGCGGGCCACACGCTTCGAATCCAACTGCCAGAGACCGGCGCGCCGCGACGCGCCGCGGCGCGGTGATCTCAGTTGGCACAAACACCCCGCCACCATTGCTTTGAGTGGAAAAATCGGCGAATGCCTGCTTCTGCATCGAGTGGCGTGTGCTGCGAGCATCCTTCTTTCAATTACCCGCGGAAAGGAGCAGCCGCGTGCAGGATTATTGCGCTCCCCGGGCGGTCGCGATACGATCTTAGCATCGGTAGTTCCTTGCCGGGGCAAACCACGGACTCGTTAAGTCGCACAATCTCTCTACTCGAGAGGAATGGCGTTTGGCGTTGGTGATTTGCCGTAACGCCTGGGTTCAATGACTCACGCGAGTTATTTCACTGGAATACGTTGGCAGTCGGTTGAAGCTGTTGTGAGAGTACCCGATTGTGAGATACTGGCTTGAACATCCGCCTTTGTTTCATCGATGACAATCGATCGAGGGGAAGACGCGGGCGGACTCGCTTACTTCCGATACTTGCAGCGGTAATCTGCCAAGTTACATACCCATCCATGCATTTATCCATCCTGGTCCAGATTTCTTTCGAGCAAAAAAAAGACAAAAACTCGTTCGGTCAGGGAGGGGATGAGTCGATTTGTGTTGCAAAGACCCCAGTCGGGCAACACACTTTATTCGACTCTGATATTTCCCGAAAGTCAGAGTAAACAAAAGCGATGTTCGCGTATCGCCCGGGTATGACGCCCGCATTCCACTGGCTCTGCCCACGACCCCCGATCCTTTGAACTCTTCATGTACGTTGAACCATTCGAGCCGAGCGACAGGAAACTCCGGTGCACAAAGCCTCTTACTGTTGGCGATTCCTCGTGCCCATTGATCGAACCTGGCTCATTTTTCAGATGAATTTCGAGATGAATCTCTGCGCTCGCTAATGGATCAATTTTAGAGTCTTTCTAAAGTCTCGTTCTAAAAATGTATCGGTAATTGTCTACTCAGTCGACTCCTTTGCTCCTTCTTCCAAAGCGCTCAAATTCCAGCCCGATTGATATCGTGAAAATCGTTAAAGTTTCAATTGGGGGGATTATTTGAATGATTTCAACTTGCCCAAGTTTTGTGCTATTCGCGCGGATAGCTTATGTACGTAGCGCACTTGGGTTCGTAGCGCTCAGGAGGAGTTGTTCGCTCGTCAGACAGACGATGGTGGATGTAGGGGGACAAGGGTGTGGAGACAGTTGGCGAGAAACGCGTGTTACACTGACGGCCGAATGTACGTATGTAACTTATTGTTAGCTTGGCACGACATATCGAGGTACAATACCAACCTTACCTGAGAAAACGCTTGCTCCACTTCCCCGGTCCTTCCTCAACTTTGTTCGTAAGTTCCCCAACAGCTCCTATATTTTCGACAGTTTGGTTAAAGGCAATTTTAATTCGTGCTCCTCCGAGCGAACAGTTGTTGTTCTCAATGTGTTAATCCGCCGGCTCGCAAGCTACTCTGCTTCCAAAAGAAAACTTTTTGTCGAGTCGCCGGCAGAGTGAAACATACCAGTGGCGCAGCGGAGCCTCGACTGTCGCGGATATTCTTTGTTTGCCAACGGAGTTGGTGAGAATTTTGCTATCATCTCCAATCATGGCATTGTTATTCTTCTTTGGATTTATTTGCCCTGCCAAAAAAACGGTATACCAATATCAATCTTGATGCGGTTTCTTTTTGCTATCGTTCGTGGCAATGACAAACAGTTATTATCCGAGAATTGAGCTAGATGCGAAAGGTTTGTTGTGCCGAATGGTTTGATTCGCGCCTATTCACGGTATGACTTTGACGTCAGCCTCGGCTCTCGCAGGTTAATTAAAAACGTCGCGTGTCCCTGGGTCGCAAAGAGTCGACAGACTTGGAGCAAACTGATAAAAGTCGAGTGAAACGCGTCAAGAACTCGTTCCCTTTTATTCGGAGACAGGCTGCGCTACGAACTTTTAATATCGGTCTCCTTCCTTCGTAGCGGACTTTTCGCGCGATCCGGTTACTGGCTCTCCCAGTCACTTTCGGCCTGCAAGAAAACTCCGTACAATAAATATTTCGACGCGTCACTTTTGCGTTATTTGACGTCTCTGTACTCGCGGAGAGCTCCATCGCGACACCGCACCGCACCGGTGAAGGACTGGCCCTGACCCGGCGTGGCCTGGCTTGGCCTGGCTTGGCCTGGCTTGGCCTGGCTTGGCCTGGCTTGGCCCGGCCCGACCCGACTCACAGTGCAGACAATGCACCGCCGAAAATATTTCTTCCTGGCCGCGTTCTAGGGGGGTGGCCCTCCAACGGCACTTGACGTCTATTTTAGAGCCATTCCAGCGCTACTCTACAGGCACAGCAGCCGCGCACCCTCGACTTTTTACTCGGTGCGCCCGCTGCACCCGCTTTCACCTCGAATCACTATTGTTTCTAAACAGGCTCGAGTTATCGCTTTTTTACGCTATGCAATTTACCAGGGTGCGCTACTTCCAGAGGTTTCTCGCTGGTGCTGCTGGAACGAGCTCCTCTTACTCTGCTCGTTTTATTGGCCGGGACTCGCCCATTGGACATTGATTTTTCAGTTATTTACTGCACTTTGGAAGCCTCTCGGAGCCGAGCACTCCCGGCAGTTTTTCAAGTTCGCCCACCGGGGCCCACCAGGCGCACCAGCCTCAACTTTTTCGCGAGGCTCTGGAGACGCGAGTTCCAGCCTGTTCCAGTTTTACAATCCACCACGGCACGTATAGTCGGGAAAGAGAGTCGAAATTGCGAGATTAGCTCCGAACGAAGCTGTTGCATGCAAGCGGACAATTCTCGATCGGCGCGGCGCGGTGCGGCGCGGCGCGGCGGGAGAGCGAAGCGCTCGGGGGTTACGAATTTCTCGTTACCGCGAGTCTTCCGCGAGATTCCAATAAATGGTAATATCGAGTGGTTCCGAGCTCTGGCTTTGCCATGCCATTAGACACGAATTTATATTGCTGTCCCATAATTGACGTTTAGCTCGCAAAGAAGCTCGATGGTCGGGTTCGCTAACAACCGCAGTTGTGCTAATTGTACCTACTGGCCGATTTACCGACACTCCAATTTTCCCACTCTGTTTCTTCTCTCTATCGGTCTCTCTCTCTCTCTCTCATCCTCTATTTGTTAGACCATGACATTAACATTATAATAACGCGTAAAATTCTGCAGCGCATTAATGAAGGACTCACCCGACCAACTCCCGCGGACGATATTACTCGAGGGTCGCGACATCGCCGCACCGCCGCACCGCCGCACCGCCGCACCCCCTATAACCGTGCATCGGTCAGCCTGCACATGCAGATTGCTCTACATACTATAATATCTCCGTGCGCGAAACGCGTTTTAAAATGGTCCACGTCCGGCTCATATGAATCCAAATGGAATATTTATAGGCGGCGCGGCGCATAGTTCGTGCCTTGAAACGACCGTTTAATAATTCCATTCCGCGGTGAATCTTTTAACGCGTGTCCGAGTACAATAAATACGCATGCATATTGATCAGCAGAAATTGCGGGGACTAGTAGCCCGTGAAAACGGTCGGCTTGGCTCACTGGACAGCATCGACGAATTGTGAGTTTGGTAATTGGCATGGGTCGGTGGAAAAAGTGTGCGAGTTTCCGCGGGCTGCATTAAAAACATCGACTCGAGAAGTCGTTGTCGAGTGGCACGTCGTTACCGATACATTAATAATTTTATTTTCCAAGCTGTAGACTGCTACAGAGCTGCTATCGAACTCCAGTAACGAAAGATGGTGCGTTTGTAATATTGTTATTCCTATTTTTAAGATAGCGAGGGAAAGTCGGGGGAAGAAGATGCGATCCTATTCGAGCATCGTTCGCGATCTTTGAGAGATTTTTTTATCGCTGGAGGTTTCCAGAGAATTTCCCCGACGGCGCGGCGCGGCGTGGGTAAATATTGACTGACTCCGACTACGAGGTGACTCGTTCCGGAATGCAACAGATGCGGGATTCGAATGTTTGATCATATTCGAAAGAGTGGTTCGATTTAAAGGTGTTGGATGGGACACGGGCCACCTGACATTCCGACAGGAGACGAGATTAGCCTTCCCGAAGTCATGAGTTACCCGACCAATTTATGCACGATCATTTTGCCAGAGTGTTTTCAGGAATATTCATCGAATTCCCCCGGTGGTTGAGGCTCGCAGGGTGCTCCGATGATTCTCGACTCTTCACAATGGCAATTCACCCCACTAGAATAAGCTTCCGAGGGTATACCGAGTTCTCGGCAGCGCGAACCGCGAGACAATCGTAATAAGGCCAAGCTATTGATGAGCCGCGAGCGGGCCGATTCCTCTTTCTTTCTCCCCTTTCTCAATGGGTATCGAGGGATGCGGGTCTTCATTAAGTTTTTACCGGGAAAAATGAAGCCGAAGAAGTTCGGGCGATCTCGTGCGGCGCCGCGCCGCGCCGCGCCGCGCCGCGCCGCGCCGCACCGTCCTTGCTTTCCAGGCAACAGGCCACCAGCTCCCAGGGAAACCGGGTCACCGATCGCATTGTGCCGCTTTCACGCGGAGGGCTCAAGTACTTTGCAACAATTCCTGCACTTTTGACCTTTGCCGCGCCATCGACTGGCAACTGGAACGGCTGAAACGGCTGAAACGGCACACTTCTTCTCCGGCGCGCTCAAGAGCGATGAACCTCTGGCTAATAGAATTTGTGCGGTGCGACACAACCGAGAGACAACGAGAATCCGTACCTGCATCGCGGATGCGTTTCGGATGACGTTCGTTGGTAGGCTGCATTTCGTGGTGAGAGAACTCCTACTAGCCTCGCTCTTTGCGAAATTGAACGCGTGATCGCAAATATCTTGGTTGCTTCATGCATTAATTTGGTATGGGCGGCTCGAGCTAATTCGCTTTCCTCGACCAAACGGATCTCTCTCTTGTGTCGAACTTTGGAGAATTGTGGGGAGTACATATGCATATAGTCTCTTTCGAGTATTAATTACTCTCTACGCCCTCTACGAGGCGGACCGCCCGCCTGCCTGTTGCCTCATCAGGACGTTTTGCCAACGCGGCAAGCTTCGCTCTTCAAATGCCTTTTTCGAAAATGCCACTCTGGGCTTGCCTGATTTATTTCTCAATTATTATTTGATAATCAGTCGTCGAGGCATGATTTATGGAGCGAAGTGATTATTCAATGATGCGAGGTAAACTTTGCTTTCGCGATAAATTGGAGAATTCTGTGCTCTTGCGCTCGTTAATGTTTCAAAGTCTCCCGTGGGATGAGTGGAAAATCTCGCAGAATAAAGTTTGCCTGGCTGGACAGAATAATCCGGGGTAATTGCGTGCGCAAAGCGGGTGAACAGCGGCGAAAACGTGGGAGACTCTGGATCGCGGTAAGGTCAGGAGCAAGTGCGGAATCCCGCGACTTAATCGACAATTTGATCGTGTTTACGGCGTCGCGGTGGCAGTCTGACGAATGCACCCACGGATGCACTTTTGACCCGAGCGGCCTTCGAACCGCGCTCGTGCTCGGCTCCCTATTCCGTGTCGCTTGCAAAACGCAGCTAATACCACTCGGTCTCCACCCGTTCCCCCGTGTTCCTCCTCCACACACACACATACATACATACATACATAGCAGGCAGAATACAACAATCCGCTTTTGTTGCGTAAAATTTACAGCACTCTCGCCGCTCTCTTTCCTACCCGCGCCTGCGCATCTCTCTCTCTGAGCGAACTAAACGCCGTTACAATGATTGGTATCGGCCCTTTGATTTGCGGCTCGCGAGAAATATTCCCGCGAGATTGATGGTCATCGTGTTCATTACGAATAAGCTCGGGATCAGCGTAAATCGGTGATAGGAAATTTCGGAAAATAACGCGGAAGATAAACTTTGCGGCTCTGGTCCCGATCTCTGTATATTTTTCCCGTTTAATTCGGCATAACAGGAGCTTTCCGGGGTCAGTGGAAAGAGCATATTTGACTGGATGCTCGTTTGCGAATGCAGCCGAATCTGCGCCTTATCGAACGTGGTTCGTTCCGCTGCTCGCAATTTCGGCCTCGACTCTGTTGCGGGGTTGCATTACCCCACTGATCCGGGAAACTCGATCACTGTGTATCAAGGATACTTCCGTTAATGCAATCTCGAGCTACTCGTGAAATACCTCGGAGGGAAGTGCGGAGGGAAGTGGGGAGGGAAATTGGTAGTACATATAAGTTTTCATTCGTTGGGGTTTTTAGTTTGCGAAACGCGTCCTGCCAGTTTCAGCGGATTATGATCTACATGCCTCGTTCCATACCTGGGATCCATCACCGAGGCTCAGTCGCGACGAATGGAAATCTCCTTCGAGACAAAAGGCGGGCACGCGCTGTCGTGCATCCAGCCAAATACGCTCGGTAGAGTAATTTGAGATTATGTGCGAGCTCGTTACGAGGCTCGTACGCTTTTCCGATGCAATCCTCGCGAAGGTGGGCCGCGCTTCTCGAAACGGACTTACTAGCCAGTCAGGGATCGCTCGATATTCACCTTGCAATTTTAATGAAGCCGCCCCGCCGCCATTTGCACAATTAATATTTATGACGATCCCGGCACCCGATTCGGTCACTTGTTTTTTCCTTCGATCTTCTGCTGCACAGAGACGGCCGAAGCTCGAGGAAGCCGAGTAACAAAGAGATAAAAGAAGAGAATTGATTGCAATCGATCGGATCTCGATGGAGGATAGAGACGTTGGCAGGATTTCGAGCTGAAATCGTCAGAAGCAGACATTAATAGCAGTACTTAGAGGCGGTAGAAATCCATCGCGAGCGAAGTCTTGTGCAGCTTCGTCCCGTTAACGACTCGCAAATGTGGCCGCGTCAGCTTTTTGCACTTGGGTTTAATGACGGACCGCGCGGGCTGGGGCTTCACCTCCCGGCCGTACCCTTACTTTTTCCCCTCGCGCGGAGCACGCTTGTCGGGATATTCAATGGAGCCCAGCTCTAAAGACGTTACAGTAGACGCAGACCACTTCTTGACCACTGTCCGCCACTTTTTCTTGCCCTTGCGCGTTCACTAATTTGAGTTTATTTCGGTCAAACTGTGCGGCATTAACTCGCAATTAGCAGATCAAAAACGCATCAGTGCTCCAAGACCGCGCACGGCGTTGAAATCCGTGGGCGAGTCGACCGAAAAAGGGTCGTTCCCGAGACGTGGCAATATGTATTTTCAATTGGATGGGAGTCACCAGAAGAAACATCCTTCCTGGCGCGAGTGTCCCGATGTTTAACGAGGGACGGGGTCGTAGTTCGAAAGCTCAGTGGGGTGCTACTTGCACGGCTGGGTTCTATAGACAGATCGTTCGTGCGGGTGTGCCAGACCAACCGACACTGCTGGCAAGCATGCTGGCAAGTATGCTGGCAAGCATGCTGGAGAGCATGCTGGAGAGCATGCTGGAGAGCATGCTGGCTCGTGCACACCAGTCCCCGTCCCCGAGAGTTCATTTGCTTCCGCGCTACAATGGATAGCCGAGAATCGCCTTATTCCGTACACGCGCGAGATACCTCCAACTATTTACGTGGAATATCCGCGATGTTCTTAGGCTTAGGCACGGGCCTCGGGGTATTCCGGATAGAGAGGGACGAGGAAGCGTGGCCTTCTCTCTCCTATGGCACGCGTAATTAAATCCCTTTGGATTTCATTGTAGCTCGCGACTCGCGTTCTCATCTTCCCGCGTTCGCTGAATTTTCCGCCACCGACGCGACGCCACCGACGCGACGCCACCGTCGTCTCAGCCCGCCGCATTATAATTAGAGTTATTTAGGAGCAGCTTGCTACAATAACCGGCCGGGACAGCGCGTCTCGAAACTCCCAATGTTCATGGAATATTTCAGGGCCAGCGAAGAACCCTATTAATTCATGCCGGAAAGAGCCGTAAGGAGATCGTAAGGAGGTCTTGCAGCCTTTAACGAGTCGACCAAGGTATCCGCTACGAACTCTGTTTAAAGAGGTATTAATATTCTAGCGGTACAGTGCCCAACTCTCGGAGGGAGATTCGCGACTTTTTCATGAGGTATTCTCGCACTCCCGAGCCTCCCGACCGCGGAATCTCGTTAAGGAACCGCCGGCGATTATTAAATCCAGCGGCGCGGTTCTTCTCCGCAGCTCCTCGCGGCCACAAAACACTGGTAGCGAGCGATAAATTAACATTCGGCTTTTATTTGCAGATGCAGAGAGCAGTGCTACTGCTCTGTTGGCTGCCGCTCCTCAACCACTGCCACGCTGTAAATCCAGGTAACGCTAAAACTACTGGACTCTGGTGTCGAGTCGTTCGAGCCATCGACTTCCTCGCTGAATTCCCTTAATCCCACTTTCGTAGCTGCACCATTTTCACGGCTGGCTTCGAGATATCTCCGAGCGAACGTAAGCTCGAGATCCTCGCGCGATTGCGCCGGATTCGGGCGGCGCTCTCCATTATTAGGGCACGTAATCCGCGCTTACAAGGGTCAGGGACTCCGACAGAGTCCCGCCCGTAGCTGGACGTAGCTCGCATTAGTAACCAGGCAACGGCGAGCGCCGAGGACAAAAACATTGGGCTTGTTACGGTGCACCGTGATACCCCTTGGCTCCATCCTAAGTCACGAATGACCTAACCGCTAACGTAATATGTATATCGTGCTACACGGGTTTAGCTTCGCATGCTCGATCGCCCTGCAACACGAGTTTCGATAACGAACAGCCGGATGCACGCTGAAAAGTAGCCGCGGAAATGTATCGGACGTGGTTCATCTTTACTCCTGTTCCTACCGCGAGGAGATTCCCCGAAGCTCTTGGTTATTGGGTATTCTTTTCCGGTGGTTAGAGGAAACTGAGAGTGATAGGCAGTGATGAGCTTGCTTTCGGACTTTGCCCGTGGAGGCTGGAAAATCTAGTTGTAAATTACTATGGGATTCCATTTTCGGACGACTCAGGCACGTACCTTTATACCGCAATATTATACATACATGTGTGTATACCACGGTGAGCACGGGCAAAGATAATTTCATTGACTCGCAAACGTCCCTCCCCGAATGAAACTCTGAATAAAATGAGGTTTCTCTTAATAACAATTAGTCGAAAAACCTCCTGGCGTAGCGGCACGCCCCCGTGTAGAGAGCAGTGTCGGGCGTTAAATTTCTTAATTAGCTATCACCACCACCACGGACGTAAGGTACGCTTGGACGCGCCGGGCTCGCAATTGAAGCTCGAAGAATGTCGAAATTACAACGGGCCCGTTCCTGAAGTTCCAGCCAATTTTTTACACCGAGGGACTAACGTGGATGGCCGGATATGTACATGTAGGAGGTTCGCTGCAACGCGAGCATCGCGACACGGCTTAATTAAATAGCGTGTGTAGATAATGAGGGCTGGTGCTCGACCATATGCGTGTGTAATAGGAGAAATAAATACTCGAGATAATAATCTAAAGACGGAACACGAATGTTCCAATATCAGGGAGGTTGTACGTACGATTCCAAACGAATGCAGTTGGGAGCGTGACTGACACTACCCTCTACCGTTTACCCAGCAAACACTCGCTGCAAATTGAAGTAAATATTAATAACGCGTGCAACGCGTTGCATCTCGTCGTCGCTACTGGCAAACAATTGCAACGCCGCGACGGTTGCGGCGCGGCGGGAGAAAAATCGTCCTTTTAATTATGACCGGACCACGGATGCAATAACTCTATGCAGATGCGGTGCCAAATGTTGTTGAGCGCAAGCCGCCTGCGCCAATTGAATTGCAAAAGTTCGTGAAAGCAGGGGGGGGGGGGCGGGCTCTGAATAGCTCTGAACCTCTTTCTCGGGGTTGACGCGAGCGTCCTGCTGGTCTATAGGTGGTGTGTACATTGGTGGAAGCTCAGGGTGATTTGCGGAAAGCGACTTACAAGCGACTTACCTCGGCCCAAGAGTCACGACGACAGGCAAACGATAACTCGATATTTCTGTCGCGAAAATAATTACCTGGCATCCGCCCGTACCAAGTCCTATTTCATGCTTTACTTCCTAAAGCTGATGCTATTTATCGTTAGTGTTTACGTCTAACTAAGAGTTTTTGTAATTGTTCCGTTCAAAGTGACGAGGCATTTCGACTAATCAGGTATAGTCGAAGAAGCGATTATCTCTGTTGGAGGTTGATCCAAGATCGGTAGTTCGACAATTAACGATTTGCCTAAATATGTGCCTTAATTCGTACTTTGGGAAAATGGGATCGACTAAATTGTGGTGAGAATTGGCACAATTACGTCGACTGGCATTAAAAGTAAATTACAGCTTCCTGCAACCACTCGCACATAATCGCACCTGCCTAGATGGCGGTCTGCGGTCGCAATTGTCGCACCAGCCGCAAAAATGGCAAAGACGCGACCGCACTGGAAAAAAGTTAGCGGCGTTTCGTCGCGTGACCGCGTGTATCGCGCGCGCTAGTATTCCCCAACACGCGTTATCCACGCGCGATAAACGCGCATTCTTCTCGACAAGCCGTCACTGGGCCAATCGGTCGGCAAATCCCTTTGCCCTTTTTCCGCTCGAGGCAGCGCACTATGAGGGAACAATAAAAATATTTAGGTCGGTTTTGCGAGTGGACACGCCACCCTGCGAATTCACTCGGGAAAATTGTCAGCAATGCCAATGGACTCGCAGTAGCAATGAACGAACGAATGAACGGACGAGTGCGCGAACGAGAGCTTTTGACCTCACACCGGAAGATTGACCCAACCGTGCGTAGAAATTCTGCTTGAAATTTTTATCCCGGAACTCTCTGGCACTTGGAGGCTTTTTTAATATTTTCCTTCAATAGAAATATTAGAGGACTACGTAATATCTAACCCACTTGGCGAGGAAATTGCCTTTTTTGCCGGGAGCATCGGGCGAAACTTGTAGAAATTAGTGCAACCTACATTCGTTGGAAATTTAGTCATAATGAAATAACAGAGAAAATCGCGCTGATATTATATATAATTTGGACGGCTGAGAGGATCGAGCGAAGAGTTCTTTTTCTGCGATCCTGGCCTGAAAGATGAGTGCGACAGTGAAAGGGGGTCGTGAAAAGCGCGTCAAGAGATTGAAAGGACAGGACTTTATTGTAGCCTGATTGCCGGAGTGACTATTTCCCAAGTCTACAGGCGGTAAATCCGTCGTCCATAGAATTCGGAGACTGCAGGCTTAGTTAGTTACAGTTACCGGGGGTAAGGCTCCGCGTAACGCCAGCGATAATTCCTCGAAGGCCCCAGAGAACCATTCGTGGCGCGATGTCACGTCCGCGGGATATCAGGCTGTATCTAAGGGGCAAAGTTTAGATCTAATCAATTCGGTTGTCAGGACGCGGTACCGCGAATAATTGCGCGGCGTTGGGCCCCGCCGCGCCGGTAACTTCCCCCGGGTGCGGCCAAGAAATTCTGTGCAGGGGGGAAAGGCTGCCTATGGGGCAAAAGTTCCCCGTTACAATCTTAGAGCGATGGCAGAGAATATGCTCGCTTTGGCTTACCAGAACTTTAATAATACGAAGCTCGCGAAAGCCCACAGAACTTTGGCCTGGTCTATATCCTCCTAGATGAGTATGTACATGAGTATATTCATGTACATGCGTGGATTTAGTCTCACCCTCGCCTCCCTCGGAACTACGTCGACTGAAGGGCGATATCGGCAAAGGGTGATCCGGCTGTCCGAGGGCTCTCACGTGCGCGATTAACACGAGTTCCTAATTACAGGAGCACCGAGTCAAAATTCAATTCCGACCTTACTTTCCGGCGCTGCGCGGCGTGTCCGTTTAAATGCCTGCGCTCACTGGACCGTCAAATTGCGAGGATGCGCTTAACACTCTCGCCTTACACGGAATCCTGCATCCTGCAAAAGAGGAGCTTTTCATCCCGGAGCTTTAAACTCCACACCGTCAACACCTTCGTTATGCTCGTCCCGGTAAAAACCACACAACGTTTCCTCAACAGGCTTTACCTCTGGGATCATCCGGACGTGCGTTACTATCCGGTGTCGTAGCTGCAGAGCTTTTAAAAAATTTGTTCGCGCTGCCTGGCTCGATAAAAAGTTATTCGGCGAATACTTTGAGCTCGAGCACGAGCGTCGTCGGGGACATAATTCAATCGTATGTAAATCACTCGAGGGTATAACATTGTGTGGGCGAAACGTCCCGAGAAAGTTTTTACTCGCGGTGGCGACAGTGTCCACGGAAGTCCGTGACATAAATCGACAAAAGTTTCGCAGAGGTCGCAACACCTGGTGGGAAAGACTGGCTGACCCTCTAATTGATCCGAACTATGTCTGACGCCCTTGCGAAGCTGACCGGGCTGGCCCTTATCGACCCAATCACCCGGAAATTCGAAGCTCAGGGACCCGAAGGCAATTGAATCGATTGGCAATGCCGCGGTTTCATTGTGGCCCCGCGCCACGATTGTTTGACGACCTCACCTTGTTACCCAAGTTGCGCAAAAGCTTGCCACGGATTTCCGTAGCAATTTCCACGTCGGTATTAAACTTATTCCGGAGGACGCGGTCGAGTGGATCAGCCAAAGATCGAGGTGACGAAATCTCGACCCTCCTGTGGCCATTCCACCAGAGGCAGATTACGCCGCAGCTCCACTTTTATCACCGATCCGGACTTTTCTATCATCCTAATGCGGCCCCTTATGGGAAAAATTCGAGCGGAATGCGAGCGCTAAATTCGGTGCATAAAAAAGTAAAAAGCTCGTTGATTCAATGGTAAAAAAAATCTGGCAATAGTCGTGCTGGACGAAACTGAAACTTTTACTGTGGATACTTGAGAGCCGGATATACTTTATTGCTCGTTACCGCAGACACACCGCAGCTGCCAAAGTACGATCGTAATCGCAACAGACTTTAATATCAAGATCCTTTGGAGTTTCACAGCCATAAAGTACGACTCCGCCAAATGGAAATGAACGCAGACCGAGGATGGACCAGAGAAAGTTTTACAATACCAGAGATATTTCTCGGCATGCTCTTCTCCTCTTATTCCGTTGCGCAGCAGAACCCGCACAACCGGCAGAAGCAGGGGCATTTCGCATGTTCGATTCCGTCTCGGCAGGGAAATCTCGTCTTCCTCGAAGGGGCGACCGATCGTCAGCTCAGTGTTTCAAACAGTCTAGGGTATGTTTGAATAAAGAAAAGGATCCGCGACGATTTATCCTTTATCTCCTGAAACCCAAGGATCGCATGGCATAAAGATTCAACGGTGAAATCCACCCTTCGGTTCTCGACTGTTAAAAACTCCAAACCTCCACCAAATATGTATCCTTTATCGAGTTGCTTCCAGTACCATCGCAACCTGTCGTCAGAATTTATGTTAACCGAACGACCGACGCTTTTATTACAAGCAGAGGCGCTGGCGGGGCCAGGGGTCTTCGACGCGATAAGACGCGACAGCCCACCTGGCATCATTACACCCAGCCTAAGGAACACGTAGACGTCCGCGCCACCCATGAGAGAGGGAAAAGGCCAGGGCGTGGCGGAAGAATCGGGAAAAAATGGAACAACTCATTGGGAAGGGTGGAGGACGAGATACACCAGCTGACTTGTGGAGTAGAGCGCAAAGTAATAACGCGAGAGATTCGGGCATGCCAGATTTATCGCGGCAACACATACCACTGACGTGACGGGAACGGCAACGAGGAGGCACAACGAGGAGGCGCAACGAGGAGGCCCAACGACAGCTGGTGCGCGCCGTGGCCCAATCTAGCTGACTGACACATATCCCTTCCACCTACGCAGGGACGCAACCGAAAAATCTTGTAAAACTTCTTCGACAAAACCAAATCCAAAGGCCTGTACGATCGATCATCGATTGCAGAGTGAATTTTCGCTGCTGGATAAAAAACGATTAGGTTTAAACGAACGGGCGCGCTGTAATAAAACTAACTTTGGCACCGCTGCGCTGGCACTGCTCAAGCTTACGCCCTAATGGTGGTGGGTTTTGTCGTATGCCGACGGTTTGCGCATTGAGTTTGATTAATGATGCGCGCCAGTTCGTGCTAAGAATTTGCTTCTTTTTCCGAGCCAGCCGATACAGTGCGAGCGGAAAATTTATGGATGCATGGACAGCGGATTTCCAGGAGGTCGACGCGCATACAGAGGAATTCACCGGCCAAAACCAAGCGGATTCATTTTAATATCGCGAAAAAAAGAATATAATATCGTGTATCGTGTATCGTGTATCCTGCTATTGATGGGGCGATGTTCAGAATTCTTCGATGCTCTCTTTCGCTGCGAAAATCTACAGCCGGAAATGACGAAGGAAAATTGTAACCGAGTAGTCTAGGCATTCTTAGTCACTTTCCAAAGTATGTACTGCGGAAACAATTCTTTGTGGCAGCTGTGCGACACACGAAGCGTGTCAACGCTGGAGAAGAGCGAAACCGTGTTATTACTCGAGCACGGCGCTTCGCGATAAGTTGAAAATGTTAGAAAAAACTTTCCGATGGAGAGAAAAAACCGTGGTTCAGCGGAGGCTCAAATCGATAGGGGTCAGTCGCATGAGCGGGTAAGGCCACTCTCCAGCGGAGTCACGCCAGAGGTATGGCCGACGTCGGGACGAAACGGGAATCCCGTTGACGGATAGAGTGGTCACCATAAAAATTCACGTATCAAATGAAATAGGAAAAAAAACATTGCCACTCCATCCGCTGAACTTGCGACGAATATCAGCCGCAATTCAATTTCAGGGATCACGGATAGATTGATCGACACCAGTCGTCGCCAATTACTTCCCAGTAGAAAGGCAGCGGGAGAACTGGGTCGAATTGATGACATTCTACTGACTATTTCGCGGATTCGCGAAGGAGCGCACGGCGGAAAATTTCAGTGAAAAGTGCTAATAGGAGGAATCGTATTAAAACTTGCGTATTGAAGTTTGCGAGGCGCAAAACCACAAGTTTTAGGGTAGGTAAGACCCTGACAATAACAAGGAGACTTCCGTGTCGAATGGCACTGAAATCCAGCCAATTCTCCGCGACATTTGTTTAAATGATTGGCGAGTGTTATAAAATTCATTTGGCTGCTTGTTCCGAATATCGGAAACTTGCATAATTTCATGAAACAATTTGCATACTCCCCAGCGAGCCCACTGATTGTGAGCGCTCGGCAATTTTTATTCGGCTGGCTTTCAACAGCCTCCAGGCTTACTTTTCTTCCTGAAAATTCATGGTATCGCATTGTACGGGAGCACGATGGTATCGTTAGTGCATTCGAATTGGGAGTGGAATCGAAGAAAGTTTCGCAGAAGAAGAGACTGTACTCGCATAAGTTTCGAGTCTACCAAGAGGCTGATGTGGCGAAGCGCGGGGAAAAAGAGAAGAGTATTCGAGGTGCGGTATTGTCTACACAGTTGAAAACTGAAAACAAACGATATCGCGCCAGGGATCTTTAAGATGGTCTTACATCTGGATTAAGGAGTTGCCGTTGCCGCAGAGGTCAACAAACTCGGTGGGACTTTACTAACCGTACTGACAAATAGCCTCTGGCCGTTTGTTATTTCTCGCTTTCCCTTAAGGACTTTGCCGAACTTTGACGAATTAGGCCGCTTAACTGAATCGAGTCCGTCATTTTACCAAATAAATTTCTGTCTTTCACTTTCGTTCTAAAGCCGAAGGTATCCTTTGCGAGGATTTGACTCGAGAATCCTCTGGGCTTCTCTGGCCCGAGAACTAATGAAAAATATTAGCCGTATCTCTCTGTCAGGGTGCGGCGCTAGCGGCAGTAGCGGCGGTAGCGGCATTAGCAGCGTGTCGCCGCGTTAGCGGCTTCCTTAAAAATTAGAAGATAGTGCTCGGGGTATCTATTTCCGAGAGTACGCGCGAGTGGCATTTCGCTAGCTATGAAAAATCATCCCAGCAGTAAAAGATGAGATAAGAGTCCCCGGCGAGATTCCACTTTGCTCGCAGAGCAAAAGGAACGGCCGCGTGACTTTCCCGAGAACTTTCATCTTCCTTTCCGCGAACAGTCGCCAAAATGTACGCTCAAGTACTTCGGCAAGGGTACTGCGGAAGATTCAGAGGCGCGTGCTTTTAGCGGAGAAATAAAACTCGAGGAAGAAAATGCCACGGGAAAAGCCAAATATTGTTGGTGCAGGTCGCGTTCAACAGCAAATGTCACGGTATACCAATAGTCTCTCGTACTTCCTGCGATGATCGATCCGGTCAGATCGAACGCAGAAGCCAATCGTGAAAATAGTGGGGAGGGACTAAGTCAACCATTGTTAGTCAATTACAGTTTACATCGTTGGGTGTATAAACTCGAGCAATGTTTTCCGCCAATTCGAGATCCGAGCATCCGCTCGCTTTAGTACGCCCAACGCCCCCCTGCCTGTGCGTTAGGCACGGACCCGTAAAGGGATTCGGCGCCAAGCATTTGTCTTGAGGCCCGAACAACAATAACGGGGGAATTTTAATGAAGGTGCGCATGAATATTTGTAAAGTTTAGAGGTGCGACGATGTTGTTATTTAGCAACGCTCGCGCAAAAACAGTTTGTCTTGGGAAGCGATATCAAATTTACCTAATCTGAAGTCAATAGAAACTCGGTTAACAGGAGCGAAACTTGGCTCGCTGGCACGGTGCGGTGCAGTGCGGTGCGGTGCGGTGCGGTGCGGTGTGGCGCGGCAGTGGACTCGCACGACAAATTGCGATCGCATTGTCGCACAAGTGTCCCCAATCTAGGTGGGCATTCGCCGCGCAAGCGGATTAGTAGCAGAGCGGTGACTCGCAGTCGTAGGTTCCGACGTAGGTTCAGCGCCGGCCGTTCCGCAAGGCTAGCCCTGCAAAGGGAGTTAGTCTCTCGGCTTTCGGGGATCGCCATTGCGGTGGGAGCGTTTCGGCCCCAGGTTTGACACGCTTGCTCACCACTAGCGAAAGAGCCTCAACCTTACTCCCGTCCTCGTTCTCATCCTCATTCTCATCCTCATTCTCATCCTCATTCTCATCCTCGTCATTCGGCTCCCTCCACAACTCGACTAGGCAATGTTGATCGATGTTTGAAACACGTCACTCGATCGGATCATTATTGCCGCAAATGACTCTGCTCGTCAGTCAGCTTCGATTAATACCTCCTAGTGGTGTCCGATTGGGGCGACCTTGCCGAAAGCAAAGATTGGATTCTGAATTTTAAAGGCGACGCTCGAAATAACCCGGTACCCATTGGGATCATTAGAAGCGTAAATGCGGTGTGTTGAGCCGCGGCACATTCCGGATCAGTGATTCTTGAAATTGAGCTATTTGCATCCAGTCGGAAGGGAATTGGAATTTTCTCGCGTCCCTCGCGGTAACTTCGCTTTTTCAATTCCATTTGTAGCGATATTCGTCGCGTTACAGTTCGAGTAGACCGTTGGAGTAGACCGTTCGAGTTCCAGCAAAGGGTAGAGAGATATTACTCAAGTCAATAGTTTCATCGGTGCGCATACTGTGTATAATATATCGGCAGGATACCAAGAGACTCTTGATCATATTTGGCATCCTTTAGGACATCGTATCCCCGAGTTCTGAGTTCAGAGTTTCGAGTTCCGGGAGCACGGCAACCGCTTCACCGGGTACTGCGAGCTGCCGCGGCAATGAAGCATGGATATCGCAATTTCACCGATCGATCGATCTACCCTTTTGTTCGAAAAAGTACCTAAGGTTTAACGAGTTCAATTGAGACCACGAGGGCGTGGAATAATTTTCCCATTAAATCAGCCGCGCCCCCTGCCGTCTGCGCTATTACTACCAATTTCGAATCGCAAATCTACACCACCAAACGGAATTTACTTTAAAATTCATTGGCACCCGATTTATACACTCCGCCAAATTTCTCAAAGGCTTACGCCTTTTGTTTTACTTTGTGCTCCGATCGACGATGCGATCCGATCGTGCCTCACCGAAATTCGCTCTGGCAGGCTAAACGTTAAACGGCACACGTGCATTGTCGGAAGATGGCCATGGGTTCGCGGTAACGTCATGGCCAGAACCACCGCGAATTTTTCCTAACCACCCTCCTAGCAAACCTGTGTTTGCGGTCGCTCACTCGTGGCTAGTAGCAATAACATAGGTGTAGAATTTCCATCTACTTTCGATAGAGGAGGAGTGCAACGAGCGGGGAAAAAAACATTTTCGCGATAGCCCCTCGTCAGTGTTTGCCTCCGGCATTCTTCCTCGCTCCGCGTCACGCATTCATTCACTTTGCATTGTATGCGTTATCGGTGCGATCACCGGCATGCACTAACTTGACCAGCGGTTTTTTGTTTCAACCTCGGAAAAATGAAGTTGAGCGCGTGCTATTGCTTCGGTTGCTCCGGTTACCCCGGCCCGGTTAGCCTTTGATTCCTCGAATACCACGGGCAATCGGCCTATTCGTATCGCTTCCTGGCGAGCTAATCGAAAGAATCGACAGCCAGTAAAAAACTTTGGGGAGCACAACACCGGCCTCCACCGGCCTCCACCGGCCTCCACCGGCATCCGCCTGGCCTGGGGATAATTCGATCGATAGAGGGTACGCGATGCGCGACTCGCTCGAAAGGAAGCGCGTGTTTTGCGGGAGGATACTCCGATGCGAAGTAATCGCGTTTTCGGCTCGGATCATCGCTGATGGGGGTGCTCGCGTTATTCTGCGTCGGTGGTTTACCAGGAAGTTGCCCTCCATTACCTTACCCAGGAAGGATTAGAAGTTTCTGTGCCATCGGGAACACGCTTCGCATACAAACTACCAGCCTTTGCCTTTAAGCGAGTACGTGGCCGCGTTTAAAACGTTCGCTCGGCTGACCGTACGGCCGGGGCGTACGCTGTGCTCTACCTACCCACGATCATCCTACATCTCCCTAATCGGGCTTTATGTTTACGCGATCGCGCAGAAAATTCTACTACCATCGGCTCGAACTCTCGGACCCTTATCTCAAAGACGTATCTTCTTATTAGGGGTGAACGCAAAACGAATCGAACAAAGGTGTGTATTGGGGCGCCGAAACTCGGGAAATTTATTCGCCAGATAAAATAATTACGGTAGAGGCGAATGTTAATAGCGCCCGGGGGGCCGGACCGGGAATTGGTGTCGTGGTCCGTGTTCGTCGGGTGATCCATCCACGAAGGGGGTGAAAATAATAATTATGGTTAATTAACCGCGTGTCGAAACTCGCGCCACCGCAACGCGCGCGTCTGCCCGATTTCCTTCTCGCGAATGTGACCGTCGAGGTTCTGGTTTCGCCAGGCCGATACATACACGTATATGGTACGTATATGGTTTCATAGGATTACTGGCAGGAAGCATTATTCGCGACGCGCAACATCGGCTTGTTAGTCGTGGACCTATCACGGTTGTATTGTGAAAGAAAAGCAGGAGAGTGCGATCGCGGGCAAAACTTTTTATATCACTGATTGTGAGGGTAGTAGGGTCGTTCTTGGCTCGTGCTTGACATTAATAGTTTCGGTGGTCTTGTGTGAAAACTGTCTCCCCGAAATGCAGGACGATCCATCTTGAACTTGGGTACTTGAATAAGGGCGCGAAACTCGGCACGTCTCGATTATTAATCTACGTCAAACAAGCTCCCAAGTAGGTGTGCGCCAAGCTTCGAGACCCCGGAGGGCAAAAATTCGCCATTATTTCTCGTACTTTTCGTCTCTTCATTACGTACAAAGCTTCCGCAATCAATTAATTGCAAATAATTACGTATCAAGCGGAGGGCATTCAGCTCATGCAAGGGCTTCCCAGCTTCAATTGTTAATAATCATGACGTGGAAGACGTTTAATTAAGCTAATTAAGCGTATTGTAATTTTCGTTGGTAGCACAGTCACGGACAATGACACGACAATGCCCACTTTGTCATCCGAATTCTATTATCGTTACCAGCATGGCCACGGTATTTCCGGTTTCCCGACAGAACATTCTTTCCGATATTCCCAGAGATATATTTTCTCTTTCCGATTTCCACTATTATCCCACGGTTTAAAGCTTCAGCCCGATCCAGATGCGATTTCCAGTTTTATCAGTTGAGCGGTTGCTCGGTGGTTGCTCGGTGGTTGCTCGGTGGTTGCTCGGTGGTTGCCTGGATGGCAGCCGATTCTCCGGCAAATAGTCTCTGTCCCTCTCTTGTCTCTTCGTCGAGCAATTAGACCGAGGAGCATTAATCAGCAATTTTTTTATCGGCCCGAGGTCGGTCGCAGGCACCGAGTCGATCCAGCCAGCATATTAATAACGAAGCTAATTCGTGATGGACGGAATAGCAGTGCCGCGATCCGCGTCAATTGTTGCCGGGCAGCACCGCGGCAAAACCGATCCATCACGCTCGATCTCCAGTGGAATTGCGCAGCCGATTTTCCGTAAAGCTGATGTCGCCAAACGGCCAAATGGCCAAATTCCCCTTTTGTATCTCAACTCTAATATTTTGAGGAGAGAAATTGTTAGGTGAGCAAGGGCCCAAGTTGGTCCCGAATCGCTCCGGGCGATAATGCGCCAGTGTATCATGCTGACGTCAAGCTTGCGATTTATGCGTCGGTCTGACCAGGCACCGACCCCTTTTTACAGCTTCCTAAGGATTCCAGCGCGGTTGTTTGTCCGCTGATCAAGTTTTCGCCGCGAGCGCGATGCCATATCCGAATGGAGTAGCTCGCTAGCAAAGCACTTCGGTACTGGTAGTATTAACAAGTTAAGTTTAAAAACTCACAAGTGTCAGAGGTGACGAGTCAGTTAGCTTCTACTCTTCGAGGGAGCTTCGTTAAATGCGGTGTGAGGCTTTCGAGGTAGATTGCTCCGTTCTCTCAGGTAGCGATACTTGGCGCTTAGGGGTGTGGAAAGTGTCAAAATTTTCAGATTCCATCTTCGAGTAACTCTTGCGGAAAGGTAGAAAGAAATTTGTAACGTTAACGCGATGGAATATCCAAGTTAATTCGTCGGACAGAAAAGTTCCCTCTGTCTTACGGAATTATACATTTCGGTCGCCTCGGGCTCTCCCGAAGAAAGCCGAAGAAAATTACCGACGCAGTGACGTGACCGCGTCGAGTAACGGACGAAGAGTAATGCCCGAGACTATCGCGGCGCGGCGTCCCGCCTCTTACCCCTTAGCCATCCTTCTCGGTATCTTCGGCTACGTTAAGCCGATCAACTTTTCGTGCAAAATCTTCCGAGCCCTACCTCTTTTCGGCTTTGCCATCACAAAATAATTATTGCGCCAGATTTTGCCGGTAAAGAATGTTGGCGTAGCCCCGACAGCACGACCCAACGTGTCCGACAATCGTAAAGCTATACAATTGAATTTAGGTCAGTGCATTGCGAAATAAGCTGAAATTTAAATACGCCGATGTCCATTAGAGGAAAAATTTCTCTATACACATGTGTGTGTGTGTGTGCGTGTGTCATCCAGGAATTCAACATATTGTCTCACATGTATGACTGGCAGATGTTCGTACCCCGGACGAATTAGTCCAACGCACTATTCGCTCGCCATACATACAATACCGACCTCAACATCGCCCTAAAACTGTCGGGGAACTTTTAAATTACCAGTGATGTAGCGCTTTCGACAATGTCCATTTCCGAGGTAGCCGTTAACGCGAACGGAGTCTGCTAAATGGTCAGTAGAATTTTGCCCGTTTAATTTTATTAACAGGTACATGGGTCGATGTTTTTCGTGGTGTACCGGTATTCTGGTACTGGTCCGGTACTGGTCTTGGTGGCGTAGTCCGGCCAAGTTAATGTAAGCGAAATTTTTCAGTGACCTTAGTCCAAGAGATTTATTCAACACGCTCGCAGTGGGAAATGAATCGGAGGAATTTCGGACGATCGTAATGCACACTCGTTCGGTTCTTTTCGGTTGGCGATAATGGCCGCGCGATTTAGCTATACATTTCGTGCGTCCAGGAGCAATTTTACCGGATAGGTAGAGGCCGGCCGAGCCATGCCTACATCCGCGCGGATTTTCCGCCCTGGAAATGCTGGTATCATCGGGATAATAGTTGAATTGTACACTTTGCCCATTATGATCTGGCCGGGAACAGACCAAAGCCGAGTATTTATGCAATGCGCCGTGGCACGGCATTCCGGGGCCAGTAATGCATGCATCCCGTGCAACCCCGTGTCCGTCCGCACGGGGTTACGGACCGTGTTAATTACTGGCGGCTCGTTACGCGCAGGGATGGGCATTATTCGATAAATTTTCCTGCCGACTAAATTTAGTCGGCAGGAAAATTTATCGAATAATGCCCATCCCTGGTTACGCGTCATAAATTAATATTTCAATTACGATTTCGCTAATACCGCGTAGCTTGTCCTGGCGGGTTGCGTGTACGCGTGTCGTCCACTGTGATCGCCTTTATCGCCTGCACACAGCGTGTCTGAGAAGCAATCGGATTGGTCCTCTATCCAAAACAGCTTGTCCCGGAGTGAAGCCGGCTCTCGTTAAGGCCGGTCTCATTAAAAGTGTTATAATTCGCAGCAGCATCTTCCCAACTGATGCATTCGGAAGAAACGTTGAAAAGTCGATTGGCATAGGTGTGTCCTGCCTCGCTTCGTTTAATTAAATGTCTAAGGGCCGCAGTAAAATCCAACTGCAGCGTATTAATTGCCTCGATGTGTGACTGGCGAGCGGTAGTTTCAATATTGAACTTTTTCCTCGGCGATACTCCTTGGGTTTATAAAGCACGGTCGAGTCTTGTGTAAACTCCTGCGCGCGAGTGGTCCGATTCGGTGGTGTACCCATCGGTTTTACGGCACGGCGCCACGAAATTGCGATACTCCCCTTTTTCGACGAAGCGAAAAGCTTCCGCTATTCCTTCCATGGCCTTCCATGCAAGGCCCTCCCTTCCCTCCCTATCCTCGGCGGGAGGATTCTTAGGCATAAAACGTACCCACCATCCAGAGGACGGTCCATTGAAGATACCATTGAAGAATCCATTGAGGAATCCATTGAGAAATCTCAGCGCAGTCAATATCTACTTTTAAGCCCGGATCACCGACTGTCCTTTTTCCCTTTTCCAAGCTTCTCCAGTAGGCGGTTCCCACGCGATATTTATCCACAAATATTTCCCCGGAGACCTCTCTCTTTCCTCTGTGCCGCGTGGTGCGTGTTGCGTGGCGCGTGGCGCGTGGCGCGTTGTACCAACCATGAAAACAGCCATTTACAGAATAAGCAGATCGCGACGGAGGTCTGGGTCATGAGCGAGAGGGAAGCGAAAGAAGAGGCTGACTGCCCTCGAGAACGACAAGACGCATTCTCTGGGAATTTTCTCGTCCCGCACGCTTCTGGAACGCAGGCCCACCGCTGCGTTGCTCCGTGCCGCGCCGTGCCGTGCCGCACATTTGCATCGAAAACAAAAAGTGGCAGCTAACTTTCGCCGAATTCATGAATAAATGCTTTTTGCGTGGCAGGAGATCGCGAGAAAAAAGAACGAGGGCGGGTATCGCAAATTCGAGGCAATGAGAGATAAACAATATTACTGTCTCCAGGGAACGAGGACAAATTCTTCGCAGTCTCTTTGCTGACTCTTTGACGGTATAACTGCGCGTAGTTGTGCACAGTTATTCCCCCTCCTAATACGAGTATATATATTCGAATACTTTTTCGGCTCGCGTCAATTTCGAATGCTTATCCGCAGTCGATCTCGCTTCGGCGGATTGGTCCAGCCCCGCGCAGCAATATTGTGCGGATTTCGATTTTGAATTAATTCCCTGCAATTCGGGCTGCACCCCTCGCATACGGGTGGTTGAGTAGTCGATTGTGCAATGGGGATGTTATTCGGATCTATCGAGTTAGCGAGGGCTCGGCGAGTAGCCGCGAGCAGCCGCGAGCAGCCGCGAGCAGCCGCGAGACCGAGTAGTAGTCGCGGTAGTAGCATTCTTTTGATTAAAAAGCACCAGGACCATCATTTACAAATAGAGCGAGGAGGCACACAGGGAGTCGCTCGTTTTCCAATTCGCCGTCGTGGAATTGCTACGGAAACACTTTATTGGAGTTATATAGTTCATAAAAACAATCTCGCCGGCCACGCAGTCACATAAATCTCGGAGAGATTTTTATTCCGGCTTTTTTTTGTCGGCTGTTTTATTGGATCCAACGGACACGCCGCTATTGTCTTTCCCTTCGCGACCCCGGGCACTTCCGTTTTAGGGCGATATTCCTACGCGCTTCTGCGCTACAGTATGCACCCGAGCGCCGCTCGTTCTCGCTGGCTCCGTTCTCTCTGCTAATTGACGCTGTATGCCCGAAATATTTTCGAGGCTAGATACTCTTTTACGATAAAAATAATTTGACGGAATCTTTCCGTGCGCGTTTTAGTAATGAAATAGTTGAACTTCGGTCCGTAACGTGCGCTTCGGTGAGCAACAACTGTAGAGAATTTAAATGCATTAGCGAGATGAGTATATTCTACTTCTCTCTTATCCGTTTCCTATGAAAAATCTACCAGGAGAACCAGTCAGGCCGAAGCTAACCAAAGTAGCAACAGAAAAAGTCGCAATTAATAGCGGCTCGAAAAATACTTGTACTTTTTCAACGTCGGTAATGACTCGCTTCGCGAGCCCAATCGGTCCGCGCAATTTCTCTTCGCGAGGTGCTTCGACGATTACTCCAGATAGCCATTTTTCGCGGTCGGTTCGCATTACAATTACGCGGAGTCGCGGCGAAGCCGTGGACGAGTGCAATAATAATTATCGCGTAATCAAGTGGGAGGACCGAGTTAATTAAAGGCGAATATATCCAAGAGCTGGGAGAGGTCGGCGGTCGGCGGTCGGCGGTCGACACCAGTACTCTCGAGTCATTACTATGCAAGGAACTAAAGAACGAGGGACCCGCTCGCAAGTTTTCTTCCACGCTTTCTCGTGATTATCGCGGCAAGATCTACGTGGATAATCGCCATGGGTCACAAGGATCCAAGAGAGTCAAGAGACTCGAGAGGGCTCATCTCTAAGACAAGAAAAAATAATAATAAGGGGAATCGAGATACTGTCAGTTGAATTTGAGCAGCGATGAAAATAGTAGAGAGACAACTTTTCCTGTAAACATTGATCGTACCAAAGAGATACTACTACGATTATTACAAAGTGTCTTCCGCGCCACGCGGCTCCCAAAGGAATATACCAGTGGCAGATGGCATCGATCGATACCTGCCGGAACGTAGCCGCCTCCGCCCGTTTTTGCCTCGAGTCCCGCAATCTTCCGACAATAACCCGCCAGTTTGCCATTATATTTCTGTCCGAAAACTTGGAGAGGCTGCGGTAGTCGGAAGCGTGCGTACTTTGAACTCGCCGCGAAATCCGCCCGCAGATTTATCATTGCTATTGTGAATGCTATAATCTTGCGTGAAGCACACCGAGATTTATTGTACCAGCGCTCGCAAGCTGTTCGGAAGCTGCTCGGAAGCTGCTCGGAAGCTGCTCGAAAGCTGCTCGGCAGGATCCCAAAGGTGCTCCTGCAGAGGAGCGTGGCTCGACAGCACCCTCGAACGATTACCCCTGCGAGTGCGAAGAGCAGTGCGAAGAGCACTACGAAGAGCACTGCAAAGAGCACTGCGAAGAACAGCCTTCAGATTTACAGCAGTGGCATCTACACTGCAAATCAACCACGATAACTGCTTGCGAGATTTACAAGGTATTTATCGATGGGAAAGCGCGCGTTAACTGCACGGTTCCATCTGTTTGCGTGATCCTGTTTTTCCAGGGCTATGCTTCATTCGACCAGGCGAGATCAGCCGCGCTCTGCAATCGATCAATTATGCTAGCGGTAACTGTGCCGCGTGGACAAATAACACATTGCTGTTTAATCCCGCGACAATGGTATTGCATAATTCGAGTGCGGGATGCACTCGAATCTGTCGGTCACATCAAGGGCTTCTGGTTTGGATACAGGCTGCTAGGAACTCTGGAAAGCAGAGCCTGTAAGCATAAATATCCGAGACGCAGAGGGTAGAGAGAGGGATGTGGCTCTTGGGAGCCTACACCACCCTTTTGGCCCAGATTCGCACCCTTTCTTCCCACTCGGCTCTTCATCCAGTAGCTTTTAGCAGAAGCCTTTCTGTGTCCATGAGGTAATCGCGTGATCTGAGAGCGCGAGCGGTGGGAATCGCGGCCCTCGCGGCCCTCGCGGCCCTCGCCCCCCCACTGACTGGGGTATCTGTTTAGTTTCGTTACTGCCGCATCACGGAATCACTCCAACTGTGTGAGACTGGCAAACTATTTCGGCGGTATGTACTCGTCGCCGGACTTTGCCTCCCAACTTGCCGGAGCGAAACCACCCTCTCCCGCGGCTTTCGCGCACTCTTCGATTCGGCGAGAGTCTAAGTGATTTTTAGTGTCCGCTCTCAAGTAATAAGATTGCCTTTTGCCTCCCAATCTTATTTATTCCTTTTATTTTTTTATTCACGCCTTTATAGGCTGGGAACGGAATCGCAGGGAAGGAAATGGAATCTGCATAACGAGGCGTTCGGTCTGGTGAGTAGTTGAGCGGTGACCTCTACAATACTCGGATACGTGAGATCCTTCGCGTGGCACGTACGCTGAATTCGAACGATATTGTTCCGACAACTTTTACATTTTTTGCCACGGTAAATATTCTAATCCGTGGTTTCCACTCGCGAGTTAGAAAAAGCGGTCAAGCAGTAAGTAAGTACATTAATTTTTGGACTGTACGACCTCCCGTACATTGCAGCGTAAATATCACGTTGCGGTCGGGACTTGGGTTCCGAGAATTAGGGTCGCCCCACTTGATGAAGTTGCAAAGACGAGGTCGAGGGTGGTTGGGTTGCAAGGTTTCAAAAATCGACTAGGGAAGAAAAGTGTTTCTCTAGATTTTTCAGGATACATCACGGTCTCGAGTCTGCTGGCAGTGTTCCGCGCCCAGCCGATGCATCGAGCCCCGGTATCGGTAAACTATCAGTTGCTTGGGTCCCGGCACTGTGTCAGTGGTCCGTGAATCACCTGCGGGAGTTCTCAAACTGCGATACAATGCTCGAGGGAAACTGCCGACGTTCTCGTTTCAAGGAACGGAGCAAAAGAAGGAGAAATCTGTATCTATAATATCTAGTATACAGACACGTATAAACCAGCCAGCTCCTCTCACATAACTTTGACTTATCGACGGAAGAAGCTCCGCGGCAAAAAGGGACAAGCCCAAGGAGAAAAAACATTGGCTAATGTACGGCATCCTAATATTGACAAATTTCTGGTCATCCGAATCTCGCGCGACACTCGATAAGGTAGGGAATAATGGAGAGAAACAATGGTGATTTAAGGTACACGCTCCTCTAAAGTAAAACAGCCTTTTCTCCGATTCGAAACATGATGCGCAAGGTACGGACGAGTATCGAGATTTCTCGAACTCCGTCCACAACCGTTGCATGATAATTATGCAATCGACCAGCGAAGATGAGTCCTACTAACGGCACTCGAGACTCGCGAAGGCTTCTTTACTTATATGGGGGGAGGCTTTCGTAACTGTTTGCGCGATAAAGGGCCCGGGGAGCATCCTCTATCCACTCCGCTTTACGTACGAGGCATTAACGCGAGGTTCAAAAACAGCGAGTGTCGTTCGCCAGTGGAAGGTGAGCTTCTGGAACACTACCAAACTTGGGTGCAATAACGCGTAAACCGTACAATTTCGGATCGATCGGAAGACCCGAAATGCTCTCCCTGACGCGAGCCCCGCATGCTAATCGGAATCGTGGCCGAAGTGAAACACTCCGAGTGGTACAACCTATTCCGTGGCCATCATGAACCTGATTTTTATGCATGATTTTTATGCGTCGCGTAAATTTGCATTTATACAGCCTCTGGTTAGCTTTATGTATTTTATGTGAGCCAATGATGGATCATCATTGGATCATCGTCCTATACTAGAAATTTCTCTTACATCGATTTAGCTAGTTGGTAGTCGGTGTTCTTCATCTTATCCTGTGTTCTTTATTGGGATAACATTATCCTAGAACTAGCAGGGTTGGCAAACAGACCGCTTCCACTCGTGGTATCTGTGTTAAATATACTCGAGACCATTCGGACTCGACAGTGAATAAAAGTGAACGGAGTGAACGGATTCCAATGGGCCCCAAGACTACTCGAGGGATATACGTATAGAGGTAGTAGTCGCTCTTCCTAGTGTTAAATTGCTGAATGATTTCTATTTACTCGGGTAACTTGAGAGCAAAGAGTGCCCATCCAACAAGCATCGAACAATCGCTCGCTCGTTCAGGGAAAAACTGTTGTAGGAACTCTTCGAGTGAATGCCGGGACGGCTTTGCGCGGGTTGTTATGCAAAAACCGTAGAGGTCTAGAGATGGGCGAGAGGCGAGAAGCGGGAGGCGAGAAGCGGGAGGCGAGAAGCGGGAGGCGAGAAGCGGGAGGCGGAAAGGTGCTCGAGTCAGCGCCGGTGAACGTGACCGAACAATGATCTTTGCGAGGGGTTGCCGTGCGGAGCTCGTGCCTTACGAGATACTCGAGGAGCCAGGGTACATGGCATATGTACCGAGTCTCCCTTCGTATCTGTCGCCCAGTTTTCTGACAGTACCCGGCGTGCATTAATTTCGCCACTGCTTAAAATATTTCCGCAGTTCCTCGGTCGACTTGACGGGCGAAATCTCACCGTGTCAGCAGTTTCGCGGCCAACAGCGCGCTAGACGCTTGTCCTATTAACATACTGCCTGACGAGAAGAGCTCGCTACCATCCAGCCAGCCAGCCACCCACGGTGATACCTATCTACCCGAGTGCTTTTTCATTCTTTCGCTGCGACAGCGACCAGTCTGCAGTAGGTTCGCAATTTTTCTAGGTGAAGATGCCACGCTCGCTCTTGAGAAGCCTCTTTCGTTTCTTACTCAAGCGGGCGGAGTAAGATAGGAAGCGCTGCCACGAGAAATATGCTTGCCCCGCGCCAGTCCAGCTTATCTGGCTACTTATCTTGCAATTAGATTAGATACTGATCACTCGGACGCTTGTCAATCTAGGTAAGCTGCACCCTCGAGTAAGCCTACTGTATCCCTGTTAACAAATTAAGTCGCGTTTCAGAAAGCGCGATACATCCTCCGTAGTAACGGACCGTCTTTCTCGTTCTTTTCCGCACGGAGTCGCGCCGAAGGGCTGATTAATCGCGTCACCATTCTTATAAATTACTTTGCCAGGATTAATTTGGACGGCGTTGAACGAGTGGCGCGTCCTAATGGATCGTCGGGTGTGCGTCGAGTGTGCGTCGAGTGTGCGTCGAGTGTGCGTTCGGTGGCCGAGCGTCGACAGAGACTAATCGCGAGTAATCCTACTGATGCTGCTGCGGATAAATGATTGCATTAGGATTAGACGGGTGCGTAATCAGCCGCACTTTGAGGATCGTTCGGCCGACCACGAAAAACCTTGTTGATTTCTCCCTCCCACGCGCGCCTGGTATATCACTGGATAAGAGAGTCCTACGCGGATCTAGAGGATATTCCAGCAGCATTTTACTCGGATGATTTACTGATAAATTGGGTGCGACAGGTGGAATGAAGATTTATATGGAATTAACGGGGCTCCTTTCAGTGGCAATGTTTCAGAGCAGAAGAACATTATCTACCACGAGACATCTCATATTAAATCTCGAGGGGGCTGGGAACAAATCAAATCGCAGTTTCCTCCGTGGCAAATGTGTTCTAATATGACTCTATATTCCATTCCGAACGGATACGTACACCTGGAGTCTTGGGCAAAAAAGATGGTCTGGCCGTGTGTTGACCCATTCTACTGTGGTGCACATGCCCCGCATGCACGCGACCGTTCGAACTGACACACGCGTACAGGAGACGTATAACTCACGCGGTTCCCTTATTCAACCATCGACACACGAGTTCTCGCAAAGAATGGGCCCAGCTAACGCAAAAGTTAATTGAAAAACAGAAAATGAAACTCGTTGCTTGTCCGATGGATATCGGTACGGAGAATATATCCTCGGATATCCACAGTCCGGACCTTCGGAGGAGAGCCATAAATTCTCCGTGGTGTTTAATCATCCGACGTTGTCGATCGATCGCAAACAAGAGCACCGTGGAAGTAGGCGTCGATCTCGTTATTCCTTTCCGTGATATTTAATTAACCGATGCTCATCTATCTATCTATCTATCTATCTATCTCTTAGCCGATGCCTTCCGTTCACGAGGCGAACAAAGCGGTCCCAACTTGCAAAATATTCCCGTAGCGGCTGTTCTTTCTCTCCGAGGCAAAGTCCAAGTTTAATTTAATGCCTTGGGATTGACGTAAGGTCACAGTTGGAAGTCGCGGCGCAGGGCGCAGGGCGATGGTGGGTGACCAGGTGGAGCCAGACTTTGTACGAACTGCGAAGATCGATACCTTGGGTGACGAGTTCATTTTTGAAATAAGAAAAGTTTCGGGCGATCGCAACCGAGCGAGCGCCCTCGGCCCCGGCCGTCTCCTTCCAACGCAGCGCCCAGAACGCTGTCGGATGTCGAATTTCATTATCGGCCAATTCCAATATCTTTACATTACATCTTAAAATTCTTATAGTCGGGCTCGCTTACGCCGTACTTCCGCTCGCCGGGCGCGAAAATCGAACGTTCGCGGAGACGCCAGATAGAGTGGACGAGAGAAAGAGAGAAAACCGTTTGCGTTCCTACTTCGGATATCCGGATGTGTAAAGCAGACCCGGAGGCTTTTTTCAGCTGGCGCATTCTAATGTGAGTTCGAAGCGGCCGCCTAGTAATGTTCCATTTTCAAAAGTCAATTAAGAAAATGGCCCTCTGATGCATCGACGATTATGTTTCTTGCGCACGTAATCTTCTTTTTTTTCTTTCAGGTTGCTCGTGTGTCGTATACAGCAGCGCGGACAGACCTCAAGGTGGCACGTTCACATCTCCCTACTACCCAAAGCGATATCCGCCAAACATCGATTGTCTACTGTACACCTTCGTCGGTCAACCCGACGAGATCGTCGAGCTGACGTTCCATCACTTCGATATTCGCCGCGCACAGCCCGAGTAAGTAAATCCTCTTGAGACTAGCCTTACCAGCGTTCTTATATTGAGCGGAATACTCCTCGGATTGTCCTCATAGGGTTTCGTGCACTCTGCACAAATAATTCTCGCGAATTATTTCTAAATCCGTGCAGAGAAGAGATACGAACACTGAATAAGTCATAGGTAGAGCAGGAGTCATAAAGCAGAAAATCGGGAGGGCGAGGTCCGCAGTCGTGGTCTTGTGTATGCTAAATTATACAGGCGTTCGTCGTCTGCGGCTGCTGGATGGAGAAGCGGGGGCTTTGTGTGCACGCGTGCACACAAGGATCTCTGTAAGCGTGGAAGGGGGAGCAGCGAAGGGGGAGCAGCAAAGGGGGAGGAAACCTTTCGCGGGCGTTCCGGTACGGACACGCCAAGCCCATGAAAACTTTATTGGCAAGGTGACATTGATTCTCTTTGACATCCGTGAGCTGTTGCGCCAATTAAGGAATAATTACTTAAGACTACATCCTAGGAAGTGTACTTTGGCGGCTTTAATTAGAGTTTACTCTCGCGCACCCACGTATACCGGATTATTAGATTCCTAATACTGCGTTCGCGGTCGCTTTTCAATGAGACAGTAGAAAGAGAGGAGAACGTTCGACGAAAGTCCCACGAAAGTTCCACAAAAGTTCCACGAAAGTTCGGTAACAGTTTCGCTTATCGCCGGTGATCAGTTTAAAAAGTTCCCTGCTCGCGTTTACTTTACATCGAGCTTTAATAGGGCACTCTATAGTGTTTTTCGAGTGCGCACAGAGTTGCCAAGTAGCCGAGCCGCCGAGCCGCCGAGCCGCCGAGCCGCCGCGCCGCGCTTAACCAACCGAAGAGTCCACCGGCTGATGGGAGGAGTGGCCCGAGGCTGCATCTCACGGCAACTTCAGTATTCCAGAAGTGGGGAAAAAATTGGTGCAAAAAATTCTTCCATTGCGTTAAAAACCCGGATGTGGTGATCGAAAAGAGCGTCAAAGTGTTTTCCACCAGGCTGCAAAGGAAGGAGTATGCAGGACTCACGATTGCTCTTTTATTTTTAATCAATGAGACGAAATTACTAGAACGAGTAGATTCGCGCATCAGAATCCAGTTCCGAAATAAGTCTCTACATTTATCGGGTGCGCCCGGTAATAACCTCACGGGGTGAAAAACGTCGTTTCGCTCGGTCGGGTCGTCAGCTCGACGAGGCGCGAGTTTTTCGCACGACGGAATTTTTGTATAAACTGCTGAGACGTTCGCGGACTGACGAGCATTCCGCGGAATTGAATTCCAGATGCGATCTGTCCCTCGCGAGAAGGAAAAAGAGGGGGCAGGGGGAGAGAGAGAGAGAGAGAGCGAGAGAGGAAGGGCGGTGCAATGAGTTCGGTGACTTATGGCAGTTGCGCTCCCAACGGAGCGAAGGGAAAAAGGCGCGAACGTGGGATAGAGCGAAGAAGGAAACCAACCGGCCACACTGAAGCAAGCCCGAGGAATTTGTAACGCGTTACGTGAAAAGATACGCGCCAGTTGTCTGCGTATCCTTGCTAATGTTTTCGCGATTCACAGCGACAGTCGACGGTCGACACAGTCCCTCGAAAGTCCTCACGGTTCCGTCTACCGACTCTGCAAGAGTCATAGAGACGTTTCGAGCGATACCTGCCATATCTGCAATGAACATCTCAAATGGTTTGTTTATCGGAGGGCTGATTGATGGCCGGCGCCGTAAAAGCATCCAAGGCGAAACGCGATAACGTCTAGTACTTTGCGGCAGCCCGATGCGCTATCGCCAATAAACTCTATTCGGGCTCCATTCGTATAGCGAAACCGCTTATTTGTGCTTGACGGCGAAACACACGTATGATCATTACCGAAAGTACGATTGCCCTCCGGTTGATCAGAGGTTGCCGGTGCTATGCTAATAGGTATTTGCACGGGGATGCACGGATTCGGTGTATCCTCCCTACAGCCCTTTGTGTGCTTCGCTCACCCCGAAATACAGAAACCCCTGCCATCGATGTCAGCACTGACGAACTTATCCCGGGGGACCTGACACTCGCGTATCTTGAAAAGTCAGCAGCCCTTTCGGGCGTCTCGCGATGGTGGCAAATTGAAAACTGGAGCAAGCGATGCGCGCAAGAATGTACCCGACGTAAGAGAATTTAGCACGTGTGCAACATACCTAGGGCTTACTTGCTCGCCCCACTAGCGCCTGGGAGTCGTGATCGGGAGTATTTGGCGGATACTGGCGCCCACGGGAATACGGATCACTGGAGCTCGTCCGCCTTACATCGCATCGTCGAGCCAGCAGCTTACCTGATTACTTGACGGTTGCGCGAGCTACTCCCCTGGTGGTTGGTACAACTGGCTGGCAGCTCGATTGCAAGCGCGTCCGGGATGCATCGGGACAACGGGCTCCCGGTGCAACCGATCTTGAGATATATCCGCTACGGATATGGCAAATCCCCCGTGCTCTCCATTTGGTGCTTTTCCCTATTTTTACCGACTCGTGTTCTTGGCATCCGTCTTTATTTTTCCTCCACCGCACCGCACTGTACCGCACCGCACTGTACCGCACCGCACTGTACCGCACCGCCCTCCATATCACGGAACTAAGGCCGAAGGCAAGTATTATTTTGGGGCCACGAGCATTATTTTGATAAGGAAATCCTGCTACTCGGGAAAACGTCAGAGTCCGCCTCGGCGGCACTACTGACATTACAAATGCATCCCACGAAGTTTGTTCCGCTCTCGGTTTGGGGATAGGCCAACCGTGCGCCCGGGGCGCTCCGGATGCTCGAGGGGGTCACCGATGTCACTCCGCGCGGAGGGAGCTCCAGAGTAGTTGAGAAAGAAGCGAGTTATGAGAGGAGAGGCTGAATTGTCGGTACGCAGATACCATCAGATAGAGAAAAAAAAATGAACCTTCCCGTTGTGCACTCGCTTTCTTGATTCTGCGACAATGTCATGGCTCCATTGACTGTCCGCTTACAGCTGGATCAGAACTAATCCTGAACCTTTGGCGGTTCGAGGGAGTTGCCGCAGGAATTCAACTGCACGAATCGCGAGCTCTGTCGTGGGGTTGGCTAATTCAGCCAACTTCGAGTCTGATTATTTGAAATACGAGCCAGCGATTAGGTATGCAAATACACATCGGAATTCCTGCCGACGTGCATTACGCAGCCAGTTGCGATGGGGTTGCTTCGCGTCGGGAGGTACGGAAACTTCCGGCAGACGGGACAGACCACCGGACAACACGCACGCGGCAAACAGTTTGGTATGTAATGCGCAAACCACGCGAACAGTGGCACGTGGTCGTAAGATGGCACGAGTCTACTGTCACCCGTAGAAACTCCTCTTTCTGGCTCGGTCGTCTCCTCGTTACCATGGAGAAGGAAAATCAAACCGGGTCGAATCCTCCTGAACGCCTTTGCGCGCACGTGAAAGCCCGTCCGATCCGTCAATATTTGCTCTTCCCGAGCAACGAGTCCAACAGCTGCCCTTTGTATCGAGACTCTCTTTATGCAGAGACCATTCTCAGGCTGCAATAACGATAACCCACGCACGAGCGAACGAAAGGCCTCCGTGCTCAAAGGGCACGCGCGATGCAGCTGCATCAGGGATATTAGGAGCCACGCGCTTTTAGCCACGCGCTTTTAGCCACGCGCTTTTAGCCACGCGCTTTTAGCCGCGGCAGAAATAAGAAATCCGAGTGAAAAGTGTCGTCTCTGGTTCTAAAAGTTCTGCTAGACTCTCCAGGGATGATATGAGGGAAGTTTCCCAGAGGAGAATGCACTTATTGGCTCGAAAAGGCGAGACGAATGAAAATTCTTAAGATCAGTAGTGAAACGGACTGAATCTCCTTCTGTGCCCCTCTCTGATTCCAACTCTGGTTCTAGTTCTGGTTCTAGCTCTCGGCCTACCTCTTAAATGCAGAGTCTGCACTCTCGAAATAAGATTGTGGTGACATCGTCGGATGTCGGACTGAATCATCCTGCAAGCGCATACGCGGCTTGTCGAGGAACATCTAATCCAAGAGTGCATTCAACGCGCCACAAGCAAGAGCGACAGCAGTAGCAGCACAGCCGCATACATCAGGATGCAGATTAATATTTCCGCGAGAGTAGAAGCAGCCAGAGTCTCGGGCACATTCTTCGCGAGCTATACTTGTGCGAAGCACGCTCTTCGGTCCTCTGGGTGCTCTTCTTAGGCGGGATTCTATTTACAAATCCTCGAGCGCCGTCGGCCATAAATCGCGTCCGCCATGCCGTCTAAGGAGCACCGTCCAATATTAAGCTGCCCATGGAGATGACCCTATTAATATGACCCGCCGGCGCCACCGCCGCGCCGCGCCGCGCCGATCCCCCTCGGCCAAACGTTTACACAGGGGCCCGTTGCTGCACCTTGGGCAGCCCAAGAGCCAAGAAAATCCCTCCCCAGAAGAGAAACTTTGCCTTCGGATCTGTTCGCGTCAATATTAAGCCGCCTACCATCTCCGTACGCCCTACACCTATTATAGTCACCAGGAGAGATACTGCTGCAAGTTTCCGTCGGAAACTGAGGCTTCGAAGCCTCCATTCTAAGCCGTGATTCTAATTATCGAATGGCTCTACACAATTGCGTCTGGTCCGCGTACCCCTTCTCGAAACCCTCACCCGACTTTATGTGCCCACTGCTCAACTGGCTACCACGGTATCCTGCTTGTTTAGGGTGTAATTTCGAGGCACCGAAACCCATCTACTTTCGTACAATCCTCGCAGGTATCCTCTGGCTTGGCTCTGGCTTGGCTCTGGCTTGGCTCTGCCTAATTAGATTCGGATTGTGCCGAGACTCTTTGCCAAGCTATAAAGCTAGAATTGGTTTACTTGAGCGCGTACTCTCTTCGCGAAAAACGAATTCGCGAAGCGAAAGCGATCCGCCGCTGTTTTTCCATTCGCATGACTAGGATGGATAGTCGATGGTCCATTTTGATAGGGCGCACCAGAATTTCGACGTGTATCGGTAATGTATTTCAGTCACATATACATATATATTTCCCGACCGCTCTGAAAACAGTATCGGCAGTCGAGCTTTTTAGCCCGCCAAATCGCGGAACCGGTAACCGATTAACCATGCGACTTCTCTTCTCGCGCTTAACGATCCTTCAAAATACAATATCGTTACGCGATGGACCGAGGGCGACTCGCTTTAGTTAACTTAGCGCGCGATAACGAAAATAATCGCGCGGGCCACCAGCATCACGTAGCGTTTCAATCCTTCCCGTGATGTATAACTCCAAACCGGACGGGAAACCCAACGGGAATTGAGACGCAACGGTTTTGCTTTCGCTTCGCTGATTCGCCGTTCCTCACCGGATAGCGTACGTACCACCCTTCACGGCGGGCTTCTTAATTAATTTCGCGTCAAAGGATTAATCTCGCCACTTTGAGACTGAATTTTAAGTAAAATTTCCCGGGTAGCCTTGCTCGCGTTACAGGAGTACTCGAGAGGTTCATTCGAGCGCAGTAAGAACACCCGAAGAAAAAGAGTCTTGTTAAAAGGGTTGTCGAGAAACAGTCGCTGCGACCAACTCCCATTAAATCGGGCCGATTCCCGGGAACCGCTTGTACTTGCCGAATGTGCCACTGAGACGTTACTCGTGCGTCAAGGATTAGAAAAAAAGTACGCAGGGGGGTAGAGGAGCTCGTAGCGGTCCATTCCCCGATGGTATGCGCTAATTTGGACCGTTCGTGTCTAAGCGGCAAGCGAACGTGGCTCCGGGGAACGGCCAGAATGGTGGAGGTTGAGTGCAACAACAGAGGGATAGGGAACCCAGGAGTTTGCGGCGACAAGGCTGGTGCGTAACCCTGTAGCGTGAGGGCGCGATACGGCGTGGCAGGGCGCTGGGCAAATACCGACGGCGGCGTGGAATTATACTTGTCTAGTGCGTAATTGGCGAGATTAATTATGTGCGAGATGAAATTCCTAGGCGAGAGAATGTGACAATTCGGGAAGCTTCGTTGGCGACCTTGCACTACACCGCGTACAGAGGGTGAGCTCTCTCTCTCTCTCTCTCTCTCTCTCTCCCATTTGCCGCTACTCGTCCCTTACAGTAGCTGCGGACTTTCGCATCTTCTCCCTCTGTGGCCACGGGATATTAAATTAGCCGGAAGCAGAAGCCACTTGTCCGAAATATCCCGAGCGAACGTCGGGCGTGGATGTGCAAGCGAATCTCGCTTTAAAACATCGCCCCGTGGCATCGACCTCGTCCCAAAGTTTCTCTTTAATTGTCATGAATATTTCAGCGCGAGTATCTTCGCGTGAAGCCTTGACGGGGCAGTCGGCCTCTCGTAGAACCTCCTTCGCCCCACGTGCAAACTTTGCTCTCTACCTTCCCTCCGCGATTAGATCCGACTCTTGGATTTCGGGATTCGTGCCACTACCCCCGGGTTCCGCCTTGAAACTTGTTCGCATCCGAGCTCGGCAAATAAGGAAGTTGACGGCGAGGCTTGGTAATTCGTCCATACCTCGGACTTACCACCCCCTTGGCAAGTTCTGTTTCGTGGTTGGCGGGGCTTGCCGATTTATCTCCACCGACTAATGCGACCAGGAGGTCCTCGTAATGCGCGAGCTTACGCAATTCCAGCGGTTCGCTCACTAGGTTGTAAATTCGCTCTATGCTCGTATTAAATTCCACTTTGTTTCTCAGTCTCGAGAGAAAGAGCTGAAATTATACCGTCCGACGGTATTTCTTGAGTCAAATTCAAAAGTTTCTGCCAAGCAGACGGCATTGGAATTTAAAGGGCTCTTCGATGGAAGTCACGATTAACATAAACGCAACAACGTTAACTTGACGAAAGACGCAAGCTACTTTGGAAACGAATGGCACTACTAACGTCGAGGAAAAGAACTCGAGCGATTTCTCCATGATTCCCGTCAGCGGCATTGCAGCGGCATTGCAGCGGCCCATTAATGGTAATGGTGGTATGGAAATGGATACGTCTCGATGAGAGTTCAAAGACAAGTGCCGAGGGCGAAAGAAGAACCACAACGGGTGACTTTGGAAAAAAGAGGAAACCTTTGCTTCCTGCTTCCGACACGTAGTCTCAAGCAAGGGAAGAGCGAGCCCCGCACTATTCTGCACCGATAATAAATGCTCTCGACTTCCCGATCCATCGTTTACACGTGACATAAAAGAAAGCAGCGCGACGAAAGTAAGCGCGCCGGGTTTTTCTCATCATGGAAAAAGGGAAGCGCGGGTGGAACGCGCCATTGGAATTCTTGATAGAAGGACTTGTTACCAGCGGGCTGCACCCGGATGCATCAAGTGGATTGCGAGGATCCATGCGAAACTTGGCACCGAACTTAAGGGAAATGAAGTGGCAAATGTCAGGTAGGATACTTGCCTTGTACTACTTACCCATATCAAACGTCATCTTCCTGAGTTTACTAAATCCAAGGTTCCAATTTGCACCATCCGAAAGAAAAACCGTTTTTTCCATTAATGCGATCACCACGACCGCTGAGGATGAGGATTATCGGTCAAGAGAGATTGAGCCAGGGGAAATTGGGTTTGCATGGAGCACTTGGCGCGTCGCCATAATGACTTGGAATCTCACTGCTTGCTTCTCGCTGGCCTCGCTACGCGATGTCGCTACGCGATGTCGCTTTATGCTTCCACTCGGGTGCCGTAAAGAGGATCATCCAACGGGAATCGCGACACCGTCAAAGTTACATACGACGAAAGCTGTCTCTTTATTCCCTCTATTTCATTGATGCACTCTCGGTGCACGTTGCTCCGACCTCGCACTTGCGTGCAGTCGCGAAACGAAAGGCGATAAGGAAAATGTTGACGCTTCAGCGATAAACGAGCGACTGCTCTTCTCGCGCTTGTTCCCTTTCACCCCTATGCAACCCCTTTGCGCAAAGCCACTGACTCGACTAATAAAAGCAACGCTATCCACAAGTGTTTGTTACTCGTTTGCTACTCGTTTGCTACTCGTTTGCTACTCGTTTTCCAAGTACTACCGGAACATTAAATCTAGTTATACGTAATTGGTTTAAAACCATATAATCGATGAGAATCATCGTCGTCGGCTGGTCAATATTATCTCATACGAACGATTTATGCGACAAACTGCGATTATCGTTGCCGGAAGAGGGAGATGGCGAATCCCTCCAGGTAATCCCATCCACGAGGGACCGGCTTTCGGCGCGAGAGAGCAAATAAAAGACAGGGAATGGGAGGGGAATGGAGGAGGGAGAAACGATTGGCTGCGGGTTGGCAAGTTTGTGCGGGGGCACAGCCCGAAAGCCCCGTCAGGGTAATCACCCGTAGTTTTATCGAGGTCGTCCTCATAATCGAATTTTCGTCGGGCTCTTATTATTTCCGTTACATCAAGGGCTTAGGCGAGCAGGAACCAGTGATGACGATGGCACGAGCGGGTGCGAGTGCCGCGAGCGTTGTTTACCCGGGGACGCAAGCCGAGCACTCGTTATTCCGTTCACGCGACGTTTCCAATTTCCGAGGGCGCAGTCACATCCAGCAGCCGACTAGGCTCCTCCAACTCCACTCACCCCGCCATTTGCGAACTCGACGACGACACGGACACGTCGCGTCCCCGTCCTCCACGAGAGCGACACGTACACACAGCACGAGCGAGCGCGAACGTAGAGCGCGAACGTAGAGAGGATGATTAAGCGAACGGCTCTTCCGTCAGTGCGAAAAAGCGCCGGTGGGCCGCACGAAACACGAATTAACCGGGCGCCGGCTCTCTGATTGCGCAGAGTTCTTTCGCGCTCCCTCTTTTTTACACGCTCGTCCTACATGAATAATTCAGGAGCGATCTCACCGTCGCCCTCCCCGCAGACGCACCGCGATGGAGAGGGGTCCCAGCGTCGTCGTCTCGTCGCCGCATCGCCGACAGCAAGCACCGCGTTACCACTCCCATTTGACGTTTCGCTACCCCTCGGGGTACGCGCGACGTGACGTACGTATTCCGATTTTTCGGGAGATTCTTTTCCTCCTCGTCTGCGAGATCCAACTCCAGCTGGCCCGCCTCACCCTCAAGGACGCCCCTGAAACATTTATCGACTCCCAAACTGGAGCGCTCTTTCGCGAGAGAACTACACTCGCAACTTTTACCTCCGGGGAAGATGACTCTGCAGTTCATTAGAGGAATCTAGGAGGACGTACCCAACCTACCCGAAGGATTGTTCTCGCGGAACCCGATAAAAATGAGAGACCACCACCCGTAATTGTGAAGCAGCGGGATGGGTTTAATTCGATTATTTCCTATCGCGTGGCACGGCGCGGCACGGCGCGGCACGGCGCAGCGCGGTAAGCTTTACTTTTGGTAGAGATGGATCATCCAGCCGTGTGTCGGTCCGAATTAATTAAGATTGAGAATCACGAGGTCATTCGTTTCGCATTTAGCGCTATGGCTCGCGAAATATATATCGATACACTTGGCGGTACTTGATTTTGCGGTACCCAACCATCGCTCTTTATACTCTCAATGAGTGAACGTCGCCAATTGCACCGAGACCACGACTCATAGTCAGAAATGTGTTGGCAGGGCTTGCAGGGTGTTTTCTTTGGCTATAAAAGCTGTGACGTTGTCGTTAGCTTTATCATACGCGTCATACGCATCATACGCATGATCGGAGCGCACCCTGCGATGCAGTACTCACTGACGTCAACGTCGAAATACGACATTTCGCTGTTGAGCCAAGCATTCACCCCTGTTCGTTCAGCTGATGCACACGTGTCTTAAGAGAATTGCTCGCACGAATACCGAACTGAAGCGAATTGAGGCGAATTGAAGCGAATTGAAGCGAATTGAGGCGAACCGAGGCCAACTATCGCAAAACTAACACGAAGAAGGCTCGGGAGCTAACGACTCAGGCGCACGACTATTCTTGCGGCTCTCTATGGGTGTACACGTGTAGTCGAACGAACAGAAGGAGATCCTAATGGGCCGCGATAGATAGCCAAAGTTCCGCCGGTTCCCAGCCGAACATATTCTCTTTATCGAGCATTATACTCGATCATTAGTCTTGCCGGGCTATTCGAATCGAGCGCAGCCCGGCCGTGTAATTGCCGGGAGGATAAATCGCGGGATCGCGTGACTTATTTTCGAGGATCCTTTAAGAGATGGTATTTTTTTCCAGGCGAAGGGCTCTCACGATCTCTCGATCCACGACTCTATAGGACTGTATAACTGCCAGCGGAGAACGAGCGTTTGACTTTTATGAGCACTAAAAGTAAGTGGCCGCGATACCTAGGATCCGCTCAAGACTCGTATACGTATACGGCCGTTATTCATCGGCATATATTCGGCAGATTCCGTGCGATTGGGAATTCTATGATGGGCGGGCCCCCGGGCCTCGTCCGATTCTCCGAGGACGAGCCGCGAAAGCGAGTCAACGACCCGATAATGAGTCGGTCGTGAATTCACGTGGAACTTTCTTTCTAATTAATTTTTAAATGAAAGTGACTCGAAACTAAATGAGAAAGGTGGAGCAGAGGGCTCTCGAGGAGGAGTTGGAGGATATTCCGACAGTGGCGGGGAAAGACGAGACGTCCAAAGAAGCATCCTGCTGGAAACTTTCTCCGGCTGGGAGTAGCGAGATATTATTCAACCGGCACAGACCTTTATTAACTTCCAAATTAACCTTTGTATCGAAAATTCTAGGGCGATGGCGCGATGGGTGGAGTTTCGTCTCTTCCTACCACCGTCGAATTCGCTGCCACGAAAGCTCACCCGGAGCACCGTGCTTCTTATTTGTGGGAGAAAATCCTTCCCCAGTATTGATTCTTGCCGCGGCCAGAAGTGCCAGAACAGGAGATAGTCTTACTTCATAACTGTTGCAGAGCTATTAGATAGAGTTTCGAGGTATGACACAGTTAACGAACCCAACTATCGAATAGCCTTGCTATCGGCGGACACATTCAATTCGATCGGGCCGCATTTTCAACGTTAATCGAAAGCGACCAGAGGATAAGTAAGAGTTACACGGGGGCAGACCGCGTAATTAAAGAAAGCGGGATCTCGATTTTGCCAGACTCGAGGAAGATCGATTGCTCGCTCGGGAAGCGACCCAAGATCCGTCCGAAGAATACGAATTGAAGTCGCGGAAGAAGCGGAAGAAGCGGGAGAAGCGGAATAAATGGTACGATGTACTTGAAACGAAAACTTCCTCGGGCTAGCCCGAAGCAGTCTCTAATTATCGCGATGTAGCTCAGAGTTTCGCAACTCGTCCGCGCTTTCGCGAGAAACGTACGAGAGAACATTCCTACTGCAATTGCTCCGAGGAGCCTTTTCCCGGTTTATGTATTCGGCCCATTGATTCGTGGAGCGAAAGCTTTATCGTCACTTGGATTATCCATTCGACGAAGCGATAAGAGCCGAGGGACACCCTGAAAAAACTGACGACCCTTCCAATTTCACCCTCCCAGAATATTTCACTCGTAATCTCTTTCGTTCTTTCGTCGAATCTGTGTATATCTACGTGTACAAGTACATACACACACGTACATACTATACGCGTTTCTATTCCCCCTACCTCGAAAGACAATAATATCGAATTTCTTTCAATTGGGTCGAGAAAGGAAAGGTTTGAAAGAAGCATCGCTGAAGGTTGAAGTTAAGGATATCGATAGACAATGAGATAAGATAAGTATTCACGGCCGATTCAAGACCTACGAAAGACCAAATGAAATTCATAATCTACGACTGTTCTTTCCAGTACTTTGGGTTCGGTAGTACTGCCACTGGGTGTCGTCGTAATAAAGCGTGTGCCAGCCGCGTTAGTTTTCCGAGCTGTCGCCGCGCTCAATAACGCGAATTCCAGGGGTAAAGCGCCAACAGACACGCGTTTTCTTTCGGGGTGATGGAGAAAAGTGTAACGGTACTTGGAGTACTTGGAGCAAGTCGCCACTCGACAAAAAAGGTTGGCCCACGACAAAAGTAAACTGGCTGTAGGAAATTATTAGAATCATGAAACCGACATGCAATCTAACTACCATAGTAGGGATCTGATAAATTGCCGCGATACGCCGCTAACCGAACGAGGGTATTCTGGTATAATTCTGACATCGAGAGTTTCATGGGTTATTTGGTCTAACGCGCTAATTTCCGTTTAACTTGTTTGCGGAGTTTCGGTAGGAATGGTGGTTTCATTAAAAGACGGATTGTAGTCCGGTGGAGGGCGACGCTCGGGAAGGGCGGCAAGGGCGGCAAGGGCTCGAATATATATATAAGCGTAATTGAGTAGTCGCTGCGAAGGCAAGAAATTATTGTAATAATCTCAAGGCGATATTGCCCGCGTGGCGCCCAGCACGAGCTCGGAATAGTTAAATTGATTATAGAGGGCTGGGCTTTCGCTTCTCCAATTCAATTGCAATCTCTTTCCAAGACTTCATTTCTACACCGACAATTTTATTAAGCCGCGGTATTCAGCGACTAAAATGAAAGGATAATTTCCATCGAAACCGGCCCGGCTCAAGTTTTCCTCGGCACTGGTAAATAGACCTGTTACGCGATTAAGGAATCCCTCACCTCCCTCGGCCCTGCTCCCCTCTCTGGGGGAGTCTGGCGAGGCGTACGGGGCGGAGAACGCTAGGAGACACGGAACAGAAAAAAGTCTCGTTCCTGCGCGACTGAAATTAGAGAGCAGTCGCTGCGGCCACCTTCCTACGTTTGTCGAACGACCTCAAACTCGAGAAAACTTTGATTTCCGAGTCTGTTTCAGTGCACTTCTGGTGCAATAAGGTTTCATCGGTTGTTGTGGTGACTTGGCGCCGTCTTATTCCATTTATTCCTGGCACTCGGGAGATGCGAAAAGGCAGTCGAGGAAGATGTGTATGGAGCGCGGCAACTCTGACGCCGACACAGAGACGACAACGAATTTAGATTAGGTGAAGCGGGAGTCACGGATGGCAATTCCGCTTGCGACGAACTTGCCACTTGGAAGGTAAATAAAAGTCGCCAGCTCTCGAAATATTCAATTCGTTCGGGGAAGGGACAGAGATTAGCATTGATCAGCATCGAAGTGTTGCTGTGGCGAACTTTGCCCTGCGCTTCTCCCGCTCGCCTCGTCGCTCCGCCTCGTCGCTCCGCCTCGTTCCCGTGGTCAGGCATGTTTCTACCCGCGCAGAAAACTTGGCACTAAACAGCAATCGCGGTTCTCTCTTTCTTCCCGCTTCCATTCTCGCTTCCATTCTCGCTTCGATTCTTCGCAATCACGGCGGAGTTAACTGCGGAATGGGGGAAAAAGCGAAGGTACAACTGTGCGGAGAGTTCCGATTGGCATTCGAAGCGGTACCGGTGAGCGGACTCGATACCCCGAGATGAAACTTTGCACTCTCGCCAATTAGAACCGGAACAAATACCGTACAGATTGAAATATTCAATTAATCCCGAAGGCGACCAGAAAAAGATTTCAAATTTCTTCGTGGTGGGAGAAGCAATCCAGTCGCGAAATTTTCTTCCTCCGAAAGGGGCTACTCTCGGAGAAGCCACGCTCCCCTTCTCGGAAAATAAGGGAACCAAACCAATAAGAAAAAGTTGCGTAGAACGTTAAAAGTATACGACTGGGGGAGTTCTAAAACCGAAAATCTCGCTTGCCTCGTCGTAAAATGAAAATACCTCGGGGTAGCTTCCTCGTGACCGAATTCGACTGGACCATCCTGGGTATACAATAAACAGTCGGAGAACACTCAGGAAACACTCGGGAAACGGTAAATGGAGAGATCATCGCTGGAACGCGAGCCGAATGCGTGCTTTAAGTACACATGTATTGCCGTCTACATTCTGTCCTGTTTGACCGCGCGAGTCTGGTTCCCCTTGCTGCTAGGTATACGCGAGACCCTATGAGAAAACTGGGATTTCTGGGGTTTCCATCGATGGAGAATGTGCGACGAAGCGGCGTTCTGCAAGTGGGTCAAAGATATCGCGAGCGAGGTCGAAGATGCCGGGGTTCGATGCTCGCGGTGCGCTTTCATGAGCACTTTTCGTTAAGTGCTCTTTTTCATTGTGGAAAGAGTGTACGAAAATATCCAGTAGCACTTCCGGGTTTCGGAACTATGTATATGTATGTGACCGAACGCTTCCTCGGACAACATAGTTATGGGTATAGTAGGCACTTTTGGCTCGGACAATCACCTTACTTTGCTCATTTTCCCCTTCTTTTCTCGAATTTACCTTTACTTGCATCTCCCTTATCTTTTCTGAGCATCCTTCCACTACCGCCATCGAATTGCGCCGTGCGCGAGTTCGGGTCCCAGGCAAACTTGATCGTTTCTGGGCTGTAGAATCAGCTAAACCAAACAGTCCTTCACCGCGCAGTCGAAACGAAAAAGGTACGACTGACGAAAAGAGAATTGGTAACGATCGTGGTGCGAAATCGAGCCTCCTTTCTCTTGGCTGTAATCAGTCGCCGAAAATAGAAGAAGTTGGACGCGGGTCCGCGTGGCAGTTTTTCACGACGCGCCGGTATAAAAGAGTCAGAGGTTCGGCGGGATCGGCGAACGAAGAGGACAGGTCGGCAGGAAGCAGTAGAAGACGAGGTAGGATCGATAGAATGTCCGGAGAGCACAATGGCGAGAGAGGAGCAAGCCCGGAGCGGCGTGGGGCGGCGTGGGGCGGCGTGGGGCGGCGTGGCGCGGCAGCAGTGGTAACTGCCAGTGCGGTAGATCGTGGCAGCGCGGCATGGCATGGTGTTAGAAACGTCGAAACATAGAGAAAAATCAGGAGGCGCTTCGGAGGCGGCTGCTATTCCTACTGGTGGATGTTCACCCTGAAAAACTGTTTTTCTCCAGAATGGAATAATTATCGCGTAATTATGACGTCGGCCTTTCTTCCTGCTCCGTTACTTCCAACTACTCCTTATGCTTCTTTCGGCTATACTACAGCCGCTCTTCTACGACCCAACAATAAGAGCACCTACGTCGAGGGGAATATCTACTCGATTGAGCAGAACTTTTGAGCGAACTCTATATTAGCTATGAAGCAGTAGCGTGCCAACGAAGATTTTTCCGAGGGTTACAATCTCTATAGTTTAAGGGACGACAAGGAGCTGATGCTATCGTTGCGAGGGAGGTAACGCCCGTTTTTTTCCTTACTGTAGATTCTTCGCCTTTTACCGCTCCCCCTCCCTTTTTTCGCTGATTACCCCTTTTAGCAGGTTTCACGTTGCTAAGTGTGCCATTATTTCGACACTATCGTGGAATATTTGAGCGAGCAGCAAACGCATCTCGCCAGAGGTAACGAGCCACTGTTAAACTCTCGTTTTGTTAGTTTCCGAGAAATTCGAAGGAGGCATGCGACGTACTCGTACGTTGCCTATCCTTGCCTACATGCGTCAATCAGTATCCAATAAGACAAATCCCTTCGCTCCAGGGTACCCTGAATTAGTACTATGAATCGCAATCACTTTTCTTCGTTATTCGAAAATTCATTTCCCAATAAATATTGGAACGAGTCCCACGCGCTCGTCTCTGATGATAAGCTACCACAGCAGAGAGTAGGTTCCGGCTGTCGAGCCTCTTCTTGTCGCGATCTTGGCAAGCGCATAATGCAATTTCGTCGGCAACCGACCGCGTATCGCGTGTCGGGAGCGAACTCCACGGACATCGTGCTTCAGTGGAAACGGTCCGCTCCTCGCGAAAAATAATTCCAAGGATGGGCACGATTGCGAACACGATGACAGCTTCGAATATGGGTCACGGATCCAGCGAGAATTGGAACGCCAGAATTGATGGGTGCTCCACCCTCTGAACTTTATACTTTTATTCTACCAAAGCGAGCAGGATATTAGATATTCCTCGATTTATTAACTCTTTGTGCGACGAGAGGTGTCTGATATATGCACGTACAATACTTCCCGTACTCTTACGTGCACAGTATGCCGTCTTCTCTGATTCTCAAATGTTTAGGTACCAGACCAATAGCTACACCACGACTAATTTCGCATAAATTCCCAGGATTTCGGTGCAATTGGAATCGTTCGTGTCTTTCAATTCTATGCCAATTCTATGCCAATTCTATGCTCCAAATAGTTGATCCTTTCAGAGTTAAAGACTCCACTGTCGAAATGAAAGAGAGCAATGGTCTAACGGTAAGTACCAAAGACCTCTCTAACAAGGTTAGTATAGATACTTGCAACGAGTACTTTTTATCCTAAAGGATGGACTATTTAAAACAGGCCATCTAAATAACTCGCTCGGCTTTGACGGTAAGGAAAACTGGCTTAAACCTATTAAGATCGGATTATGACCTCCTTTGAGTTGAGCAATTTTTTTGCCACTAAAGGTAAGTGAATGAGCAGAGCGTCCTGTTTTGGGTGTCTCGCTCTTTAATGTATCAAGCACGCGGTATGCAGCCAGCGTGGGTGCGTTCGGGTGATCGTGAGCGGATTATTAAATATTGTTTATTATTTATCAGGGGTTGGTTGGGTTGGACGGCTTGGACGGCTTGGACGGCTTGGACGGCTAACGAATATTTATTGAGGGTTCTACCATGAAAGGGTGGAATACGTTGTGGCCTAATGCAGATCGTCCGGAATCCGCCGGACAATGCAGAGGGCGGGAACAAAACCCTGCGAATATTTCCTTCGTCATTTTCCGGATATTCGCAAATGCTTGCCGTTGGTATTCTACAAACGAGCCGCGCGATCGGAAGCTGATTTATCCTGACGTTGATAAATTTATCATTGATTCACTCTGACAGTTGATTTATCATGATTACGAATTCCCCGTTAAAACGCGGCATCAATTAATAGGACGGTGAAAGGCATTTATGTGGAATAATGAGTAGCCAATACGCTCCGGTTCAATTTGACACCCTCGAGACAAAGTATCGAGGGTATTGCGAGAACGTCGATAGTCATCGGAGAGAGAGAGACTCAATCGGGATTAATTTCGAAAGAGATTTTCTCTGCTTGATTCCCAGAGTAAGACGAAAAACAAAAATATTATCCATGGTATAACGATTTACAATATATTCCGCTGGACTCGTTGAAATCCCAGGAGAATAATTACCACGTGGTTTTCTCACATCCATGCGTCCATGCGCAGCATCAAGCAGGGAAATTCTCATTGCGCAAATATTGAAGGCATTGAAGGAGTCTGTTTGTTGAGTCCTCTGGTATATTCTAATGGACTAAACCGGTAGCGGGAGACCGAGAGAAAGTCGGAGGGAGAGTGCAAGAGAAAAGCGGCAATGCCCGACATAAGGTCGAAATTGGTGCGGCGCAGCGACTGACTCTGAATTTTCACGAAGCCAGGCCATCGCGGTGCCCCGTGGTTGGTGCAGATTCGTTTCCACCGCAGGCGACACCGATCGGCTCGCCACTTTGTTTATTTACGGCGAAACCTGATTAATTGCCTGCTTGCCAGCATAAATAAGCTTCTGTAAATAAATCGCACTCTCGGCCGAGTAAAAAGCCTCGCGAGTCAAAAAATTCCTCATTTATTGCCCTCGAATCCCTTTCGATCAAACGTGCCGTTTGCCGTTCTTGCCACGAATTACACGGCTGTAAGGCTCGAGTGACGACGATTACTGACCAGAGAGAAGTATCGTAAATTCCAATCGATTTCCCCCAACAATTTTTTATTACCGAGCCACTTGCGGTGTAACTGCGATCGCGTGCCTCACAGCTAGCCCATTAACTGTTTTGGGTGCTCGTGCCGAAGCCGGATATTTCATAATTGATTGAACGACTCGGGCTTTGATGTCCACCGTAGCCAGGCGCAGGCAATTTTCAAACTTGAGGGTTTTTTAATAACCTGTGATTCGGAACTAGTTTAAAGGACGAGTGCCAGGGAACCGAGTTATAGAGCAAACCCACTTACTGTTGGTAAACGTAACAGGAGTTACTCCCATCTCAGATTAATGGTACCCGGAAGCTCTTAATACTTAATTCACGTTGTTTATAATTTATTTCACGACGAACGAAGGTCAGGTTTGGAGTCTCGTTCAACTGCAAACTGTATCTCTAGGATTTATTGTTTCGCGGTCGCGACTTTAAAGGATCTTTCAGCGAGTTTGGCCAGCGCAGCGGTCTGGCTACTCGATATTTCACTGGCAGTATCCCCCAGAGCGATACGATATCCTAATCGATGCGACGGAAGTCGAGAGGAGGAACCGAGAGGAGGAGCACAGAGGAGGAGCACAGAGGAGGAGCACAGAGGAGGAGCACAGAATTTGGCGATCGTATATCAGGTATTTTGAGCAAGCGTCCGCTGAAACGTAACGTAAGGCTACGCTCGACTTAGCGCGCGTGGAAGCAGCTTTACGATCTGGGCCGGACCGCTCACGACTTCCGGCCTCGTTATTTACGTTCGAGAAACAAGTCGAATGAACGGCAGTACAGCCGAAAAACCCGTCGGATACATAGTTGCAGGCTACATATGTATGTACACTTCTAACCACGAATAGCTCGATTATGCCCCCCGATACCCCTCGTGTTACCCCTAGGTGCACGTTGTTATGCAAAAAATGATTATTCTGGTAAAAGGAGCCGCGGCAAAATCAGGATTTTGGTGGTAGTGCGCCGTGCCGCGCTGCGCAGCGCCGTGGGAAAGGTAGAAGTGGAACGAGGGGAAACAACGTGTCCGCGTGGAACTGGGAATAAATGCGAGCCCGCAGCGGTAACCAAAAAATGCGAGACTCCGTTATGCGGGAATCAGCACGCGAAAATATCTGTCGTGAAAAATGTTTTTCGGTTTTGTTCCTCTATTCTATTTTCTTTCTCCCTCATTCTCATTGCGCTACTCGTCGAAAAACGATGCTCCGCTTTTGTGCGGTCTGCCCCTGGAAAAGGTATCGAATGACCGGTGATTCGGATAGACAAAGTCAGATTACGGCTTGGTTACCTTTGCACGGTCGAATATATGATAATAAGAATAAGAATAAGAAGTATGCGGAGAATCCGATAATTGGCTCAGGATTATGCGACTCCGCGTTTCGAGTGGTCATTACGATTAATCGGAATAATACCAGTTATCCTACCGGTTCCCAGCTGGCCCCGAATCGCCCGGTAAAGAACTTGTCCTTATCGTACCGTATTTCACGGACTATTGAACCGCGCAATATTCGCGCGATATCAAAAATTTCCTGCAGTACTGCAAGCACACAGTAATGCAGGGCCAGTAGCGGTAGCGGCGCATTGGCAACGGGAACGAAAGAGAGAGAGAGAGAGAGAGCGAAGCGGTCTAGTTTGGGAGGAATCATAAAGCGACTCGATGATGGCTCGAGACTAGTTCCTACTTTCCCTTGGTATTTCTGCTTACCACCACCACCACCACCACCACCACCACCACCATCATCATTCTCGCAATTCCGGATTCCCGGGGGGTATGCCAGACACCCTTGGACAAATTCCATCCCTTCGATCCAGCTGCTTATGCTCACGCCCCAGCCAATTACTCTCGCGCCAATAATCGCACGGCACTCGCAATCGAATACCGTCTGTTCGGGCCTGATATTGCTCCGCACTGTGCTCGCTGTCACTTTTGCCTGGCATTCACCCTCTCCATCCGGGCAAACTTAGCACTGCGATCCAACCAAATACCACTCTGCTAGCCTCTCGTTGCAGTCAGAGAGCGAATTGCAATTTGTTTTTTTCCCCGGAAAAAAAAACAGTACGTGCTAGACGCGCCGAGTGATCGCAATACACAGTGCACGACAGCACGGTAACGTGGCCTTTGTGCTAGGCTTCGCTTCGAAATAGATAAGCTGTCAAGGTGCCCGCGGTTGTCAAGTTCTTCTATTGTGCCCAACTTTTTTTTTTGTTTGACCATTCTTTTTAACCCTGTTCGATTGATAAGTTTCACTCGAATTTCTGGGGCTTCGACATGCGTGCTCGAGAGACTCTGGTTTTAATTGTTTGGGCTTCCAGCGACTCCATCCTGGCGTGCATGCGATTTCACGAACGCTTATCATTTGGCGAGCTTGACGCGTGATCGTCAAAGGGTGTTTTAAGCGAAGAGAGATTACCGCAGCTATCTCTGTGTTGGATACATCCGTGTTGATTCTACAAAGCAGTTCATTATGGGGTCTAACCGGGAATAGATGCAACGAGGACACTGACTGATCTTGCCAGTCCGAGCGATAGCACATCGAAACGGTTCCATCAAACACAGATACGTCCCGTTAGCAGTCGAAATTATGCGGTTTGATGTATCACTTGTGTTCGGTGTTCGGTGACTGTACACGCCCCTTATGAAGAGTCGGAAACACAGATCCACGCAAAGTACCAGCCCACGGATTAATCTTCCGAACTAAAGGCACACTGCATTGCGAATTGAGAATTCGGAATTTAATCAAGTTCACTCAACTGGGCGCGTCTTGACCAAATAATTTTCGACGACATCGATGTTTCCGACGCAAAGAGGCACTCTGAGAATTTGGGAATCTCGTGAAAAGTCGAAAGTCCAGAAGAAACCGGGATCTTATTTAGCGACTGGATGGCTTAGAACGTTATCTCGATCCGACTTCCGGGGGATTTTCGAGGAGATTGCGATTTCGAACCTTCGACGCCAGATGGCTCCAATGAAAAGTGCCGAGAAGTATTAAAGAATATCTTCTTCAGAAATAGGAATCGTTTTCTGCTAGGCGGAATATCGGTGACGAAATCAAGAGGTTATCAGAAGCGATAAAAGCGTTTTATTCAGATACGATCAACGACTTATACCAGCACTCCACGACTTTCCCTTTAATTCAGGTAACGCTTTGACGCGACGTCGGCGTCGCGAAGAGGAGTTTCCTAGGGCGGAAAATTACATTAAATTCGTTATTCACGAATCAGTGCTCGTATGGGGATGTTGGGATGTCCAGTGGGGCAGCCACAGCTAGGAGGTACAAATCTCCTGTCACCAAGATAGCCCCTTGGTGGTGTTTGCCGAGAACTTGACCGGATTTGAACAAATCGTTACGTCGAACTTATTTCGCCGGTTCCTCTCAACCTCTATGCTAGACCTCGGATTGTTTCTCGCGTTACGCACCGAGAGTTCGCTCCCCTCGCCAACAATTGAAAACATCGAGTATTGAGAATTGAGAATTGAGAATTGAGAGGATCGTCGTTGACGGTAGACAAAACGACATCTATCTCCCAAGCAAAATTCTAATCGTCTACGGAGTAAAACTCGTCGTTCGTCACGCGAACTACTCCATCGCGGATAATCCGGATTGAGTTTCCTCCTTCGGCCGGAAAGGTACCCTGAAATTCGTTATTCAAGCGGGCTTAGGATTTAAGGAAGGGAAAAGCACCGATAGAATTAAGTCAGTAGCTTGATCCAGCCTGACAACGGCAAGGCAGTGACCCAAGGACTCGAGCCAAACACCCTCGGTGCTCGACGATCGTCCTCGCATTACATCCATACATGCATGACCTTGCCTCTCTTTTTTATCTCCCATCCATCCGAATCTCCACGTTGGAAGTAACCGCGTTCACCCCGGTCCACGGGGTTGCTCATTACAAGAGTACCTACCTGTACCTACGTTCTTCTCCTACGGCAATGCGCCACCTTTTACTGGTATCTCGTAAAAGCGGCAACGAGACACAGGGAGAATTCTGGAAGCGTAAAACGAGGAGTGCCTGTCCACTGTTGTGCAGTGGCTCTTGAATTATTATCGGTCGCGATGGCCATTCGCAGTCCTTGGATCATGTTCCGCGCAGAAGGGGACGAGGCGCCGAAATATCCGATCCTCGAAGGGCACCGTTACTTTGACTCGTCACGACCCAGCCTCAATATTTCTGCCGATTGATTCGGGGGTGATTGCCAGAGTTATCGCAAGAGTGATCGCCGGGATAACTCTGATTAAGCTCGACCCTCTTAGAAGAGGGCTGAATAGATGCACGAACTGGATGGAGGACGGAGCAGAGTACGTTTAGCGCTTCGCGAGATGCCACGAATTTTTACGAGCAAGTTTCGCCCAGCGTATCAGTGTTACGAAGGATTACCAAGTTTTCCGCTGCTCGATAAGCCATTTGGCGAGCTGAAATTATCTGGCTCGTTTGTAACCATGGCAACCGGGAGTTTGCGAGCTCCGGACCACTGAGATGGTAAGGAGCTCAGCGGGAAGTTGCATATGACCAATATCCAAGCGGCTACCCAAGAGGTGACCAGAAGTACGCATTTCTTCCGTAGCTTGAAACTTTCTCAACGAAAGCTTCCACGGTGCGATTAGAAAAAGGAGTTGACAAAGGAGTTGACAAAGGAGTTGACAAAGGAGTGCATTGGATTCTCGTCGAAATTGGGGGTCGCGTAAAAATTATTTTGGAAGACATTTGGTTCGCCAAACCTCAGAAATCAGACGTGAAAAATGCAGGAAAGAAGTAGTGTGGAATCAGCCACGATTAGGGACACGCCGAGTTCGTTATCGGTGCTCGCTCGTGCAGCGACTGGGGCGGCTAGTCTCGCGTGCTAAAATACGCGCGAAGGATGTTCGCTCCTCGTTTAAGTTATTCACTCGGTTACACTCGGGCTTTTTACGCGAGTACGTACTTTTTTTCCCGCTGGCCCGATGCCTGCCTGAGCTTCCTCCCCTTCGCTCCGCGTCTATCTACACACGCTTTGAGGCGACTTCGAACTCTCTTATCGATTCCCTGCCCTGCCCTGCCCTGCCCTGCCCTGCCCTGCCCTGCCCTGCCCTGCCCTGCCCTGCCCTGCCCTGCTACTGGAACGGGCTCTCGCGCCCAATATTTTCTAAATATTTTCACGGCCCCTGAAAGCTTTCCGCACTCGTCCGTTTGTTCGTGAGGGGGCACACTTTATGAAAGACCACCGTTATTTGGGACTTTGACCTTCCGAGAGGTCTCCGCGAGCAAGTACGTCTTTTCCATCGAATTCAGGGAATGCTAATTCTGCCAATAAATCCAAAGTTAGCGACACTAATTTAGCAGAGGACGGAAGTCACCGGAATTTATATCGATCTCTAGGTGTACCGCGTACCCTAAAAAGCAACATCAGCGTCCAATTGACAGTTAGACGCAAGCCGCCCAAACCTCTGATTAACGCTGATGCGGCCGGAGATATTAGTGAAACGTACCCTGTCCGCCCTCATTTGCGATCTGCACCCAACTTCTTAAAAGCACCTGCATGGGCTGCACCGGCTGCACCGGCTGCACCTCAACCAGAGAAATAATGAGAGCTGGCTTGCATTCGGCTGGGGATGTAGGATTCCTGATGCGGAATATCATCGACGAGTTACGTCGTCGGTCGAATTTCCACACCAGAGGCGAACCCAGTCGGTCTGCAAGGTTTGCACTGGTATCAAAAACAAGCGTATTATGCGAGAGATAGCAGAGCACGCTTTCCGCTTCCAATTCCACTCCACGGGAAAGGATGCCGTTTAATCAGAGTAATGTAACGTTTCTCTAATTGTCGCGCGACCTTGACCCATCCGCTCGCGCTACACCCGGCCCTCTGGCTCCCCTTGCTCTCTTTCTCTCTTTCTCTCTTTCTGTCGATGCACGACGATACCTATCGTGTTTTCACGTAATAGGATACTACAATTTCAGCCGGCCAGATTTATGTCACAATTCTATCGTTCGCTTTCGGCGAGCTGACGCGTTCACGCACGGGCAGCCAATTACGGCGACTTCATTAAGCAATGAAATAGAACGATCCACCGATTCCTATTTGATTCTCGTATTAGTTGAGTTACAGTCGAATATGGGTTTTCGGTAGTGTCGCACGAATCAGGTTGTAAGGAAGGAAAAAGAAGAGAGAAAAAAAATGGGATACAGATTTGGATATACAGCGAGTCGCGATAAGCACTCCTTGACGTACAGACTCCAGCCAAGGAGCAAACAGAATTTAAATTTGTTTCATTCAATGGTTGGAGCACCTCTCGCCAGCGTCGTCTTCTTTCAGACTTGGCTCACAAAGGGCCTTAGACGAGTTCCTGAAGGAGCTGGAGGCGCCTGGCAAGCTATTCTAGCCGTGGGTCTCATCCTTAAAGGTTGATTCTCCCGTTTCGAGGAGAGTGGCTGCTCGATTTCGCAACTGACACTGAACTGGCACCAGGATCGAGCGAAGGACGACACGCACGAGCGCAGGAGACGTCGCCCATTGTGGCGGATTTAGGCTCTCATAAAGCTCGCCATTGTTTAGCCTGGGCTCTCGCATTCCTAAATCTCCATTGTCGCGACGCGCTCAGTACAATTGCGACGTGGTGAAAAGCGGTAGGCTGCGCCCTGCCTGGATTGAGCGACGGACACCGGCGACCCGAGGAAACAATAGGCAGACTTTGCCCGTGGCCCTTGTTCACGGTTTACAAACAACCCCCGCGAGGATCGCGCGGGTTCTCGCGCGCTCTCTCGACCACTCATCTATGAATCCTACCGGAAGTCATTGGTTTAAAGAGAGTACCTCCTAGTACGCGTAGCTATCTTGGGTATCGTCGATTTCTTCATTTTGATCCCGATCGCATCGCTACAATTCCGAGGAATTAATCGCTGCTCCGAATACGGTCGTCGAGTAAATACGTGAAAAATGTCCCAGGTAAATGGGAACAAGTTCGTAGGAGAGTGGCATTCCGGGACGGGTAAGAAGTCTGTAGCTCATAAAGCAAGCTGTCCTCGCGAGGCAGTGATAAATGGGCGACATTGCGATGATCCATGCACCTTGCTGTCGAAGCTCGCCTTTCTTCCTTCCTTCTTCCTTCTTCCTTCTTCTCCCAGCAAAATTGATCGTTTTCCCTGGCGAGCTTAGCCATTAAATTCCATGTTTGTTATGAGCCCGTAAAGCTCGGACTCTTTAAACCCGAGGATTTTCCTTGACGCCCGCCGCAAATGGCTCTCAGATTGAGTTTAGCTCCTTTTACGATTTAGCGATCAGCCGGCATCGTAAAGTACCGGGCGACATGTAGTTACGCCCGCCGATTGCACCATTAAGGATGCGCTACAAACGATCACAATGGTCCGACCGTACACTGGACTAACCCACTTGCGAATTTCCTCGCTGCGCCCGACCCCAACCGGTACCTGCCACGGAAACTCTTGCTCCTCTCGCTGGCATACAACTCTGCCTTTCCCGAATAAAGGTTTTGTTCCAGTTCGACCGCGATACAAGTACAACTACGTATTCCGTGGCGAACCAAGCCAAACTTATTGTCAGTGATTGCTCTTCTCGAGTGGCAAGACGTTTCTTCTGGCGCGGCGTGGCGCGGCGTGGCGTGGCGTATCTTGAAGCACCGACAATTTCCTTGCTCGCGCGAAAGCGTCGACGAACCCGGCGTGGTTTTACCGGCAAAATTCATGTTCGGGACTAGCTTCTCTATTGTACGTCGAAGCGACTGAAACGGAGTTTAACTACAGTTTTAAGCTTTCTTCATAATACGTTTACTCAAGTCGCTGCGACTTTGCTAAAAGCGGTAAAAAGAGTGGTAACCGACGCGACGACGCGACGGTTCGTTGTGGCCCCGAATCAGATAGATCTTTCCATCGCGCCAGTAGCAGAGTGTCGTTTTATCGTTACTGGCTGCGTAAAAATTTTGATTGACTTTGCGCAATGGCGAGTTTCCCCGTCCCGTTATGCTCGCCGATCGATTATGTTTCGTAAAGTATTAAAAATCGGTGCTTAAGATAGACACGGCAGAGAAGTAAGTAGTTCGCGAAGGTACATCACGAACGGAGCAGAACGAATTTCACCCGAGAGATGAAATAATCATTGGGTGGAGCCTCGGTAGGCGAGGCAACTTGTGCGAAACGGATCTTGTTATCTGATTATTAACACTTGGCTCACACGCAATCCGAAGTTTTCGAGCGCTCGCTCGCAGTAAACGGAGCCGTGAAACGGTCGTTGACCCGAGTGAGAGAATAGTTAGTTATTCGTTACTTTTGGGAAATTTGGTGCTTGCATTACGCCTTACTACGCTCGGATATAAATTTCATCTGCCTCCCGTCGCGTCGCATCGCATCGCCTCGCCCACTCGCTCTCGCTCACGCTCTTGCTCACGCTCTTGCTCACGCGGTCCGTTACATCATAGCATTAATTACCGAAATCCATTTGCCTTTCCTGAGCTCAAATTCCCCATTGTTTGCATTTCTGATTGTTTTAGATAAAGTATTGCGAGTGGTTTAATACAAAGTTTGCGGAATTTCGTGTTTCGTCTTTGAAATCGCTAGCTCTTTGTCGAGTCGCACTTAAGAGAGATCGTTTTTTGGGGAGGTCTTGTTCGTCCCGGGGGCGTGAGTGACTCGCTTGGTGGGCGTGCAGCTCCGCTGCCTCGCACAGAGCTCTGATCCTTTTCCTTTAGCGGAAAGCACGGAGTGCACGGAGTGCCACGGAGTGCCACGGAGTTACCCACCACTGGTGGGTTTGCGTCTTTTACGAGCTCATGGAGAACGGAAGCTACTATTCTAGGGTGGTGTTTGAGCGGCGCATCATTTTCCGATTTGCAAACGGGCCACCCACCCGGCTACTGGCTAGCTGGCCACCCGACCGACCACTAGCATCGCTATTACAAAGAAACGCAAAGGCCATGCGAAACTGCCGGTGCAGTTGCAAGCTCCTTTTATGCAACGCCAGTTGCAACGCTCATCTTTTCCGGCGCCGCGCCGTGGCTGTCCAAGCCTTTCTCCCGAAAGAAGAAAATTAGCCTCTCGCAAAGATCCGTGCTTCGTATGGGCCGTTTTACCCAGTTCGAATCCCTCTCCATTTATGCCAAAGGTATAGAAGCCTTCCTCGCCTTCTTCTCCTCCTCTCATTCCCGCTCGCTCGGCAACGTTATGAATGCATAAAGGGTGTAGTCGAGGGTTCCGCGAAAACGACGCGACGTACGTAAAAAGTCCGCCATAACTTCCGAGTCTGTGGAGCGCCCGAGGGTTTTGCACTCTTTGGCAAATAGTTTCGAGCCGCGCCACTTTGCGGGGATGATTAAATTTAGTTTATTGCCGGGAACACTCAATTTGAGCAGCTGCTCGGCATTGCGTTACAAGGAGCGGCGAGTGCTCTTCCGTAGGGCAGGACCTAGAGCAATCCAACAGCCCCGTTTTTAGCTGGATCTCTTTTTCCCGAATATTCTCTGCCAGGCAGAAATTCTAATGGAACATTGCGGTGGGACCGAAGCTTCCGAGATTTTATTAGGCGAACCCTCCAACTCGTATAGCTCAAATATTTCATGTGACTCTCACTCGAGTTGAGTCGCTCCGTCGATGGTACTCTTCGAAAATTACCAACCAGAATTGTGTGGGACTGACGTATCGCGAGAGCCTCGATCCTCGGTGGTCTTAAAGGAGATCCGTCAACCGTTCGAGCGATTGCCAATAAATGGATCCCAAAGAAAATGGCAATCCTCGAGGTCGCGAATCGGACAGTATCCAATCGAGTGACCTGCTGCCACGGTACATATTACTTTTCCTCCGCTAGCTCGATACGCTTTGCCATTAAATTCTACTGGCACCAATCGTGAGTGTATGTACTCAACTCGTTTATTGTTGTCGGGACAGGATGCACCTCGAGCTAGAATCCCAGACCGCGTGATGCTTCTGGCCGAGAGGTATCCCATGACGGGAAACGTGCACGTCAGTATATGCAGGATATATCCGTCCGAAATCAAATCACTTTGCCCGAGATTGGCCGCCGACACGCAGGAGAATCGAAACGTCGTTTCCAAGGGAGGTTCTACCTGGTAACCCCAGGGTGCTGGGTGCTAACGATGCATCAAGCGCAGCTTAGGGTAGCTTAGGGCTGCCGCGCTCACCCCGCGCGGGCTCACCCCGAACAAGCCTGACGAAGAAGGCACGAGGCCTCCTCGTTGCCTCCTAGTTCCCTTCTTGTCAGCTGCAGGCAAAGGGCGACGAGTAACGAAACTCTAGAGTCTAGACGTACCACCCTAACTATGTACGACTCTCGATTACCTTGACCGTCGCGTCGCGTCGCGTCTCCCTCACTCGAGTCTCCCTGACAAGATTCGCCGTACAATTAGCGCGACTTTACACGACTGTTCGGAGAAATTGATCTTCCAATTCGAGGGATCGAGTGGGCACGCTCGTAAGTCAATTGACAATAGTTATTGTCGCGATAATTCGGCGAAAAGAACTCGATAGGACTGCGACTCTGATTGTGAGATTCGAATTACTGTGTCAATTTCGGGCCTGGTATTTCAGCAAGCAGTCTTCACCCTGAATGTTCGAAGGGAAGACTTCTGGCATGTGGCCAATCGGAGAATGACTCCGGGTCAAGTTTTGCACTTTGCGGCCGCGATTTTGCGCCAACTTTCGAATCGCGGGAGGCTAATCGATCCATACTTTTTTGCGTATCGGCCTCGAACTAACTTTATTCTCTTCCCGTCCTTGGGGGTGACGTCAAGCGTCTCTCGAGGACTACACCGTAGTTGGGTTTTTCGCGGAGGCTTTGCTCCCGTGCGCTTTGTGACCTGTTGTAAAAGCGGAAAATGATTCGGGCGGGGGTAATTGGCCCGATCAACGAACTTCCGCGGAACGAGAGGCAGCCCCAAAAGTTTTAAGTGCATAAGTCACAACTGAGATATTTCTGTAGCGCCGGGGTAAAATCTCAAATCCACCGGAGAGAGATATGCCGTTCGGGAAACTATATCTTTGACTTAACCCAGATAGGAAACTCTTAACTCAGGAGATTTAAGGCACGGCCGGCCCCTCGCGTACGTGCGATCCCAAGATCTCGATGGGAATCTCCCCGATGCAAATACTCCATCCTTAACGGCGATTTCGCGCGTTTTGCTCGAGGAAAAATTCATCCATGGTTCTCCGACCCTAGAATAACATGGTAAATAATCTTAAAGCAAACGGAGCTTATCTTTCGCAAATCGATTGGAAGGCTGATATTTATCGGATCGCACTTCCAGAATCGCTTTGTCCATCACCCGACAAGGAAAGTTTTCAATGTGCTTTTATCGTTGCCATCGCAATATTTTCCATAGTTGTGAGAACAATGTCTGTGCACGCTGCACGCTATACGAATGTGCAGTGGGGATTATCGGGAAAGTACCGGGCTGCTGGTAAAGTACTTTACGGAGTTTGCTATCGGTTTCCGCAGCGAGTTTCGATAAAACGAATTTCATTTGTTACTCCTTTGCATTGGGCGGTGAGGAGGGGAAGGAGAGGGGCCAGGGAAAAAGCCCCCTATCCACATTAGCGGACTCGCACGGCCATCCTAGGGGGAATAAATAATCTCCCTTTGATTGGCAAACTCACCAGTTATTATTGTTATTATTATCAATAGTGCTTTAGAGATACCACAAAATTGAGCGATAATGTATCGCGTTACCTTACGATATTTATCGAAGGCTCAGAAGCTCGTTGTGGGAAGAAATTGATAATTTCCTCGAGACAATGTTCCACAATCCCATGGCAAAACGAATATAAGCACGGATATACATAGGTACCATTCGCGTGACGTTATAATTCACAACGGTTTCTACATCCGCGACAAAAAAGAGGCGGAATACATATGCATGCGAGTTTAATCGTACAATAGAAGTTCTTACTCTGATTGTGAGAAGAAACAGATAACAATTGGCAGAATATTATTCCGCGTGAAGAGCACTTCCAAAAGCAGCTTCCAAAGACAGCTCATTATCTTGGATAATTATTTTTTCATGGCTGACGTCTTGCGCGAGCAGATTCCAGTGGTGCGCCGCGTGAACTGCTCGAATTAATCACGGCAGAATCCGTAATTATTTTTCGGTGACCGCAGTCAGAGGCGCTCGGGAGTCACGGCAAAGGTGAGAACTCGTTTCCCGGTGGCGGTGGCGTAATAAATTGCGGGCGAAAAAGCTCCCTCCTTCCGACTGCGAGACGAAGAGAAGTAAAAGCCCGTCGAGCAGAACAAAGCGGCGCAAAGCGGTGCAAAGCGGTGCAAAGCGGTGCAAAGCGGTGCAAAGCGGTGCAAAGCGATCGGGGATGCAAGGGTTGGCCGCTCTATTTTCATCTCTATTTGCCTCAGAGCACTCCCTCGGAGCACTCCCGTAGAGCACTTTACGACTGGCTCTCTTTAGCCTCTCTACTCTTCTTTTCGAAAACTCGAAATGTTGGCAGAGTGACAGAATAGACATTCCAAAGTTGTTGGATACGGTAGCAAAGTGGCAGAATAGTTTTAAATTACACTTATCCAAAAGTCCTTTTCCCTTCTCGTAATTGAACAAAACTGACATTCGCTCCGTAGTCCCCCACCGTTAATAAATTAACAAAGAGCTTGGTTAAACTACTGTCGCTGGTAAGAGACAACCTACCAACATCCGTGCAAACTTCGAGTTCGAGTTTCCAAGTCGAGTGCTTATCAAAAGTGCGCTCAGCCAGGCAAGTCCGATGTGCCGAACGATCCAATAGAGTTTCGGTGATCGCACTTGGAGCACCCACCGAACCGAGGAGGCTGGCTAATGTTGCGACGGCTCTCTATTACCGCAACTATTGCATTATACTGCCGCGGCACGGCGCGGCGGGGCAGCCCGTCGGTATCCATTACACCGGAACTTTCGTTGACCCATCGTGCACCGTGGGAGTTGCCGGCTAGAAACAGCGTCGCCGCAAATTGCACGGAGCTGCTAGATTCTAGCTAGAGGGAAACTGCGTCAGGCAAGAGGAGACTCGGACCTAGCAGGTCCTCGAAGTGCGCTTCGCGAAATTTCATTGTGGACCTCCGCAAACATCCTGCAGAGGTGCCCCTCTCCTATGGAATTTCACGGAGCCGTTGGCTACTCGCATGCCTGGTCTGGTCTCTTGCCGGTCTCTTGCCAATATCGTCGGCAAATCTTGTTGCAAAATGCTTCCACTAGCCGTAGACCACTTTGCTACCGTGCAATCCTCGGTTAATCGTTCACCTGTCCACGGGGAGTTTGACGACGCGACGTGTTCAATCAATTTGGCAAAGGTGGTAGATACTCTAGCGTAAGAGCACGAGTAAACAATTTTCACAATTTCCCCTTTTTGTCTCTTTCTGCTCCATTTTCATCTTTCCCTCAATATTGCAGTGTCTTTTGTCCAAACAAGTTCGGTTGACGGTGTCAAATGTTAACTGGCACAGGGCTAGGACCCTCGCGGAAGAGTCTCGCTCGCTCCAGCGACGGAAATACGTTTGGGAAATTAGGGAACGAGATTAATATGGTGTTCGTGCTCGCGCTCGATGCTCAGAGCTTCGCTTTTGTATTCCTCCACTGCGCCGAGTTTAGCGTGCTTCGAGTGACCTGTGTTCGTGGGAAAGAGAGAGAGAGGAGCGCCGCAAAGGATGATGAATTATGCGCTAATAAATTATCCTGCAGGTTGAGCATTTTTTCTCTTTATCAGCTCCGCCCGCTCGCCCCGCCGCATTGCGCTATCGGCGCGTGGGATCTCGGCATGCCAAAGACGCCGAGGGTACCCTGTCTCTCTCTTCTTAAATTAATTACTTTTCCTGAGTCCATGAACGGAGAGAACCAACTCTACGGTATTGGGAGGGGGATCGCGGGATTGCGTAATAATGGTTACGACAAATGGAATATGGTGAAGGGCCACCGCCATTAATTAATTAGGAAGCGTCCAAATGCCCGTGATGAATAGCTCGCGGACCGGATCACTGACCGGTTCGCTCCTAGCACTGATTTTACGCCACGTGCATGCGCACGTATGCTACGTATATCAGCATCCTTGGTATCGATACTTGCTGTGTAAGCATTTAATTGAAAAATAGCTGTTGGCCAGAAAGATACATATTCGCACGGGTTCACTTCTCAAAACGCCTGCATCTCATTTTCTTCCAACAGGAAAGCGGTAAATGCTACCGGAATATCGAAGTTGCTGCCAGGAAAATGTCAAAAAATATGAAAAGCTTGGCAGTACGAAAAAACCTACGCACAGGTATTTCAGAAAACGGATGTCTTTCAATAACTTTCTGGTTCAGGAAGGATAATGGCACGACCGCGTGCACCGAAAAGAAAGCCTTAAAGCTCGGGAATTCGAGTAAAACTTGCATGAATGGTGAATTAGCGTGCAATTAGATGTATTAAATAGCGGATTATCATGCTGTTGGAGATTCGCGCGATCTAACAATTGTTCGAGATCCAGACAACGAGTTGGCAAATTGTTTTTGCGGGCATGACCCGCTAGGTCATAAGCTACCCGACTACGCTTGTGTAATCCTCAGTAATTTTGGCGCCGCTCCGCGTGCTCGCTTTAAGTCACCGGATCAGGGCATCCTCTCTCCGAGCACGCGAAGAGCGCTAATCCGTGTACAGTCGGACTCGCGAACACCTGTTCCGCGTCGGCGCTACGGATAATTAGTCAATTAGCTATTCCGCGAGTATTACTGACCCCGAAATTTACCGGGAAAAGTACTCGTCGAGCGAGTAGTAAATCCGAGTACCCCATGAAACGTGGTTCGAGCAAACTTTCCTTGGCTGGAAACGTCCAACGTAAAGTTTTTATTTGCAAAATCCAACGTAATTTGTCGCGAAAATTTTCAAGCGGCCTCCGCGGTGGCCGCATTTCAATTATGGCAACCAGTGAAATTCTCGAGAGGACGACGATTGAGAGCACGCGCTGGAACACGATTAAGTTTAAGGTCCTTTCGTTCTCTTTGCAATTTTTACGGAGGCTGATAGAGATCAGTCTGTTTCGGGGACCAAATGATTTGGAGATTAACGGGGGACAAAGCTCGCGCGCAGATTACCACGGGTACGAGTCGCTTCAATTTCGGCGCTTTTGTCCAGCGAACAGTTTTCCTCTACATCTCGACTCACTCCGTACTCTCCTTCAAAAATAAATCCCCACAAAGACTCCCCTCGCTCTCGAGAATTCGCTTTGAACGCTGTGATCCTCAGGACACCTCCAATGGTCACTTAATTCTTCCTCGTTGAAAAATTACGCCTACTTAGCAGAAAAAAAGGAAAAGCATCCGCGCTCCTAGCAAAAACTGTCAAATATTTACAGTCGCAGAGTGGTGCACTTTCAATAACTTTCACTGTGGATTTGCATCGTTTAGCAGTGGAATCTTTCGCTCTCTTTTCCAGGAAGCGAGAAAAATATTACGAAATGCCGAGCTCGTTACTCGTTGCGGGCAACTGGCAAAGAGTTTTGCTAAAAGACTGCATCTACTTTATGTTGCAGCTGCATTCGAGGCGACTTTTTAAAAGTGTTTCTACATTTGGAGACCACTGGCGTCTCTGAGTACACGCCTTGGTCCGGCGTGCTTTGCGGGGAATTGCGAGACATCCCGGAGGTCCTTTACAGCTCGAGGTCTACCCTCATCCTGGAGCTACACACCGAGGAACCTGCCTCCAATGCAACCGGCTTTTACGGCAATTTTCGTTTCATCGACAGACGTGAGTCAATTTTACCGCTCGACACATTTACCTTATTTCCAGGGGGAGGACACGTACACGGGTTTGCCAGTTATTACCCAGCGTCGTCCTACCCTTATCCGAAAGAAACAAATTACTTGACCATTAGCTACGTTGCCTGCCTTTAACGTTAGAAAAATTTATGCCCTCAAAAATATGGAATGCAAAAATTGCAATGTAATAATAAAAAAACGTCGGAAGAACCATGTAGCAGTGAATTTTTTTCTGGATTCTGCAAATTTTCTCTTGGTACCGTTCCAAGAGCCTTCTTACTAAATCTTAAACGTCGATCTTGAAAAACTGGTCACCGACGAGCGCTCTTCGGAATTCCCGCTCGTAATGTCCCTCCGGCATAGCCTCGCGTGCTTATGCAAATCGTTACGTTGCGTCGCGTCGCGTCGCGTCGCGTCCCGTCGTACCAGATAAAAATGAAGCGGGACAATCGGATAAAAGGAAGGAGCGGTAATAAAAAGCGCGCATATGCCTCGGAGCAAGGCAAAGCCCAGGCAAAAAGCCCAGGCAAAAAGCCCAGGCAAAAAGCCCAGGCAACTGGAATAACGTTGAATCAAATTTTTCGCCGCCTTTCCTCCCCGATCCTGCCAAATTCTGAGCGCGAGAAATTAAATGAAGCTCGTCGAAACGCGTCGATCGCGAAGTTTCCGACGATTTCGACTCAGCGAGGAAATAAGCTAGATTAAGACTGACGGCTTTTTAACGAAAGCCGTTTTGTTCCTTTAGCGGATCGTGGTCAAGTCCAGCCGAGTGGTGCACTTATCGAGAAATTGCAGCTTCCCCCGTTTTGATAGGGTTTCTAACGTCGCGTCGCTTTAACTTTTGATATCACGCTACTCGAGCAAAAGACATTTTTCTAGCTACCTCAAACTCCGTTACTTTCCTGGGAATGCAATTAAATATCTATTTCGCGTCTTGCACAAATAGTTATTTATAATATAAATCCTCCGAAATGTAATAAATTGGTCGGTGCGGAGGAAGCTTGAGGAACTTGATCAATTGGGACTGGAACGAGCTTAAATCGACGCTCCTCTGATCTTCCTGGAACGCCATCCGAGCGTTAAGGGACGTTTCATTGATCCATGCTCGGTTATTTACAGCACAACATCTGCTTTAAAATCTCGTTAAAAATAATGAACTATCGAAATGAAGAACAAGCTTCTCGAACCGTGCAATATGCCACTGATGAAATCTTACGTGAGAGCCCAAGCACTCTTCTCTCTATGTTTCGCCTTGCGCCGAGTGGTGAACCGAGATGATCATTACCTCAAATTCGCCCCCAGTCACATTGCCAAAGCACCGTCTTGAATATTGTCAAACACTTCCCACGGATCGTTAGATTATATCAGGATCGCAACATTTGGTTTTATCGCGACAAAACTTTTCTCCAGGTAGAACAGAAATCTCGGCAAGTTCTCGCGGCAGAATTGTGACGCAATATTAGTAAGGGAGCGTGTGTCGGCAAAATTGTGACTTAATTCTGAGACCGCCGCGCCCAGTTCGGGACGTTGTTCGGCGCGAGATGAGTTTAATCGCGCGGCGCGAAATTGCAGCAAATTATTATCCGAGGGACGCTCGAGGTGGAATGCGCGAATGGATGGTATTCGGGCGGGGTAGGGCTCTCTTTAAGAGTATTAGTTGGCGACACGATGTCTACGGTTGGTCCCCGTTTTCACCCCCGTTTTCACCCTCTCGCACTCACCCCTCCTCCTGCGATTCACGTCACGTATATCGCCCTATCACTTCCCGTGGCCTCTCTGATACCAGTTAAAACACCCACCCTTGTTTACTTTTTTATGATTAGCACGCCAAGAGATATGGCTTCCATGCTTTTTACAGCCTGTCAACTTATCGCAATTCTTTAAATGTCTCAAATCGCTTTCCATGGTTCCGTCATTCTCCTCTCTCCCTCTCGCTCTTCTCATCTTTTTAATACCCATTCCACTGTCCGTAGGATTTTGGGCCAAGTACTACACGCGCTCGCGCGATTACTCATATGTGTACGAGCGTATGTAAACGTTGACAAATAAAAATTTCACGAGGATTTTTTCCCTCTCCCACGCTCACTTGGACGAGAGACCCTCGTTAGCCCCGAAGGGTAACGCACAGCTCGACGCGACGGATAGAAGGTGCTACTCCTCGTGAATGAATGTGTAATTATGCGATAGTAGTCGGCGTGCCGGCGCGATGGCTAATCAAATATCTGTCACAAGTCAGACTAAACAAAATCCACTTTTGTTATTTCATCTCGTGCGCCCTACACTCTTTTTGTCGGGCGAATTTTATTATTGGGGGTGCGAAGTGGATGATGAGAGACAAAGGCTAGTAAAAGGCTGTGTAGATCTCTATAGTGGAACTAGAAACGGTATGTACATGTGACGCTATTTATTTGCCGCGTAACGAACTCGCGGTTCTCTTGGCTTCCAGTTCGTAGATTTGCACTAGCGGAGGCGCTTCTCAATAGTAAATATCAGGCCGAGGTTTGCCAAAGCCTGCGGTTCGTTAGTAAACACTTCACGAATGCGACTGGCCCGGCATATGGGTTAAATATGCCACCGGCCTCTTTTTTATGTCGCTCACGTGCGCGTCGGATGACTTACGTATGCCACATGTAACAGTGGCGTCATTTTTCCGATGCGCAGGAGACCTTCCCGTCTCTTTTGTAGCGGAATCACGGACGATTTTAATGTCACTGTGCGGGCGAAATATTTCAAATTACAGGTATTAATCGGCGTTCTCGTGGTTTTTCGAAAACTTGTCGCTTCCGCGTCGTCGGTGTTACATTTTGCTAGAGGCACTAGCTTTTCTTATTCGAAACTAGTCGGCTTAATTGTTTCTATGGAAATATTGTAAATCTTTTTAGATTTCCCGGAATTAATTGTAAGACCGAATGAGGAAAAGGCTCAGAATTTGAAGTGGGATGCGTAGATGGTTTTTACTCGTGCATTCCCAAGCTTTTACCCAGGCTTTTACCCAGGCTTTTACCCAGGCTTGCTGTGGGGATCTGTGTCCCCCGAGGCAGATTTCGGTGCAAGGTTAATCCGAAGCGATCCAAATCCTGCTGGAAGCTTGGTGAACCATTATGGATGCTGATAACCGAAGAGATTAAGTAGATACAGATTAGCCGACAGATAGCGGAATCGGTGTCCGGCAGCTGGCTTACCGTAAAGCCTGTTATCAGGCTGGCCTAACATATAATGTTTCGCGCGAAGGACCTTGTTGTTGATCCTCCGTAAACTGGATCGATATTCAATTTCGCCGGGAAATCCTGCCGGCCGCAAGCAAACTTTGCGTAACATTACTCGACGCCAACGCCGAGGCCTCGCTGACGAAGAAAAAGAAAATAAGTGATAAGACTGTCAATGGAAAAGTACTCGCCGGTCCGCGATGTTGTCGGATACTTATTTTGCGAAGATGAGCGCGAAAGCGTTAATTTGCAGGTGGGTGGATTATGCGGGAGGTGGTAGGGTGTGGCCGGAAGGGGAGGCGAGGCGAGGCGAGGCGAGACGCCGCGCCGCGCCGCGCCGCGCCACACTGCTTGATTAAGCATGTATAATTAAAATGTAATTTCTCTGTGCGGCCATCGTCGAAGAGGGGGTGGCCGAAAGGGGTGCCACCGGATCGAAGGGTGGGCAGCTCGGGGTAGCCCGGGGTAGCACGCGCGCGCCACTCGAATCTGGGGAAAATAAATGCTTCGGAGCACCCAGTCAATTTTTTTTTTCTTCTCACCTGCGAATATATTTGATTATTCGACTCGGTTTTCGCGCGGCTTGTTCAGTTTTTGCAATTACCATTTCATGTTTGAATTAAACGTGACGAGCGGAAATCTCGACGCACCGCAAAATGTGCGAGACCCAGCCGGGTGGATACTCGGAAAGCAAACCAATCTGTCGTATGTTCTAATATTAATCAAACGGTCCGTAATAGTAACGGTATGCATGGCCTTTTGAATTGGCTACCTGGCGCAATTCGCGCTTTTGTTAGTTGTTTCGGAAAAATACAAATATACATGTACATATACGATATTCGCGCGAGAAAAGAGAGGCAGCCAGAAGTGGGGAGAGCAAAATCCGTGCAATTAGTTTCGGAGCATCCGATGGTATCATCAGGAAATTGCAAAACAGAGTAGCCGCTGTCGCAAATGGTAGAGGAGCATGGTGGAGCCGAAAGTTACATGGCTGGAGGCAAATTCGTTGCGAGAGTCCAATCTCCTCTAAACTTGACATTTAACGATAGGAAAGTATCCGGAAGGCTGTATCCCCCACAATCTTTGCCATCTCTGATAATCGGTGAGAAATTCAACACCGGCCCCGAGGATAAGACGGCGATTCGGTAACCCACTTCCTCGGTCTCCCGTTACTCGATCGTCACTGCAATCCCTCCGAATCGAAGGTGCATCGCGGAATGCACCGTGCCGCGCCGAGTTTGCCGTTGCGAGTAACGTTCGTGAAATTCCTTCGAGTTCCAGCGTCAAAGGAAGGCAAGAGTCTGCGGGGCCGAGGTTCGGGAATTACGAGAATAATTGTAACGAGTGATGCTGGTACTGGCTTATCAGGGTTGATAGAGTGGAGCGCCGCACAATATCGGGGAGATAAAGCCGAACTTGGCGCGGAAGTCGAGAAGGTCCCTCGGCTATTTGGCCAGAATTGATTAAAGCGGATGATTCCGGCCGGACTATTTTCAAGTTTCCTCTCTCTCTGGAGGACGCCAGCCTGCTAATTACAACGACTCACGGTTCGATTCGCTTCTTATCAGAATCTATTTTAAATCTTCCGGTAATTAGAAGTCGGTAGTTCGCTTTCAGCGTGAGCCCCAAATCGGGCCCGACTTGGATATCGCGAAAACGATATTGGCGAGAAATTATCCTTGTGCTTGGTACGTGCTTCGTACGTGCCGCTGGTGGTTCCAACCAGCGAGCGAGGGGTAAGGTGTACAAGTTTGATGTCTGAGAAACGTAACTCGGCTCGCAAGCATGGCCAATAATAATCGTAAGAGGCGGTTACGGTGTACTTTGCTCATTCCGGTTGGTGGGTGGCTTATTGAAAATTCGCCTCTCGCAGGCCCATCTCGTAGATTTTCCCGGGACACCGTGAACACAGTTGTACCAGCAAAGTTCTTTCGAGCCGCGCCGCGGTATTTCTGATAATTCTCCCGGTAATCCCATTGGAATAAAAGTGCTCACCACCGACCGGAGGAAGCCCGATGCCCTCGTGCGCGTCCTATGGTTCCTCCGAGACATCCGATACGAAAAGTACTTAAACTCGTAAACTTTTTCGAGTGCCGAGAGTTAGCGTAAATCTTCTCAAGGTAACCAAACGAAACTTTGTCTCCGCGTGTCCATCTTATTCTCGCATCCTCGAAAACAAGTTTGTATGAGAGCCCGAGTTTCGCTAAAGTCCATGACCAGAGACAATGAATCCGAAGGAAACAGTAGGAATTGTGCGTGTGGGGCAACCGAAGGGATGAAACCCGGTGGAAGGATGCCGCTCAAACGTTAAATCGTTTAACAAGACGGAGCCCTCTTGTAGAAAACTAAAAGTCACGTTCGCAAGGTGCACTCGTAAGTGCTCGAAACACACAGTATACGTTATCACCGCTGCGCTCCCTGCCTGCTTGCTTCCTTGCTTTCTTGCTTTCTTGCTTTCTTGCTTGCCTTCCTCTCACCGTTGCTCTCGACTTTCGCGCAAAGTCTCGGAATTGCGTGCCTTCCTCGCATGTAAAGGAAACTTCTCAACTCGAAATACTTTGGAGAATGCAGCTTCTTGCCGTCTTGAAGAAGATACTGTTCAAATCGGACTGCGTTCCGACAATTGGACTTCCGAGAGAAATATCGAGGTCCACAGTGCCTTGCACCGCTTTGTGGCTGAAGGCTCGTTCGAATCATTTGGGCTCTTCTGCCATTGACCATATTTGCCCGGATGGGGGTATCTCCGAGCACAGCATTACCTAAAAAAATTCTCTTAAGGCGGATTTTTTTCGGAATAGCGCCAGGGAAAACGACCCAAAAGACTCTTTACCATGTTAATCAGATCGTTTTAGTTTCCTAATAGACCTCGTTGCGTTAAAAAATTCCACGCGTATGGAACACTGAATTCTTATGAGATACAAAGGTCTTTTCGTGGCCCACTTAAGCAGTATATCGAAAGCACTATCGGAAGTTTAGCAATCTTTTGTCGGCCGGAACCGCGCGCCTCTGCTCTTTGATTGGGGATGAAACCGGGCGAAATGATGAATAACGATGCGGCAAAGTGTAAATTTTGAGGGCGCGCCCGGTGCGTAGCTGGTGTTTCAATCTAGGCAAAGTGTGTATCAAGATTGCGGAAGAAATATGGGCAGAAAGTTTCGTCGTTTAAGCTGGCCGGTTAGCCTTAATGAGATTACCGGGCAAAGATACTAAAAGTTCCGGCGCGTTTTCCGTGTAGAGGAGGAGGACGAGAAGCAGTTTCGAAGCCTCGCGTGGGATAAGTCAGAGTTAATTGGACACGATACATGATACGAAAGAAAACGTCGGATTCTCGCTTTGCGCTCTTGGTGTAAAAATACCGCGGAGCTAGCTCATTTTCTATGCCATATCTTTCGGCCGTAAGCTCGTAAGTGCAGTGGACTAAATTCGGACTCCAATTCGGTAAGGCAGCTGGTGCCCTTCGAGGACTGTTGACCTAACGAAATGCAAGAAACATGGAAACTTTCTGGAATTTCTCATCGCAAGGTGCTATCCCGTTAATTCGAATTCATAATTAGGACAGGCTTAATGGAGGCCCGATGTAGTTGCACTCGCATCGGCCTCACCTATATTGCAATCCAAATAATAAATACTCGATGAGCGAACGATAGCAGCAATCGAGCGCGTAAACAAGTTCGGCGAGAAGCGCGGCCAACGCAGTTCATCCAATACGGTTTTAAAATCGACCCCCGATAACTCCATTAGTCTGGGCGAATCCTGCAATTAAAATGTTATAATTTATATATCCCGAGGATATACGGAATCACGAGCGGCAGCGGGCTGATTGCATAACGATTCGAGTTTATGCTCTCGAGGGCGAGGGGTGAGGTCGAGAAGCGGGTAGAATGGCCAGAGTGGGTATCGGTGAGCGGTGAGCGGCAAGCGGCAAGCGGCAAGCGGCGCTTGCCTTAATTTAGCAGTTAGCCAGAGCAAATTGATAATGAATCGCAAGCATCATTACACAATTAATTTGGGAAATTTAATCGAGTCTACTCTAGCGGCGATCGTGCAGTGAAATCGGACGTGCGCGGCCTACACTTTTGGCAGGACGCCTGCGGTGATCGCAACACCGCGCCACGCTTGCGGTATACTATTCTTCGGTACCTCAAATATTGCCACTCTCCAATATGCAACCTGCTGTTAAAACAACTCAATTGAGAATTGCGAATGGCGCAGTGAACCCTTCCGAGTTTTCGGATCTGAGAGATGCGGGTGCCCTGCAATTTCTTTTAATGGCCTTCTGATCGGTTCTTCCACCCTCATGGGGCAGACGCGCGGGGTCGGCTCGTTCCGCGCGTAATGGGTATAGTCCTGGCGGAAGGTCACGGACGGTGGCTCGATCGTCAGCAGTAATAGCAGGATAAGAGCATATGAAAAAGCAGAAAAATCAGATTACAAGCTTGAATTTCGGAAGGAAAAGCCACAGTTTCGATAGCAGGCTGATGCAAAGTAATCCATTGTCGGGTGCCACTGACCTAAGAGAACGACACAATTTAAGTTAGGAGGATCTCATTTTGGCACTTTATTTTGGCACAACACGCACGCTCGAGTAACTTTGACACGGGATAGGCGAGGCGGAATGTTCCAAGGAGAAAGTGGAATGGAATGGGAAGCGTGGCGAAAAAAATGATTCGCCTGCGCTGCTTGCCTCTTTCTAGAGAATGGCTTTTGTAATGGGATTAACTGGATTAACTCAAAATGAACAAGAAACGGAAAGAAGAAGATTAAGCGGCGGGATTAACCTGTAGGAAAATGTCTAATGCAAAAAGATATTCCGTGGTTTTTCGTGGAACAGAGAGACCGAACCTTATAAATCATCCTGGCACCCCTCCTCTACTTCTACACCCATGAATAACCCACCCTAGCTACCGCAGTTAATATTGCGAGGCCCCGGCCGCATCGCGCTGCATCGCGCCGCGTCGCGCCGGGCAGCGTTTCACTAATGCGACAGAGCCGACGCAAAATCGCCGTCGCGCCGCGTCGGCCATATCTCCACCGGATTACAATTTACAAGCGCAGCTGGAAACGCAGCTTCCTCTACTCGAAATAATGATCGCCGAGAGACAAACGCGACCGGTCCGTTCGATAAATAAATTCCACGGAATAGGTATTAGTCCAGGAGGCAGTAGTTGGTTGCCTGCGCGGCTTGGAAATAAAATCACACATCTGTCCTTTTCTGCTTTTTTTCCCAGGTAGTAGTATTAGCACTGATAGAGCGTGGGCTCTGTGTGCACATGCAAGAGAACAGCGCTCTATCGTGGATTTCAAATTACCGGAGCTGCTTTCGTGGATAGAACTTTTTTCGCAAATTTTCCCAGCCACAGAGTTAACATTTAATTCACATCCAAGAATTAAAGTTTGCAGACATTTTCTGGCTGAAATTTGCCGGGGTCTCAAGGTGAATTCTCTCTGTTCCGTAATGAGAGCTATCCCGATATTCGATACGAACACCACGAAAGAGCATTCCGACTGAACCAGTAGTTTTCTTACAATTAAGTAGAATATTTGCAAGCATTCCCATTGCGGGAAGGGCGAGGTTGAATAGGATCGCAGAGTCGAGAGCAGAAGGCTCTACGACTCGCGCGGGGTGAGGAGGTCGGGTGCAAAGTGACTACGTGTCCGGCGTACCAAGCCCATTAAAATCTATCCACGGGTGGGCAAGCCGTACCGCCCGTGCCGCCCGTGCCGCCCGTGCCGCCCGTGCCTCCGCCACACGAAATTTAAGAAGAATCTCGAGCTTACATTCTTAACAGCCGGCACTCGAGCCACGAGCGGACTCGAAAGAGATTTCCGGCAATGTGCTCGCGCGACGATAGCCCCGGCCAGAGAACGGGGTCGTTGCACGGGCAAGGATCGGCAAACAGAACGGAATGGCACGCTCTCTCTCTCTCTCTCTCTCTTTTTCTCCCTTGTCCCCATCGCCGCACCGATTCCCATCGCCCACTGTGGACAGAGTGTTCCGTGCATTTTAATAAGAATTCTCCGAGACGCTGAATATTGTCTGCTAGGGATATAAAGTCCTCTCAGCTGGTAGCCTGGTGCTTTGTTGCTACTGTGCGGATTGTGCGGATTGTCGGCTAACTTTATTAGGCAACTGCAAAAAACGAAAGTGGCGAACTATGGCGAATTCCGGATTCTTTGCTATTCAACAGCGAGTCGACAATATACTCTTACAATTAGATCTAGCTAAAAAGTTCTATCAGGGACTTTTGATATTACTTTTATTAATCTAACATTTTTAATTTAATTTTATTCGTTTCTTTCAAGATTTTATTGTAAAGATTTTACCTAGAAGTTGGTACAAGTATTCCGAATTTTTAATATGCACAGCTATAAGATAGCCGAGTGTTCGATTAAATGTCATGCATTCGCATATCCAGTCGCGCGACAGATTCTTTCGTATCCGCCAGGATCCTCGAGTATCGCGAGCATCGTGAGCATCGTGAGCATCGTGAGGATCGTGGTAGTGATCACTACGACCAAAGCAGCTACGTTCACACGCGCTTGATACAATATCGTTTCGGTCCCCTCGCAATAGTATATGTACATGTGGCACGTGGTGGATTTACAGTTGCGATAGGTTCTGACATGGGAACGCTTCCAGGAAATCGCAGGGTGAGCCGACTCAAGGGAATTGGTCTTGGTGCGCGAGGAAAAAGCTCAGTTCCGTGAAATCGGGCGGCGGCGGGTTATGCAGTTTTTCGGGAAGGGCAGCCTTAGCTAGGAACGCCAGTCGTAGCTCGTCTCGTCGACATTTATCCTCGGTCTTGCATTATCGTGGTCTCGCAATACCGCCAACTGGCTTCTTACGTTGACAAACGTCGCGACGCGGTGCCGGATGTACCCAGCAAGAACTAGGTGAACTCGTGGTTCGAGCGATCGAGTCGAGCCGCCAGATTGCTAATACTCTTCGTGGAAGTGGGAGTTGGAAAACGATCGGCTCAAACAAAATTCGCCGCTTTTTTCGACAAAAATCAAAGCGGATAGTTTAATATTTGCACGTGGATTTATTCTCTCACACGCGTAACAAAAAGTTCCGAGCTCTTGTTACACAATGGCACAGTACTTGTGTGGGGCCAGAAATCACAAGGAATCACGATAAATATTCAGGCAATATATGTAATTGATCACTGAGCTGCCAGCACGCTGTCCCCCTCGGGAGTAGCTCGTTTCTAGATGCGTTTAATATTTACTCGAGGATGCACTAACGGGTTCCGTCTGCAATTTTGCCAAGAGCTGGACTAATTTTAGGGGTGTTAATGCGCAGTCTGCTTAAGAGGGTTAATTTATACACAATATGCCACATCTACCATATCGTATGGGTTCCGCGCACACAATATTTGGACATTTAGAGTTTCCTCGACAAATTCATGAAAAATTGAATTGCACCAGCGGTAGCCTCTTGGTGCGAAAGGCGAAAGGCGAAAGGCGAAAGTGCACCCTTCTCACAGTTGGACTCTTTCGTTTCCTATGGTAATGCGAGTCGCTCCAGTATCACGATCCAGTATCCTTCCGAGTGAAGGAGATTCTACAGACTGTTAGAGACTCCATGAGGAGAAGCGACCAGCCCTTTACATATAGTCAAATTAATGTTCGCAGCGTTTCATATCCACCGTATGAACGGGAGAGCGTAAGTCATCCAATTACCTTACAACCAGCTCGCACTTAATGAGTCAAATTATTGCGTCAAGTACTCCCCAATAAGTACGTCTTGCATTCATGGATGCCATAAATATCGAGTTCGCGTAGAACAACGCTGCGCTGGTAGAAATTTTCAAAGTAATATCTGTCAGTGCAGAAGGTAAAAATGGAATGTGGAATTTTGCAAAGAGCACACGGAGCAAGGCTTTAACGCTGATTCGATCATCTTTCGACGATGCTAAAGGTCACCCTCACGCTGGAGGGGTAGAGTGGGCTCGCGAAAAATGCCTTGCCAAGCTTGAGCTGCGAATAATTAATCGATTTCCCCTTCCCCAGGGCGGAAGTCGAAAACAACCAGGCTATCGATCGTTCGCCAAAGTACTCTACTTTGCCGTGCACATATTTCTGATCTGACATTTCATTTATCGGCACCGGCAACACCACCGGCTGGAACGCGCTCGACAAAACGGAATTACGAAGCGAAGAAGCGCCAGCAGTAGAACAACCCTCGCAGTGGTAGTGGTGGAAAGAGTGAAGGGCTTTGTTATTCCGACGCCCGTTCGTTTGGTTACCGGCAAAACTGGGAATGCTGGGGCTCCGTGGATCACCAATTTTTCCGGGGCGCCAAAAAGGATTTAAAACGGTTTTCACGTCAGCCGGCAGAGAATTCAATTATTATTTTTCAATCCCGTGCAACCTGCTCGTCTCGCGGGGCATGCTAATCCCCGTCGTGTCTGCTCGCGAGAAATATATTGGCTCGGGTACGCTTAATTTTCACGGTGATTTGCATGCGCGCAAGACTCCTACGTTCCGCTTGGGAAGCCTAGAAAAATTCGAGCTCCTCTCTCTGTTCGAAACTCTGCGCCTCTCGCGCGGAATTCACTCCTCGATTCGCCGAGTAGCGAATTTTCCGAGTGCGCGACAACGACGGAGCTCCACGTCGCGTCGATCTATACCACCAGCCGAGAGAGACTAAAGCTGTGAAACTCTAAAACTCTAAATCACTAATTGTAAGAGAACATATTAACAAAAAATATTAAACTGAATGTGACAACACTGTGCAGTCTAATCCACACTCGAGTTTCGAAGAGTAAAGCGCGATCAAGGAAAGAAGCTCCGTGGCAATTACCACGAGGTTGGTCGTGCGGTTGTCCTGGGGTTATTGTGCGGTGGTTAGGGCCGAGAAGCTAGGGCAGCTCGCGTGCGCCTGATTATCTCTGGCTAATCCAATAGCTCAAAGGCGAGCAGCTAATATGTATGTAAATGGATCACGCGAGAAAAATATGTGGTCGCATTAGAGGAAGGCGCGGCTGGTAGTAAACTCACCCTGCGGATATCATTTTGTCGGTAATGTGGTCCTGTAAACACCGTGCGGCAGCTGGATGCAAACCACTGTGTTTGGACGCAAAACTCCATTAATGAGCATAGCGCAGGGCTGATTGTGCGCGGAGTCTTTCATTTTTCAAGACGCGGCGCGAATGAAAAAGCCCGGAGACATTGCCACTCTGCGGTGGCTGGCTCATGGCATATCGTCCCTAGCACCCATTGCTACCTTGCTCAATCTATCCCAGTAAAGAACTCGCTTCAGGGATTTATCTCGCGCAGAAACACTTTGGAGCGAAACGACTCGGCACCACAGACCTGCTGCTCGTTTTTTAACCCTTTAGATACGAGGGCCTTTCTTGCGCGAACGATTGTACTGCACTCACTGCGGACGGTGTATTAATGCGATTAATCTTAGGACTGGTACTCTCGTGTCTCTAATTGTCTTTAAGACGATATTTATTATACTGATTCTCGGAAGGGTACATTTAACGTGTAGTCAAGCGGTAGGGTAATATAAATACATTATACATAATGTATAGGAGCGCTTTGTCCTAGAAGACCTAGAACATGATTTAGTGGATTGAGTGAAAACCGTGAAAAGTACATACGTACAACATGTATATGTATATGATACTTAATGGCTCGTAGTAGAAATTACTATTCGCTGGACCGAGATTCCAACACAAAGAACCTATAATGACGTAGCCTCGAGTTGTGTCGTATTTGTGTCCCATTTGTGTCGCATTATCCGACCGTACATGCGAAAGGCAAAAAGTGTTCGAGCGAGTATTTACATCCGGACGTTGCCAGGGCTGAAATTCGGCGGCCGGGCGCCAATTGTCACTAACAGTGGGGCAGAATTGCGTAGGTACACACAAATAGCAATCACGCGGTAATGAAAGGTTTTTTGCCCCAGGGCCGGGACCGGAGCCGGGACCGGAGCCGGGGAAAGGAGTGGAAAGCGAAGCGACTTTTCGTATTTTACGGGCAAATATCGCGGAGTGAGGGTTCGCGCTTCGCGAAGTAACGCTCCAGTTCCAAATTCCATTACCGCGAATTTGAATAATTATATGTGCGCAAATACCACGCCGCCACCGTCGTCGACGGCGTCGTCACTGCCACCGTCCTGGGGACTGAATTGCTAACGCATACCGGCCCCTAACGAACTCCACGCTCCTCTCTCTCACTACGAGTCCTTGAGACAACAAAGCGCTCGCTGCCTCCGCGGCAAGGCGCTAATTCCCTTGGAACTTACGGTCAACAGCGATCACCGAGGGTCAGTGAGAACCATCATATACGTATTGTATGTACATTCATGTATATTCGAATTTTTTTACTTTGCGTTCGAGTGTCGATAAAGAGCCGCGAGCAACGAGGCGACTTTGGAAAAATGGCTATTCGTTCAGTGGTTTCTATTCGGAGGAAACTGATTAGCACACCCACATTCATTTTGATTGCGTAACAACGGCATTGCGCAACGCGTTCCATATCGATGGGAAGCGCGCTAAATGCGGCTTGCAGCCCGAGAGAACGTCGTAGCTCAATAAACCTGGCGAAAAGTTCAAGGTGTAGAGACTGACAAGAGAGACCGTGAGATCTTGAAATCCCGGGGAAACAAAGGAAAGGATTTGCCGAGAGTGCGGTCGAAAATTGCGAGGGAATTGGGAAAGTCCGAGGAGAGTAGTATAGCCTGCCAACGACAGCAACAGGAATAGTAAAGAAGAGAAGGTGTGAAGGGGTACCCAGGATACTGTCATCTATGTATGTAGTTCAGGATCCGTGACCAAGATCTCGGTGATCCCTCTATAGTCTTTATATTTATCCCATGCAAAGTTATTTTTTCTAGGACAGACTGTTGTGTTCCCTCGTAAACATTGCTGTATACATTACGGTATACATTGCCATACGAAATATCGATGGCGATATGCCTATTGGTCGGAGAAACGCAATAATCGAATTCGTGAATCGAATCATCCACAGAAGTATGGACTCTGGTCCTCAAAGCGGCACAGTTTTCGCGATCGATGGCACCGACAATCAGTTCGAATGCCAAAGTCGCTCTATTTCAATTTACCGCTCTATTTACCTTGTAAAGGTGCGCAAGGCCAGGCCAATTGGGATTTCCTCGACTGCCGGTCCAAAGTCCATAGCCACACTCTGTAATTTGGAATTTCGAATTCGTTGCCGCCGTAAGGAGGTATCCGTTTTTAAACGATCCTCCGGGGAAATTCTATCGGTGCACTAGCTTATAAGGACAGAAGATCCCAATGGAAAAGCAGGAAAGGAAAGTTCTCTGGCAATGGCAATTTTGGGGCGTATCTATCGACCGCCGCGCCGCGCTGCGTCACGCCAATCGGTCGACGATCAGTCCGGTTTCACCAAAGGCAACAATAAATTCTGACTACTTTGGAGGCTCGGCGTCTTACAATTAGACACTCCAGTTGCCTATGTATACCGCAACCGCTCCCCAAAAGCTCGTTTATTAAAGTCACCATGATAGCCACCTTACCGGGAGCCGCACTGAGCCCCGCGGTCCCGGTAAGGTGGCTGGCTTACGTCATCGATATCCCGAGTTTCGAGAATCCTCAAACACTGTCCGTGTCTAGTATATATGTAGGTCAGAGCAACAGCATGGTGGCTTTCGACCGTTGCTCAACTCAAAGTTCTTTCCCTGCAGTTAATTCAAGGTCGAGTCACGGAATACCCTATCGGAAATAGAACAGTAGAGTTCAAGTGTCAAGTGTCAAGTGATTATTTTCTTTTCCCATTTATACGCGAAAGCATAAATTGCGCGGACAAGGCAGCAGGAGCCTGCAAAACATTTCCGACCAGAACAATGACCAACGCGCAAGCAGTAACGCAAGTAAGTATCCGTCTCGCGCAATCGATACCGAGCAGTGAGGATAGAGCATAGAGACATAAAGTCTACAGGGCAAAAGTGCTGCCCACATTCCGTCAACTGTTTGTGTCGGTATATCGATCGCCAACACTCGCGCGAGAGTGTTTCCCCTTTTCGGAGAAAAACGTGTGACGAAACTGATTTTGCTATTAACGAACAGCCGATGCTTCAACTCGATAGTGCTCCTATGAATGGGTGCGTGGAGGAGGAATGTGTATACACTGTATACATATGCATATGTGTATATCCGGAAGCGTATGTACTACATGTGTAGTATGTACGCGCTCGAAGCGAACTGCCGATGCAAAAGCCCTGCTAACTCGTATGTTGCCGGGTGACGATAGTCAAGGTAAATTCGATTTCGTTCGCAACGTTGAAGATAGCTTTAGCAGTAAGATTCGGCAGGAAGAGGTCGAGCGTACGTGTTCCCAGTAATCGATTGCCAATCGATCATACATGGCAAACCTTGGTGGCATGTGTATCTTGTCGTCTTCTTCGCAACTCGAGGCAACTCGCAACGTTCCTTCGTTAACATTCTCTTCTTCTGGGATACTGTGATTTCTCTGCTCCCTGGTAAATGTCTAACGTCGCGCAGACTCTTCGCTACCGAGCTTCTACCAACGGCGCATCACTCGAGTCGCTGTAACCCGATGGAGGATGCAATAAACAGGCAGCTACTAGTCTTAATTAGTCTGATGGAAGGTACTTTAGCAACGATAGCAAGCCCGGTGCAATAAGTACCGGTTATAGAAAAGCCGTGAGAGCGGTAGAGACTGGTAGAGATCCGGAGCTTATTCCAATGCATGCCAGAGCGTTCCAGGCGAACGTCCACCGCGAATCATATCCATGGCTGGGCATGGGTTCGCGGTATTAGAGACCAGCATCGCGTTAGTATAAATTTACTCGATGGTCGCGCGCGATGGAGCGTGCAAAGCGACAGTGCCCTTCTCCTGTCGACGTATTCCTGGAACACCGTTAATACGGTCAGCGTTAACAAACTGTACCGAAAGATCGAGACGCGGGAAGAATGAACTTTCGGGGCGGAAATTGGGACTCCAAGTGGGGTTCCTAAAGAATTCGAGATTGGAACGAGAAGAGAGTGGCACACCGATGACAAGGCGTTGAACGTAGGCGTTAAACTTATTGTTAGTATCTTATACATTTGTCCCCACGGGTATAAGTCTCTTTCCTTGACAAGCACGACTTTGCCTTTAACCTGCCGGACGATCGTTCCTCTGGCAGGACACACCTCGCGGGTGGCTTCGCTAACGACTGGGCTAAACTTTGCCCACATTCCATCATGTGTATTCGCCAAAATAAAAAGCACTCCCCCTTGCCCGAAAATATCCAACCACTGTCGCAGGATGTATAGTGACAGTTATAAATTCCCCGTACTGACCACTCCAACGTGCTCCACATCTTTTTTTCATCATGGTACAAAGAGTCGTAATGGAAGCGGACATTCGCGTTCGGACGAACGAAGAATAACGCTCGAATCGATTCGAGATGGCATCTCAAGACGAAGCTCGCCTCTCGTTCTTACCTTCTCGTTCTGCGGTCTTTCGGGAGTTTTGGAAAATGGAAAAGTGTGCGAGCGTTGCGACGACTATCAATTTTGCGGCTAAATTAATTCCTTGAATGAATCGAGCCAATCGGAGAGTAGCATATGGAAGAGAGAGGACAGGGTACGAGCTCCTATTTATTTGGTTTTAAACAATGCAAATTACAATTACGCCGGGTGTCGATAGCGACAGACCGATTCGCGTTATTTACCATAAAAGCAGGCGCACTGCTATTCCATTATCGAGCTTGCGCGTAATTATTCCGCTTATCATCCGGCCTTCGGACGGTCTGCCCGTCTCTGGCGTACCGGATACCCGGCGTCGCGTCGTGTCGTTAATAAGCGATAATATCGATTACCTCGTTGACTGTAAAACGTGGGGAAAAACCTGCCGATTGACTTGTCTGCCGATTTTTCGCTGATTCAATTTCCCTCCGTGATTTTTCATCGAGCTCGACCGTGGCCCTCCCTGCTATTTGTTAAAACGATCAATTAATGCCGAGAGCATGGTAGCATCGGTCCCGAACATTTATCGCGATAAATTTGGTGAAATTGAGCCGCGGCTGCTGCCCCCACATTGATCCGGCTTCGATCTCATGCCTCGTCACTCATTGTCACTCAACTTACTTACCGTTAGCTAAAGCTTTCTCGAGCGGTGGATAAGAAAATGTATAGGTGAAAAACGAACTATCCGCGTCGAAAGGACGATCGTAAATAAACAATAATGCCGCCGGGAGGGAACAGCGTCTCCGGCAAAAGAAGAAAAATGTATCGATTTCCGTGGATCGTATCGGGTGATAATGTATTCCCCCGGAGTAATGCATTCAAATTCAGAGGAGGACTAGGGGTCTGATCCCCTCTTTCATAGCCGGGCTAGCGGAGACGCCCGGGTCTCGAGAAGCATAGTGCCGAGCTGCACCGATCGACTTGGCCGAAGCCAGGCCCGCTCGGAGCATTTCCAAGAGCCACGAATAAGTGGGTACGAAGTGAAGAAGAAGTCAAGAGACCGCAACGCTTATTTTCGCGGCCGACGTTCCACTCGGACCGTAAAATCCAAATAAACCCGGCCATTAAGCAGAGCTTTTTCTTCATCTCCATCGTGCTCGGCGTCAATGGGACTACTTACCATTTTTTCTCCTTGCCACTCGCACTCTCTCTTCTTCATCCGCGGTCCTTTCCTGGGCCGACTTTTCAACCGATTTATATTCCGTTGGAGCGGCGAACGAGGTATTTTCTTCATCCGGCAATGGGTCCCAGAAAAACTTTGTATAACTCGTAAGAATAAACCACGGCACTAGAGAGCAGCACGGAGACCCGTACCGGCAACCGCGACTTGCGATCAACTTGAAAAAAAACCGCACGGAATATACCCGTTGTTGTCGTTGTCGTCAAAGTCGAGTAATAATGAGGCTTAATCACCGGTAGTTCTGGAATTCCCAAGAGTTCACAGTGCTCCTTAATTATTGCTTGGGCTCTGGCTCGAGCGAGAGCCGGTTACGGGTTGCGATATTATTTAACTGGCTGGCAGCAAGCCCCGTCAAGCGTTGAACCCCAGCCGGCGCAAGATGCAACCAAAGTGGCGGAAGACCTTGAGACGTAAATGCCACCGTTATGGAGTTTTTTTCGAAGCTGTGCCCGGCGATCTGGCTCGGCGAGTATATAATAATTCGTAAACGACTTGAGAATCGATGGTCGAGGGGTGCTGGATTGGTGGATCTTTTATTCCGGTCACGCGGCCGAGCCACGCGTGCCTTTGAGTCTGGTGCATGGCACGCGGCTCACGGCTCACGGCTTACAGCTTACGTTTTTCACGATCGTTGAGCGGCCACGCGGAACGACCGATCAAAGCTGGAAATGGAAGTTCGAATGGAGTGGCAGGGGTGATCGAGTGGCTACCGGAATTTTAAAGCCCCTGTAGACTAGTCGCCGAGCAATTGGAATTCATGTAATCCGAGGACAAAGTTGACTCTTACGGGGAGGCTGGTTGCATACGTCAAATGCAGCGCTGCGCTGCCGCTAGTGCGCTGTGGTATTCAAACCCGATATATTGACAGAATTTCCTAATTAATTGTTGTACCGCTCGACTGTAGAGCAATTGAGAACCGCAGCATTACAGTTATTAAGCTTGGATGGTCGCATTCGTCGCGACGTTAGTTCTGTTTACCCGTTTCGTACTGGACGTTATTAATTACTCGTCTCTCGGGAAGTTTATGTCTCCAAATTCTTACATCTTTTATTTTCACGCGTGGACTAATTACGGCATTGAGGTTGGCCAAATTACCCTTGCGAATCTCTGGCATATGTAATTTCTCCTCGTTGGATGTAGCCCGGAATCACCGAGACAAGCACTCCTAACTAGTAAGTCGCAAGTAAGGGAGCTCGAGTCGAAAATAGTGAGAATTTTGTCGAAACCACCCTGGCAGCCGCACACGGTCAAAATAATATCCATAATCGGGAGGCGCATCACGCGAGCGCAGCAATAGCCAACTGCTACCCCGGCGCAGAAGCATCTATGCGAGTAAAGCGGCCAAGATTTATTTGACAACTCTTGCAAAGACGCTTGTCCATAAATCAGGAATAATTGCAAGCTGGTCCCTTTGTAAGAGGGAAAGGTGCTGCGGCGAAAAGCTCGTAGTTTTACGCGCAAGTCTTACAAGTCACCCACGACCTGCGGGAAGCTGCCACGTCCTGCCACGTCTCCGGGTAACTTTGAAACGACGCGACGCGCCGCGCCACAATTATTATCTTATATATATATATATATAAGATGGATCTTGAAACTTGCCAAGACAAAAGTACGCCAAATTAATTCCTACGCTTAACGCGCGACTTTTCCACGTCGTGGCAGATACTTTTTCTCCCTGTGACTCGGCGTCGAGGCCGAACGAGAAAACTATTCATTCGGTTCTTCGACGTTAACTCATTCCTTTTACCTCGACATATACACGCATTGTACACGCATGTACGTACACGCGTACTTCCTAAAGGCCCCGTAATGCCGCTCTTCTCGTGTCCAACTCAAATTAAAAGCAATGCTAATGACGAAAAAAAGTCCGAAGCTTCCTTCTTCGGATGCTGCAATTGCGCCAAGTATTTCTTGCATCTCGTCCTTACTCGATAACGCTTCAGCTTCTACGTTAGCGTCGGTCAAGAATAGAATCGTGCTTGTTTCGTCCATTATGCAACATTTCAATGAGGTAAATTCCGTAACGTACGTAAATTGTTCTTTAATTCTGTGCAAGGTATAAGTGGAACGCATGCAGAGTACAATGTACTCTTCTCGTTCCAGCAATAGGCCAGCCTGGGAAGTAATTGTGATTTTTAATTCATAAGAACTCTGCCCACTGACCCAAATTCGAGCAATAGGTCGCGAACTACCGGCTGTTTATGGCTAGTGCCGTATACCGACGCGGCGCTGGCGCTAGCACTGGCTCGCGAACCTCAGGGTTCGATTAAAGAGCTAAAACGAATTGACGGGTTAGAGCCGTGCTGGTAGCGATGCCTTGAAGGGATTAAACCGGATGGCGCAAGGCTTTATCGGAAAACTGGGTCGACTGGTAGTTCGTGGTGGATATAGTCTTGCCAAGGGAAGAATATGTGCGTCCGTCAAATCCGAGACGAATAAAGTAGTAATAGTAAACGGTGCGAACGATTTTCTGTCGCAGCCACGGCCGCGGGTCTAAATTCTTAATCCTTCCTCGCTGCTGCTATTTCTGCACGACGAGTCCAAATTACGTGCCTGACGCGTTCCGTAATTGTACGATGCGCTTGCATATTCATTCCTCTTGATTACAAGCACCGCGATTCCTTCTGTCTTACTCTCTTGGTCGCCTTAAAATTACAGACTCGACGAGACGTCGCGTCACTTTGCGACCTCGCGCTCCCGTTGCGTTGGGACACGCGTCCCACCTTAACGCGGAGATAACACTTTTATGAAATTGAGTGGGAATATTGTACGGGTTGCGATAAAATTCACCGAGGAAAGCTGGCATGCAAAAATATAAACTATCCGCGTCAATCGAGATTGTTCGCGATCAGGCTTTTATCGAGAGTTCCTGGCAATTCAGCGACACGGGTACGGGGACTACGGGGAGTGGCGAGAGATAAGTCGCGACAACCTTTACCTTTTACTATACACTATGCACTATACACTATGCACTATACATGCACTATACGTACATGTATGTACCCCAGCGGGGACCCGCGGATCACGATGTACATAATAACCATTCCTCTACTCTCGTAATAAGCACTACTTGTGTTTCAAAGTCATTTCGAAGCTTAAGCCAACTCTCACAATCGGAAGTCGAGAGAGGGAAAAAGGTTATACGCTTTTGACCGGACGTCAGTGGAAATTAAAACCTCCTTCGCATTCTCAGTGGTGAATATCTTCTCGACGAGCAGTCTACCTGTATCTATGTGTGCTCGTGTTGCCAACTATGCGAGGGAGAAAAAAGAAATACAAAAGTCGATTTGCACTTTGACTGGAATCTGCAGCACTCGCCTTTTCTTTAATTAAAATATTTCACAGGCGGCAGCGGGCTTTGGACACGCTTGCCCACACGTAACTCAACGGGGATATAAGTAGTAATTCCGCGGAAGGACAATGCGTTTTATAACGAGCTCTGTATGCACTGTTTTCGCCTATTGTTTTCGCTTTTCTGCCCGAGTAATTTTTCACGAAACTCCTTTTCTCTCTCTTTCTCGCGGGCGCGCCCCGCATTGTACAAATTTTGCGGCCGATTCTGTCGGGATTAGTATGAAATCCTTTCCAACGATAATTAAAACCCGCCCGCAATCAGAATTTATTTTTAACGCGCATCATGAGTATCCGCACTCCGTCGAAAAGGTTTTGACGACTGATGAAAATGAATGGAAATGAGTCGACGCGTTGAAAAGCCTCTAAACGCAACCGAATCGAGAGAAAGTTTTGGCAGAGTCTCCTGCCAGGGAATAGCGGAAACGAGAGTTGAAACGGAAATCATCGTGTTGATGGTCGATATCGGAGTCAAGTCTCTCGATCGCGAAATTCGCCTTTCTTTTGGATGGTCACTTCTCGTCGATGGGAATCGAATACCTCGAGAGTTGGCAGTAATTTTATTGGGGCTTGCTTTCTCTTGTTTCCTCTCTCTTCTTCCCTTCGATCGTGCGGCGAACATACCTGCGGGGCTCGAGAGGGCGATCCTGCGGGCAGGTCGCGCCGGCTATCGGGGAAGGATTTTCAGTCGAAAGAGCAACCGGGTAAATTTAATTTTCAGATCCTTGGCATCGCCGGCCGGAGGGGGCCGAGGGGCCCTGAGGCTCGGTTTCAGCAAAAGTAATTTCTCCCTGAGGCAGAGTCCACTGCGAACCACTAGCCGAAGCACCAGTCTTTTCGTGCCACGCTTCCGGCAATGCAATTTCCGTCGGCTCACCACGGATTCTTTCTTCCTCTTCCACACCGCTCCGTTCTCTCGCTCGGCCAACTTCCCAGATAAATGCGAAATCATTTCCCCAGCTTCGAATTACTTTCCACATGCTTGAATCGGCGGATCGCGCCACGGTGCCAGCGATCAACATTAAAATACTCGACATCCCCGGGCCCCGTGCTAAATACTTTTCTATTACAATTATTGTGATCAAAGTTGTTCTTTTTACGGCACCCTCTTCGCACTTATTGTTAGAGTATCAATTGCGACTGGTTGGTTTCACGCGCGAAGGGAGGATCGCACAAAGCCTGTCTCTCGAAAGGCGACGAGTTTAAGCCGGAAAACTTTTTCTTCAGAGCACCCAGTTTAAATATAATAATTCTTGACACCCCAGACCATCTCGATAAATTCCACGTCCCCCGCAGGATCTTGGCTTACGAGAAAATTTTCCGGAAATCCACTCGATTTGGTGGTTGCCTCTGGTCCCCTTGTTCTTCTGGATCCCCGTACCAGCGTCTCCAGACACACGTTGGCACACATTGTGACAGATGCGCGAGAAAAAAATTGTTCCCGACTGAGAAAAACCGGTCTCGGGTTATGTTTGAGATTATGTTTGGGATTATCGCGAAAACGCGAAATTGATGTTTTACGCGACAAGAATATACGTGTATACATGTAATTTCGAGTTACCGTTGCGTTGGTTAGTAAAGTTACAGCCTAATCGGCGATCGTAGCGAAAAGTCTGGGGAGGAGAAATGGCAGTAGAATGGGAGTTTAAGCGTGCTCCGATAGTTATTGGTTATTATATGCGAAAAGAGAGAACGAGTGCTTAATCCGTTTGTGTCGAGGAAGCCGCATTGGCATTATGCACTCTCGGGCTCTTCTTTATAGGAACCGCCTTATTAGCCCAATAAAATAGGATTACTTAGCCTCGGTTTATAAGAATTGTCGGGGGTTACAGCGTGGAGGGCCATCCTGGAGGACCAACCTGGAGGGCCATCGTGGAGGGGCAAAGGCGAACAGAGGAGAAAGACGTCACAAAGAGTAGCGAGAAGAGCCCCTCCTTTCTCCGGGGCCTCCAGCGACCGAGAACTTTAATCGTGGGAGCGCTTTTAATTAGCCTCTTATCTCCTGACGCCCTGTCACTTGGGCTCTTCTTTTTCCGCGGACTCAATAACCCCGAGCAAATCCGGAACCGAAGAATCGGCCCAAAGCCGATCACTATGGCTTAATAGCGGCACAACCGCAGTGCGTTATAATCAAATTCGAAACACTTCTCCCGTAATCACGGCTAATCGATAGCTGTCGTCCTGCGTTTATGAGCTAGTAGCACGGAGAGCGGCAGCTGCTCAAGGACCGGCAGACCGAGAGACAGTCGCATTATTGGATATTATAGGGTTACGAGCTACCCCGCATTTAGGAAGTTGTGGGCTTGGGCGATACCCCTATTGGTTTTCGAGTATTGCACAACTCTGCACCTGCGCTTAACTGCTTTAACGTAGCCTTTGCGACTTGCTCGCTCGTAATAGTTGCAAGAGGCCGCTGTGCCATCTGCAAATATTATTGCATGTCGCCGTAGCGCGCATAATGCGCGTAGATTCGATCCGCTAATGTAGCCCTGATTCGCTTGTCGAAGGCCAGAGCGAAGGGATCGAAGAGCAATTCGACTCAAGCGTTACCGTTACTCGGAGGGCGAGTGGACTGTCCGATAGTCTAGTTCTAGTGTTTAGTGGACAGGTGACTACGCGACTAGAGCTAATTGTAAGTAAGTCGAGGTTTTCACCAAAGGAACAGCGTACGAGGCAGAAACGGGACAGAAGCGGGGTAGAAAGGGGGTAGAAAGGGGGTAGAAAGGAGCCAGAAACGAGCCAGAAACGAGCCAGAAACTTTGTACGAAGAGCGAGAACTGATTGTGAGTCGGAGCATTGTTCTGCCGGGCACCGGAGTAAAATCGGAAGGACAAGTCCCGAGGAAGTTGAAGCGGTCGTTCGCACGGGTATTACTCACCGCCGCACCGCACCGAGCCGGAGGAACATTTAAATGTCCTGTGCCCTTTTTCCATTCTCGTTAACGGCGGACAAAGCGTTTAAGGCACCCGAGAAAAAAGCCGCGCGACCTTACTCTCTACGTTTCTCGAAAGAGAGCGACTCCACGGCGGAAGGGATCCACGATGAATCTTTCAAGATTTCGCAGGGCGCCGCCGACTCTCGCGGAAATGCATCCTTCCAAACCACGCCGTTAGTAGTGGCTCGCGTGCCACTAGAGGGCCGCTCAGATATCCTCTACAACTCTGGACTCCGTGTCGTCTGCCGCATGCCGGAGAATTCCCCCTATGCAGTCTCCGAAATTCATCTGAAAATACTACGTTTTATATAGCCCCGACGCCGACGTCGCGCAATTTCAAGTGAGCAGTTCAAGTTTATTCAACTGTAGTGTGGTACGTCAGTCGTCAGTTTCTCTATTATAAAAGCCAAGTATAGAAAAAACAGTTTTCTAACGTGATCTTTCGTGCAGTGACAATAACTTGTCGGCTGAAAATACAAAGGAAATTCAGACTGGTCGGTCAGGAGCGTACGTACGTGATGCTGAAATAACAGTCAAATAATTGCGGGTGCAATTATTATCAAGAATGGCGAATAGATCCTACCACAAAAGGTGCAAGAGTTAGACAGACGTCACAAAGTACGCACGGTAATACGAGTAGGTACGAGTAGGGTACAACTCCTAAAATATTATAGCACCTGTATAATGCGAAGAATGGTCTTCGGTGGCAAGCGCGTCCGCAAATGTGACGTGAAATTACATGTATCGACAGTGCCGCGAGATCCTGCTCGGCACATTCGGCATCGCGATACCCTCTGAAATCTAAAATATTCAGATGAGATCCGTCGGTCGGTGGAAACGTCGCAGCCACTGGCACCGCCTCCGGAATTTCTTTATAAGCACCCCCTTGCTCCACTAAGACCAGCGTAGCGGGGACATGGTGCTAGCGGTCGTACTCGCTTGAATAATTTTGCGGCCGGGGCCATTCAACTAAATGTCTTACGGTTTTTTGCCGTTTTTCTCAGACAGTGGGAATCAACCGAAGCGAGGTGGTAGTTGCTGCAGAATAAGATCGAGATCAATTGGGAATGCATAGAGGAAAGGAGGGGATCGCTCATACATTTTGAATAGGCGGGGTGTCGCGCGATCATTGATTTCGCGTCCGGCGCTTTTCAACGAACAACCCTCGATAGCATCGATGCCCGGGGAAATGCTAAACGAAAGAGATACACGCGGTAGTTCCCTCCACGCTTCAACGGTGGCCGATCTGATTTCCAGGATAGCTCGCAATCTCCAGGATTATAAACCGCTCTGCATGATGCAGTCCGCCGTGGAATAAAAAAAATGAAAACAAAGAAATTGCCTTGGGTTTCCTATGCATTGGCATTGGCAAGCAATATTTATATCACATTTGCGCGTGTAGCATTGCGCAGCTGCTGCGTTGTTCCACGGCGAAATAGGACATATAGGTGAGACCTCGTTCGCGTTCGACCGCACAATCGGAATTTCCCGCGGAATCTCCCGCGGAATCTCCCGCGGAATCTCCCGGGCCGGGCCGCCTCCTTTTTCCGCGAATCTGGCTCGCAAGACCGCAAGATCGCCATTACGATAACGGATATTGCAATCCCTTTCCCGCGATTGTCGTTGCAGTCGCCACGCTACCGCACCCTCTGTACCGGACAATTTAATCGGCATATTGTCATCCGCTAATCGCAGCCCCGATCGCTCCGACGAATCTCTCACCTCTCCCATAAGTCGGTCACCTTCAAATTCTTATAATTGACGATCCGATTTTGTATCCCGTAGTCGCGTAGTCTATGAAATGTGGTGGATGTCACGAATGAAACATTCCATCAGCGCAGCGGCAGGACGAAAAAACTTGTCGCGGCGTGGCGCATCCGACTCTGGCGGCGAAAGGTGAATACTTTATCGGAACACAATTGATCGGTCGCGTTCGTAGGCGACGTCCAACTGACGTAGGAAACCTAGGGCACAGCTGCATTTACAGTCGCTGAAATTTTCATCGATGAAAAATCTCTCACAATCAGTTGTCGGGGAAAAAGAGTCGCGGAAGCTCTTTCGCGCGGAAATTGGTCGGGAAAGAGATAATCCTATGCACAAACACGCGCTCATTCTTTTCCCTGTTCTTCTTCGTCCCGGTGGAAGCGCGCAACTCGCGCGCAACTCGCGCCGCTTTGCGCCCTTATTTTCTGCCACGAGAACCTCACGAATCTGCGGTCTCGCAGATCTTGCACGGTGCGACAGGACAGGAAGTATTAGTCGCACGAGTTAGTCGCACCGAGTAGCTTGGGATTCGTTTGGTCGATTCCAGCGGACCAGGGAGCTAATGATCGATGCTGACCGATGATGCCCACGGGTAGCCAAGAGATTGCACTCGATGCAATAAAGCGGTGTTTTCTAATATCCCGTTTTTGCTCCCGGATTACTCGCGCAATTCGAATCATCCGCTTTATAGTAGAACCGCCTGTACAAAAATATTTCTCTCTACATGAATTACTTACGAGGGCGCAATTGAGCGGAGAAATGGAACGACAATTCCGAGAAGCAGTAATTATTTTATCGAGAGGGATTCTCTCGGGCAGTCAGTCACTCGATGACATCGAGGGAGGGTGGAACTTGACGCGAAATATCCCCAGAAAATAGGCAAAAGCGAAAACGCTTAACCGTCGCGTCACGACGAGGGAGCGTTAATTCGAGCCTCTAATTAATGAAACATTCCAGGGAAAAGTGCGTTCCACTCACGCGAGAAATAACAAAGTTCGCGAGGACCGCTCGCTGCACTTCGCTAATATAACATGAGCCATTAAGCGCAGTTGGGAGAAAGCGGTCGCTTCAACGAGACTGGAAAATCGGGAATTGAGCGCCTTCACGAAAATATGTATTTTCCGCGGAGGTTCTCTTCGCCGAATCCGCTAAAACAAAATACGCAAATCAAGCCACTCTGCGACGAGTGCCCGAGTCCGGTAATTAAAAAACTGGAATTCCTCAAGATTGAGCTTCTGAGAAGCGCGATGCACTCGAGTTGCGCAGCGAGGAGTGACAATTTGTCAAGTGCGACCTTTGTGCCTGTACCCAGCTTGTCGATCCATTGCCGATGATGGAGAGCTATTCAATTTTTTCCCGCTCCCTCCGTTTCTTTTCGTCTTCGGAATCCTTTGGACCAGAATCCCGCACGGGGTACATACGATACATCAGCCGGTCTGCAGCACCCCGGAGAAGCCTTCGGAGAAAGACGTAATCCCGATTTCGGAGAGGTCAGCTTCTCTCTCAGCGAGCTGCACGGGAAGCAACGACCGGGGAAAAGGGTACTCGGAGAGCGAACGAAATTAATTCGAGCTGGTAATTTACGGCGTAAAAGGCCAGCACGTTAAATTTCAAAGAAAATGGCAACCCACTTTTTCCCACCGTAAATGGCTGTATTAGGGCTGACTGTTTAGCCGAATTAAGACGATTAGTTGCATTTTCGCATGTGATTTTTCGCGAGGCACAACGCTTTGCGAAAGTTTGAGCCCTCCGAGAGCTTTCAGGTGTTCTCGTAGGGAAATAATTCCGGTGATTCGTAATCTCGAGGAAAAGTCAAATTACCATTTATCTTGGGGATCTATAGCGAGCGAGGACGCATCTGGCCCCGCTGGCGCCGCTGGCGCCGCTGGCGCCGCTGGCACCGCTGGCACCGCGAGGTGTTGACGCGTCATTATGTTAGAGGCCGATTACGTCAGTCAGCCGTGCCCAAAGCAGATAATCGCCATTTGTCAAGATAAGTAGCTGCCGTCGGTCGGTCAGACGAAACCGAACATCGCCGCGAGCATCTTGCTCCCTTCTCGTGCGTCTCGGTGGAGCCATATTTGCCTTAAGAATATACAATATCTATGTATACATGTATTCGTCAGTTCGCCAGGTCTATTATTCCAGAATCGAGCATTCTTCGCAAACAGATTTGCAGTTTTGTATGCAGTATTGTACATGTGTGTAGTTGATTGCACGACTTAGAATTCAGTTGCCGATGCGTTAATTCAAGCTCGAATACGTCTGAATTATCGTCCTCGAAAACAATTTGATGGGAAGTAGCTCGCTATTGAGTACCGTTCCCTTTGTTCATTCGCGAAGCTTTGTCAATTTACCTAGAAAGTATGTATCATTGAAAATGCGAAAGGGGCCATGCAGGTCGCGATTCGCGTGGCAGCATGCCTCCTATGCGCCAGCCGCGCTCGCTGTGTTTTCAACTGCGCGATTCCAGTTTTGGAGAATCGAATAAATATAATCGGATGAGCAGCCGCGTAAAAACTGAAAATGCCGCGACCATGTCGAGAGCCTAATCGAGCAAGCAAAAATTCCGATACGCATGGGTATCGTCTTTCACGTACGGTAGCTCCGTGGATCCGTTTTCGCTCGCTTAATCAAAAATAAGAGGAGCGGGCGAACCTGTGAAAATTGCACGAGCTTCTTCTCCTCCAGGGTCTGCGATGAATATTCAACGGGCTATGTACGAGCCAGTCCCGAGGTAAATGAACGAGCGTGTTGGCAGGTACACTCGAAGGAAACGATCGAAGAAGGTGTCGGGAGGAAAAAAAAACTGGGCTGATATACATATGAGGATAAGAGAGTCGTTTCGAATTCGATGTACCTCGATGCGCGCATTGAGAGCAACACAATGTCTGGTCGAAAGAACAACTCGCTCGCTGTCCCGACGAGGGTCTCGTCCACCCTCTGCTGCGATCGACGCGACTTCATGTTTTTGCAGTATTAATTTCTCCGAGGCAAATAATGCCATTATTGGATAGAGCGCAAATGGAGGCAACAAGCGACACGTACGAAGAAATTCAATAACGCGCGGGAAGCATTTCGAAATGGGTCCATTTACGAAAAGAATGAAAAATGCACGTATTCACTTGGCTCCGGAAATGCTTCCATTTCGAATTGGGCAACTTGACTTTTTGCGATATACGTACATACATCGTGTATTCCCAACGACATTCAAACCGGCCCCTTTCAATATTTTTTACTTACGCGCGCCGAACGAATAACATTGTTAAATTAGATCGATTTATTCCGAGGCGAAAGCCAATGCATTTGAATCGAATTAAACGGGAACAACCCTGTCGGAATTAAGCGAGAGGACAACGATATAGAATTTCATTGTCAGTGGTAAGGGAATGAGCGATTAAACGCTAAAATCCAACACTGTTCGATTCTACACGAGTCTCCTCCTGTCCTGCTGGCATATTCTCACGTTTGCGTCTCTGTTTCAGGCTTGTACGAGACGGATGGTCTGTTGATTCCCGGCACGATGTGCGATCACGAGTTTGTCAGTTCGCAGTCGACACTCCAGTACGGACGCTTTTACTCGCCGCGCTACCCGTCCTCCTATCCGAAGAACATCCGGTGCTCCTACCTCTTCCGGGCAAGGTAACTAGTCGATTCACCCCACTGCGCCCTTAATCCACCTATAATGCATCTTCGGGCTCGTGCCCGAGTCGATCTCCAGAGCCCCGACTCCAATATCTGCCGCCCGAGCGCGATCGTTCAATGGTGCCCAAACACCGATTCGACAGTCAGTCAATTAACGGCGTGGCGCGGCGTGGCGCGGCGTGGCGCGGCGTGGCGCGGCGTGCAGCGGTATTCCTGCTCTCGAGGCGGCTTCCTTGCTTTCGTCGAGCCAGAATCCGTAGAGCAGACAAAGGGATAGGGGGAAATTTGTAATCCAGGTGGGCAAACACAGGGGATTCCTCCAGCTCTGTCTTTCTCCCATGTCCTTCGCGATGTGCGGTCGGACGAAAAAGCCGGCTCTGGTTCTTGGCAGCCGCGTGGTTCTTCAGCTCCCGTTCCGGAGCCTTGGAATCCCCGTAGAATAGCCGTGGAATAGGACGGCTAGAGCAACGCGAAAACACCGCGAAACCGAGCGGCCATCCATAATAATCCCGTTCGGAAGAGACAATCGCATGGTAACTATTCTATCGGCGCGACCGATCGTAATCGTAAATGCAGTCCGTTCAATTTGTCGAGAGTAGTGTTTTCCCGCTAGTCGTCCTTGTCCGAATTCATTTTTCAAGCGATCCCATCGATTTCTGCCAATGCCAAAGCGAGACGACGCGCACGTTTTTCATTTTTCCCAGGTGAATTAATTTTTTATTTAAAATCGCTGGGGGTCGCGGTGTCCTGGGCGCGTTGGACTCGCGTTAGAGGCGGAATTTACGACGAACCACGGGCTTTTGAATCTCGCCTTGGCAGGCCTGTCGCCCTACTGGTATAGCTATTACCCTCGTAAGTTCCGAGGGCAATGTTTGGACATCGCTGATGCAAGGTTTCCGGGCGCGCTGTCGGTGGACGCTCGCACGAAATGACGGCTGACTCCATAATTCCGTGATGTCGTTCGAACAGACTGAATTTAATCGGGGACCCGGTACGACGACTCCGCCTATGCAGATATGATTTCCGTAATATTGCGGCGGTGCTTAATTGCAGTAATTGTATCAAAGTAGCGTTTGCAGCTTGGTATGCCCACCGGTTACGTCAGTGGTATGGCAAGCCGCGCATAACTATAAACCCGATCCCGACCCCGTCGCGACGTGTACGCGGATGTGCACGCTCTGTGTTCATTGGGGTCATTGCGAGCATCAGCCACCGCAGCACTAACGACACGAATTATGTTTCCGATATTCGACAAGGACGCCCTTCTTCTCCGGAATAGAAGCGCGTCATTCACGATGAAACGAGACAACGACGAGGAAGAACAACCATTTTGTATTCTTATTGAAAAAAAAGAAAAAGTGAATGACAATGTATCGCGGTGCCGCTACCGCAAATCCGTTCAGCGCACGTACCCCTCATTCGCGAGACGCACTCCTGTGTTCGCACTCCTGTGTTCGCACTCCTGTGTTCGCACTCCTGTGTTCGCGAGCCTGTGCTCCAGCTCGCTTACGGTTTAGGAAAATCAATTATGGCTTTCGGCTGGTTTCTTTCGGTAGCTCAGTTGCGCCTGGAATAAGCATGCTATCTCTATTCTGTCCCTGTAAAACTAATAAAAGCCACTGCACCTTTTGGACGTTTTCGAATGTTTCGGGACTTTTCCACCCAGTTCCAGTCCTTTCTCGCCGTGCCCGCGACGATACCCTAGGGCCTAGGGTTTCCCCGGCATGAAATTTCCTCGGAGAAGGCAGAAAGACGGTCGTCTCGAGGCTCGCATTAATTCCTCATGGGTTTACGAGCATGACTACGCGTGCATTATTGGTGGATGGAGGATGCAGGAAGCAAGGTGCCTCGACAGAGGATGGCATAGACGCCATGAAAAAGTGAACGACGCTTTTGGTGTAATCATCCTGGCACATTTGCATACTTATGCGGGCGCGGCCGAGGCCAAGGAACGCGCGTTATTGATTCACGAGGATCTCTGACTTGGTGCGAGGCAATAACGCTGCGATTCGCTTTTTTTTACAGGTTGAAGGAGAGAATACGGTTGGTGTTCGAGGAGATCTCACTGCAGAAAGGCGATCTCAGGTATACGCCCACTATCTTGCTTTGCCGCATATTTATTACTTTAATACTGGCCACGATAAAACATCAGCTTCGAAGGAGCTCGAATCAAGCTCCCAGTATCCGTGAAATATCGCGTCTGCTCGACCGACCAGGAGCTATCTTTAGCGGTGGTAATAAACCGCGAGGCTGCTCACCCAATATTAGCAGACTCGCCGCGATAGATTAAACAGGACGCGAATCGGGAGCAATGTAATGCGGGTCGATAAATTAAAAAGAGCATCGACATTGTGAGAACCGTGTTTCCGGTCTATTACGACAGAGTGTCGACAGAGTGCCGACAGAGTTCCGACATGCGCCAATACGCGTAGACTGTAGAGAGACAGTTGAGCACATTGGCACGTCCAGCGAGAGCAGTTTGAAAAGTTGCCGCCACATAAATGATTTATCAATTTTTGGCGAGGTGTGGGGGGGCACAGCGAAGTTGATAGATTCGTAAAAGCGAACTTGGGCGCAGCCCTGGGATGGAAGTTCGGAGTCTGGTACGTAGCTCGCATATTCCCAAGGCGGAATTGAGTTGGGCAAGTTTTCCGAGAGGGCGAAAAAGCACAAGATTTAGCGGCACGGATCAAAGTCGCGAGCGTAGAAAGTATGAGCTGCTCGGCTCCGTAAAGAAGGAACGCACCATTAAGCGGGACGAATATAGTCGAGCAGCGTCGATTTACAAGTTTCCGGCTGGTGTTTCTCGGCGCGGCGAGGCGCATCAAGGAACGAGCGACCTGATCCGCGAACGGGCGCGACCCAATCTGGCCCCTTTTTGAATGAAAGTCGGGCCCGGCGTTAGAAACTTTGTCCAGCGTGCGCACGCACGCGAGCCTGATGGTAGAGCCAAGACCGATTTTTCCAATATTTTCTCTTCTTGGAGTCGTTTTTGACTTTTGCCGAGACTTCCGGCTCACCGATCACGAGGACTATTCAAAGCCGCATCGCGCCAACAGTATTCCGCCTCACCGAAATAGAAGAAGAATAGTTGTCGTCGTGCACGCGTGAAAATTCGATTTTGCAGTTTTCGCAATTCTCAATCCAGAGCAGCGTCTAAAGTCTAAAGTGACGCAAAGTTCGCCGGAATGAAAATGCGCTTTTCTATGGTCGTTAAAAAGTTGCACTTACTGCCGTTGCGATGCGGAACTTTGTTTAGTGGGAAAAGGACGCTGCGCCGATCGAAGCCGAATTTACGAGAGTGCTCGATGGTTACTGCCTACGGTAGCAGTGCTCGCGCTTCGCGATTTCCGCTGTATCCCGTTTGTGCTGGCACGAATAGCGCAGCCCAAAAAAACCCCCCTTATCTCTGTCCTCGACGATAACGGCGCACGGCGCATGGTACACGGTACGCAGCCCGGAAGAAATTTCTAAATACGGAATTGCTGCCGCTGATCGATGCAATCGAGCCAGGCTTTTAGGAGCCTCCGCGACTTTCGTGGAAAATTCCCAGGGAAATCGCTGTCCCGAGAACGTTTCTCTCACGTTGAATGCTCCCTTCAGCTTTGAACCCCAAACTAAAGCGTGCCTCGCTTCCCAGTTGCGTCCAATATATATTCTAATTACAAGGATTAATCGCGAATGGGATTAATATCACGGCGAGTAATTTCTAAAGACAGTCGACACAAGCACATTGTGCTACAGAGAGGTGCCAAAGAGACGTTCGCTGCGTGCGTTTTGGTAAATGGGGGAGTGTTTTTTCCATTAAGCCCTTAACCGCGATAGCGGCCGGCTACGAGTCCTTCCGCGAGTCCTTCCACGAGACATTCACTAGGATTGTAGAGGCGTAAGCCGGAGGCTCTCCTTGACTCGGATTGTCAGTGAAATTTTAAAGAGGCCTTGCGCTGCAACCACGCGGAATGTACTCGGTTTTCAGCCGCCCTCTACTCTCTACTATTACCCTAATTGTGAATTACGACACCTGTCGGTTATTAACGTTTACGAGTTAACGAGCCGCGGTAACGAGTATATCTGGATCGCGATCTTGGTGGGGCGGAAACTTTTCTATTTAAAAGTTTTCTCAAACAACGTCGTATCCGGCACACCGCGAGCGATCCGTGCCTCGTGCAAACGGCGCGAGTCCGGATTAAGCATGCAATGAAGATTTACCCACACGATAAACTCGTCCCTGTTTCGTTCTTTTTACCAGCCGCTCAACGTCCGTATTCTCGATCCAGTACGACCGTGATTGAGCAGAAGGTTCATAAAACCGATTGATTATTCGTTATAATAGTGCCGGCTTAAGCGCGAGCAGCTCTGCAGGAATTTTTTCGTAATATTATTAATGAGCCACTGCATCGGAAAGTAGAATGAAACTCGCGAGACTCGAGTAATTAATTTCGCCACTTGGAATAATAAAGTTCGCAGATCGAAGCGGTAGTACGTAAGCTGCGGATCAACGCGGAGAAAAATGAATTACAATGAATATGGAAAACTTGACTGCGCGCCGAAGGGCAGTGTTGTATTGGACCGATGAGTTTTCCCACCGCACCGCACTGCACCGGTGCGAAAACGACGGACAAAATTCGATTAGCATGCTGATTACGATCCATCGGGCGAGCCCAGCTATCAGGAGAGGCCGTTTGGCGCAGAAAGCAAGTCGTTAAACCTTCGCGGGCTGGCACCGAGAGCGTAAACTCGAACGAGCGATTAAACCAATCAAACAGACTCGTCGAAATGTTTGCCCCCCGGCAATAATGGGCTAGCCAAAACGACGACGGGCTCGTGCGAATTCGGCGCCGCGTGTATTATGCGCGCCGTCTTCCGTTCGAGCCCTGCGACCAGCTTCGACCTTCCGACTTGAGATTTTGATATAGGGCCACCTAAAACTGACTCTGGCAGCTGGCGAACAATTCCGGCGACAGGAGACTCCTTTGAGTGCTGGAGGATCCCCACACTATTCTTCCTACTACTCCTCCTCTTTCTTCTTCGCATCCGCTTCCTCGTCCTCAGTCACTATGGGGTGAAACGGACAAGTCTCGACCAGAGTCTCTCCACCTGGCGATAATGCGAGCCATATATTCGCCAAGGCTACAGGATCATCCCGAGGCAAGGTTGATAAGTGAGTCCTCGCCCCAACTCAATGCAATCTGCTGGTGCGCTTGAGCATTAGCGCACCCCGACCTCGAGTCAAGTCCGGTTGGGATTTTTCCCAAGCTAACTAGTTGGAAGGTTAACGGATTACAACTGGTAGGAAACCTTTGCTACCAATATCGCTCCTTCCCCTAATATGTATCGCGCCTTTGGACAGCAGTCCGGTTGAGGTCCGGTTCGCGAATGAATAATCAATGCGGCGAGAAGCTTTTGGTCGAGGGACACGGACGGTAAAGCAATTCTCGCCAGTGAAAGTTCTCGCCGAATATCCGATGTATGAATGCACAAACGATGGTTTGATGAGAGCTGGCCGGACGCGGCAAAAAGACATTTAGAGCGAGGCGGCAGGATGTTGAGGGCGCGACTAATTTGCATACGCTCGAGCTCCGAGGAACCGAAATTATTTACCGGATGCAAATCAGCGTGGTGTCGAGGATAGAAGCGCTCTCCGCCAGAGATGCGCCGTCTGGCGTATTATTATCAGCCTATGAATCAAACCAAGCTACCAGCGATCTTCCAGAAGTTTACGCTCGCCGATACGTCACGCGCCTAAAGCTTCCGATATTACGGACATAAATCTGTCGGCGAGTAATACTGGGGGCTCTTCCCCTTTCGGGATTCGGGGGCATCTAATCCACGGCACACCGTCAAATTTCTTCAAGGCCAAGAATGCATCGACATCCACCGGCACAAAATGTTCGGTTCGCGAAACTATACCACGGGAAAATGGAGCAAATTCGCCAAGCAAGAGCAAAATCGTATCCGAAAACCGAAAGCGAAACTATTGTTCGCCCGTTCGACTATACTCAAACATACTTTATCGGCCTCGTTTTTTCAAACCCACAGTGCCGGCTACGCCTCACCCCTAAATCCTTTGAGCGCGCGCCATGGTTTGATCCTGCGCGCTCTGTGCGAAGACTCCAGCCCGAGAATCGTGGAGGGCTCCTGGGAGGGCTCTTGGGACTCTTGGGGAGGGCAAGAGCGATAAAGCGAAGGTGATGGAACTGCTGGCAGCTGCAGCGCGCGCTAGTTAATCCTTGATAAATCCTCCAACTCCCGCCTAATTCACTATTGAGCTTCCTTAATTTCATTCGCGGGGGCCTCAGACCCTCGCCGCCACAGATCCTTCGACTAGCTTCCGAGAGGCGCGATCGCGCAACCTCCTAGACCAAAATCGAATTCGACTCTATCGCTCTATCTTGTTACAATGTTTAGCAGTCTGGAGCGTGATACCGAGTTAGCCACTGTTGGATATCTACCCAAATTGCTTCGGAGAAGCTTTCCTATGTTTCTATGTTGCGTCAGGCTTTGCACCCTCCGAAATCTGTCCACCCGAGAAGCATGCATACGTACGTCGTACATATACATATGTACTATTGTGTACCGGAATGAAAATCAATGCATGAAAATCAATGCATGAAAATCAATGCATGAAAATCAATGCATGAAAATCAATGCATGAAAATCAATTATTCGGCGAATCTCGAGAAAACGGGACACGGGAGAATCCGAAGTTCATGGGAACACTACTGTGTTTTGATCGGAAAATCAAGTCGACGTTTACATTACGAACATTAGTCATTATCAATTGCTGGAAACGCGTTGTTGCGTTGTCGCGAATCGCGAGGAACAATCGCAATGTTTCGGTGCTCAAGTATAGTTATAATTAATTAAGCCTTCGCCAGTTGCCGACCCTAGCCCCCGGAATCCTGCTCATTAACTTCGTTAGACGAGTGAATGGCGAAGAAGAGTCGCGTGATCGATGACAAAAAGGAAGGCGACCTGTCCGCAGTTGTCGCGTTCGCCGACTAATGCAAAGTAAATGCAATTTCTGAAGCCGCTCGGAGCTCGGAACGAGATGCAAATAATGAACAATTTTCAAATCGCATTATGCTATTAGGTAAGTCCGAATACGAAAACAAGATAGGAGAGCATGGAAACGAAATATCGTCGAGAACATAATCAGCTTTCACGCGGACGATGTTTTTCCAGCGGCCCTCTCTCATTCGCCCGTCTGTCTTTTTCTCTTTCTCTCTTATCCCGTCCAACTTTCGAAATCCAATGCACGTACGCCCCCGTAAATTTGCCTGTAAATTTGCCTGTAAATTTGCCTGTGTATTTTATTTTCAATTGAAAATTTGTCCCGGGAAATTATGCGAATTTGTGGCCCATCAAATCCTACGCTCCATCGGGGGTTTGGCGATCGCTGTTGGAATTATATCGATATGCGACCAATCGAAATGAAAAGTTCCATCGCGCGCCGAATGCTTTGTGCACTCGTCCCGGTCCCAGTGGGATTTTTTCCTGAATGTCAGGTGCTTGTTTACGCTAATTTCCGCGATGGCCTTTGACTGCGAAATTGCTTCTACCGTCCTCTCGTTAGCCTCCCAATCGCCGTCGATAAATGCTCACGATGTTTTCGCAGATTGTTTCCCCGCGGATTTTTGATTGGTAATCAAACGAATTTTAATTGCCGGAGCACAACTGCGCCCGAGTGGCCTACGCTGTGTAAATACATAGTTGTCGAGTGCGTGGCGCAGAAACTTTCGTCCCGTGTCGCCGCTGATGGGGGTGTGCGTGGGGGTGCGTTGGCCAGAGTAGTTTCGCGGTTCTCGCCTCGCACCGCGCCGCGCCGCGCCGCTCTAATTCATGGCCGATTCGCAATAGCGCCTCCACAAAAGCCGGCAATTACTGGAGCACCGGATATTTGTGACCCTCAAATATTAGTTTGCACACGGGTGCATATTTTTCGGTGTTTCGCACAGGCCGCCTAATATCGCGCGACTCGTTACTCGACTACTCGCCCCTACTGCCGAATCTCATTCGCAAGGCCATTTCTCACTTGGGGAAGTGTTATCGATCCTCCGAGTCCCAATTGCCCCCGTGCCCGTCCGCCAAATTAATTAACTCCACGCTACTCGAACGCGAGCAAATATTAGCTCCGTTCTTTCCTGCTTGTGCTTATCTCAGAAAGTTCGAGGCTACTTTGCTGTGTTTCGCACTCCCTCGAGGACTGCTGATTCTTTAAACGTAAGGAGCTACGTCATAACCTACGTAATGCACACGTAGGCAGTCATCCGCTTATGCGTGCTTTCGCCTCAATAGAGCCTGGTTTAGTTCGTGGTGGACGACGTTCGCAAGGAATTGTGAGAGCATCGATGAAAGAGAGCTTAACTCGTTCCTCTCGATAAACCTCGAGAATCTCGAAAACCTACAATCGGACAAAGGCATTCTTTCCTATCGGACCAACGCCAACGCCTGGTTAAAATCCGCGTACGATAGAACCACATACAAAACTGCAAGCAATTCTTCGGGAGATTCATATCCATTGGTTTCCACTTTCGTGGTTGAACGAGTGCATCGAAAAAGAAGCTTGGGGGGGATGGGGGGGGGGGGGGGGGGAAGTTGGTTCATTTCGCTCGAGCTCGTTCAGGCTTGAGACAGCCAACTTGGAGGATTCAATTAATTAATTCGCCCTTCAATAACGTTTGCCTCGTGGTGGTTCTCGCGGCAAAACTCGCTAAGAGCGAGGAAAACCACTGAGAAATGCTGCGATATATCAACGTTAAGCCGCACCGTCAGACGCACTCGGATATTATCCTGAATGGAGTTGATGGATACCGGGAAAGAGAGAGAGAGAGAGAGAGAGAAAAAATGCTCCTCCTTGGCCACCACTCGATACACACCGCTCAACCGTGCCTGCAAGTTTGACAATGAGTCTAGTAGTAGTCTACTTCTCCCGACTTTCCAGCCTGTCCTGCAAACGATGCGACGATTTCTCGAAACTCGCTCTGCCAGATACACGCCATTTCGTCTCTCCCATCTCCCACCCAACTAAACCGATTCTCGACATCCCATTCCCCTTTCCGATCGATTCCGTAAATATTAATGTACGAGAATCGCCTCATTTCTTCTGTTGTCGCAATCGAGCTCGGAATCCTTGGCGGATTTTTCATCCCCGACGGCACTGGAAATCTACTGCCGTCGGGTTTCTCAAATTGACGCTTTGTGCTCGCGATGGTTTGACCCGAATTTTCCTCGAGGACCGACGGCACACGCGATGCAAAGGATTAGAAATTTCTGGCGCCACGCTGTCCGAACAAGTTGGACTATTCCGAATCATAGCTGCTAGTCGGCTGGAAAATTCGCGTTGGTAAGGCTGCAATTTTCAGTACTGTCCGCGGCGGTTCTACTTTACATTCGCTGGGTCTGCTTGCGATTTGATGTGCATCGAGTGAATAGAGATATCCGAGTATGTATTCATAGTTCTTTAAGGGAATGCGTTATCTCTTATGCGAGTAATGCCACGCATATGTATAGACGTATTTCTCGCGTTTTTGATATTACCATTCGCCGTATTCCTATGGAGGTTTTCGTACCGACCGAGTCCAGCGCGTTGAACCTTTCCGTGTACGTATCTTGAAAGGGGGAGGAAGAGAAAAGAAAACGTATTTTTCTGCAATGTCTCTATTTCTACTATTTTTATTCCGAAGGCGCGTGTTCCGCTTCAACCGGCGCGTAGAGGAATAAGTATGACTTGACTAACAAAGGCGCATTGCGAGAAACCTTGTCGCAGAGCGTAGTTGCTCCATCCAAAATTTTTCTTTCCGCTCCGGGGTTCCGACGAGAGATACGTATTAATCCTAATAGAAAACAACGCACTCAATGTCGAGCAGGAAGGGCTTTCAAAATTCAATTATGAATGGATATTAGCCTCTCGCTCTTACGTCAGTTCTCTTGTCCTGGGCGACCCTCGTCGGCGGCCCGTCTTCCTCGACCCGGGGATAGGAATACTACGATCGTTTCGACCGTTTCGATCGTTTTCGGAAAAGTCTCCGATCGCCGGTTGTTGGAATTGCTTTCAGATTTGCCAGTGAATTTTCCTCGAACCGCCGCGGCACACCGAAAGGTATCGCGAGTCGCGAGGAAAGAAATCTTAAGTTCGCCGAGAGCAGACGAAAGTCTGCGAGAGACAAATCCGGGGTGGGATCGCTACCGAATGAGCCGTAGTTTGATGCTTTGGGGCGTTTGCCAAGGGACGTCGAATTAGCAATAGTGACTGCGCTTTACCGTTCCTCCAAGTGCACGGGCCACTGGGTTTACTCGCGAAACCCTATAATACATATCCGCCCATTCCAGCCAAATTAATTTCCGATACTTTGGATTCGATCTTTTATCGCGCGGAAAGAAACAAGGCACCCCGAGGAGGATTCGCGCACCTAATACATATCCACGAGAGCAACGAAAGCTTTGCGCATCACGTTACGAGGCCAATGAAACAAGTTTGTAATTAGACTACCATGGTGAATGAAATCCAGGCCTATTAGTTGGGATGTGCCTGCGGTTCTTCCGACGGGGTAATTGCTTGACCCGTGCAAAGTAATAAAGTCATCGCGTCGCCTTGATCGAATAGCCCTCAAATCGATCGGTCGTCCCATGAAATAAGGATTTTCTTACGTTTGCAAAACTCTTTGCTCGTGTTCCCACGATTCTTGCACGATTCTAGCACGAGGGCTCAGCTATATTTGTCAACCCAACGTTCTACACTTTCTGCAGTCTCACCTCGTACTGTCAACTTACAACTCCGAGTCCCCCGTCGTCTTTCTGCCGCTCTCCCTTTCCGCACTCGAAGCGAACTTATCTCGGCTCGCTGGAGCACACGAGGCCTTGGAGAGTACGCATAGCTATGTATAGAGACGGAGTATGTAGGTGGCCACGAACTCTGCATATCTATGCCAGTGGTTCTTTGGCAAATGAGAAGCATAGGGGCACCTCGGTTGTCCTTACGTGCGATTTAACTCCGTTCGGCATAGTTCCAGGGGCAGTTGTCCCGATGAGTGGGGTTCCAGTTGCCCAATCCGTCTACATACTCTCACGAACACAAAAATTGCAAAAGGCGCATTTGTTCCGCATTTATTAATCGAGTAGGTCAATCCTCAGGGTAATCGCCTGCCCTTTGAAGCGGGCCGGCCCGGACGAGTAATTCAAAAGAGCAAGAAAAACAGCTTTAAACGCTTCTTCTCTTCCTTTGCGCGATTGTACTTTGCCGCTCGTAAGAATAACCCGGCGGGCTTGCTTAGTTACCCCGAGTAAAAAAGCTCTTCCCCTGGCAAAATAAACGAAACAATACATGTACTCCCTTCATGGCGAAAGAAATACAGCGGTTAAGACGATAAAGCTGCCAGGGGATTGAGGCCAAGGTGCAAGTCCATCATAATTAGTCGTTTCGTCCCGAAAGCATTCGGATTATTCGGAATATGTACAACGACAATAATTCTGATTGAACTTCTGTTACCGAGATCGATTGAATCACGAGCAGGATCTGTAGTGTAAGCTATCGGATGATCGATCGATACTCCCCGAGTTGAGGTGGCTAACGAAAGGCGTTCTGTTACAGTTGCCTGAATAGAGCGGATTTAATCAGGGTGCACGACGGTGCGGATTCAGGGGCGCCCACAATAGCGGTCCTCTGCAACCGAGCAGCGGAAGTGGAGGTACTCAGCACCGGAGCAGACCTTTACGTCGAGTTCGTCGCTAATTCGGAGCTGCCAGGCCGGGGCTTCAAGGCGATGTTCCACTTCCAGCCATTGGACGAGGCGCCGCATCCTGGTGAGTAACCAACAACATTCGTTGCCCTCGTTGGCCTCAATCCGAGAAAGCTGCTCCTTCGAGATTACTTGGTCCTTCGTCAGAGCGAAAACGCTCTTCCCTTTCTCGGACGCGTCCTCAACCACTCTACCAAGCCGTACAATGAATATTTTCTACGAGTCCACTGTTTACATTCCAAAGACGATGTAACATGACCATGAGAAGGTAGAGAATTGCTTGCAGAAGCAGAATGCTTCTGGCATACTATCGATTGTAATTGGCGTCATAGCACCACAAGGAAGATACTAGGATATTATTGTTAATTTTCTAACGAAGGAACTCACTGCTAAGGGTTGAAATTGCCGGCACACGATAGAAAGAAGCAGTCGGTATCGCAGATTCAGAGTTGTGTACCTTGGAAGCCCGATACGAAGCTTGCGAGGATTTTGGAACGGAGGCGCTTCTAGACAGAGCTCTCGAGCGCCTCCAGCCGGATTCGAAGGTTCCAGGGGTCGGTAAAATAGAATCCAGAGCTTGCTCTCTTATTAGCTTAAACTCAGCTTCCAGTGACCAAGGGAGGCTTACCAGCGAAACTGTTACCCTCGGAGGTAACGGATTTCGTTGTGCCATCCTTTGACATCCTCCAAATCGTCCGAGTAGAGTACCAATTCAGCAAGGTTACCTCCTCTACTATCGCTGATATTCTCGTAGAATCAATGACTCGAGAGTAGTGCAGTGTCGTGCCCCACGCTTATGTATACCATTAACCATAATGCGAGCGGGCCTATCCGCAAACTCCATTCAAGTCCCATAAATTAGGAATTACGGCGAGGCCGGTTAATGAGCTTGATATACAGGAGGCGGAGGTAAGTTAATAATTTAGTAGGGTAAAGCTAAGGATTGCGGAGGATGCAAGTCGGGCGAAAGTATTAAAGCGCTCGAGAGAGGTCTCGCACGAGTTCCTGCGGGCGTGCACTCGCGCGCAAACGCTCTATTTACGAGCCGATAAATCATAAACGAGGACCCTTTGTGCCAAGGTAGATTGGTCATGTTGCATCGCGAGCGAGCGGGGGTCCCAGCCGTAATTAACGGCACTGTATATTCCGAGGATAATTACAATAATGTGTTTCAGAGCCGGACAAGGTCGTCCCAGGGGCCGTTACGGGGAATCCCAAGTACTCGGTCATCGGGCCAGCTGTCAGCGCTACCAGTAAGTATGCCGCACACTCTGCTCGCGATTTATTGCCCATCTCCATCAATAATGAACTGTATTTCTCGTCGATGATTCTCGTCAATTCTCGGCGATTCTCATCGTTGATTCTCTCTCCCTCTGTACTACATAAAGAGTCGATCGGCCAGCTAATTCGGCAGATCCGGGCCCACAAATTGCGAGGCAAATGTTTGTCGGCAATAACGTGGATTCAAGGGAATAGCGGATCGATTACCGTATTAAATTTCAGCTCGGCTTTTATCGCGAGGAGGACGTATATTGTATAGTATAGTGGATCGAATACTGGACCGAGGCTGGAGGATATGTCATGGGTATCGGGTTAGGACGGTTAGGTTCACTTGGAATGAGACCGAAATACAGGGGATATAAAATTGTAGTTTACAGAGAGAGTACAAGCGAGCACGGGTTTGTCGTGTCGGCGTGGCGTGGCGAGAGTAAACGCGGCAACGCGCGGCTGTGAGAGATACTGCTTCTATCGTTACTCGAGCAGATTATTTTGATGCCTGGAACGTGCGCGCCCGTGGCTTGTGCACCGGGATATGATTTTCTCTGGGAGTTCGCCGAGTGTAATTCTGCCATGACAGCGGCATAGCACGGCATCACGTAAACTTGGCGAGCGAAACCGCGTCATGGCAGTTTGAGAATCATCAGGGTGCGTTACTCGCGTGTAACGCGCCCACTCTCGCTGCCCCTTTGCCTTTCCTTAGCTCCGGAGTGCCGCCCGACGGCCGCAACTTTATATCTTTTTCATGAAAATAAGATCGTCGGATTATGAGGAAAGGCAGTAACGTAAATTTGACTGGCAGCCTGTAAAAGGCTACATCAAAGTCGCGAAACTTGCCCAAGTCTCAAACTCCGATGTTTATCTTGAGGGCGGCGCGGCGGCACGCGCGCTCGCCGCGCCGACCACCAACCACTGACCGCCGACCGCCGACCGCCGACTGCCGACTGCCGACTGCCGATCGCCGATCGCCGCTCCGACCGCGTTCCGTGACTCTCTTAAAACTTTTTTACTGCTCGCGCCTGCCCTCGCACTCGCGTCAGAGTAAAAAAGCTCCAGTAGCCAAGAGCCAAGAGAAATAGGCAATATTATTTCTTGGCAATTAATTTGTTCGCGAGCTTCGGCCCCGCCAAATCTATACGACTCGAGATCGGGCCGCAGTTACGTGCCGCTACAACGGTGTAGAATTACGACTGCCGTAATTGATCTTAATTAATCCAAGTGCCGGAATAATTCCAGAATTTCGACGGGTGTAACTTTAATCTTAATTCGTTCGGGAGCCTCGCGCGCGGGCAACGGTGTTTGCTCATGTAAATCTATGCTGCGAGACGAATCTCGCGGGGGTGGCAAGGACGGGGCAGGGTAGCTGACAGAAGTAGCAGCGTCACCAGAGCCAGGGCGAATGTGCAATGGTAACCGTTATCGGAGCAACAGAATCCTGAGGGTGCTCGAGAGTCGGCTTCAGAGAACCTTCTACGGCGGATGGGGTGCTTCCTCCCTGTCTCTCTCTCTCTCTCTCTCTCTCTCTCGCCCTCACTTCGCGATACTTGGGTTGGGTTTAACCGTAAAACAAGATACGCGATGTATCTACATGCTCTTACGCGGCGACCCTACTTTCGCATGCACCAGACTCCCAGCTAAGTGCTCTAAATTATCCGAGCGCCTGCAACAGCGGATACGCAAGGTGCACGGCCACGAGGGCAAGCACGCGCAAGCACGCCCAACCACGCGCAAGCACGCGCAAGCACGCGCGAGCGCACGTCGCAACGTTCGAAGAGTTACAAGAGGGATTCGATACGGCGCGGCGGGGCCTGGAATTTTCGGCCAATCATTCGACGAATGTGAGCGAACGCGCGGCAACGACGTCGATGCATATTGCATATCCCTGATGAAAGTGACGCAACTCGCAAACTTCCATTTTTGGGTCAAGTGATTAAAGGGGAGCGAGCGTGATTTAGCGGGCTCGTCTCGCCATACGTAAGGCTCGTCTACTGTGCCGCACTGGACGGATTTACGATTGAGCCCTACTCCTGGCGGTAGTACGAGAACTGCCAGTAGTACAATCATACAACTGGACCGACAGATCATACGTTCCCGGACTTTTATTCCCTCCTCCGTTCCCTCGCTTTATTTCATTCACTGACACGCTATTCTTCACGCGTATCCCAGCGAGAACGCCACGACACGAAATGCCAAGTTCTACGTAGCAATCATCTTGCGAATAAGGAGAATCTTTAAACCAGCGGGAACCAACCCTCTGCCGTCGTGTGCGATGGATTTCTGCACATTCGATTAAGGGGCATCCGGCCCAAGAGGGGAAAAAAATTTGTCCGCGTTCGTTTCCGTCCTGCCTGCCAATACGACCGCCGAGGAAGTCACGTCGATAAAGTAATTATCCGGGGAATTAATTGCACCGATAAATAGATGAGGAAACTTGTTCCATCGCGGATTAGGAAGTGTGCACCGGCGCAACGCGGCGGTTGGTAGTAAGGGCCGGGAGGAAGAGGGCGATGGTGAGAGGTAGTACCGAGAGTGGCCAAGTTTTCCAATTTTCCCACGTTTGGCTGTAAAACAGGCGGAGATGGAGGCGGAAGAGAGAAGAGGCAGAGGAGCCGCGGGTTCAGGACGCGTAGACGCGCGCAATATCGGCGCGCCTCCGCGCCTCCGCGCCTCCGCGCTCCGGGATCAGTTTACGGTTCCTCGTATACAACTGTTTACCTCGGGCAGAGCAGACTGAAGCGAATAAGCAATAAATAACCGGGTTCGCGCAACCACTAAGCGCGTATATCTATGAAGAATAACGGGTTGTGTGTGAGGTCGTGGTTGCGCAGGCGCACAGGCGCACGCCTGGAAAATCGTAATGGGTCGCCACTGACCGAAGATGCGTCGAGGCGGAGGAAACACTCGGCCGTCTCGGATGATGGATCGAACGACTGGAATTTTCTCTTTCCGCGGAATTGCCACGGGACGAGACTAACTTCTCGAGCAATGTAACTTTGTTCCAGCAGCTTGTTTTCCGTCTCCAGCCTGCCAAAGTTTGCCTGCAACCTGTATTACTAGCTTGTGTGAGAGCTTGTTCCAAGTAGTTGGAGTGCTTCGGGAATAGGTCCCTTTGTTGCTTTTGCACGGCACGCGCAAAAATCGCGCTGAAATTATGGCTATAGAGTGGGTCAGTGGTGCGACGAGCTGGAATAATAGTCTCTATGGAAGTGGCGCGTGGATCATCGACGCGGACGAACCGCAGCAAATGGTTGGACGCGACGCGTCTGCCTCTGGCTAATTTCATCGACGAGAATTTAATAGGTTGATCGGTATTGCGAGATCGTCGCGGCTCGAGCACTCGTCATTTTTCCCGGCATTAGTCGCGCGTCGTAAATCCGGAGCAGTTGGCAATTTCTGGTCAGTGGAAAAATTGAGGTGACTCGCGCCACTAGGCTCGCGAAAATATTCCGCTTGACATTAATTCGCGTGGAAGGGCCGTTACCGAATGAAGGATCCGAATCACGCGCGGTAAGGGGCTGCTGCAAATCTTATTGATTGATCGCTGTTGATTCGACTTTACAAGCGGCATCGAAATAATCGTCTAAATAGCGCTCGAGCGCCACCGCTCTGTGTAAAATTGGCGTAATGCAGGGTTATCGCGGTTGCACCATTCGGTTTCTCGCAAATTTCGAGAGCGGTTTCAGTTGCTGCGCTGGTGCTGGCGCTAGTTGAGAGACTCGAGCGGCGAGCGTGGGATACGTGACCGCGCAAAAGTGCCGACTGCCGAGGCACATTGAGGTTTGATCGTAATAATGTGGAACATAAAGCTTTCTACCTGGGGCGATACGGCGCGGAGCGGAGCGGCATGGCATGAGTCGAGGCGCGGCGGATGCAGAGTGATCCACTCGAGGTGGAGCGGCCGTCCGTGATAAAGTGGCCACTAAACTGGCAGCGGCCGGGGCTCCAGGGAAAAAAGAAGTACACGCCGCCTATTACCGACACTTGTCCGCCGTGCCGGACGCTTCGTAGACGCGGCCCAGTCCAAAATTTACGAGCAAACTTCGCCAAGTCCTTCTTTTTTAAACAGCAGGCCGAGAGAGCCGGCCGATGCTATCTATCCAACATTCGCAAAAAAGAACGACGAGCCTCAAGTTACGACGTAACTCATTGAATCGTCGAGTTTTTGATCGCAGTGCCGAACAAGCGGGCCGGTCTTTTCTCGTGCTTCGGCCCCAGGCCCATTAAATGCTTGCCGCTCACCTTTAATGAATGCAATGAGAACACGAAGTTAAACTCAAATTCTCCTAGTTAAAATAAATTCTTCGAGTTGGAAAGTTTCAGCAATTGCGGCTCGTGCGATGTGCTTTTTTCTCCTTTGCGGAATCACTGGCTAATGTACCACAAGGTTCCGAATACTTTAAACGGTCTGGCTAATGTCATACTGTCGCTTTGGTGGTTTTCTCCCAAATTGCAGAGTGAATTTCCAACATTGTGCAGGCTTTTGTTCAATTTCCAATTGTCCTTCGGAACACCGATCGCGAGAGATGGTTTTTTAAGAGTGTTCTAATAACGACGAATAATCCGTTCTGCAATCATTTACCAATTATAGAGGGCTTCCATTCATTACGGTGTCCCCCGATTAACCTGCGAGTGTCTATTATAATAATTCGAAGCATTTCCGAATAATCTTAATATGTAATTGAGTCATTTCGCCCAGATCTGACCGAGGTAAGGATTCTTGCAAAGAGTCCAAAAGTTGAGTTGTTAGTTGTCAGAACCTTTTTTTGTAAGCTCGCCTGAGAAACTGCAAGACTTCATTTTGTCTCTTATGTCATTGCTCGAAACTATCCGCAATCAAGATTTTATCTTGCGAAACGCCCCGCGGAAGTAAATTCGACATGCTTTGTGAAATTCCGATCCTTCGGAGGATGAAACAATTGCTGAGAATACTTTCATCCTCACAGTCGCAAAGCTTGCTCAAAAAGCAGCAACGGGTTTCGGAAAATTCACGGCAAAAGCCATCCTTTACGGCTGGATTCTCCGGCATAAATCGTTATTGGGAAAACTGGAGAGATCTCCTTTAAGGCCTCTCCGCAGCGTGGCGCGAGCAGCAGTACTTGACGATATCACTGACACGTGTAGACCAAGGCGCAACAGAATGCCATAGGTGGCGAACACCAACGTTGCACCGTGCCGTGCACCGTGCCGTGCACCTTTATCGTATCTCTTTGTTCGCGACGAGGCCAAGTACGAAGCCTGAAGGGATGTTAGCGGAACTCCTCTCCTCCTCCTCCCCCCCCCCCCCCCCCACACACACACACACACGTTCCTCGAAAATGATGCTGCTGTATACGATAAATCGAGGTCCAACCGAGAGCCAATATTCGGGGCACGTTTCGCACCAGCAGCCGACAAAACTGGTCGAACGCGAGTTTGTTGGAAACACATAGGATACATCTTCCGGTTCTTTTCACGATTGAGCCAGAAAGAGTCGCGGGGACGCTGGACCAATGCTCGTTGGAGGTTGTCAGTGGCCGGCTTGAAACCGTGAAAATCTAATAGACCTCAGGCGGGAATGAGATATTGGCTTTGGGATCGGCGCCGATCAGTGAGCGAACTGGCCGCTACTTATTGTTAGAGCGCGGCGCAATCCGGCACCTCCTGAGATTCAGAGGCGGATTTAACCGGCGCACAGAGCGGCGCGGCGCGGCGCGGCGCGGCGCGGCTTGGAAAAGCCACGATCCGGTTGTACCTTGCCTGCCACTATCCGGGACAATTAAATTAGTAGCTCGGCCGTAGGTACGCCCGATTGATCGATTAACCGGCCAACACTCTGACTCTATTTACCAGGAAAAGGCAGAGTCCTCTTTTCCAGAAGAGCTAAGAAGAATATTAACCCAATACGAAGAGTCGCGTCGAATGAAACAATTGAAATATACACAGATTTTTAATCCACCCAACACTGCGACAAATGAATCACTAATGGCGAGTGCTCGTTGTACGGTAAATGGGCGGTGGCGATCGCGTACGGTCCGATCAATTATTTATGTGAACCAGTAATTCGTGCGAGAGACACGGTATTATCGCGCTGCAATACTTGATCACATAAGTTTAGCGAATTTTCGTCGAGTTCGCCTCATCGCACCCAGTCCATTATTTATGGTATCTGTAACGAAGACGAACGAGGCCTCGGAGGCAAGACGATCTTCTTGGCGAGCGATCTTCTAGTTTCGGGAGGTATCGATTTCTCGCTCGAGACTCAGGACCATTGTAAGGAAACCACTCGCGTATTCTCCGTTCGGACGCTAAATAATTGTAGGAGACGCCGCTGCCGAGCCAGTAACGCTAGCGGAATGGCGCGTGACAAAATTGAGCAAAGGGGAGCTCTTCCGACAAACTCAAGCACCGGAGTCCCCGGACTCGTCCTGGGACGCACTAGTCAGCCTGGTCTTAGATTATTCCGACTGATGTTACACCTGAGACACGCTGCCTTTTTAAATAATGCGCCGATATGATTATTTCATGCTGGGCCGCCACTCTTGGTCGATGCTGAGGGGTGAGCTCAGTCGGTGAGCTCGGTTTGTGAGCTCGGTTTGTGAGCTCGGTTTGTGAGCTCATTTTGTGAGCTACCTGTATTTCGAGCTCCCAGTCCGGACAATCAAAGGGACTCACATTAATCTTTCAAAGTGGTTCAGTGGTTCAGTTCGGAGAAAAAGGGAGCGATATTCGGTTCGGCCCGCGGCGCAGTCGGGATTTAAACGTATCTCCAACGCCGCCCCACGCCACGCCACGCCACGCCACGCCACGCCACGCCACGCCACGCTACGTCAAGTTACGTTACAGCCAGGAATCTACCGCGGTAAATATAGAATTTTTTGCTTCCCCCGAAACGATTTAAAGGAGGGTCAGTGCCGGAGTGGTCTGAAAGGAACAGGGATTAAAGCGCTAGTCTTAAATCGGTTCTTCGAAGGATATTAAGGATACCGCTCGGTAATCAAACATCCAATATCTTTCTCTGGATTCGTTTCTTTCGCTTTTCCCGGGAAATGGAAAAAGCAGTCGCGTGGCGCAGTTAGAGAACGAAAGCCGGTCGTCGTTTATTCGATAGTTTGCAGTTTGGCAGTGAGAGGTGGGTGCGGAGGCTGCATACGGTATCAGACGTCTCGCGGTCTTGATAAACCGTAGAAGCGTCCAGAGCGTTGCAGCCATTAGTCTATGCCAACTTCCTTGGTACTTAATCTAGGCATTAGACTTAGCGTCAGGACGTGGCACAAAGTTTCTCCTATTTTGTAGCGCATAATGCCGCGAGAAGAGGGCCGAGTCTGAAGAGTTACCTCGGTACATACATAGACGGGGGCCCTTGACTAGCTACCACAGCCATCGCCACTACTCTCCTCCACTTTTCGTTTCCCTCGCAAAGTTTCATTTTGAAAAATGCATGCGCGTGCATGCGTAACACGAATCTCCTGATGTATCGAACCGCTCGCGGCAGTATGTAAAATTGATAAGTAATTGATAAGTAAATAATGGAAATTAGCTGGCAGGTAGAGCCAAAGTTTAACCAAAGTTACCCGCGGCGTACAAGTTCTCGCAATAGTCTACGTCTACGCGTATATTGACGCGCCGACCTCGCTCAAACATTTCCGCCGGACTGCTTGCAGTCTGTCAGCAAAAAATCATATTTCTGAAGCATCAACATCCAATGGCACCCATAATTAGTGTAACTTTCAGTCGCCCATCCAGCTCGGCGGGTTGAAACTTGGAAATTAGAGCCTGGGTAGCATTGATTATTTCACTCTTTCCCTCTGCCGAGCCTTGTCCCGGTTTGCAAACTCGCCGCTCGCCGCACGCATCTTCTTAAAAATATTACCAGCGCAATTAACACGTTGACTGCCGTACTCTGTGTGGTACTAAATCTACCACCAACCGACTGCGTCGCATCGTTGGAATATTATAAAATAATTCGCGCGTAAATGGATACCCGAGTAATTCCGCATTTAGTGCGGTTTAATGTTTGTTGATTATTGAATTTCCATGTTAAATCGTTAGTATCGAACTTCCATGGGAATTTCGAATCGAGAAACATATGCGCGAGAAGCGAATAGATTCCGCTGGTGGTACTAGTCGCAAGTTTTAATGCACGACAGGGAAAACGCAACGCCAACTCCTTCAGGAAGCGTGGCGCTACATTTATTACGAGCATTTGTATTCGGGAATTATAGCCCGCGTAATCTTGCTTCGGCGAAAGTTGGCGAGAGTTTTTGCCGGTGGCAGCACCGAAAATAAAACCTATCAGCCGCACGGCAATTATCATTAGTTGCACTTGCGCGCGAGCACCAGCCCGGGCGCGCACCCCTCGCCAGCTTCCGCCGGAAGAGGACGGATCCGGGAGAAAACTCGTCCGGCAATTTCTCTCGACGACGGGGTTAAAGTTGACGCTTCGGGAAAAATCTTGCAACTCCTTGCTAATCGATATAGAACCGATACCCAAACCTTATTCCGACGATTTGCCAGCGGTTAGTCGGTTCGACTTTTGTTGACCTTTTCTACCAAAAACCTCCCTGCCAAAGTTGGCTGGCGCTATTGAAAAGAACGAAATTGCTCGCCGCGTTTGCTAGATGCGAAAGTTCCTGATTGTTTGGCATTACGGTAATTGAAATTTTGAACGCGTTGTTTTGCAGTGTACTCTCCTGTTGTACGATCGCGAAACTAGTTTCGGTTACATTTCACGAGTCGCAGCGCTCCGAACAGTTCTCTGCTGATTCCCAATTCGCAAAGCGAAATTTTTGCAGCGACGTTTCTCCGGGTTTCCTTGGGTTTCCCCGATTCCAATATCCTCCGTCGCGGTCGCAATAAAAAATGTGCGAAAGGAAGACAAGGTTTCGAGAGGCCGGTCGTTTGACAGCCACGGAAGAAATATTCTCAAGGGACTCGAAGAGCGGTATGCCGAGTGCGACGGATATCGCGACGGATATCGCAACGTCGCGTCGTCCACTGATTGCGAGAAAACCATTTCGCTGGACGTATTACACGACCTAGCCGCGAGTCTTTACACTATAGCCACCCTTGCACTATACGGCCGTGTTCTTATAGAAAACTTATAAAAGTAATTTCCAAGGAATATTAAACCCATTTCACGGTACGAGGCTTACGGGCATTCGAACTCGAAGCTTGATAAAGAAATACGCGAGATAAACCGCAGTTTCGAAACTCGTCCAGTTATCTCTTTCCCTCTGGCCGGCGTCTGACTCGCTTCCGGCTCGGTTCTGGCTCGCTTCTAACTCGCTTCTGGTTTCCTTTCCTTCGTTTTCCCTCGCATCGAACGGTAGGAGTATGTCAATAATTCCAACCTGATGCGCTGCGCTGGTAGTCGTTGGGTGCTCACAATCAGTTTGCGCCTCTTCTCGTCTTCTCTGCGGGCGACGGTGGCGCAATGCCGATGGGGAACGTGCGAAAAGAAGCGTGCGGGCGCACGTGTGCCCTTCGCGTCCACGCCATGCCGGGGCGCGTAGCGTCGCGCCGTTTGCTCGCGAACGCGACTACGATTTCGCTGGGACCCCAAAGTTTGAGGGATGATAGGATGCCGCGCGCCAACAATTTCGCCCAAGTTGTCTACGACAGTTTGTCTACGTCGGGAGAATATCGAAGAAAGTTAGCGGCGCGAATAGGCTGCTTGCAGAGCGTAGCTCACGGCTCACCTCACCTACCTCTCGCAATCTCGCTCCCGAGCTCGCGCTCTTTATTTTCTAAAGGCCCGACCCCTCAAGCCTGGAAAAACATAGCGGCGGCGCATTAAGCAGGGCGCAGTTATTTTAAGAAGTTTAAGAACCATCCCGGCGCCTCACGACTCGCCTCCCCGTTCCTATCGTAACTTTTTTACTTCCGATATTTACTATTTCCCCCGAACGTCCGAACCTGCTGCCGGCTATTAAACTCGGCGAATGCTTTTTCATGGCGAGGCAAGCTCGTAAAGCCAGTTTCCGTCGTCCGAGAGAAAGGCTACGAGGTGGCAAGAGGGTGAGACGGAATTGGAAGGTTCTAGCTGTGATTAGGTAAAACCAGTGCTCCCGTGGTGGGAGTGCCCTTGGCAGAGATCGCCAAGTGGGAGAGAGTGGGGGCAGGGGGCACTGAGGGGGTTGGGTCCGTGATTGCCTCGGCCGGAAGTACTTTCGGAAGCGTGGAGCGGAGCGGAGCCGAGCGGATAACAGTCCCAATAAAATCTAATTTAACCCAGGAGTACAAACTAGGAGATGATACATTTTGCGGTCGACTGACTCGGAGTTGCGGTGTAGCAGACGGAAAATAGGTGCACCGATGCGCAGATCGCATACGTGCACTGGAAGCCGTGAGATTGCCGGGAGGTTGGGAGGAACGGTACCAGTAGAGTAGCCCAGTATGTACCCAGCGGGGCACGTAGGCAGTCGCACGCGCGACTATAGCTCGAGAGAAACAGCCGACAACTGTGCGCCCCGCGGGATCGCTACCACCAGAGATACGATTGTAATTGGCAAGTCCATATCCTCAACACGTAATATCCCGCGGTATCCGGCTGCCGATCCGGATTTCATTAATTCCTATTTCCGCTCGTCTCAGGACTTTCCGCAGTCTCGAGACTTCTGGCAATCGGGTTAACGATGCGATCCCTTCGAACTTGGCGGATCCGCTACGGTATTACCAACTTGGATATGGGCCTTTACCCTCCAAATTTGCGCAGTGCCGCTGCGGGTCAGCACCACGCTGCATTTTTAAACGAGCGACCTCCGCCTTTGTGCCGTCGCTCCTAGCACCGCTACTCGGGCCGCCGAGTTCGAATTCGAAATTCACCAGGACAAATTTAATTAACGAGAGCAACCGTATAATAATACACAAAGGGCAATTTGTTTTGCCAAATTACGCGGCGCCGCGCCATACAATTGTATCGCTGCCAGCATTAATTAGCCAGCTGTAACCTGTTGTCCGTCACTCTCTCGAAAAAAGAACCATCCGCGCTGGCTTTGCACTCGCAAAAACACCAATGCTTTCTCGCTGCATCTCGGGCCTCGGGCCTCGGGCCTCGGACCTCTGACAATGAGCTATCGATCCTGCCCCATCGAGCTTCAAGTTAATTTATACGGTCACGTCCTCCCGTTCTTCCTCTAAATCTCCAATCATACTTTATGAATGTTTTAACGGCACCGTTCCCTCGATAAGTCGCACGGTAATGTCCTTACTCGCCAACACACGCGCACGCGGCCGCGAGAAGCTTCCCGAGATACTCCTAGTACAACTGCCCTCCCCGACAACCCCTTTTACGTCTTGTTTACCAGCGGAACGAGTCGGGTTCCGTACTCGGACCGAGCGGGCTTCCTTGCGTGAGCTCATTTTCCGCAGGAGCGAATACAATTACCAGCCCCGCCCTCAAAACGATCGGCACCGACAAACTGCCGCGGAGCAGACGCGTCGGCGCCGATGTCGATGCCGATGCCGATACGGTAACACGGTGTGTCAAGCTGTTTATTATTCCGAGCATTGCCACCTCTAATAATTTAGATTTAGATCGGTCACCTGCTGCCTCCGGAACGCTTTCGATCGATGGGATCAGAGACGGGGCCTGCCTTCTCTTGCGAGTCACTGCAACGCGCTGGCTCAAACCTTGGACCGCTACGGTCGCCGCTACCCAATGATCCCATTTCCGGTGGAGTGTCTGACCCCGTCGATGTCGCGAGACTTTCATGAGTTGCATGCATGCCACTCTAGGCAGACGCAAGGACCACGCGCAGTTGCTTTGCGCCACGATCAGCCGGAGCTTTGTCGATTGTGGTTGCTTATTAATACGATTCTTCTAATTCACTTACGCTCGTTTACAATTGAACTTGTCGTCGCGATCGAGAACGAAAGCCGATTAAGATATGTAGGGCGCGTTCGCTTTTATACAACGCAAGCTTCCACATTCTGGGTATTTCGCGTTGCTTCGCATCGCAAAGTCGACTCCCTACCTTCGACGTTGCAAATGGGTGGTAGCCGCATTCTCGGCCTAAAACATATCAACTTTTGGATGTGCGTTCGCAGTTGTGTACATTGTACTGCTGGTGGCTAAGCGCTACCAAGGATCCCGTTGGGTTCATTCGTAATCCGTGCGTTACATTTATACAAAGTACAATTTGCAGGAACTGAACCAGTAGACGTTCGACTTTAGGACGGAAATTTTCTTCTCCCTCTCCGTGCAGAGTAGAGCTTCTTGCAACCGCAAGTAGTTTCAGACGTAGAGTGCCGAGCCGAAGCTCGAACAGTCTTGGGCAAGTAAGTGGTGCGAGAGTTTCGCGGAGAACGGAGGTAACTTTAAAGAAAGCCCACCTCGACCCTCGCAAGAGGCCACGTAACTGGCGTCCCATAAATTTCACTCATTTTCAAGCCGGTCAAACTTTCATTTACTTTCGCTAACAAAGCTTGTATTAAGCTTATTATGCCTGTCGCATTGTAAGGCGGCTAGCCCATTTTGAATAGCGGCCAAACTGTTGGCTATTTTCGTTCGCGAAATCCACTGTGTCCACACGGGAATCCATTGTTTCCCGAGTCCACACATTGCGGAGCGTTCTCCATCGAGAGTGTCAGTTTCGGGGATCTCTATATTACTCCGGCGTGGCGCGCCGCGGCGCAAGTAGCCGGTTCATCGCGACCCTAAGCCGGTGGCTCGAGGGCACGACGACTGCGCAAGAAAGGGAATCCCTGAACCTCGGAACAAAGATACGAAACAGACTGGCATCCAAGGGACCGAATAAAAGAGAGACACAGCGAACCTTCTATCTATTTACCTTGCTCTTCCAAAGTACCGGTCGCGGTCGGTATTTCGAGCTACAAAAATATTCGCCGGGCCAACGTAAGGACCCCACGGGGAGCTGCTACGATCGTCGTTGCTTGCGCAAGACCGTACAAAAAAGTTTCAAGCGGGTGAATTATTTTTTAGCGACGCGCATGGATGTGCGTCGCTTTGACCGAGCACGATTTCTACGGTGCTAAATTTCACCTCGAAAATTTAAATCGGCATCTCCCGCGGGGGGGGGGGGGGGGGGGGGGATCACTGTTTGACGGCTCGTTATTAAATTTGGAAAAGCATTGCGCAAATCGCGCAAATCACACAAATCACGCGTGTTTGTCCAAACGGAAGGACAATTACAAATTCGGAGATTATTCTTCAATCGGCCGACTCCAATCCCCCAATAAAGAAATACGTAGCAACGGCAGTTACACAGCACTATTAATTAAACGAGAATTGCGGCGGAGCTCGTTTACAAAAGCACAATTTGCTTGGAAAAAGTTCCATTCGCGGCCAATGAAATTCAACGGAATAATGGAAAGAATATCACGCTCTAATAAATATCTGGACGCTTTGAATGGCACGGTAAAGATAGAAAGAGAGAAGTCGGCCGTTGCCAAACGAATACTTGTCCCATCTAGCATTTTCAATATTGCCACCTGAAAACAGAGGGATACACCCGCGATCACCCGGCATTTGCCTCGTAATCTCCTTAAAGCCGCATTACCACGCGAACAGTGAAACAAAACAAATATCCCAATAGAAAAAAAACACATCGAGACACGCTACGACAAAGCGGGATCCGGATTGCGAGAATCGATCGGGAGTTTCACTAGGAAAACCCGGCAGATGCTTATCGGCCACATTCACTTGGGCGTTCGGCCGGCGAGCGACTAAGTATGTAGAGCCAAATTAACGGCAATGGAAGTCGCGCGATGAAACCCCCGAGAGTCCCTGATAAAATTATAAAGTTTCCTTCTTGGGGACGAACCACGGGCTTGTTGAGCACGCTCGTCGGATAAGAGGAAAAGTTCGGCTGGCGCGAAAAGAGCGTGGCGACCTGAGAAGCCGAGGTTCGAGGTTCGAGGTTCGAGGTTCGAGGTTCGAGGTTCGAGACAGCGGCAGACTTATAAATTTGCCGCGTTCTTAAAATGCCTCAGCGAGTCCCTGAGAAAAAAGGGACGCGACGATTGCATCGGAACCAGCCGGCTGATGTACGTACTCGTTCGCAGTGCGCACCGGAGTGTGTGGGTGCAAAGAGCTGCAAAGAGCTGCAAAGAGCTGCAAAGAGCTGCAAAGACCTGCAAGGATCTGCAAAGAGCCGCAAAGACGTCAGAGCCGCTGCACCGGAAGTTTTGGGCTGCGTTAAGTGGCGCGGTACACCACCAAGAGGGTGGTTCGTCCGAAGAAAAGGGAGCCGAGGACGTGGGAGGCGTCGACCGGGGATTATGGGTCAAAGTGGCGCGACGCGGTGGCCCACTGAAAATTATGACTCCTCATTTAGTGTGCCAAAGCACTCTTCTTCTCTCTCTTTTCTTTCTCTCGTGCTTTCGACTCGGTCTCCACCAACTTTCAGTACACTTTCGAACCGTTGGCTTCCCGTTCCCGCTACCTTCCCCCTCGCATGCCACTGCTTCACTCGCCGGAGAGAGCGCCCTCGAAACTGATTATTTTGCAATTTTGCCCCTGGCGAGATCGTGCTCTCGCTGCAGCGAAGCGCCAGCGAAGCGCCAGCCAGCTCGCCGGGTTGAGGCAGCGGCGCGTGACGTATCGTCTTGCTCGAATGTTTTATCAATGCAGCACCTTGTTCGAGAGCTTAATCGCTCTCGAGGATTATTGCTCGGAAGTTTAGCGCGTGCACGCGGAACTCGCGATAGGTATGTGTGTACCTAATGGGTTGGCAGTATTCGCGCACTTTGTACGTCGCGTCGCGTTGGAGCTTGGCGAAGAGCTCAGCATCCGAAAAGCCAAGTTACGGAGATACGGGAAATAGTTGAGCCGTTCTTAGGAGCGGCGCTATGCGGCCAGTATGTATGCCGTCGCGGCGGGCAAAACGCCGCGGATATTTTCCGGCCGTGACCAGGAAAAACTGGCTCGTCCTATGAATCTTTAAAATGATCTACGAGAAACAATCCATAGGGGCGTGCTCGCCGAAATAAAACATGAGGCAAAAGTGCGGGAGCGCTGGAAGGGGCTAAATCACGGAGAAACAGGCGAAACGGATTAAGTTTTAAGGAAGAATACTGGCCACCTCGGAAAACAAGTGCATCCGGGAAAATAATCGGGTAGATAACTCTCGGAGCTGGATGAGCAGGGATGTCTACGCCGCGTAGATGCGCCATGCCGTACACCACCGGCACCGGGATTACGGGCTCCGTCAGTGCGTCGTCGTCGTCGTCGTCGTCGTCGTCGTCGGCGTCGCGTCGTGTCGCTTCCCTCAAAATTATGACCGCTCATTTACCATCGCGAACCGCTTCTCCAACTTTCGTCGCTTCTCCACGCTTTACGAGGCAAGTTTCGCGCTTTTATCGACGCGCGCCAGATAAAAACCCAGCGGGCGGAGGGTGCGAACGGAAGGAGGAGATAATTTCCAAGTCCCATCAGCGTGAATAGCGAAAGCCTTTAAACATAATACAATAATATACTTATACAATGCAAACTCAAGAGCGAGCAAGCAAGACACTAGTGTGACCAGTCGAGATCCAGATCACTATTCTCACTTCATAATAACCTTCCCCTAGGACAAAGGTATCGACTTGAAGAGTACGGGACCGCGCCAAGGTAACTGGCGCGAGTTTCTCCTTCGATCGGAGAGCCTATGGTGGTATGAAAAAAGGTCAAACGCACCAACCGATGCGCTTTCGCGTTTTGCACGCATGCACGCCGGTCTAGTAGCTGCAACGTATTCGGCATGACGGTATGACAAAGACAGAGGGCTTCACTATCAAAATTCACAGCGAGGCCAGCTTGCTGACGGCTGACAGCGCGCCGTGGCGGTTGTGGCTGTGGCTGTGGCTCATCTACCGAATTTTTCAAACCATTGTTCCGCGCTCGGTATGCTCGCACGCAAAGTCGCCCTTTTTATCTAAACACGCGCGAATAAATATTTGTCGTACACTTTGTCGCCTATATCCGAGGGCGGTGGCTCGAATTGCAATGGGCTACGCCTTGCCGCGAGAAAAGCGGAGCATTTATTTTCGGCACGCTTCCCTCGGCATTAAGAAGATTAAATGGTCCACGCCAGTTGACCGGGAACCGCGAGCACGCCCGAGACACATGTCGAATCCAGGGTCACACGTTCAGTCGGACTCCTGAACCTTCGTTACGCGATCTCTCGCCCCTGACAGCTGGCATTTCGAATAGACTTTCTGCCTCAAGCCTCTGCGGGGAGTTCTCTCGGGCCACGGAAACTGGGGCGGGTAAATAATATACGAGCCACTGTTTAAAAAGCTCGCGCGCCGTCCCGCAACGCGACTATAGCTCCTACCAAGCCAGGTTCTTCCTCGGTAATAAGATAAAGAAAGTTCAGGTTGCCAGCCGCCCGGTCCGAAATCGGCCGGAATTTCCTCTGGCAGTTGGTATGCCTCCAAAGGTCGATTGCTTTTTAAAGAGACCACTGTACGCGCTGCGCGTCGCGCGCCGAGTCGCGCGCCGAGGTTCGATATAACATAATTCATTTAACGTTAATGGCCAGCCGAAGAAAGGAGGACACGATTCCCCGAGGTATCCTTAAAGCCGCGATCTTCGCAGCCGCGAGCGGGAAATACGCTTTTTAATCTTCGTAATAAAAAGGGGAACGTTATATGATTTCTCCGTACCGTGAAATCCACTTGGCACGTTAAACGCAGCCCATTAACTTCCTCGCGTCTATACTCTCTATACTCGGCGTACGTGTTCCAGGTGGTTAATGATTCGGCGAACAGCTCCATTATTTTCGGTGGGGCCGACAAGACTACCCAGTAACCCAGGTGGCCGATGTTCACCTAATAATATTCGACTCTACTACAGTGCCACTGTAAGTGGTAACCCTTTTCGCATCGCGAGGGAGCCGTCGATGAGAAATTAATCGAGGAATGGGAGCCGCGCGCGATTGGCGGCGTCGCACGGAAACTAGGAGGGTAGTCATCGCGCCGTACCGCGCCGTACCGCGCCGTACCGCGCCGCACTCTGCCATGCCGGCGGGTACACAAACATCGTTGCACCGTCGCCGAGCGACAATTTTTCTCAAACAGCTCTTCTCCTCGTTTTACTGGGAGTTCGTGCTTCTAGAAAATACAATCGGTGTCCCAGATCCGCAGGGCAAAGTTCGTCCCTTTGTGTACCGTTCGAAAGTGGAGTAAAGTGCTCCTTCCCTTTCTTCCCGAGCGGTCCTCCTCACTGTCGCCACCTCCAACGCTTCTCCTCCTCCTCCTCCTCCGAGAGAGGGTGGCGAGCGGGGGTCACCCTTCTTTCCATCCTTCGTTCCTTTCACTTTGCACGTCTCGATCACCTCGACACTCTCCTCAAAAGAGCAACACGCTCCGCCGGCACCAGCGACGAAGAGGGCTGCAGGTAAAAGATAAAAATCTAATAGGTGAACGTAGAAAGAGAGGGGGGGGGGGGGGGACGAGAGGAACGTGTAGAACGAAGAATGGAAGGAATGGGGAAAAGGTAGGTAATGCTGGTGCCCGAGAAGAAAGGAGCTAAGGAATAGGAACCGGCGCGGCGTGGCGGGTTCGCGCTGACATTGGTTCGTTAATGCCGTTCAAACGAATCGGAAATCTCTGCTCTTGACTATTCTTTACGACGGAGATCGACAGGCAATTTTTTCCGTTAAGCTGCTGCCCGGAAGCGCGCTCCAGCACGCTCCAGCACGCTCCAGCGCACTTCAACACACTCCAGCACACTCTAGCGCGCTGCAGCAGGCCGCATACTCTTTCAATCTCGCGTCAGCACGCTTTCGGAAGGACCGTCGATTGACGACAATGTTTTCCCTTGCGCACAGCCCTTTAAACTCCCTCGGTCTGATACGCCACGGGGGAAGCGCGATTCGCCCTAACAACGAGCCGAGGAGCGGGCTGATAACGCTGCTCGCAAACAAGCCGCAGTTTGGCATAGATTTCGATGGAACGATAAACCGATTTGCGGTTCGTTCGAATTAATATCGAGTGGGATAAGTTCCTCGAGGTTAATTCTAACATGGAGCAGGGGCTGAGAGTCAGATACGAATTGAGGGAGTGAATTTGACGTGATAAACCGCGGTTTCCCGACATTCCGAGGAACCAGCGGCTCAGAAATAGTGTAGTACATACATACAAAGAACCACGATACACTCGAGTCAATATCGAGGACGAGGAGCCTTTAAAGCTGGCGACACTGTTTTCCAGACAAGTATTTAATGAGCAGGAGCACGAGGGTGGAGATCAGTTGATTAAATTCCACGACGAAATTCTCTTCTCACGCATTAAGCAGCTTAAAACGCGAATGCCTCCGCGGGAAATTAGTATCCACGCATAGAGAGGGTTCTAATCTTCGCTTGGAATTTGCGGTCCCCATAGAGGATGGAGGATCAGAGAGCCAAGCATCATCGACGTAAGTCAATAGCGAAAGAAACCGAAGAGGCGGAATTCGGCGCAATTTGACGTTCGATCCGGATGGATTAATGACAAAAAGTCAGTGCACGTCGATGGAGGGTATATGACGTGAACGCACTTTGCACAAGATCGCACAAAATCGGCGCCAAGACTAGAGAGAAGATCCATGGAGTTGATTAGCGGCGAACGAGCGATATTTTTGACAGCTTTCGGAGAGACACAGTCCCGGTTTTATTGAAATATCGATCGCTTCGATTGCCAGAAGCAGAGACGTACCCGCACCGGCACGGATCAGCCACGGATCAGCAACGAATGGATGGGAATTAGTCGAGCGTCAAGAAGAACGAACGTGGCTGCGTTTACTGCTCGCATCCAATTTCCGGGCAAAAGGACTGCGGTGAAGCTAGTACTTCGCCAAAAGTCGTAAAACCTTCCGATAGCCTTATTTCGCACGGTAATCCCATTTGCCAGTGTTCGCAACAATCACCGTTGCAACGTCATTCACCTCGGCATCAATGTAGCCAAGTTGCAGCAAACTGGTGCGCCAATGAGCGAATCAACGATTATCTATTGTCGAGAAAACTCTACTGAGTGCTGACTGAAGTAACTCGCACCGCAGTCGTAAATATATCTGCAGCGCACGCTAAACAGCCATTGTCGCGATAAAAGAGAAACGAAGCTCAATAGCTAGCCAGTTGTGTGACTTGAGTAATTTAGGCAATTTCTCAATATTATGTGGACAATGCGGTCGGTGAGTAACGACTACGCGATGGAGACCCCACCTGTAAAGCGGACAACTTGTCACAGAACACTTGCGTCGCGCTACACTGGGAATTCGAGTGGTGGGCGTTCGAGTGACTCTTCCGACACTCCACCAAGCCAAAGCCACGCAAGTTCAAACTACAAAGGATCAATTTGTCGTTTGCTAAACGAGCGCAAGCTGCCAACGGGGGCCAGAAGAATTAATCTAGAATTCAAGCAGCAGGGAAAAGTTGTTTGCGGTCCGACCTAATATTTGCAACGGAGACTGGGAGAGACTGGGAAGAAGCGGAGAAATGGCCACTGCCTAAAATCTCGCGCGGTCCCACCAGTATTATGACCAGATGCGAACTGCGCCTTGGCTAAAAGTGGGATTCGCCCTCAGAGCATGACCACAGAGTGATGCGAGCTGTCCCCGTTGTTTTACAGAGTTAATTTCGCGACGTAATTAGGAGCCCTTCAAGCTACCGCGTTGCCTTGGTCCCGCAGAACGCGCGGACAAAGGCCGCGCTCTACGTAGCCCCTAGGTAACCCCCTCAAACCGAATCTAGTCGTGTGCCACGTCGCGACGCGTCACGACACGACACGACACTCCGCGCGGCTGACGAGTGTACCCACATGCGCATCGGCCAACCCCCTTAACCGCATCCGGAGACGACCCGCGCCAACGCAGATTTCCTTCTTTCCTTCTTTCCTCCCTCCCACCTTTCCTTCCTTCCTTCCTTCCTTCCTTCTTTCTTTCTTTTGCTTGCCACTCTCTCCGCTTCTCGCGACTCACCCCCGGAATTACAAAACATCTTCTCTTCCAGACTGTCCGACGGTCCGAGGCAAACGTCCGTACCCTTGCAAACTGGTCGACTGGCTTTTGGAGGCAACAGTCCCCCGTGCAATATCCGAGCAGGCACTAGGGTAATTGAAATAGTAATCGTTTCGCAAAGGCTGGCCTCGGCGAGCTCTGGAATCCGGCAAACCGGATTAATAGTTGAGAATTTCGACTAATATTCTCTCGGCTCGCCCATTTCCCTTTCTTCCGCAGCTGGCAAAGAGCTGCGGTCATACCACCAGGTACGCCGGTTTTAATGTCCATCGCCAGAAGAGAATTGATTCAAGGGAACCAAGTCCCACTTTTAGAACAGGCCATCGATTTTTGACGAGTACCTCCTTCTGCCGAATCAAATTTCCTCTCTAGGACTTTTTCCATCCGAGTCGACTGCTCTCTGGTCGTAGAAAATTCGTACCAGCGCATTGTACATTCCACCGGAAATAAGAATGAACCCTTTCGAATCCAAGATTCATGTGACCCATGAATCTGGCAATGGAATCTCTTTGCCGAAACGGAACAGCAGCAACTGATCATAAATTCAGAGTTATTAAGTAAACTCGAAAGAATGTTTGGATGGTCTTGGTTGGATTTTGCCAGGTTCTATTTTCAACGAAATACTGTTCTGTGTACCGATGCCGCGCCCTGGCAATTACCTCTGCCCTGGTCGCGTTTCGAAAATTCAAGCTCAAAAGTAGCCGTTCTTCGGGTATAGACGGAGCCGAAATTTTCGCGGCTCTGGAATTACGTCGCAGGGACACGATTGCCTAATACCACGAAGCATACGCATACCTGGGGAATAGCTATGTCGTGTCGCATCGTTAGGTCAAACGAGGCGGTGCCACCGTAGATACAGGTACATACTTTGAAGAGAGAGCGTAGCGGGCTAGGCTAAGCGTATCGTCCGAGTCACTCAAAGTGGCTGCACATAAGGCAAGAATCTACACCCGGTTCCTCGGCCAACGTGCAACGTGACGAGAATACTGTCGTCCCGTATGTACTTACAATTAGTATAATTATTACGGGAGGGATTAGTGTTTATTAGCTTAAAGTCATTAGACATGTTTCTGGATCAAAATTATTATCTCAATGAGAGATTTTAGATACCGAACGAGTCGCTTGATTTGGATGATAGTACCCGCAGTGATAGCATTAGCTCAAAGCAATTTGTTAATATGTCGAAAGAGGAGAGCTGACAGTTCGTTTCTTGTCTTACTTGGAAGTTGTGTAAGCAAAAAGGAGCTCCAACATCTTCGTACAAGCTCGTTCATTCCTCTGGCTCGTACGTTTCTCCTACTGCTGTGCGACCTAGCTACCTACTTACTTACTTCCTCACCTGTTCTTCATCTTTTGTAGTTAGAAGGGACTCTTCTGTCTCCCTGGCTCTGGCCGAATCGTTACGCTCGAGCTCGCGGTACGATCCGGAGGCACCCCGACACATCGATCCTCTTCTTTCTGGGTTTCTTTCTTCCTTGGCGCGCGAATGGCGCGAGAATAGCTCGCGGCTCGTGCTCCCTCTCCCTCTTCTCTTTGCATCTTCACCTGCTTCGTTTCAAAGTATGTATATAAATGTCTAGTGGGTCCCTCTCGGCCCCTCTCGGCCCCTCTCGACCCCTCTCAGACTCTCTTGTTCGCTCTTCTCATCTTAATCCGCCTCTTGGCTTCCTCGTTACTCGCGTGGGAGACCTGGGAACGGCATTCACCGGGCCAACTTTTACTTCCGTTTTATTTTCTACGCTTAAGGAATATTTGCCGCGATAAAGAGATCGGGTTATGGCGCACAAAGACGGGAGCTTTCATTCTGTTTGTTCCGGGGACGCCGGAAGAGACCGCAACGTGAGCTGTGTATGTATGTATACTGTTCTCCCTTAGTCTCAACGCTTTACTCCTTGCGGTGCTTCTTACCGCGGCAGTCCATCCGAAGGCATGCCACTTTCTTTTTTGCCCCCGCACCACTAGCTACATACTACGGTTCATCCCTTCTCCCCTTTCCGTCCGCTCGTTCTCCTTTCCTCCCTCCCGGTTAGGGGCGCCTGACCTGACGTCTTTGCAAGTTTTTCGCCGCTTAATGAAAGCCCTATCCAGGAAATCGGAGTGATACCGCACCGCGCCACACCGCACCGCACCGCACCGCACCGCACCGCACCGCGCCGCGCCGCACTGCTAATTACAAACCTCTCGAATTTCGTCTGTATTGTTCCCCGCCACGCCAGCTGGAGATACCGATGCTTGCTTTTTCATTTTCTCTCCTCGATGGGCCTTCAATCTGCCGGCTAATGAAGACGTCTGCCAGCAGCCCTCCTCCAACCCCCGACAGCCGAACCTCCTATTTCAATAATTGTAATTGTCAGCCAGTTCGCCGAAGCGAATGCCGTTGGGCGAGGCCATTGAATTAGAGACCCCGTTGGAATTAGACTTGACCTCCAGTCAAACTTGCCCGCATCTGATAGTCTGCCGAAAAGACAGAAGCCTTATGCCGTCAGCGCGCCGCGCCGTATCAGTGACCTAGAACAAACCCCGAAGAAAGAAGATAAATGAAGGGGGGAATTGGGAATTTCGCCAAGATCGGGATTGCAAATTGATAATATGCCGACAATTCCGGTCAACCGGGGGCAAGAACCGGTCGGTGCTCGAAAAAAGTTTCGAGACATTCGAGCCACTATTTAAATGATTCCCGACCACCAGAGGAGTTGAGTTGAGTTGAGTGATTTCGCGACTTTCGCGGTTGCTCCCTGCCAAATTGAGACCTCCATCTGCAGTTAGTCACCTGCGGTTAGTCACCGATCCAAGATGAAAACTGTAATGCATACCTCTCATTGTGAGTGTCATTAGCGTGTGGTGAGCGGTGATCGTGGTCAAGAACCGACCGCTCGAGCTCGGAAAGAAGGCAAAAGAAGGCAGTTTATGCGTTTATTTAGGCGGTGGTTTCTCGCGCTGATTCGCGAGTAATTGGCACTTTTGAAGCACATGCTTGTCGCACACCATGATTATCCGTAATGCCGTTTAAGGTGGCGATAGCACACTCCAACGAGGTGTTCCGCAGTATATTTAAGCTTCTTACGTTATCCCCGTACTTATGAATACCAGCAGATAAGAGAGCGATTATCGCCCTCAGCAACGCAAAGTTCCAAGCAATGTTCTTGATGGAAGAGTAAAAGCAGCGCACGGCCGGGGGCAAGCGCCACGGGCAAGCGCCACGGGACGGGGGAGACACGTGGAGAGATTTCATCCGAAGGAATTAGTGCTCTCGTGCTAATAAAGAGAGCAAGTGAGGTAGCGTGAGAGAGAGAGAGAGAGAGAGACGATGGCGAAACGGTGGAGTTTCGCACGCGAGCGCGAGTCAATATTTCTCTATCTCCCGGAAGTTACGTTTGGCCAGGAAAGTTCGTGCAATTAAAAGTCCAAGAGGTTTGAGCAGCATCATTCCTCCAAATAGAATTTTCTCGCGTCAAAGCCTCTTCACTCCGTTGCCTCGGGCCTTACATTATGACTGGCGAACAGGGCGAATGATCTTTTTTCATTAGTGCTTTCCAAGAGGGTTAAGCTCAACTAATTCGAAGAATGGAGGTGCATCTTCCGAGTGCACCCTGCTTTGCCGCCCTTCGCTACAACGGATGTATTTATCGAATTTTAAGGGGAAACGACGTAAAAGATTGAATTAAGAGTTTTAAAGTATGTAACTGCATGTACTTCGAGACTAGATGGCTGTTTCTGCCTGCAAGTTTCTCCATGGACTATCACGATGGCGCTGGCTAATTCAAATCCCCCGTGTTACGAATCTTTCTCCGAAGGTTGACTAATTATTTCGAGATTTCCCGTTCTCAAAGTCGGTTTCTTATTGGTAGCTTCACCTGCCAGTACTTATCGGATGCCTCTCGGTAAGGGATCACCGCGCGCGGATGGCGAACGATATTTTATTCCAAGCCCCTGATGCTTATTTATCCGTGACCCATTTCAGGCCGGAATAACGCGGCCTGGCATCGATAATGTCTCGATGCACTCGGAATGCGCGGCATCGGATCCTGAATGTCCTGGTCGTAACGGGTCGGTTGCGAGTTAAAAATGCCTGAAAATTTAATGGGCCCCATTATGCTCGGCGGCACCCTAAACAAAGATCGTTAGAGAGTACCCGAGCCATTTTCTACAAAAGGAACTTTGCCCTGCTGCAATGTTACTACCATTGTAATCGATAGCTGTTTATCGGCCCGTTTATCGGCCCGTTTATCGGACCGTTTATCGGACTGTTCACCCTTTTTCGTGGGGGCATTTGGGGCTTTTTTATGCCCCTTTTTTAAGGCGGAGGAAGACAAGAGCTCGAGAAAGTTTGGCCGGAATAGGAGCGCGGAAAATTGGCCGCTGCGTGTAACGAGGGTCCGAGACTCGGAAAGGGTGCAAGTTGGGCTGGAGGGAGCGGAACTACCGGAGGATCGATGGCGGAACGTTAATTTTTTTGGCGCTTTCGCTTTAATGGAGGGTAACGCTTTCTGGCATTGCCGGCGCGTAACAATAATGTATCGCCACCGGTAATCAATCATTTTTTGAGCCCTGACACGGCCATTTTGCCAGCGGCACTATCAATCGTGACGGATTCGACGCGATGCGATGCGAAACGATGCGATGCCTCCCTCGTACCTCGACTGTACGTGACCGGACGATCCCCGAAGCTAATCGAATTTATTTTACACTCTGTTTGAAAACGGCCCGGCGAACTCTTCGAGCCGATCCATATCGCGCACCAATTGCAGTCGCAGATGCAGACGTATGATCGGAAATATCGATCGCCGATACCTGCCGAAGCTGCGATCGGTCGCTCCGAGCCGTGCCGGTGCGCCCGCGCGGCCTATCCACGCGAACCCTCCTATCCGGGCCAGATTATAACGAACGAGCGAAACTCCCTGCTAAGAGTTTCGAATAAGCAAAATACGTCTGACCAGTTGACCACCAAACGGTGGTGGCTTTCTTCGGTTGGAGCCGATAGGACAAATTGCATTATGGAATTTATGGGCTATTTCGCTTTTCATCTATTCCGACAGGAGAATCCTATTTCTCGGAATTTTCCGCAGTAAAGCTCACAAACAGGTCGGTAACTTATGCGAGTTTAGCCCTTCTTCCTAGCGGTTCAACGTTGCGCATTCGTTTTCGTTAGACCCGCTTCCGAATCATTAGCATTACATCGGGAGAAAAGGCAGCAGGAGCGGGGTTAGTGGAAGCGTGCGCGCGGCCTCGGACACCCGCCACTAAATCAAGTTCCGTGTTCCGTGAGACGGCGCGTCGCAACGCACGCCACACCGCACCGCACCACAAGGCAGGCCCGAGTTTATTCTGGGACTAACGTAAGCTCTAAACGTAAATGTAAACCGAATTTCGCACGGCTAATGGCCTAGTATGTAGATATTTTCCGGCCACGGCATCTTTCGAGTCGAGTTCTCAGAGAAATCTCGACCAGATTTTCTTAAGGCTTTTTCTTTTACGGAATTCCTTCCGCTAATCCAGGTCATCATCTGCCTCATATGGCGGGACAATATGCGCCATTTGTCAGAGGTTTGCGCCTCGTTAAGCTTCGTGCCGCTTGTTCGACTACGATTCCGGAGATGCCGGAATTTTCGGTTCCACCCGCGGGAAAATTTCGATATCCGAATTTTCGAAAGCGCGACCACCCGCCGCAGCATAAACTATAACCCGCTGAGGGCTTTAGCGAAATTTCGATAAAAATGTCGTTTATATCGGTCGCCACCACCCCTTCAAAGAGACTGCGATCGCAGCGCGAATTTTTTGGACCGACTGCTTGATTTTCCAATAACGCTCGCGAGCCGATCTGCTCGTGGTAGTGGTCCAGTATTAGGCGGGTTCATATTTCGCGATCCACCGATTAGTTATTGCCAGCCAGCACCGTAAACACACATCCCGCAATGGGTGTGCGCATTACAGGCGAATACATTTGGATATACGTTAAACATTGGATATCCAGAAAGCCGACCACATCGGAGGCCGATCTCGATTTATGGCTGGTCCGAGAGTATCCGCGGAGCGGTGAATTTATCGCGGCTTACGGAGCAGGTCGGCCGCTCGGCCACTCCGCTTCCTAGCTCGCGCGCGCCTACGACCCTTCCGATACATCTTTGATCCGAAGCCCGTCGACCGCTGACCGATTGATTCTTTCCAACCGTAGCAGACAAGCCTTCTGCAAATTTTATGTCTGTAGGGAGCGTGGGTTTCAAATTCCGCCAAGCAGTTCTCATTGTTCGCTTAGGATGAATCAATCGGCAGGAATGGGGAATTCGTTTTAGTCGGAATCGATGGATTGGAAGTTTACGGGTTGACTGGGGCACCGAGATTTGGGAGGATATATGGTTAAATTTAATTAACACTCTCTGACAGGTCCCCTATCGCATTCGGAATCCACGCACAGCCAAACGTCGCCACGCGTCGCGTCGCTCGATCGAACTTGGACCAAAGCATTTTCCCCGACGTTGCCTCTACACAAGGATCTCGTAAAGATACAGCTAGTATCGAGAAGTCGAGGGTATTCGGGGCTCACAGTAAGAATCTCAAGTCGCCGAGTTGGCCGGAGAGAACGCGAATCTCTTCGTCCTGGCGGATCACTCGGTGCGGTTATATCTCGGTCGAAGCAGCGTCGTCCTCGAAATCCGAAGAAATTCAACGCTCGCGTACCTCGTCGCCGTCGCCATCACCGTCGCCATCACCGTCGCCATCCCCAGAGAACCGAGCAGCCCTGATCCTCCCCGTTCAGAGCCATTCACGAGAAAATTGCCCCACCGATAAATCTTCTCGTCAATAACAGTGTAAAAAATGATGGAGGCAGTCCGATGCGGCAATCGTAAAGTGCACTTACTCGTGCGGCCAGTCAGGGCTTGCATCGCGATTTTTGGCCGGCGGTGCGGCGCTCCAACTTCCCGTCCGACTCTCTCTCATCTCATTTTCTCGGTCGCGTGACGAACAGCCTCCAGACACTCGGGTCTCCGCCGCGTCGTTGCCGACCTTTCCCCTCGCCTTTTCCCTTCCATTCCCCTTAGGATACGACCAGTCGCGGTCACTCGGCGGAAAGTTCCTGCCCCGAAAGAGCCGAAATAAATTCGAAAACTTGGAGGCCACAATTCGCGCCGAAATCTAACAAGGAGAAACTTTCGAAATCTTCGCCCGCAGTCGCGACCGCTCGCACATTCCACGGGGGATTGACCAACGAAATCAGGGACTCGATTCGAAGGAACACCCAGTCATAAGTAGTTTGGTCTATTTCGCGTCGGAGAACGACATAAGAAGTCGGGACAAGGGTCGATGCGAGGAAAAACAAGGCGAACGGACAGGATAAATTGTCGAGGAAAACCGTTGGCTACTGAGCGCTACCGGACGACCATGGGGCAAAGTCGAGGTGCGCGAAAGTGTCTTGATCGTTCTCTCTCTCTCTCTCTCTCTCACGGAAGCGTCCTGTAGGCCTCTTACCGCGAGCGTCGGCCGATATCTCGGTCAAGCTGCAGGTGGGTAAAATCGGAACGTCAAGAAGAAGAGCGAAAAAAAGCGTGAGGCGGGAGGCGTGACGCCAAGATGATAACGCGAGCGTAGGCCGTAGTAACAAGGGACGAAGGAAAAGGGGTGAAGCGGAAGAGTGAGAGGGTCCGAGAATAGAAGGGTAAGTGTTGAAACGGAGGTAAGTCAGGGATGGCGGCTATCCCGATCACGGGGGGACGAAGACCGGGTCGGAAGGTGGCAGGACTCGTGGGCCAAGTCGGATAAAGTAGGGTTTACAGTGTGACGAGGAACGACGCTGGCTGACCGGAGGGTGAGACCGAGAAACTAAGGGCAAGAGCCGAGATAGGAATGAGAACAAGGCGAAAGAAGGGAGCTGGGTGGCAAAGCGAAAACCAGGGTAGCGAAGATAGAGGGAGAGCAGGCAAGGAAAGGAAAGGAAAGGAAAGGAAAGGAAAGGAAAGGAAAGGAAAGGAAAGGAGAGGAGAGGAGAGGAGAGGAGAGGAGAGGAGAGGAGAGGAGAGGAGAGGAGTGGAGAGGAGAGGGAACGGAAAAGTCAGAGGTGGAGGTGGAGGTGGAGGTGGAGGTAGAGGTGGAGGCGGAGGCGGAGGCGGTTGGGTGGTCGAGGAGTACAAGGGGTGTACGCGTATTATGGGGAAACGTTGGAGGGCGCAGTCTCGGCTCGCGCGCCGGGCATTCGCGTTCGCGGGCCGCGTGCTCGTTGCTCAGTTTCGGTCCAGACATAACTGCACGCGCTTCCTCCTGCACTTGTCGGCACCGGCATTGGCATCGTGCAAAAGTGACACAACGACACTTGCGCGCTTCTCTCGCCCAGGGTGCAATCGCGGTGCAATCGCGGTGCAATCGCGGTGCAATCCCGGTGCAATCCCACGCGCAACAGTCCCTATTCCTCGCTGTGATTTTCTCCCCCCCTCTCTCTCTCTCTCTCTCTCTCTCTCTTTCTCTCTCGATTCCATTCGATCCGAGGCAATTTGAAAGATTTAATTTTTTTCAAATCTTCCCACTGGTGCGCCCAACTTCCACGCGGCCGGTGCGAGTAAGTGGTTGAGACGAGTCGTCGTGGCGCGGTAAGACGAGCGCGCGCAATCAGTGATCCATCAGGAAAAGATACGTATTCCTAGCGATTCGAAAACTGGAACTCACCCTGGAAGTCGTTCAGCCCGATCGCTCGATCTCCATTCGATCGCGGTTTGACTCCCATCACCAGGGCATCACCTGCATCACCAGTCCCGTGAGGAAAGGGGATGGGCCGCTGTTAGCGGGGCAACCGCGCATCGATTATCAAGAATTTCCACGAGGATCCTTAGTGCACCGGGGGAAAAACCGGCGATCTGCTCGGCAGAACCGAACGGCCGTGATCGAACGGCCGTCAAGTCTCGCGCGCAAAAGATAATTTAATAAGCGTGCCAGTGACGATCGCGAACCTTCGCAACGCAACGATAAATCATCAATCTGCGGAGAGAGATTTCGTGGTCGGATTTGAGGATATTGGGACGGTGGTTTACGAGCGGGCGATTAAGGGTCCATCGGAGCGGTATTTACGAGGCTCGCGGGGATCGCGAAGATCGCTGCTCGAGGTGATCGAACGGAATTCAATGATATTGCGGAACCGCGCGTTCCGCCAATAGCTCTTTCGAGGAAACTTGAAAAGTTTGCGAGAAGACGCGAACCGATCCTCCAATTGAAAGGGTGCTCGCTCACGGCACAATTAACGAAAAAGGTAACGTGCTGTTTATTCGAGAGTGACGAGGAATTAATTACGTTGCGATAAGCTCGCGACTCCAAAGCTGACGGGAGCGAACCGGTCGCTCGGTTTATACCTGTATTTCGATTTATCCATCGAGAAAAGTTATCCACAACTCATCGAGCAACTGTTCGAATGCCCGAGGCACGACTCGTGCTTGATATTACTTTTTCCAACATCCCTCTTGCCTGGCAAGCGGCATCGGATCTCGACGATCGCGGACGCTAAGCGTGAACATTCTGCCACACGAGAAAACTCCGAAAAAATTTAATTACTCCTTCGTCTCGTCCTCTCGAACCGCGCTCGCTCTTATTGCGTTACGATCCTCCTCGGGATTCTCCCCGGTGGCACTCGGTTGTTTCGCGAAGCGTGTCGATCGGTCGATTAAAATCTGCCGGTCTGTTTGCCCTCGTAAGGGAGCACCGATACCCATAAATAAAACATCCCTCGTCCAACAACTCCACCGCCGCGTCCCCCGCTCGGAACGTGCACGGCGGGAAGAACGGAAGGAACGGGGAGAAAAGTGCTGCGATTGCCGGTACCAATCCATTGGCGAAGCCCGAAGAAGAACCGAGTCTGGAACTGGAGCCAGCGTATCTAGAGTAAAGTGATAAGAATGTCGCTGGTTACCGTTTACGTTTGGTGCTGGTGGTTGGTGTGCACCACCTCGCTTACCCTAGCTGCACAGCGGACCAACGGCAACGGGAAAGGTAGGCCATCGACGTTAAGGGAAACTTGCTTGGGCTTATTGTTAGCCATCTCGAATGCGCGAGTTGGCCCGCTTCGCTTGTAGTGTCGCAAAATACAATTGCCCTCGTGCAATGAGAGTAGAGACCGGAGCCGCCCGGGCCACCATGATCCAACGCGGTGGAACGTGCCGAGCTAAGCATAAAGAGAAAAGGTTACGATGCTCTTCGCGTCTACGAGCGCGATCCGTATCTTGTTAAAAGACAAACTGGCCCCAGCGGTATTTCGGGATACATTTACAGGTCCACAGAGCGTTAATCGGATAGTACTCGAAGTGTCCTACCAGCGGTAATTGCGGCAGAATTGCGGCAGAATTGCGGCAGAATTGCGGCAGAATTGCGACCGCCTTACTTTGCCCCCCCACAAAAACTTGAGTAATTGTGTTGCTTTAATCTCTTTCCGCGAGGTACTTGGTGGAGATTCTTATTTAATAACCTCGGTGTAGTATCCTGAGGTCCACCCGAAAAAAGTTCTTCGACGCTTAAGAATGAGCATGATGAATCTCGTTGGCAAGCACTGGCCTTTGTCCATTAAACTTGGCAGAGTACGGACCGCGCGACAGTTTATGTACTTCCATCGACGGGTACGCATTAATCTTGTCGCTCGTATCTCAATTCTCGCATCAAACTGGCGCATCAATTAGTATTGCCCGAGTACATGGTGGTCGTGAGATCGATAGGTTTATGGGGAGAGTCTTTGGGATTGGACACCAGACTCTATTATACTGGTCACCACCGCGCTTGATTGTAATTTCGTAAACGAAATCATCCTTCGCTGGATGTGTCATTGACGATTGATGATTGACATTTGTTTCCTTTCATTTACTTTAACCATGACAAAGGGAAGCCCGCATCGGTAAAGTATTCGAGAATAATCGGGAATAATCGGGAATAATCGGGAATAATCGGGAATAATCGGGAATAATCGGATATGGTGCTGTTGCCAAACAGGCCTGGCCAGTACAATAGGAGTTCGCCTATAACACATTCGATTTAGCGGATCAGAGTTGATAAATGATGATGTGTATCAGTTTGATAAGAGAATCAGTGCAAATCGGAACTATGCCAGTGGCGCACAAAGAATTACCAATTGAAGGCTTTCTGGACAAGGCACGATTCAACCGGTGAGAGATTCTTACTCGCTTCGCAGAGAATATTCTACCGGATCTACCACGTGGGAACAGTTGTCCGGAATATCGTCGCTCTTCTTCTCGTTGCGAGGCAACGAGATTTAGTTGTTCGATGAAAAGTAGGTGAACTCGACGGTGTCCGTTCGAGGGCACGAACCAACGAGTTGTATTCGAGAGCGAAGATTTCCGCGGTTGTGCGTGCATTAGCGACGCGAAACCGATCTGGCTTGGATTACAGTTTCAGCGTTGTTCGTTCTAGCGAAAGCGAGCCACGTAAATGAGCTCTGTCGCTTCCTTTGGTGCTGCCGCGACCGCTGCGCGTACGTCGCGCGCGTACGCGACACTAGTGCCATTTAGAATCAAGAGCTAATTTTTTCAACAATGCGCTCGAGCAGTGTGAAGCATAAAAGGGGTGGTGGACGGGCGCAGCAAGCATATCAGTGCTGATGATGCTTCTGCAGGCTGTTTAACGCCGAGTATCTTGGCACCGCGCGTTTTTTGTCGCCATTTTCACAACACAGAGCATTATTGCGGGCTGACTGCCGCTCGCGAACCGCGCACGGCTTCAATCGAGTCCGATCAGTGATCCCTTAACTTAATCCTCGACTCTAAGCTGTGTAGCTTTCTGTTTTCCAGAGAACCACTAATAGTAAAAATTCCACGCAAAATTCGCCTAGTTTTATGCTTTTTAATATCCAAGGTCCGAGGTTCTTGTAGTTGTTGATTCTCCGGAGTGAATTTGTGCGGTTTCGATCTTTCAATTGCAATCGCGTCGCTGCAACGGTTTTTTGTCAGGGGTGCATTAAATTTATAACGAGTATTAGAGGTTTCGAAGCCTCTTCCCTGTCCATCAACGCATAATACCAGGTTTTTTTTCGGAAAAACTCGGCGATCGCGCCGCCGCGCCACGGCCGGGGCCGCGTGAATGCGCACACAATTGACCAATCCCCATGTGCGCATTTCCGTGTTTCCCAATTTTGAGCCAAGTGTCGGCGACCAAGATAAAAATCCATTCAGCGGCACAGAGCACACAAAGTAGAGCCGACGAAATAATGCTTGGCCGTTTCTGATTTCGACAGGGCCAAAATTTAAGCCCCGCGGCAGCCCAATGTTTTTTTCGAATAAAGGATAGTAATTTGTCTGGGAGAGTCGTTCGCCGAGCGCGAGCAAACAGAAGCCGTGCGAATCGTTTGCTCTTTTCCTCGTTCTCTCCTCTGACCGCCCTGTTGCATTGTCTCGGCCAGGAGTGAGTTTTATTTCCCGGAGAGTTTTACAAAGAAGTGGCTGGGCACGGCGCGACACTAAACGTTGCGGGAACAGCTGCCGATCTTGTTTTCTCCTACGCTCCTGCATATACGCACTTGCTCGCACTCCACTCTACTGCCAAGAGTTATGGTTTTTTCGCGGTGCACCGCGGTGGTGCGACTTTGTCAGTTTCTAATCTCTAATCCGACGAGGCGTCTCGAGTTCCAACTCGAGTTCCAACTCGAGCTCCAACTTGAGCTCCAACTCGAGCGCCAGCTCTAGCTCGGCAGCGAGAAAAGTCATCTTGCGCCACAACAACTTGCTCCTCGTGAATTCAACACAGCTAGATTATGGTGCGAGCGCCGGCCGAAAGTGAGCCTAAGAAATGCCGCTCTCGGAAGAACCGCGAGGAATAAGTTATCGGCCTTTTACCACGGTCGTGGTTATATTTGCCAACATTTGGCCACAATGGGTATTTAATGCGCGACGTCTTTCTCTTTTGTCTCTCGCTCTGTCTCGAGGGAGAGTAAATCACGGCCCAATAATACAAGAGCCGCTTCTTTTTAATTAAATCGCATTAACGTCGAATTCGGTGTAGCCGGGCAATATCAATTGGAGCGCGCGGGGGGAGATAGGATGTATATTCTGGAGATTTAATTAGTGAGCACCGGCGAAACGGCAAATAGGATAATTCGGACGGGACTGAAGTGTGCGAGGGTATCAAAAGAACTGCGGGCCTGGCAGAAATTACCGTGTGCGGCCGCGTGCGGCCACGATCGCGAGTCCAGAATATTATCGGCGTTTTCGAGCGGGCTAATACGTTTCTGCAGGTTATTAGTAAAATTAATTTTACGGTATAAAGAATGCCATCGATCGCCACTGTTATTAAGCTCGTAACCAGATTTCTCTCGCTCAAGTGGCCCCTCTGCCATTACGAACGGTGTGCACACATCGCGCTACAAATCGTTGCCAATAGCGAATCTGCTACAAATACCGTAGTTTAATTGCACCGAATCGCGGCGAGCAGTGGCCAAGTGGCGAGAGCAGAGAAATCCTCGCTTCCTCAGGGAATGCGGTCTGATTGGTCGATTACGAGAGATTTCTACGGGAGCTAATTGGGAGACGGGCACGGTCGCGAGATCGCGATCGCCCGACGTTTTCTGCTCTTCGCTTACAATTAGACTTGCTCGTTCCTTCCAACTGGACAAGCCGACTCTCAACTGCTACAGCGCAACTGCCACCGCGCTGGTGACCAAACAGCATTACTAATTACGGGCTGAACGCCGAGAGTAGCAGTAAATTGCCACCATTAGGTGCATAGTTCGTACCGCATACTTGCCTCGGGCCAACTTCGCAACAGCTGCGTCCGGGAACGTGACGCTCGCCCGGCCGTTCGTCGAGACAAACTTTCCTCATAAAAATATACACACATATTCTCAAATTAATTCCTGCGACGAATTGCACTCACGCGATCAGATAGAACGGAGCCGGAGAGAAAGTGTCGGAGTCAGTTTCTAGTCTTGACACCTTGAATCGCGTGAGAATTGTGATAGTTATCGGGCCGAAAAACTGTTGGTGGTACGCGGGGCGGGGCAGGGCGGCGCGGTGCGGCGCGGCACGGCGGATGTGGCCTCCTGCCTTCGACTCGGAAAATCGCCGCCTAAACGGCCCGACGAAAGATAATCCAAAGTTTCTTGTCGACCGCGGAAAGTTCCGGCTGAAGTAATGGCTTTCGGTGAGTCACGTCCTGCGAATCTGCCCATATATAACAAAACTCGGCAACGGAGACGAGACGAGGGAGGTTGGAACGAAAATATCGAGACGCCTGGACTTCAGGGTTCAGGGTTCTTTGGGATATAAGAGCGGCACGTGTGTACCAGCACCGGTTGAAGGGAGTTTAAAGGGGAGCGAAGACTGGCGAGAATCGAGAACTGGTTTCCTGGCCCACTTTCCTCTGGACTCTCTGGATAGTATGTAGATATGTAATTGGCAGCGGGTGGACCCTCGCGCCTTCTGGATTTTCGAGCCGCACTGTTTTAAAGATGGTTCTTCCGGCGCCCAATTTAATGTAGTAACCTCGGGGAAATTCAGGGAATGCGCAAGACTCGCTCGGGTTTCCTCCTCCTTGCCTTTCGAGCCCGACTAATAAGCATGCCTTGTATTTACAGTACCCTCCCTGCGAGACACTTTGTTTAGTCGGGATAATCTAAACTGGCCTCGCGCGGCTCTCAAAGCCCTGATCCCTTTGAAGGCATTTATGAAATGTCGTCATTAAACGTTACGTGGGCGTATCTTGGGCATAAAGGCGTGGATGGGGGTAACGCGGCAGTTGAGAGGGACCTGGGTGGAAAATAGTCTGGGCAAAAAATTCTCCACGACGTTCGAACAATCTCGAAAGATATTCGTCACTCGAAATACGACAAGGCTCGATTCAGAGTGCACGCGCGATCGCACCGGGGCTGCGCGAACCGACAGCCATGAATTTGACTGGAATTCAGTTGGAGACTCTGCTCCTCGCTCTGCTCCTCGCTCTGCTCCTCGCTCTGTTCCTCGCTGAATGCACAGGCCATTTTCCGCTAATCCATTCGGAAAGAGCTTGGATCGCGTCTAATCGGCTGTGTACCTATACGGCCGCGGCTATAACTTTTAATTTAACGACTTTTTCCACTCAGATAATTGCCATTTAAATTAAGGCTGCAGCGGGGACCGTCGAGAGGAAATCGATAGCGAGAAGACCGACGACGAGAGCAACCGGAGAGGGTGGAAACGTTGGAGGAGGCGAGTGTACCCAGGTCCACGGCTCTTAAGCCGCCCTAAGCCGACTTAAGCTCACTTAAGGTCGCGTCGTTTCTTCGCGAGATGAAATTGGAATGCGCGGTTACCCGAACCAAATGAAACACACGACACCACGGGCCCGTCGACGATCACTGTCGTCGAGCGACTCGTGCCACGCAATACGAATACCAAAATAACCCGCCAAGTCGGCATCGACCTCTCTTACCACCTCTGCTTTAACCCTCCGGCTCGTTCGAGAGCTGCCAGAAAATTTTCCCTCCGAGCCCCATTTCCGTAAAAACTCTTATTAACTCGACAAACTAGTACGACGTGCTGACGCACAGCCAATGGATCAAACTTTACTCGTCGCGGTGGCTTTCCGTTAACTCACTCTGGAAAACTGGTAAACACGTGGTGCGGCGTGGTGCGGCGCATTTTCGGCTCGATCGTAGGAAGCAAATTACTTATTAGAGCCGATGTACTTCTTTAGACTCCATGTTCTTTATCGGCCGACGTCTTCGCATCCCTCTCGCAATTAGATACCATTGCGCTTGAATACGCGAATATAAAAACCCTCGTTTGCAAGGGAATTTTTACGATGGAACATTTCGCCACAAAATAGTTGGACTTTCTGCGTACTACCACTTAGAGTTCCCTCCATGTAACCTTAATTTTTACCATGGCCCCAGGAAGAATCCCCCTTCCTCTTGGCAGCGCGCATTCGCTCCGAGACTCTTCCTTTTCATCTGGAAATCTCGCTAGGATAGGAAAGCGTCAGACGCTAAGCGTGCGCGCGTGTGTTAGAAAATTCGGGGAGCTGCGAATTTCTGGCGCCAGGCAAGTCAGATAGGAACGGGCAGAGGGACGGTCCGGAGGGAACGGCGACGGTCTCAAGCTCGCGATTCTCTCGGTGCTCAGGGCGTAAGATATGCGGAAGGGGATCGAAGCCGCGGAATTCCGGACGCAGAGTCGCTCCAGCGAGTTTTCCCTCTTCGGCCCGACCGAACTGTGGCCACACGCGCACGCTCGTGCACCCTCACCCGTTCGTACACTTATTGTTAGCGTGCTCTGCCCTCAGAGGGGATTTCTGCTGTCGCTGTGCGGGTTTTCACGCTGCACCGGGTGTACCTCGACAATGAAGAGTCCCGGCGCAGCCCCAGTGCCCTCAATTTTACGCTACAGGCCAACCTCACGCGGTTTCACCTTGGTTTCACGCGCTCTCACGCATGCCAGAGCTTTGTGCTTTATCTCGCTATTGGGCCTTCGCGGCCTTCGATTCCCGTGGCTTTCCTCCAGTATGGAATATCGATGCCTATAGTTGAATAATGATAATCAGGGTTGAGCGCGTGATTTGCGCGGTAGAAACGCAGACCAGATTCAAGCGGAGCGCGCGCGTGCTCTCGCTTCGTAATTTGTATTTGTTTAGCCGGCGAAGCACGCTCGTTGCCCTACCTCCCTCCCGTCGTCCTTCCAACCCTCGCCGTCGACCCTTTGACTTTTATTTTCTCGACGGTTTCATTAATTAATTAATTTCCTTTTATTTACATCGACTCCATTAGCGCGGCGATAATTAGAGCGGGTCGAAAAATCTTGCAGGGGCTGCGACAGTTAACTCGGTTCCAAGCCCGGTATCAAAAAGGCAGGTTCTCTCGTTCGCGCGGTGATCGCGACCCAACTCTTGCGCCCCTCGAGCTCCATTTCGTTGATTAAAGTATAGGAGGGGATCCGTGCCAGGCTCGCAACCATGCTTGGCCGCATTTCTGACGTTCTTCCGGGGGGAGGATGCACTGCCGGAAATGTGGTTGCGGTGGCGATCCGCGTAGTGGCGATCACCGCGAAACCACCACAAATAGAATGGAATGCGACGCTATCATGGCCAGTCGCGAGATTCGGGGCACTGACGAGTGCAATCCTAGCCAGTGCCAATGGCAGTCGACCCTGGCAGTCGACCCTGGCAGTCGACCCTGGCACCCGCGAGGTGCACGGTGCCCATCTCATTGTCAGCTATCTCGGTGGCATCCTTTTCTCTGTCGTTACGCTCTGTCGTTAGCTCATTATATCTGTGCACGGTCTACCTGAGAATACACGATGCCACCAGTATCCACGCTTCGAGCAGGAAGGAGTGGTCCAATGTTGCTACTGGCTGTGGTTGCGCAGAGATCCAACAGACCTACCCTGAATACCGTTGATAACCATCCGAACTCTGTCCGTGGTGGGCTCGCGTTGTTTGCGCCCAGTTTCTCTAGTCTCGATGTATTCTCCTCGTCTCTTCGTCTCAGACGATGGGACGCTTCCCATGGGACGATCCTCGCGGGCAAACCTGCCCCTCTCGTTTTGAATGCCGGTCCCCGTACGTAATGCGCACGGCACAGAGGATCTCTGGAAACCCAGAGAGCGGTAATAGCCGCTCATGCGAGAATGAAAATTAATTAACTGCAACGCGGCTGCACCACACCGCGCATCAACGATACACTTGAAGCTTAAGCGGTGTGTAATCCGTTTGTAAGAAGGCTCCCGTCGAGTGCAGATGCGCTCCCCGGCTTTTTACCGCCGCGGGCCACCTGATTCCACGGATAAAAACGGTCATTTTCGGGAATCACGCCTTGCGTTTCTCGAAAAACACAGATACGTAATCTCTATAAAGGTAGGCTACCCTGGGTTACACCCCCAACTAAAGCCGCATTCGAGTGTTGGCTCACTTTCGCTTTCGCTCTCGCTATCATCTAGCAGTGAGCGGCTATTGCCGATCGGAGACCGATTCGCTTTTCAATTGAGAGCGGATTTAGTAGCGGGACCGTCCTTTGCGATAATCGGAATTTAATTCGAGGAGGGAGTCGAGGAGGGAGTCGAGGAGGGAGTCGCGAAGGTGACGGCTCGGTCGCGTTGCTCAGCGTTGCTCTCGAGTGCCCGATTCTACCGGCAATTTAATCCACATCGATATAGCAACGCAAGCGACACCAGCGACGTCAGCGACGGGTTTTTCGTCGGGCGCGACGCGCCGGCTGTCGACTGTTTTTGAGCCATCGCGATTTGCAACATCGCATTCGCGATGCCGCGCCACTGCGCGCGCTAACGCACCTTTGAATATCCGCTTTTAAAAGGCCACCCTGCAAATATCATATATGTATTGCCGTTATTAATGCCAAGCATTACATGCATTTTGCGTAATTTCGAGAATCACGCGGATGATATCGTGCCAGCGGCTCGCTCGTACACGTTTGATTCGAACGGCGCGGCACGGCGCGGCACGGCGGAGAACCGCGCGAAACATGGGAGCATTAATATCTCACTCGCGCCCGAGCGGAATGGGAAACGCTATCGTGGCACATTAGTGACATTGCTGCATTCCTGAGAAAAGTATTCGCGTCAGTATTCGGTTGAGCCATGAGTCATGAGCCTTGGGTCGAGGGCTGCGAGAAGAAAGTTGCTGCCTGCGCCGAGGGAACCTTTCCAGTCGAAACTTTGGGATTGGGAACAGGCGAAAATGAATTTCACTCTCCGTAGGCTAATAAACAGATCGGCCCAGTCGGGAGTAGTCTCGTTTTCTCGGCTCCTTTGGCGAGCGACGCGCGTCGGTTATGCCTAATCTAGCTTTCCGCTTTCCACCCTTCCGACAAAAGGAATCCCTTTTCCAACGATTGGATTCCAATTATTGGACTACGCCTGTCATCGCGGTTGTCGTAACGCTTTTAGCCGGACAAATTGGTTGGGAAGCTTGTCCTTTGATTCGTTAGCCCCGAGATCTTCAGGGAAAACCAATAATTTGGGGTCGGAAGCATCGAAAAAGCAACGTGTGCCTGTGTCACCGCGTTGCGCGGCACGACGATGTCGTGAGGCTCGGCACAGTCTGCCCCGTCCTCGGCGCTCGGGGTCGGCGCTCGGGGTCGGCGCTCGGGGTCGGCGCTCGGGGTCGGCGCTCGGGGTCGGCGTCGCAACGCGTCGCGTCGCGCCAATTCTTTCAAGCATTCGATGCAGCGATTTATGTACTCTCTACAGGGCCGGGGTTCTGACCAGCACGGGCGAGTATGACCTTTGAAACGGCACCATCAGCGAGGCAGAGGTTCTTTACGGGAACCCTGCACGCGGCAAAGCAAGACTCCCGCGACTCGATGGAAATTTCGCTGTTCCGCGCCCGAGGCTTTTTGCTGACAAAGTTCAAGTAGATTTTACCTTTGAGAACGAACGACCACTACCAACGGCAGCGGAGCGCGGTCCGGATCCGCGCGGTGCCTTATGTTACTAACAGTTAGTCACTCGCGAAACGACATCGAGTCAGCTTTCTTACGACGACGGTCCGACGTTTTTGCTGGACCTCCCTCCAAAAGTCGGTCACTATTTTCTCATCGTGACATAAGGCACCGCGCACCGCAGATAAAGCAGAGTCGCGGGATGAGTCGCGGAATGAGTCGCGGCAAGGAGAGAGAAAGATGAAGCCGGGGACTGGTTCACGGGACTGCGGAGTTGCGGACGGTCGCATAAATCGTTGGAAAGGGGAAACTTTACCAAGTCCGGCCGTATGATATATTTTCTCGGGAATCTACTACGACAGAGATCGGCGAGGTCGTTGGACGATATTTGCGCTTTGGTTCCGCTTGCGTCGTGCCGACGAAAATCGTACCCTTATTCGGACGAATGCCGAAACCAAGAGCCTTGGCTAAAGGCGCTCCGAAGCATCGATCAGCTACCGATGAGAGGTCACGTACGCTTTTTAATGCGACAGTTGTCCAACAGATTAATTGGTAATCACGCCACTTAGCATTAATGCGGGACACGCTTTTTCGCGATTACCTATCGATCCTGCTTCCTCAGCAACCAATATGCCTCTCTATTTTCATCCCATTCTACGGATTAACGGACAAACGACCTTCGAGTCTGTTTAGTCGCGCTGTCGGTTTACTTAAGCTTGTATACGTGCATCCTTTTTGCTTTGTCTCTCTTTTGCGTTCTCCTCTTCTCGATCAGGCTCGCCATGGCTGAGCTCCTTTCAAATCAGGCGTATCGTTTATTTTTACCGACGGAAAGAGGTCTTGAATTTCATCAACAAATACGTACCTGGGACGTACCTAGGAATCAGCTTTTTATTGCCAGCATCTTATGCACGCAGAAACGCGAATGGGGCTTCAGCTGTAGGAGCCGCCGCAGGTGCTTGAGATTCGAATAAAAGCCGCTTCGCGAGTTCTGCTAGTGAAACCACAGAGATCGGCAGTCGAGCAGTCGCGCCCGCGCCCGCGCCCTCGCCCGCGCCCCCGTCCTCGCCCGCTTCAACGCCAACGTGGTATGTATATTACTATTATACTATAGCAGGATAGGGCAGGGCAGGGCCGCGCGGTGTTAGACGCCACGGGCGTCATTAGCATCGTGGAAGGCCAAGTAATTGCGGCAGGGCATACCGATGTTTCGGACTGATCGTTAACAACGTAATTAAACTATCCGTCGCCGCAGAAGCGGCAGATACAGCAGCTAGTTTCCCTCTCGACTCCTCTGGTCTGGTTGCTATTATATAATCTAGAGGTGCTAGAGCCTAGAGTCTAGAGAATCTCGCCAGAGCCGCGCGTACCGCGAACTCTATGGCAGCGCAATGAACGGCAACCTTGATTAGAACCACTCATCATTTGACTCGATAGCAACCGCGTTGTTTGCAGAAACTGCCTGCACTGGCTAACGGTATATGTACCTACGTTCGAAGGATGTGTGTCGGGGTCTATAATACGCGCTCAATCTCATGGTAACACTGTGACTACGGAGGCCGCTGCCGTTACGATCATAACAGAACCTTTGACGTACGTGTCTGGAAGGATGGTTTGCGCACAGACGGAACGAGCAGATGCGCCCTCGCACAATTCGCTCGACGTCTGTTCCTTCTTTCATTCGCTATCAGGCGTGTCGGGTGAAATATCTTTGCGAAAGCGCACGTATTACGTCACGTATTATGCGCGCGATCCACCATCAGCAGTGGTGGCATCGGCCCACTCTGAGGTTTTATCATTAATGTAATTAGTAATGCAAAATTTGCGTACGACTCTCTCTCTCTCTCTCTCTCTCTCTTTTGAGCAGTCAGTTAATCAAGATGTCCCGATTCCGGTGAGTCGGCAGTAATTACACTGTTCGACACGCTTACGCGTCAGCGAGCTATAACCACGATTTTGCGGCCAGGGGTTGCTTTAATTAGGCACTATTGAGGCGTTCGACGAGCTCTCAACGACGGGCTCTCTCGTCACTTCGCGCCACGGCGCGCCGTCCGTCTCACCTCCGTTCCCCAGAGCTCGTCCGCCGAGCAAGTTTTACTCACTTCTCACAATCAGTAATTTCTGGGTATTGGACTAATTCTAAAATTGGCCGCAGCTCGACACCCTTCTCTCCGGCACGAGCATTCGACTGGAATAATTGGAAAATAATTGCCCGACCGTCTTAATGATCCTCCTTTGTACGCACTGCTAGGAACCTACGACGATGGGAGCGGGGAGTTGGGCGGCGGTGTTGAGACTTGAGAGATAGGATTATTAGCCTGCATTCAACTATCGGAATGTTTGCTCAACACTGCATCTCTGATGTCGTTTCCACCGACGCGACGGTATTACTCGAGCCGCTGTTGCTGGACTTTGCTCACCGAAGCACAAAGCTCCCAGTGTACCCACCTTGGGTCAAGTTTGTTCGCATTAATTTTGCCACAGAGATTAGCAAAGCAGCAGGGTGGGCTCTCCGGGCGTTCCGCTCTCTTTCTGCTCGCGCGAATACCACTCGAGCAATTTGGATCAAGGTGGTATGTAGGTAGTACGAAGGTACTGCTAACTCGCTCGAGGGTGGAGGTGGAGTTCTTAAAACGGGAGAGGAATGGAGAGCGATAGAGAACGTGACGCTCGCAAGCTACGCGCAAATAGATTTTAATCGGAAACGCCCTCGCGGCGGCTCCTAATTATATTTCGGTGTAGAGAGAGGTGCGGGGCGATGCAATCTCGAGAGGTCTAGGGCGCGGAGCGAAGCGAAACGGCGCGAAGCGAAACGGCGCGTTGCGGCGCAACAGCGCGCCCGTTACAACCCATTAGGATGTTTGATGAATAGCACGTTGCGAGGGACTACTATCCGTGTAGCCCCCCGTGTTGTCTGCATTCGAGCCCGCCAGCATCGAATTGATCACTCGAAAGAGCGTGCCAGAAGACAGACAGACAGACAGACAGACAGACAGACGGACAGGAAAATCACACCGCAATAACAAGCGGCACAAGGGATGCGTCTCACCTACGTCTTTCCCCCCTTTCGACAGCTTCGGAAACCCGGGCAAGTCTGTCGGTCTCTCGTTCGGATGCATCCACCACAATTAACTGTAAGTTTTATCCACAAGGAGATGTAGGAAAACCCGCCAAGCGCAGCCGGGCAATGATGCATTCCCTTTCCGAAGCTTGAAGATCGACGACGCCTGCGCTCGAAGCAATTCCGCGAACGCGATCGAGATAAATGTCCGCTAACGGAAGAAGATTCGTACCGCAAAATCAAAGAGCTCTGGCGAGCGACGTAACGGAGAGACTTGCGAGATTCGCGAGATACACCAACGAATCATTCGACAACTCTTGCGTTCTACCCGAATACGAGAAGAGGAATAACCATTCTAACCCGCCACTCGAGTCAATGGCACGTATCAAACATTGAATCTAGTAAGCCGTTCGCGCCCATTAAGTGCCATTAGGCTGTTTGAGGGCAAAGTGGTAAGATCAAGACCAGCTGGCTGCATGTTGCCAGTCAGCTACATAGCTTCTATCCGAGCGAACCCACCTCTCGTACTCTGACGCCGACGGAGCAGGATGTGGGAGAGGAGCGGAACGCCACCATTGCGGTCGCTCTAATGCGCGAGCAGCTCCATAGAACAAAGGGGGGAAAGGCGAAAGCGAAATTGCCAAGTCCGAATCGATCTTACCCCACAGGGAAAGAGGCGCACTCCACCAGCCACTCGCACTCCTGGCCGATACAAGCCAACCGCGAAAATGTGATTTCGTTGGAGGTTGCCATTGCCGGACCCAGCCCCAATGTGCCTTTCCAATGGACCTTCGGTCGGGCGAGCGAACACGACGGAGCACGGAGGATTCAACCGGTTTGCAGGTTCGAGCTGTACTTTTGCGACTTTGCTCCTGCATTCCCACCTGGTCCCACCCGAGTCCCACCCATGGTCCCACCCATGGTCCCACCCATGGTCCCACCCATGGTCCCACCCATGGTCCCACCCATGGTCCATTTCGTTACCGTAGCAGCAGCTCCGTTCCGCGCAAGTAATTCCAAAGCCTCGTGAAACCCAGCCCGGTATAGCCTACTTCTGCGGTAGTATCGGAGGCTGAGAGCACTGCTGGTATAAATCAGCAACGGGTGATTACGCCCCAAGAAATTAGAGCACAAGTGGAGAGTATCACTCTGCGCAGAGGCCAGTTTTCGCGGGGAGGAAGAATTTCTCCGGAGGTTCACCTGGCCTAAGTGAATGTGTCAAACTGTCCTAGGTTGAACTAGGCCAATTGACCAATTGTCCAATTGTTCGATTTTGTTCGATTTCTGTCTATGTTGGGTACGGGATTCGCAATGATACAATGCAAATTTACGCATGACAGAGCTCCACTTTCGCAGCCCTCTCCGCAAGAATGGGCCAGATGGAGAGTTACCATTCCGAGTTACCATTCCGCACTCCTGACCCTTTTACAAACGGAAACACCCACTCCACGCTTGATTTACGATACAACCGTTCGCGTACAAGTGCGGGCGCACACGTGCGCATGTAAACTTACATCTAGGAAGATGCTGCGGTGGTTGTAGCGGTGGATGTAGCGGTGGATGTAGCGGTGGCGGCATGGGTGAGTGGGTGCGCGTACGTGGGTGCGCGTACGTGGGCGCACGTAGAAACTACGAGGCGAGGATTAAATGACGATCGAAGGTGCACCGGAAACTGCCTCATGGTTTTCCTCCGTCGAGGGCCGCCTCGAGCTGCCCGCTGATTTATGGAGGCTCGAATTTATATCGCAATTAACTACAAACCGCGGTGCGTTTTACGCGAAGGATATCGATGCGAGAGAGAGAGAGAGAGAGAGAGAGAGAGAGAGACTCTCCGCACCGAGCTATCCTTGAGACAGTTCTGTACGTACGTCTCCCGTGCCGTTGAGCTTGAGAGCACGACTTCCGACTGGATTCGAACAGCGTGGATCCTTTGAGAACGGATTCCCCTTGTCGAGCGGCAGACCAATTTCGAGGAGCTTTCCCTTCGTTTCCATCGTGCGAACAATCCATCAATTAAATTACTCGAATCTCTTATTCCCCTGTTTACCCTACGAGCAGTCGAATCCTCTGCGGGGTACCAGCTTTGCGCTTAAACTCCTCTCACGCCCCGACTCTACCAGACCATATTTATTGTCCGGCCTCTCCTACGGGTGGTATCAAAGCGTCACGCGAAAGAAACACGACATTACAACTGCGAGGAACTCCCCTCCCCCTGCTCCCCCTGCTCCCCTCCTGCCCCCATCTTCGGCAAAAAGGTTCAATTCGATTCCGGGGCTGGCAACTCCCAATATCGAGAGGAGCCAGCATCCCATCGAATGGATGGCGTGTTCCGTTGATCTCGTGTTTATGTTCTCCTTCCAGAAATCGCGGCTATAAATCGAGCTGATGCTCGCCTCGCGTATACCCTCCGAAGGAAAAATAAATTCCATTTCTAGAAACGCTCGAAAGTAAAAGGGTTGTTCGTTACGGTCGGGGTGGTCGGCGACGAAGACAGTGGCACGAAGGCAGAAGCGCAGGAGACAAAAGCGGAAGGAAGAAAAAGGGGAAGAAAAAGGGGAAGAAAAAGAGACCAAGTCGAGGCCGAAGAGTAAAGTAGCGACGGTAGCCATAGACGGCAAGAACAAGCGCTTCTTGCGGAGGGGGAGGAGACGTTGTTTGAAGAACCCTGAGAAAACGCGTTTCCGGCTCTCCGGCGTAAGATTATCTTATGACGGACGACATAGTCAAAGGGACGTTTTCATTAGCATCGTCATTGAGCCGAATGTTTACCCTGCCGCGCCGAGACCAATGAAAACTTGTCCCTGATCATCTTCGGGCCATTCGCCACACACCCGAGTGGCCAGTAAAAATTACACCTCCGGAACACACAATCCGGTCGCGCGCTTCCTATAATGAAACTACCGTAAAAAGAGTCCTGAATCCAATGGAAAGCCTCGCAGCTCAAGGGTTCGCCTTGATTAAACTCCCATTTAATCTGTAAATCTGTAATCCCGCGTTGCGTTGCGTTATCCAGATTCCAGCTAGGGGAGCGCTACCTCTCTATTTCTCACGCCAGCGGAATACGTGCTGGAAAACAGTTCGATGCTGGTACTTGCTCCATCGTTCGTACGCTAAACCATTTTCTCGCGAGCTCTTGACGCGGTTCCTATTCCTGGCAGGATTCGACAGAGCGAGCCGCACCTGTAGTGACGAAGCTGGTGTATGTACTTACTCGTCCGCGGTATAACCATTGTGTCCTCGTCAGCAAGTCTCTGGCTGTCGAAAGTGTGTCGCGAGTGTCGCAGCTGTCGCGGCTGTCGCAGGGGCTCTTGCTGATTGTCGGGACAATTGCACTCGTGCTCCTCACGGAACTTGCTTCTGTCGGTGCGGCACGGGGGCCTCGCTTGCTGGCTAAACGCATCTAATTAATTGATTGGACCGGGAGGAAAGTTCAGAAGCGGGCAACCTTGATACGAGACCCGACTGCCAGTCACCGTAGTTCGCTTCTCTAGCGAGCTTCTCTATTTATCGGCGGCGCGGCGGTTTCCAGGAAATAATAAGCTCCTCGAGATCTTGAACTCAACTGCAATCCTCCAAATAGCTGGTGCCTTTTAGAATTGTCGTTGATTATTGACCCACCCCAGTCTCAACCTCCCCGCCGACTGCCACCCCACTCCTTCCGGCGGCACTGAAACTTCAATATTATCCGGTCGTAAGAAAATTTACAAACTTTTAACGAACGGCTTATACACACAATCTGACGAGTCGTTTACCCTGGGAATTTCTCGGGGAACTGCCAGCCGACATTGAATAATCCTCACGAAACAAGGAGTGGGGTTGATTGCTGTTGAATGATATTCCGCGGTTGTTTTATGGCAGGTTTAAATAATTCGAGAAATGGAGCGAACTCCCCCGTCCCTCCGTTGGATTTATTGCATTGCTGCTTTTGGCAGGCATCGCGACTCTCACGGTATCATTTATCCTACCACGCGCGTGCGACTCTCGAGAAGCTCCAGTGACTCGAGATTTTAGCGGCGCAACGAGAAATGCCTCCTCTCGAGATACACTTGTATACACACTTTTCTTAGTATACCTGTACATGTGCACCTGTGTATTGCACCTCCACTGCTTCACTAGACCGATGAAACTTCTAATCCTCTTGACGGACTCAAAGAGAGGAGGAGCACTCTACTCGACGAGCCCGGAACCAACAGACGCACGCGAATGTGACCAATTTCGATGGCTTGCCTTTCCCGGATTAAATTTCTGCGTTTTAATCGTTTCACGATACTGCCGATACTGAACTCTGCCACGATCAGAGTCGCTCCTCGATTTATTTTTCCATGGCAGCTCGTTATAAGAGCAAGATAAGAGTAACGGTGCTGAAAAAAGGGCGGGGGGGAGGGGGGGTGGGGGCAAACAAATAATTACGTATCAACGGTATCAATTGCGATCGTCTGCGTTTTACACAGTTTTTGCGGGCGATGCTCTCGGAAATTTGCTACAACTCTGACACTACAGTCGACGTAATTAAATGGTATGGCCAAAAAGCGACCTGGACAGTGCGATGCACCGCAGTGCATGCGCGGACAAATGCGCGGACAAATGCGCGCACGAATGCGCGCCGGTACATATGACAAGGTAAAAAAGAAAAAGACTGTGGTTACTTTTGTCCCTGTTCAAGAGGGTTTTGCCGTGGCAAATGGAACGAGGCTGTTTCACCGCTCGATTGTGGTAACAGTAGTTGACGGACGAGGTTTCAAGGCACGGCGCAGCGCGGCGCAGCGCGGCGCAGCGCGGCGGGTTGTCTCATTGTCAGCTGCGTCTTCATCGTCGGTAAACGCCTCTCCCAGATTTTCGTGTTTAATTAGCTCCTCAAGTTTTTGCACCCTAGCAATGAGGTTTCCTGCATTCGCGATAAGGCACCACGGAGCGGGGGTTGCGTGTCGTAAGACAATAACGTCCCCGATCGAAGTTGAATTCCAGCAAATTCTGCAGTAGTATTCTATGTATACGTAGGTGAACTGCAATTTTATTCCCAATTAAATAGAAATTTTGAGTATTTCGCAGTGAGTATCGATTTCTATTCATGGAAACGGAAAATCTTGATGGTCCGCGGTAACGTAACATTAAACCCCGTGAAATATGATGCACATTCGAGCGCACGAGAGCATCCAGCCTGCGTTACACAACGTTTCCACCAAATTACAACCGATGAGCGCTCGCGGGTGTGCTCACCGACGCCGACGCGACAACTATAAAAGCCACAGCCTGTTGACATTTCAAATATATTACATTCGAAAAAGTCCGATGTCGGCGTCCCGTCTCTGCACCGTTACATCTTTGCATCCCTCTTGGAAATCTGTGAGGCGCGTACGCACATCCTCCTCTTTGCTTTGGGTGGCTGTTTTTATTGCAAGGGGGAATATGAAATTTCACGTCGCATTATTGGCGCGACAGATACCGCGCCAATGCGACGCCACTGGCATCATCAGCGATGTTCAGAAAAATTCTGAAACGGCTGGGAAATGTGTGTCGAAAAATATTGGAAAATATTTATCGAGCCACCGCGACTGTCCGGGGTGACCGAGGTTGCCGGGGGTGGCCAGGGTGGCCGGAGTGACGGGAGTGGCCGGGGTGGCCTGGGTGGCCGGGGTGGCCGGGGTGGCCGGGGTGGCCATTCGCAACGGGATTGCCGGGCTATCGTGACAGTGCACACCGTGCCGCCTGGCAACTGATGCCTTTAATTACCCAAGCATTTTCTGCTAAGAGGCCAATTTAGTCGTCTGGCGAACTTTCCTTGCACCGGAGACAGCCTCCGCTGGGGTAGAGCCAACCGAAACAACCGCGCTTCTGGCGAAGCTTGGCAACAACCAGAAAAATAGGATGACACCCTCTCGCTGATTTTTCAATATTACACTAGCGAGTTATCGCACTTGCAAGTTTGCAACGGTAATCAGCGTCAGCAAAAGTGCTTACAAGTGGTTACGAGTGCTTGCAAGTCCTTAGCTTTAAGAGACTGTAATATGCAATGTGTACGAGTACATACAAGAATCGTATGCTCACTTTATAGTCATTGTATATCCTCCAATTTCAAAAATGAGAATAACCGTGCAACGTGTATACGCATTAATTAAATCGCATACTAACGATCGTATTGTAGATAGAATTCAGAACTGGGAAAAGTCATTGAAGGAAACTTCCAAATCCTAGTTAGGAAAACGGGAATCTGCGACCGAACGTCTCGTAGTGAAACTCGTCAATTCTTTAATATAATACCAAATGAACGCTCTAATGCTGCAGATATAAGGAGCACCTCCCGGGAATGCACATACGTGACGCCACCCGTTTCGTAATCAGTTTTGATTCCTGAACAATATTCAATTTGTTATTTGAGCCGATTAGCGAAACGTCTTGCGAGTCTTGCAAGTATTTAAGTGAACTTTCGCTGTTTCTGCAATAAGTCTGATAGCAAAAGATCGGACTTTGGTGCGTCCAGTTACAAATGACTCGCTGCCGGAACGATGTCTATCTATCCAGAGTGCGGGACTGGGATTAAGGCCGGCGGACGACGATTTTCTATCTCCTAAAGCGATGCAGTGGGGATGGTAGCCACCTATTTTCGCTGCTTTATCTCCCGGACTGGCTTTATTTACGTCGCCATTATAAAAACGCTATCGCGGATGTTTTCGGGCAATTAATCACGCTCAAAATAGATGCTGATTACAACGAGTGGTGCGCAGAGCCGCGCTTAATTAGCTTCGGTAGTTAGGTTAGCCAGATACGGCAGACTGGGCCGCAGTTGGTGAAAAATATCATGATTTCGTCGTTTCATAACTTGGTCACCTCCGCAGCAATTGGGTTCGGCCGATTGGGAGCGAGTGCCACGTTGCGCTGTAATTACGCAGACGGGACATAATGACGGCGCCTTTGATGGCTTCTAAGAGGCAAATTGCGCGCGCGGCCATTAATGATGACCACATCTATCGCACGACCGCGGAAAAGATGCATCCTGTGAATACACCACCCGCTGTTATGGGCGTCGATGAGAAGCGCCGGAAGCAAGCCGGGAGGAAAGAGCAGGACGGCCAGAGCGGGGTAACAGCGGGTTAACAGCGGGGTGGCGCGAGCAGGATGCCACGGGTGAAAGGGAGAGCTCGAGAGAAAGAGGCATTTGTTAAACGCATTATTGCCAGCGGCACGTTAATTAAAATAATGTTTGCAAAGCGTATTAGCCGTGCGTTGGGTGCAGCCGTGGCCCGGGGGGAGCTTTAATTACCCAATTCCTATGAAAATTCATTCCTACATCCTGTCGGAAACACTTAAACCCCCCGTCCAAATGTTGTCGCGAAATTATCCAAATTATCCCAGGTGTTAGTTCACCGAGAGTGTCTTTATCACGGTACTAATGCGCCGCGCGGAAACCCCTAGCTGGTTAGCGATCAAATCACCGACAGTGAATGATGACCACCAATGAGGATAAAGGGGTGCTTCTTCTTCTCTCGCTTTATATTCATCGACGCATACTTAATAATTATGCCACTCAAGCGAGCTGCAAGCGAGCTCGTGAGCTATGCACGTAACAGGGTCATCAGAATGGTCCCGGTGAGCGAGGGAGGGGCAGGGCTACGCTTGATGAATTTCAAGCAGACTGACGCGACCCGACTACGACGCTCCGCATCGACGTTTCGCATCGACGTTTCGCTTGGTCCGTAAGGTGCCGCAATAGGGGCCCACCGGCTGCTGGCAGTTTCGTACACGCTCCGGGCTTCGTCTTCGGTAGGCGTCCTCGAAACGCGTGCATTATCCGAACGTATTTACGGTGCGACCGATCGCCCAACGAGCTCGAGCGACTAGATACACACGGAGAGGCGAACAATTACTCATTGTTTAGCGTCGTGCTCGCCTCGAGTATCGATGCGACGCCGACGCGGCCGTCGGCGCCCGCCGTCGGCGCCCGGTGCGCGTTCAGCGCACACTCTCTCTGCCAACCGGTAATAATCCAAGTACGATATAGTACATAGCTGTAGAACGGACTTGCAGGAGAGTTGCTGAAAGGAGACGAAGAGGAGCTGGTTGGCGCCAGCCACCCAGGTTTAGAGGCCCCCAAGCCTCACCCGGGAGTAACTTTGTTAACTTCTTATTAATGGTGATGAAGTTACACCGGCAAGTTTTACCACGCTTCATAAAAACCATTGCGATCCGAGGCGAGGGCCTGGCCAAAAACTCGTGCCGCGAACGAGCCACCGCACCGTTCAACAGCTCGTCCGAGCGCGAGCCGGACTCTACTCGAGCGTGGATGCAAATTCTTCTTCTCTCGGTTTATTTCAGCGTTGATACTTGATATACGGCCAATTAGAAGCGCGCGAAAAACGAGAGCCGCTCCCTCCTCGAATATTTATGAATGGAGTTGCGGAGCTCGACGCTTCATAGGTAAACGTACCGAAACATTGTCAAGTACGTACAAATTTGTCTTTAATTCGTCCAACAGCTTGACGTTAGGCTTCTCGTTGTGTTGTCAGACTTTCGAGTCCTGATCGAGTCCTGCTCTCAAGTTTCATGTGCAAGAAACAAAGCCCCCATGTGTCTCACTTTACCTCGGTTGGGCACATCTGCGAGCAAATCCCTACGCGATTACCCGCTAAACAGTTCCACCCCTCGGTGCAGTGTTCAATAACAGAGGGTACACACGCATCGTTGGCACTGGTTCGTCTAATTCAATTGATCGTGATCCGCATCCGATCGAGAGAAGGGGGGGATATGGCGACGGCGACGGTGATGGTGATGGCGATGGCGATGGCGATAGCAGTGATGGTAGTGGTGATGATGGTCGGCTCGGCTGGCAGCAACGCCGTTGCACGCCCGGATGGAACTTAATGCGGGACGTGACACTATGCAAATACGGGAGGCTTCGTGGGGGGATAACGCGGGCAAGAAATTGCGTTTGACGCGCCTATATCAGCCGGTACTTAAGGGTATGTGCCCCGGTCTACATGGCTGCGCCTGACGCGCCTATATCAGTCGCTGCACCGCTCAAAAGGCGGATATGTGCGCGGCAACCCGTAGAGCGGCGGAGAACGGCGGAGAACGGCGGGAATAGGACCGTCGTCGTCTCCCTAATACAGCCGGGGTCGTGCAGCTCCCTCGACGACCGACGTCTTACGTAAGCGCTCTCCTAGGGCTGCGACGAACCGACGATATTCAAAGGTCGCCGGATTCCTTGATGAAATCGGATCTTTTCCTTTCCACGCCGACTCTCTCTCGCTCTCCCATACATCTCTTTTTTCATTCTCTCGTCCTTGTCTCCTCTACCCCCCGCCCTTTCTTTTTTTTCTCCTTCATTTTCTACTTTCTTTGGAGAATACTTGGATAGTCTCCATTTAACCTGCAAGTTCAAGCCCTTCGTCCGCAACCGAGTATGCTCGTTCACTCGTTCGTGATCGCTGCACGACTTGGTGACGCGACGCGCCGCGCCGTAGAGCACGGATAGATAAGTTTTACTCGCCCTTCAAAGTTTCTTCCTCTTAAGATTGCACTGAAACGAAATATTCCTAGCACACGCGCGCGCGCGAGAGAATCTATGACTGCGTATCGTTACCGATGCCTCCAACCCTCGAACCGAGGGTCGCCGCTCCTCTCTCGAGTCCCACCAGCCGTAGCGATATCTCTTGGCGCCATAATTCTGCGGAAGGCAAGCGGAAGGCAAGCGGAAGGCAAACGGAAGTCGCAGCTCATGGATTTCGTTGCGCGGGACGTGAAAGAAAAAGATCGAGATATGTATATACGTATAACCATAGACACAATATGCATGCATGACTGTGTCTTTAATACAGAGAGAAAAGAGGGAGAATGAGGAAGATCCGGGGTTGCATAACCGAAACCGGAAAAATGTTCGGGCCACCAAAAGAGTTGTACATACGTAGTGCGATGCAGAGGGAGGTGCGCGTTTCAATTTTGATTCTAGTTAAAGTTAATGTTTGCGTTTCTGTAGAGAGGTTCGCAATTAAATTTACAAGTGAACTGGTCGGGTGAAAAATGAAAGACGTGCTCAGTGCACGTCTCTCTGGCAAGAGTATAAAAATAATTCTTTGTGAAACTATTAGAGTGAATGGACGAGAGGTAAAATAACCTGTTTACTGGCGAGTTCTTTTCTAGAAGCGTTTGCAAAAATATTTTCGTTTATTCCTGCAAATTTCCGCGATAGTCTACCTAGGTAATGTTCTGCAGCTGGAAAGCATTCATAAAAATGTCACCGTAAAAATGTCACTTTGCGACCTCTTCTATTTCGCCGCGTTCATTCGGGCTTTCATTGTTCCATTTAATTTCGACGATTCGCGGGCACGCACTTTTTCGAGGGGCAATTTGAGAGAATGACAGGAAGTGCGACGTAAAACCGGGGAGAGCCCCCCTAACCCCCTAAACGCCTACACCGTTGGTTCGGGAAACGCGATTACTAGGATTCACCGGGACCTGAGGAAACCGAGTCATCGTAGGAGAACAACAATAGGTGCGCGTGACAGCGCGGTAACGCATTAGGATGGCACAGGAGATTTTAATCATCATCCGCAAGTCGATCGCACGCGCGTCAGCCTGATGCAGTAACAAATTTGTCAGGGAGCTCCAGTCAAAGGCAGGAATTGCATAGATCGGCGCGCGTCCTCTGCCTACTTTTTCGCGCTCCACTGCCGCACTGATTGTGAGCAACTATTCTCGACAAATTCCATCGCAAATCAGTGCGAGGAATATTAATAATTCCCAGCCGAAATAGGGGTAGCCCCGAGTGACGAATGTTCGAGAAAGAAATGAAATAACGCAGCCGGCGGATGGCCGTCCATCCGTCAGAGAGTCGGGCGCACGCATTCATTTGCAATACGAGGCCAACCGGGACGAATCTAGTCAAAGGGACCATCAGAATTGCCTGGGTCGCCGCGTCCGCGACTCGTCGCGACTCGTCGCGACTCGTCGCTCCTCGGCCGTCGCCCGAGTTCCGGAATTCAGCTATGAAAGGCCTCGAGGTTCTTAAGGAACGAGCAGTCATCTTTCTTCCCGTCTCGCTGCGGAAAAGTATGCAACGAGAGAATGGAAGGAATCTGAATACATCCTGCCTCGCGTGCTGTCAACGCTACAACGCATCGCGACGGAAGCCCCTGTGACAACTCTAATCCTATAATTCATTGTCGGTTTAATTCATTTCCATTCTCTTAAATCGTCCTGGAAAACTGTTGCGTAATGTAAAATCAGGATGGGTATCCGACAGATTGAACCGAGCGTGTGGAAGAAAAGTAAAAGAGGAGGTATGTATGTGTGTATTGGGGTGAAATTCCCGAGTGGCGAAGCGTCGAACGAGTATGTATTTAGAAAGCTCGTTTCTCAAATTCTCCCTGTGGGAAAGCCCGAGCGAATGCTATTACTCGCGATATTTTTGAATTACGACTGGACCCGCAGCTGCGAATCTACCACCGAGCTTGCCTCTGCGATGGTCTTATCGCGACAACGACGCAACGATGAGTCGAAAGAATTGTAGTGTAGCTGGTAGCGCGAGTGGAAGGCAAGGAAGCGAGGGAAAGGAAAGTGGGGAAGAAAAGAGAAGAGTACACAGAGACAGAGTCTTGCTCAAAATACGATTCTGCGAGTCGATTGGAAAATAGAGAGGAGGTCTGGAGTTACAGAGCGGTGTGCGCGGTGCGCACTGTACGCCCGGGCGCGTATATCACCCTGGATGGTCCGGAAGACTGATTACTTTGGCGAACGAGAGGAGAGGAGAGGAGAGGAGAGGAGAGGAGAGAAGAGGAGAGGAGAGGAGGGGAACTAGGATAGGCGCGTTCGATGTCGACCCAGTTGCCCGAGCGTATCCACCGGCAACTTGGAAGGCCGAAAGGCTGCTGCGCGATCCTTACGGCGACCGTAATCCGGCTTATCAAATAATCCCGCCTACACCTGTAATTGTTCAACGCTTCCGGATTAAGCGTAATCCCTTTATGCAACGCGAACGACTCGTCTATGCCGTGTCGCGTTCGCCCCATTCGGCTCATTCGCTCTCCATCCCAGGGTGAATAGCTCTCGCACCTCCGCCAGAGCTCCGGCCGAAGGAAATAATTTCAGCTCCTTTTCGAGGGGTCTCGCCACGGCTTTTCCACCTCATCACCGTCGAGTTCACCGTCGAGTTCACCGTCGAGTTTGCCGTTTTTCCAGCGCAATCTCGCACGACCCCACCGCGACCCTACCGCAGCCCTACTGCAGCCCTACCGCAGCCCTTCCTCGCCCTTGTCAGACCGCTGCTAGATTATTTTCCGCTAGCGAGAGATGGGACTCTGGAATTATTAATCGCTACACGCGCTCTGCTCGCGACCCCACTGTAAAAAACATTGACTCGGAAGAAGAGGGAGGGAGAGTAGAACCGAGTTACGCGATGAGTAGTATGTTAATTTTCTCACGGCAATATGCCGCTACCGGCTCGCGCCTCTCTCCACTCCCGAAGCTCCTACGATTAACTCTACCCTAACGGCGTGGCGCGGTGCCGAGTGCTGCTGGATCTCGCGCCCCATCGTCCCATTCGTCTTATCTGACTTCTCCCCAGGCGAGTTCCTCCGCTGGAATTTAATTCAGACTCGCGCTTTTTGTGGCGGACTCTCCCTCGTGTTCGCCACTCTGCTCATAAACCCAAATCCAACTCGCGGCGCGGCGCGGCGCGGCGCGGCGGCAGAAAAAGCGCTTGTATTCTCATTTACTAATGTCGGCGGAACGGGGCGGCACGGGGCGGCACGGGGCGGCGCGGCGCAGCGGTAGTTGCCAGGGATGCTTTCTCGCAAGAGCCGCGCTGCATTCGAGGTACATAGGTAAAGCGAGCAACAATGACACCGAGCAAAAATCCAAGAGAACGCCGCGGCCGAAAAGTGGACTGTCGAAAACAATTCGTGAAATGGACGATTCTGGGATGATTCCGGAACCATTCTACCGGAGCACTTTAACACCGCGAGACACCGCCCGGTTGCTCGTTAATAATTCCCAGACCGAATATATATCTCCTTGGCAGGGCCTTGCGTAAACCAAGCTCGTAGTTTGTCCGTTCTAACGCGTATACCTGACTAACCTCGGGGGCCTGTCTGCTGTCTGCCAGCTCGCCTGAACTGGGCGGCCTCTCAACGCGGGTGGTCCTCTCACTGTCGCGTTACACTCAATGTAATCTCGCCTTTGTGCTTTGCCGCGTTACAGCCTTACTGCAAAGATTAGGATAACTCGCGCAATGTGCCGGGCTCAACGGCTGGAATACGTAATTAGAGGCGTGCTTTTTTCGACGGTACGCGGTTTAAATGCGAAGCAGAAGCGCCGTCAATCTGCGTAGATAATTGTTTCGAAGCGGCTTTGCGATCGATCACTGCGGCTGACGTAGTGAGCAAAGGGCAAAGACTAACTGGGCGAGATGAGATCGGAATAGATATTGCACATTGCACATATCGGCGGAACAGTGATCCTTGTTACGCAGGCCCGGAGAGAGACTCGCGCGAGACCGCGCGAGACCGCGCGCCCCCAAATTTCATTACCTCTTGTTGATGGGGTCAAAAAAAAAAGTACAACTTTAATATTCACTTTGAGCTTGATTTTCATTCTTAACTGGCGGTAGACGCGGAAGATTAAAATTCTCTGTATTATGCGCGTCTGTAATGGTCGTCCTCAAAGAGGAAGATGCTCAAAGAGAAGGTCCGTGCATTATTAGCAGGAATAACGTAGATGCTATAAGGTTGGCCGTATACTCGTATAGGATAGCACACAATAAACCTAGCGGCAGTGCAATGTAAGCATGACCACTGCGAACAGAGGTAAAACCTCGTTTCTACATTAAACGCGACACGGAGCGCAGACGGATAGTGCGCCCTGTGGTCCATCCCAACAGACACGATATTCCCTTCTATAAATTCGAGCCATAGTTCCGGGGACAATGACACCAGCCACGCTAACCAAACACCTTTATCCTCGGAATGAATAGCGCAAAACGTCTTTAAAAGGGTATAAAGCCGTATAAAGCCGTATAAAGCCGTATTTTTAAGGGACACCGTAGGCGCCGTACCACCGTCACCTCGCAATGAGACGAAACTTTTCCACTACCAATAAGCAAGTTACAATTAATTTACAAGACCATTAGAATTGTGGCAAGGCCCGTAGAGATTGTAGGGGTGAGTGAGCTCGTTCGGGAGAAATCAGATTACATCAGCTTACGCCAGGCTATTGCGAGCCACAACTATTGCTTCCTATCTGGACTGGGGCTGTTCGTCGCAGGACTCTCCTTGAGAGGAGGGAAATTCTTCCATGATGGAGTACTATTTAGCACGAGTTGACTCTTGAGCGTGGCATTGTAGCCTTCTCGTTGAGCCGCCGCGCCGGCGCCACCACTCGGAACACCAAGCTCAATGGGTTTGTAAAGGCGAAGCATAAAAGGGATTGCGTGAATCGTACGTGATGCGTAATGATGAGTGAGGATAGAGTCGAGGTTAACCGTGTCGAGGGTCCCAATGCAGGGCGTGCGGATTATTCGATACTAGATCGCGAGATTCGCTGATTGGCATTACTTTCAGGCCGGTAGCTAATTAACGGCGTTATCGAACGGCACGGATCGACTCGCGCGCGGAGAATGCGTTCGACGAGAGGGCCGCAGTCAGCGAAGGACCAAGCGCAATATCAGCGTGAAGAAGGCCGGAAAGGCTGGAAAGGCTGGAAAGGCTGGAAAGGCTGGAAAGGCTGGAAAGGCTGGAAAGGCTGGAAAGGCTGGAAAGGCTGGAAAGGCTGGAAAGGCTGGAAAGGCCGGAAAGGCCGGAAAGGGCGTAATGAACGTGCGCGGTGCGCGGTACGCGGTGCGCGACACGCCAAGAATTGGGTCGCGCACAATTGGACCTCGAGTCGCGTGGATTTAAAAGTTGCTCTCGCGAGTCCTTGTCAGTCAATTCGGGGTTCGCGAGTGACGGGGCCCCGCCCCCAGCTTTCAATTAAATCGAGAAAGTCTGTTCTTCACCCGCGCTCACACTGGCCTTTTTTTCAATTAAATTACCGTTCCGCTCTTCTCGCTCCGCTTAAGCGTGGCCGAGGCAACTACCGCCACGGCATATTGGCCAAAGGGAATTTCTCGGTGAAAATTTCGATAAAAAATTATTCTTGTCCGCGGGTGCATGCTAGACGCAGACCGTGCTCCAGGTCAAAATTAAAAACTTTTTTCATTCCGCTGTGGATGAAGCGGAGTCAGAGGCCGCGTTTGTCGTTTGGCCGGGCAACTTGACGTTACTGACCAACCCTCGGCGGTTAATACTCGAGGTAGTCGGCGAGGTAGTCGACGAGGTAGTTGCTGTTCTACATCGCAATATTCACCTCCCATCTGTCGATTCAATTATCAATCACCGCTAACAGCCAGGGAAATTTCTGCGATCCTCTCTGTACCAGATCTCAGTGGGGAGGGGAAAAAGCCTACCGAACATCAGAATTCGGAACAGGCTACAAGATGATTACAGGGCCGCGACAGGGCGGTTGCAATCGAATCGCCAAGAGACCAGCTCGGTATAACGCATTAGAAACCTATTACACGGGTGAGTTCCTCTCGCCCTCAGAGCATCAAACCGACATCTGCCCCTCAATTACGGCCGATTTCCCTAATATTTCTCCGATGGCAGGTTCCTGCTGGATGAGGTGTCTCACACACGCGATCGTTCGATCGATCGAACAATCGCGGTCAGTTTGCCCGACATCGACCAGTCCCTCGAAGCGCGACTCCGCCTTCGGAAATAGAGAACAGGGAAACCTGTGTATATATTTACAATTAGCCCGCGGCCGCAACAGTTCCGGGTACAATTCGGATGCAGGCGGGTGCACACCCAGCCATAACTGCGGGAGTCGCGAAGAAGGCCAACTGAGGCAGAGGAGAACCGTCAGAATGCATTCGTGAGAAAACTTTATCCCGTATCGCGAGTCTCCTGCCTCTGTTCCCATCACCGCCGCTAGCTCGGACGCGGATGGGCAACTGGACAAGGGAAACGAAGGTAACGAATTAATCAGGCAACTGGTGGGACTTGGTGGCCCGCCCCACACGACTGCATATCACGAGGACTATCCGAAGCTCGCTGGCGCTGGTTCATCCTTGATTTGTTCAACTTGGCCGCGTAAAGGCTGCTCCGCGAACTGTCTTCAAAGGGCCACTCGGGATCATTGAAATTAGAACGGGTCGCCACTACTTCGACCGTTTACGGCGACCGTTTACGGCGACCGTGTTCGTCGACGAGCTCGGACCAAGCATTAAAAGGCCGGCAAGAAAAGACTCGAAGCTGTGCGCTCGTTACGACCAGATAATTATCGTTCTACCATAATTTCCCGTTAAATTCCATTGAGAGCCCCGGGATCTCGTAGCCGGTGCTTATCTGGAGCGACGAGGACGCTACGAGAATCCAGGATATTCCCTCGCAGCCGTGACAAGGGATTAGGACGGTTTGTGCCCGGCTGGCGGTACCGCTGGCGGTGCCGCTGCCGGAACGGCTCGAAGCGCAAGCACGGAGTGAACCGGTGAAACGGTGCAAGGGAGCGAAAGAATGCAGAAGAGGGGAAGAAAGAGAGGGAAAGAAATACTGTTACAGGGGCCAACAATAGCAGACTGTCAGAACTGGCACGAGATTTAGCGACGAGTCGATGCTCTCGACGCGATGCGCTCTGCCGTTTCCTTTCTCCCTCTCGCTCACCCTCTCCCACTCATTCTCTACCTCCGATGTACGGCACATCAAAGGACAGAGAATTTTATTCGAGGAGCAACGAAGCGAACATATGTGCCGCGCGCAACCTCTAATGCCTCGAATCAATGACTCGGACGAGCACGATTTTCCATCTGACCGTCAAATAAATCGTGGCGAAAAATACAGAGGAATGTCGAAGGTCGGTTTACGAGGACCGAAACGAGGACCGAAACGAGGACCGAAACGAGGACCGAAACCAGGAAAAATGGTTGTGGCAAAAGCTTCGCCGTAAGGAACCACCAAGTAAGAGCTCGCAAAATGACTTTGATCCATCGTCGAGCGCGTTAGCGACGCTTCATTAAGCAGCATGCACGATAACCCGGTAAAAGCTGGCGAAGGAGCGCACCCTGAATTTTTCGGCGACATCATCCACGACCACTGGTGGATCCCTTAAAAGTGGAACGAACCGCGACGCGTCCGAAATTATATAAGCGGCTGCTCGGAAAATGCATTTTCCTCACAGCAGCCCGTAAGAAAGTTCCTCAACGTGATTCACGTACGCGCAACACGAATACGTTAAAACTGGAATGGAACCTCTTGAATGGAAATGGAGTCCGTCGCGGGACAACAATGTTGAGTCAGCTAGTCGGCGCGTAATTCAGCGGCAAAAATATTACAGTGTATGTACTTTGCCAATTGGGCAGCTGGGGCAACGAGGTCTCACAATCAGTCAGTCCTTTATGAGAGAAAACTTGGCTCAAACTAGTTTTTACTGCGAAGAGTATTAGCTAAATAGCAGTTTTCGCGGCGCTTTGCCTCGCGGTATAGTTCCTCCATTGTGCGTGTATCCGCAGGATTGAGTTTATCCAGATAATAGAACTTTTGCACTCTGCTCTATACAATATTCAGCAAACTTGCCGAGCAAAGTCCGCTATTCAAGTGGAAAGTTAAGAGGGCAGGTTCGACTGGTGGTTCGCGATCGGTCGGCAGGCGGTCGGCAGGCGGTCGGGGAAGCCAAGGCAGCTTTGTTTTCGCTTTCAAGAGGGCTCCACCATACTGCGGTATCTTCTACCCAGGTTTTCGAGTACCCGCGGATAATGTCTCGCGCGAAAAATATTCGCGAAAATTTGACAGAGTCGCGGCTGCCTGGGGGCAAAGCCGTAGTTTTCGGCTTGGCAGACTTTTGCCGCCCGCTCAATGCCACTTCCTGCGCCTCCTGCCCTGCCTGCGCCCTCGCCGAATTTACCGTTGCTCGCAATTGCATACCGCCCGGCAGGGACGCGAAAAAGCAGTCGGCGATCATTACCGACACAGAATGGGACCAGTTCGTCCTCCAGGACTTCCTGCCAGAACATGCGCGAGACAGATAAGCGGGGCCTATACAAAATCCTCCATCGAGGCTCTTATTCGTTATCGCGAGCACTATATTAGGAGCTTGCCTCTCTTGGGATCACTTTTTCTCCGCCAAAACGGAATAGATTTCTCTCCCCGCAAAATGTCTACCAGCGGTAAACGATTGTTTATCGGAGGACAGCAAACGTACATCCAATTGTCTCATTCGAAAACGTGCTAAAAAGCCAAAGACAAATCCACGTTTAATGACCAAGAATTTCCCTGAGGATACTTTGGCCTGGTGGATTTTCTGACTATTTGTATTAGTTTTTTCGGACGATTGTCGGGCTTTTGTAGAGGAGCTTCCACGGGGCCAAATCTCCGGGCACTAGGCGAGGATTCGACTTATGTTTTATGAATTGCCCTAACAGATTCATATGGCTCGAGTTCCCAACGTTATCCCCTTTGAAGGTAAAGCGGATTCGGGCAGGTGGGTTACGTAAGGCTGTTTAGTCTACGCGTTTACATATTGCATTATTAGGAAGCGGAGGCTGCCGCGCCGGGAGAATTGCCCTCCATAATTCCGGAGCCATTAATAGGGAAGAAGCGCGGCCACACAACAAATCGTAGCTACGCGCGGAACGATACGTTACTTTGTAATACGTAGGTTCACGGGCCAAGTGGCCTGAAGAGGCCCATTACCTTTCGATTCACGAGCCGGAGAACATCGGACGTGCCAGTTTCACCGAGCCCTCCAAACAAAATTATTAGGGTCGCGCCGGATACCTGTACATACTTGCCACGTTCGTGCGAGCGAGCGAGCCCGATAAAAAGTAAAACTACTCCTTGGTGGACAGTGGACATGGAGAATCGCGCGAGCGGTCTCTCCCCTTTAAACTCTAAACTCGTGATCAAACGTGCGGAAGCTCGGACAGGGCAGCAGGGTGGTCAGGTGGGTGGTGCGCCACTGCGAGCGGTAATCGATCGCGAGTGCGGATCAAGGAAGTCGCCTTACTCGAGCATCTCCGAGTCCCTCGGAATTGCGAGACGGTCCTCCGCGGCCGGATGTTTTCTCGCGAAACGAGGTCTACAGCGAAGAGCCAAGGGAAGCCTGTAGGAGCAAGTCTATCCCCGAGACCGGACGTGGTAGGACACAGGTAAAGCCCGCCCGAGCACTGGCGCGAAGCTCTGCCGGACGTATTTCCCGAGAGACACCGCAACCCGAGTAACCAGATCGGGACGCAGAGACGCAACCTTTATACCCTGTAGTGGTTATACGCGACTGCGAGACCGCGTTAACGTTAACGCCATCCCACCGCGTCGCGCCGTGCCGTCCTACCATTCTGCCCTTGTGCAGTCTCAGGAATGAGATGAAACCCCTTAGCGGCCTTGGCGGCCTTGGCGTACCCGCGCCTACTCCATCCAACGCTCCCACTATCGCCGCCTTCCCCCGGCGAATCAAATATACATGTATAAATTGCTGACGCGCCGCGCTAACCCGGCTACCGTCAATTCACGCGCCATTTCTTCGCGCTTTTTGCGCATGACTGGTGCGCGATTCGCGACCACTCATATGTGCCGCTCGCCCGCGCGAGCAGCCCGATGATTGACAACATTGGGCTTCCGGGATAACAGCAATTTATTATTATTATTATTATTATTATTGAATTTTCCTAAATACGCGACGCGGGCCTTCCCATCGAGGTCACGCCTCGAAGAGTCGCGTGCGGCCAGCACCTTTTTCACGATGGGCCGAAATTCTGTTAAAGCGAGGAGAGGATACCAATGCTAAAATTACTTGCAAGGTCGATGGATGAGAATATTCAAGCAAATTGTTGCAGCTACTGGACGAGCAGGGACTGTCACCCATCCGGCTGCCATTTATTTGAGGGACGTTTTATTAAACCCGAGAGTGAAAACGTGCCCTACGTGCTGGTTCAGTTCGAGTCAGGACAGTTTCCCATTAACACCGTTTTGTACTATCGGTGAGCGAGTGCACGCGAAAGAGTCTGGAGCGCGGCCGAACGAAACACGCGTGTCAGGATTTCCCTGGGCGCGAACACGAACGAGGTATCGAGGTATCAACGATTACATTGGGCTCGGTTAAAAGAATAAGAGCTTTTACTGCCAATCGATAGATTTCACCGGGACCGTGGAGAAAGTTTCATCGACAAAAGAGCAAGAGGGAGAGCAAGAGAGATCCGAACTCGCAGTACTTTCTGCAATTGCAATTGCAATTTACCCCGAGGGTACTTCATTTTCTCGTAATTAGTATCGTCGGACCAAGACTTTTTAATAGTTTCCGTAGTTTTTGCGGGTATTGACAGATACGTCACGATCGCAGATAGATGTAGGTTCCAAGGCTCCATTAGAAACTCAAACACAACCCCCTTTTCGACGAGTGGAAGCCGAATTGAAATGGATGACCAGCGTAAGGTCAATCTGCGGGCACATAGAGACCGGTCAAATAGCGAATACGGGCGAAGAAGAGCCGGCGAGACGAAGCGAAACTTAACCGGTACGATTAGAGAGCAAGCACACATAATTTCATTTCCAGTCGTCGCCACAATTGAGCCTGGACGAAAGAGAGTCATATTTCGATCGGGATGATATCGCGTCACGACGAGCGCGATGAGTGGCGAACGGCCATTCCCGCGATGGTAAGCGAGGAGAAGGCCAGGGAAGGGCAGGGCAGGGAAGGGAAAATGGATCTGGCCAGTGAGCGGCCAAACGATGATGGCACCGTGGAAAAAGGGGAAAAAAGGGAAAAAGGGAAAAAGGGAGAAAGAGGAGAAAGAGGAGAAAAACGTGGCGGGCAGCCGCGTCGTTTCGGCGCGACCGCGCTCCGAAATGGTGCAGCCTCCGACATTGGTGAATTATCGTAATTCATAATACATATACATGTATATATATGTATGTACCCCATCCCTAGACCCATTCCCGTACGCTACTGGCCGCACTTTACTACCTTTTTCTATGAACTCGCATTTGCGAGTACATTTGTCAGTGGCCCCGAGCGCACGCCGCGCCACAGCTCCAAATCCAGCAGCGAATTGGCAAACGAAATGTCAACGCGTCCGATGCTCCGAAATTCCTCGCTTCCGCGATTGACCGTGGTTTTGTAACGCCGCCATCATTACCCGTTATATTCCAGTAACGAGACCCAATTACCACCGGTCCGTGAAGATGTCCAATCCAATTACTGACTTAATTTCACGGCCCGTCCCGCTTCACTCCAACTCGCGCGACTCGCGCTTCTCGCGCACCTCGCGCACCTCGCGCACCCCAAATAATTTGCTCGTTAACGACTTTTCACGCGCGATTTCGAGACCGCGCATCCACCGATGATATTTTAATGAACATCCCGGAAGAAGCTCAACTATGCACGGACGCGCACTGCCCGCGCACTCTCCGCGCCTGCCTACTGTCGGACGAGCGCCCATCCTTCTCCGTCAAGCCTGAAAATATTTCCGCCTGGCCGAATTTGTCTGGACAGCTCGCGAGAGAGCCCCGCGAAATTTTTCCCTCGTGGAGAGATGTGTGCTAGCTGAAACAGGAAATAGAGAGGGAAATAGAGAGGGAGACAGAGGGGGCCTTATCGAGGACAGAGTTGACGTGAACGAAGCGCGAGACTCCTCGATGAGGAAAAGTCGGGTCTAGTTGAGTCGAGTTGGGTCGAGTTGGGTCGAGTTGGGTCGAGTTGAGTCGCGGTTCCCAGTAAAATACGACAATACCTCGAGAGGCATTAACGTGATCTGTGTAAGCCACGTGAGGCTCTCGCTTCGGATGCACCAGCCGCTTGCGTCTACCGCCGACACATAAATAATGCAGAACACTCCTAGACCCGCCGTTCACGTAGAACCAATACGTTCCCCGGACGAGCCTCCACAAACTGGATACCCAGAGAGTCTACTAGCTCCTCGGTACGCCGCAAAACTACGAATAGAGCTCTCTCTTTCCTTCTATGCATATACGAGTACAACTTGCTCTCTTTGCGGCTTTAAGCCCGGGGAGCAGCGCTTTTTCGATCGGGCGTACAATCTTAACGCGCTTAACCGCACCACACCGCATGCCGTCTCGCGATCGCTCCATTACGCCGCTGTCGATAACTTATTATGAAAAACGAAAGTACGAAAGCCTGTAAGCCCGTGTAGCACGACGCTATTGAATTATACAGGATTACTTAGCGACTTGGTCGTAAGGTTGGCGTTAAGGTTGGCGTTACGCGGCATCGTACCAACCAACACGCCAAGTGGAGAGAGAACCTCGTAAAAATTCATCCACATTTTGCGACGGTGTAAAAATTTATAACGGAGATTTATGAGCTCGACGCGACGCGGCTCGAATATGTGCTGCTAGATGCTAGGGCAGCTAGAAGCTCGATCGCTCTGCTCCAGTGTCACGCGGCAGAGCAGGAGATTTGTAGCGACGCGACGATTGGAAAAATCTGGCCGAGCATTAAACTGGAGGGTGTAATTACAGCGGCGATTGAGGCGACTGTAATTGGGTCTCTGTACCCTGTTAATAGGTCTTGGACTAGCCCGGAGCGTATTGCGCTCGGCCATCGAGAGAAAGAGAGAACCAGTGTCAGTCGACCAGAGTTACTTGGCCAGCGCAAAATCCAGCCTGTTTACTTTTCGCGTTTGCAGCCCCACAATCGAGAGGTGGAATATGCGAGTGGGATTGCCAGTAGGGTATTGTGTCCTGCGACTGGTCTCTTCCCATTAGTGCCAATAATTACTCCGTTCCTTTCATTTTCTTCCCTGCAACCCGATCAAGCCAATAGCGCAACAGCTCCGGATATTGTCGACACAGCTCCGCGTAAACAAGCCACAGTATATTCTCTATACGATCTGTCAACTTTTCGAGTTCAAGATCGCGGAAATGACGGGCTACACCGACAAAGTTCAAGGTGGAGGTCCCGACCGAAATTCTAGACGCGTTCGGCGTCTGCCGAACCGGCCCGTTGCAGGTTGCAGAGACACATATCGACGTGCGTCTGCTTTCTTTGCGTGGATTTTCTCGCTCGATTGGCATTTCGCAAATTCCCCGTTGTTTACGGCGCGAGTTGGTAGGAAACAGCACTCGAATGTGAGCTCGGTCAATATGGATTGCAAATATTTGAAGCGTCGCGTCGCATCGCGTCGCATCGCGTCGCATCGCGGCGAAATGATTCTCTGCGCCTGACAGTAACAAGTCCCACTGAGAACCTGCTGATTGCCAAGAGGAGGTGCCGATTATTCGGCAATTTGCAATTTCTACCCCGCGAAACTTGGCTAACGCAATAATAGTCGGAACAATATTGTACTTCGGAATCGAGCCCTCGTGCTCGCCCTCGTCCTCGCCCTCGTCCTCGCCCTCGTCCTCGCCCTCGTCCTCGCCCTCGACCTCGCGCTTTTACATTTGGAGCTAGTTGCAATTCGCAAACTGCCAGGAGCTAACTTTGTACACCGCGCAGACCTTACAATTAGTATATGCCCCATTATCGTTTGTCAGTAACGCATATCCAGCTGTCAATGACACACAACCGCGCCAATATTTTACGTTGAGTATGTTTGACGACGTTGGTGGCGTTCTTCCATCCGTAGAATTCAATGAACCCAATAGTAGAGTTGGCGACATCCGGCAAAGTTCCAAGAGTCAGAAAATCCCAAAGAGATAGACCACTTTCGGAGCGGGAAGAACTGAGCTGGTACGATGCTCGACGTAAGCATTAATCCGGAGTGTGCAATATGTAGACAGAGTTAAGTGAGAGCCTGTCTAGCCGCGTGACAGGCACTGGTACCTCGATCTATCTTCTGGTGGAGCTCGTCAAGCGTTCCCACGGGCCTCTTAGCCGATCGGCGGGCCACAATCGGTGAGCGAGATCCGATTTGCCGATTTGTCGCTATGCTGGCGCTTCCTACTGGTGCAATGCATACTTTATACTCGGTGTCTCTTGCTTTCAATTTTCGCGGATTCCGGCGGGATCGACAGAGCAAGGGAGGATCGAACGCCGCGACGCGACGGGACGGCTGTCCCGCCTGACAAGGAACCTTCGCCTTTCGCGTCTAATGGGATCGCGCCTCGCCTCGCCTCGCCTCGCCTCGCCTCGCCTCGCCTCGCTCTCGCCTTTTCTCCCCCGACTTTGTCCGGGGACTTGGTCTTACGCTCGAGAAATCAATTACCGGCGCCGGAACCAATTCGAATATTCCCGTAGTCACGTCCCCGAGTACCGGGTCCACCAGTGACACGAATACGCTTTATCGATTCAGCCTTATTGTCCGCCCCCACCCCCACCCCCACCCCCGCCCCGTGTAATGCACGATTGCGAAATCTACCACTTGGAAAAAGCAATGGCGGTATTCCGCGAAATTGATCGTCGACTATAAGTAAGCCGGAATTCAAAAGTACTTTCCTCAGACCGAACGGTCTAGTGAGTCTGGTGCGAGTTATGATGGACCTGTACTACTGGGAGAAAGTAATTGACCGTCATTATGTAGGTGTCGCAAGTCGGCGACACACAGCTACATATGTAAGTTAGTTAGCCGGCTCCCCTATCCACGGTGATCCAGTCCGATAATATGGGCTACTCTCAAAGTGAAACTAATGCGTCGCGTGTTGTTGGCAATTACACCGCGCACCGGTCTCGCTCGTGCGGTGGAAGCGAGCTTTTACGAGCAATTCCGCGGCCGGTAACACTGTCGGTCGCACTGGCCAGTTCCTCATTGTCAGAGATGAGCGGTATTGTATGTAGAAAGGCAAACGAGCGATTATGCGTAAACGCATAAACGGCCATATTGGGCCTGCACGTACCCCAGCGTCAAGGGCTTATCGTGCCACTGGAATATCGAGGAGCCACCGCCCCGCTGCGCTGAGAGTATAATACGCGAGGATAAACCGAATGAATGCCGGCCAGCCGTCGCATTAGACCGAGAAACAAATAATACTGAGGCACTAATTGATTTATTCGTTTAGAAGCGAATGCTGCGATTAGAAGCATTCGGAGAACCGGGAACAGTTGGTTCTGCACCCAACACTGACTTGACCCATTAGGCGCGTAATTTTTCTTCGATACGTTGCTTCACCGCTGATCGCGGTATTGCCTGCCTCCCACCAATTACATCCCGTATGGCGAGTTTTCGTACAAGCAATATTGAACTTGGAATAGAGAGACATCGCAAATATTGTTCAATCGCAGACGACTATCATGTTTACAATCGTTCAAAAATCAACACCAACGCAACAGAAACCTGCAGGATTTTACGAATCGATCGAAACAACTTTGGGAATGAATCGAGGCAAAAGTTTTACGGGACAGTTAAAAATCTAATTTTAGCCTTTTCAAGCTTTTCATAGATAATCTTTTCGACATTTTCGATGCATCGTAACAAGAGTGCTCGTGGCACTGCAACAACCAACTGCTCGGCATTCGGAAACTGGGAATTGGAACTTTCCGAATCTACTCTCGGAATTTTTCTACGACCACTGTTCCGAACGGTCTGTTCTAGGTGGTTTCAACTCTTTCGTACCAGTAGCCTAAGCACGGTTCCCTTCAGATTTTCGCGAAAAATCAAAGGTACAACTTTAAGCGGAATACCTAGAGGGCACACGCTCGACGACCAAAGCTAACAATTGTAAGTATGGGTGAGCAGCGGCGAGTTCGAAAATCCAAGGATTAGAACTTTAGCTGCTGTCCAACTATGCCATATCGAGATTATCTCGACCACTAATGACAGCTTACTAATCCAGCTCTCTAAACTCGTCCTCAAAATCATGCCCTTAGTCTCGCTGGAACGAATCTTGATTCTGCTCAGACGCGAATTCCACTCGAGCAGTTTTCCAGTGAAGAGGCACATCGAGTATCGGGGAAAAAAGTCAAGGCTCGCGTCGAGAAGCGTAATCCAAATCTCTTCAAGCCGCAATCCGACGGGCTACGGAGCGGCACGCAGCGCTGTGGAGGAATTTTTAACGAAATACCGCGAGACTTATTGCCACTGTATCTTATTCCCGCCTCGCAAGCCGTGCAAGTCGCGCGCCAGCCACACTCCCTGTCCGGGAGCGAAATGAGCCGAGAAATATGCAAAGTCCCAAGAACGCGACGTGAACGCGACGTGAACGCGACGTGAACGCGACTTGAACGCGGCGCCAACTATGCCGCTTAATTAATATTTGCCGGGAAACTTTGCAGGAAGATGGCTGGGTACGGGGAGGAAGGGCCAGTACATTTCTTTAATAGGACGCGCATGGTCTCGTCTCGCACCTTAACACTCCTGGAGCTAATCTAACTTTACGCGGTTCATCTCCAATTGCGCCATGTATTATTTTAGCCGTATAGGCTACCGCTCTATTTATTGATGGTGACAGTCCCGTCTGGGGTGACGGAACGGCATGCATCAGTCGAGTTTATTATTCCTCAAAAGAGCCTCAGGGGCGCGTAAACTAAGGATAAGATAGTTGCTAAAATATAAAGCACCCAAGGCAGCATCCAAGGGGGAAAGATGACTCGTAATAAGGACGGCAGGGCTTTGAGTGTCGTGACTCTGCGAGGGTGGCTGCCGACTGCCGACTGCCGGCTGGCCGGAGACGAGTCGCGACATCCTTCTTTCGAATGCTCTGATCGATGCCTAACTGTTACGAGTGCCTACGGTCTTTTTCCCCCGAGGAAGAGGACCGCGCCACCTTGTTACTTGTCTGTGGTATCCTACGAGATTGTCGAAACGACAGGATTGCAAGAGTATTGTCTTCTTATTAGCGCAAGAATAGCAAGGAGCTCAAGGAGCGCGCGCCTGTGCCTCGAGGAGCCCGAGAGAAAATTGCAATCTTCCACGTAGCTTCATAGCGGCTCTTCTCGTAAGTGGTCCCGTACCAACAGTCTATTTGCTAAGCAAATAGCCAATCGTACGTATCTGGGGAGGGTAGGTAGCAGGTCCGCATCCCATGCATTATAAAACCTCGAGGCCCGGCGCTAGGGCTCTTTCGAACGACGCAGCCGGCGCACCCGGCGCAGCCCTAACTTTGGCGGATGCCAGTTTTCAAATATTCTATCATCCATCGCAGATTGACGCGCGGTTCGACTTTGCGCTTAAAATTTAGCCAGATATACGTTTGGAATGGCAAAGTAGCGGCGGAACTGCAGCGGAACTAAAACAGGTAGACACGTTAGGAATCCTCGTCAAGTTCTACAGCCAGAACGCGTACAGATTGTGAGAATGAGCGAGCTTTGTAGTGTCTGTGCCTTTGACAGACGCTAACCACATTCAATTCCGCCGAACAAGTCTCTTTAATGCACGATAAACGCGATGCTCCTTGCCGCAGACAACTACCCCCGCGGAACGACCGCTCCCTTTGCTAATTTTACTGCGCCATCCGCGATAGTGTACGCAGTAGGGTGCTTACCAGGATGACAGGTGAAAATAGTCAGAAACGAGGGAATTCTCAATAAAACCGGCCGGAATGGGCCACTCGAGTCCATTACAATAAGCCGCGAATTGGCGCGAATTGGCTCGAATTGCGCCGCTGCCTCTAAACCGCTGTCTCTAAAGGGAGGTGGGTGACGAACGAAAGTTGCGAATTCGAGTACTCGAGGGGCGGCACGAGGCGAGGAAGATTCGCAAAGAAAAAGTTATTCTCGCCCTCCGTTGGTTCCCGCTTCACCCTCGGCATACCTAAATGCCGAACGAATTGTTCCTTTGCGCTCGATGCCGGCGTCCAAGTAACCCGTACCCGAGAAACAAAGCGATATCTTGGGGATGAGCGGACTATTTGTCCGGGCAGGAAAATTCGCGCGGAAGTGGGCGAATGTCAACAACTCGGATCCGCGAGCCGGTTGAATAATCTTGTTAGCGGCATGGCATCGAGCAGACAGTGGCGGGAGAACGACAGTAGCTCCCTTCTCTGGACCTCCTCTGGAAACTCCGATCTCTCCGCCTCCCGCGCCAATGTATTTGCTTCCTCGAGTGCACCTCGCCTAATTATATTACTCTTTGAAACTGCATCCAGGGTCTTTAGAACATTGAACTAGCAGGATGCGCTGCAACTGGGAGAATTATACTTCGTTACGGTCGGCATTGTATCGTATTTGCCCCTCCTCAGGGCTCTTTCAATCTTGCCGTCGAATCCGACGAGACGCGGCCCGACCAGCAGACGGTCGAGTTCTCGGCGAAAAGCGCCCCCGCAAACTCGAGCTCCCCGACACCGAATAAAGTATAAGCGGAAAGTTTGCATCGACAGTGCATCGACAGTGCATCGACAGTGCATCGACTTTGCCTTTCGGAAATCCGACAAGACTGCCTGCCGCGTTTCAAGCTCGGCCTCTGATGGACAGTTAATCGAGAGGCCCAGTAACACCACTGGAAAAAAATGAAATCAAGCTAGCCGTTCGATGTTATTTATGGCAGCGCGCAACGCTCGATAGCACCTATGTACTCTGCAGTTTCGAGCGCAAAAGGTGAAAGGGCTGGGTCGGCACAAATATGGAAAAAAATGGGGGAGGGACAGACGCTGAGCAAATGGCGTGAACAAATTACGTACACTGTGTCCGTGTGTACGCGTGACTTTTGGTTCGATAAATCTCACCCTGCCACCAATCAATCTCTCGTGCTTTCACCCAATTTTTCACCAATTATTTTCTATCATTAATACCAATAAACGATCCCATTCAATATCATCAGTAATAATGTTTACCAGTGATGCTTCAATGGAAAACTGTTATGAATGACAAAGTATTGGTGGATTTTCTGACAAATTTCCAGTGCCTCGACCGCTTTTTATACATCGTGTACAACCAACTTGCCAAAGGCCGTTTCTCTCTGATGAGTGTACGTTCGCTCCAATTTTCACCGTCGATAGTCAAGTATCGTTTAGGGGCACTTATTTACCCAGGGCAAAGCAATTCGGTTGAAATTGAAGCATTCTATTAACATTGCCCGTGAGGCATCGACATCGTCCAAGATAAAGACGCGTGACGATTGACAAAGTGCGTTACTCGTATTCGGCATTGCTCAACTGTTTGGAATATCAAACCTGACGTGATGCAAGCCAGGCAAGTATCGATTTTGTACGATTTTGTCGGCAAATCTTATTACGAGCCATTCTTATTGTTAGACTTGACCCTTGGGAGAATATACCGTCTCTTGTTAGTACACTGGGTCATCGAGGGATCACGGATTCTAGAACTGATTAATAGAGTTAAAAGACTCTCGGCCCAGAGTTTCCGGCAACTTATTGATCCGAGTAGCTTGCTAGCTTGTTCATTGTGCCGCTGCTAATTAGCGGCATTACTTAACGGGCTTGATAAATGGGGGGGGGGGGGGGGGGGACCAAAATGAAAAAAAGAAGAATTCCGTAAACTCGTTCACCCTGTTATTGTCTCGGCCTGAATTCACCGAGTTTTTCCGCGAGTCTCAATATTACAGTTTCCAGAGTACAGATTATTTGTAAGAACTCTCGCAATTGGAAGGGCTTTTATTCTTTGTTGGCTCGTTCCCGGCTCATTCCTGGCGCGGCGCGTCGGTGCTAGCTGACAACTCGGTCGCGATGACAGTGGCATGAGGCGCACGCGGTCAGAGCAGCAGGCGAGCCACGAGACAGGCGGGCGAAGCACAAGCCTCGAAAAGGATGATGGAGCTCGTGTTCGGTGGCAATGGGCCATGTTACGTTCTTTACACCTGTCGAGCTAATTATGACGAATCGTTGCCACCGGCGATTCGGTGCTGTCCGTCCTGAGACCGGCTCGGCGCGGCGCGGCGCCAACTGTCTCTCTCAGCCACGAGTCTCTCCGTGACCGCGCATTCCAACATCTCTGCGTCCGTGTATGCGCTGGCCCGTTATTGGATTAAAATGCAATAAAACTCAATTACAACTTCATCAGGCACGAATTACTGGCGCTCGAGGGCGAGAGCCATCGGCACGCGACTGTTCTCGTTTCGTCGTACCGCGCCGCGCCGCGCCGCGCCACACCACCTGTCTCCTAATCTACTTATGGGCCGCGCGCGCGCGTGCCCGCTACTCGCAAATAAAATCGCAAAGGTGTACGTACAACTATCCCGGATGGGTCCGTGCGACTGTCCGTGCCGGTTTAATGAATCGTGTGATTGCGCGAACCTACGGCTGCCTTGGTGCCGCGGATTAAGCCCCGGATCGTACGTCTAATATTTATGCGAAAGCGCAGGAGGCTGCTACCACGTAGGGGTATCCATTAATGGGTTGGACGAATATCGTTCCTGGCAGCTCAGTGAATATTTATCGACTAAATAAGCCTCGACTAAGCCTACGATCACTACCACCGTAACTTGGTATTTCCTTTTGCTTCGAAAACGAGCAACAGTCCGGGGTTCCGTGAAATTAAGCAGGATTATCCGGCGATAACCGGGCGTCAACGTCTATTACACCATTTGTCGGGGAGCTCGCGGCGAGCGGTGGGTAGTTAAAAATTTCAAGGTTCATAAATGGAAAATTCGCTGGGACACGTAGCACAACGTAGACTGGAAAAATTTCACCCGGAGCCCGCCGACTTGTGACCGCGCCAGGCCAGTGGGCTACGTACGATCGTCCATTATGCAACAGACTGCATGCATTATTTAGAGCACACCCTGAGAATCTCTCTGTATCTCTTGCCTCCTACGCTGCGTCTCAATTTAATGGGCACCCGAGTCGCTTGCGGGGCTCGATACCCCTGCAAAGTAGAAGCAGCAGAAACAGCACCACCACCAGAACCACCTTTCCTCTCTCGCCCACGGCACAGTCGCAACGATATTGACTGATGCGCGGCTCCCCAAATTAGATATCATATTCATATTAGTGTTTCGTTTCCAAGTATATCCGAAACGTAATAATGGTCGCTCCCTAGATTCGGTCGAATTGCCGAAGCTTCTCGATCCCTCGGCTTTTTTTCTTTCTTTAAGAACCTTGGGAAACGATCGTGCGACAATGGAGTCGCGAGCACTAGCGAGCACGATAAAAAGAGGACAGGATTATGAAAATGGAAGAAGAGCGTTACTGCTAGCCCGGGCAGTCCTTGGCTCGAGTTTTTTCCTCGCGCAACCGGGAAAGAGCGACAGAGCGAGAGAGATGCCTCGGAAACTGTTAATCCGAACGGGATTTGGCGCCGAGCCAACAATTTCGGGCTTTCGGGCGCACTTCGCGCCACTACGGGGTCGTCGTACCGTCGCGTCGCAAGGGAAAGTGTCTGATTCTGAGAAACGAAGCATTGATCTTACGTAGTAGGACACTCTACTCTGAATCTTACTCGCTGCCCATTCTTTGTGCAGCTTCTTTGTGCAGCTTCTTTGTGCAGCTTCTTTGTGCAGCTTCTTTGCGCAACCCCGACGGAAAAAACGCTCCTGGAATTTTACTTAATGGCCGCGGCGCCCAATTCCAGCACAATTGTAAATAATACGGAATTTAATTATTCGACCGCTACAACCCGAAAAACCAAGAGAAATGGATTCAACCAGCCCGGTAGCGTTATTAAATTCCTGATGCGAGATCGCCCCGTAGAAGTAAAATGAGCCGGCTGCTTCCGCGGTCGGGCGCATTGTAAACAGTGCCAGACTGCGCCCGCCCGTACGTGCAACTTAACATTCCCCGAGAAAAAAGGGGAGAATAATTCACGCGGATTTACGCTGCGAAAATATCTCAAGTGATAATAAGCTCGTGGTTCGTGGATCGCGGTTCGTTGTGCGAGCGTGATGATACTTGGAAGCGGGAAAATTTCATTTCGCGTCCGCACAGAGGTATTTTAATTTCGACAGCTAAATGGAGCTGGACAAGCTAGGAAAAGGGAATTCCGATGCCCGTGACTGCGCTACTTAGCTCGAATCTAATGCAGTGGTACGGTAACCAACAAGTGATTGCGAGCGTAATCGTAAATAGGCAGCACGGAAATTGGTCCGTGCGCAGGAACGCAGAATTCTCTCCAATCTGTGCAGCCCATCTAAACTTGCCAGCATCGAGGAATTCCAACGATCGGTATCTGAGCACGGCAGAAATAAGAATTGTAGAAAAAGGGAGAAAAAGAAGGAGAGAAAGAGCGAGGATAAATCGCAAAGGGTGCCGTGACCCGATTCTTTATCAACATTGTTCTAATAAGCCAATGCAGGTTCATCAGTGCTTCGTGGTAGGTTCTTTCTTCCCGTTCCCCAGGTTCTCGTGTTTCGTCCGACCGCCGAATACATACTTTGTGCCGGACCACTCGCTAGTCGAGCAAATATTTTTCTTGGACTCTCGATTAACCGGTACATCTCTACGGACTAGGAAAAACTGTGCCCGGCTGGCGCACCCGGAGCAAACTCTTTGCCCACAGCCGAGTCCTACCCCCATTCGTCCCAGAGTTGCCTCTGCCCGGGTCTTAATGTCCTCCTCAAAGGCTGCCACTGCACGGCGCCGCATCGAATAATGCGCAATTAAAGTTTTAATCGAAAACTTGAGACTCGAGGGTAGCGATGTTGCTCCGTTCCACGGCGAGACTGGACTGGCAGCAATGCCAGATGCTGGCGCTACCGTGTTTATAGCTCGGCACTGGCAAGTTAGTTAAGTGGAGTTTAATTAGATAGGCCAATTTGTGCGCGGAAACTCAAAAATGAATATTCCAACGGCTAATTAAAAAACAAGCTACCAGCGAAAAATTCCTGTCAAAATGTATGCTCGTTCAATCCCCGGCTTGATGTCCGAAGGATACATAACATATGTACACATGTACAATACATATTCTTGATTGCATCCCGCGACAGTCGAAATACCGAATTAACACACCTTTCGGTCGGCATCACCTCGGCACAATAGCAACGGGTTGCCAATTTGCTCGCATTTCCATACACCATCCCCATTTAGCCGAAGCGCATTACCACTGACTTGGCTTCCCTATAAACTCCATCCGACTATCCGGAGGGTTGCTCGGTTGTTGGCTTTCTGACTAGTGCGGTGTGCGGTGCGCGGTGCGCGGTGTGCGCTCTACGAACTATGGCAGCGTGGCGTTTTCTGTTCCGGCGGGGGCCAACTCGGTGGCGAGTCCGCTTAGTTACGTCGTTAGGGGCGTTCGGAAAACTGGAAGGAACTCGGCGGTCGCACAGGAAACAACAACGGGTCGGACGCTTCCGCAAGAGCCGGCTGGCCGCTCGAGCACAATGCCACCGTCTCTTCTCTCTTCTCTCGGACCAAGAAAGAGAATGGAAACGAGAACAAGAGGAGAGAAGAGAAGGGTAGAGCGCGTGGCTTGCCGCTGCTGACAACGCGTAATGACGCTCGTGAACCCCAGACTCGTTGCTGGTGGATAAGCGCAAAGGCCACTCGGCAACAGCGATGCCCTCGATTAATGATGATCGGGGGTGGTTCACCGATTCCCCGATTCCCCGATTCCCCGATTCGCGGCTGGTTGGCTGCTTTCCCGACCGCACCGATCATTGCTTTAATTCATCCCTGCTGTTTTATGGAGTGCCGGGGAAAACTCCCGAGTACCCACAGCGGATCACGAGCCGCAGAGTGGAAAATATGAGCCACGAGGGTCGACTCGATCAGGCTCCCCCGCTATTTTTTCTCCCACTGCGATAGACTCTCACGGCGAACGCGATATTTCACCAAAATCATCTTGGACTTTGAAAGTGCCCTGCGAGCGACGCGGAAAGCCGAAACCCCGCAAACGGACCAGACTGCCGCTAAGACCTACCTGTGGTTACGATATTCCACCCGAACGATGCAACATTACCCACAAAGAAACCGTACGAGGTGCAATTTCCTCATTATTCGATTAAACAAAGCGTAATTCGACCATTCGGAGAATATAATATCGAAATTTCGCGAATTAAGCGAGCATTTCCAAAAAGCGAGTACGTGGTCCGTGGGTACAGCTCATCTATTTTCATGCAGCAAAAGCCGATTATCAAATTAAGCCGTCTTTGCGCGATTCTGCGCAAGAGGGGTAGAAATGCTTCTTGTTTGCATATTTTCGTGAAAAGCCCGCCGACAGAGCGAGTGATTTTGACGCGGCAAACAAGGTTGGGCGAGTCGCACAGCGGGTTAACACTCGGCTACGTGACCCTCCCCTCCCCTCCCCTCCCCTGAATATTAGTATTCCATGATCTATTTTAACGCGGTGAACGCGCTGACACAGCGACTGACGAATCGACGCAGCGCGACCCGACGATCGCGAGAGAGGCGCGTGCTGAACCGGCAAGACCCAATAAATATTTATCACGAGCCTGTTACTGGTGTCCGACGCGACGGCAGCACCTTCCGAAAATAGGACATTATTCTCTCGCGAGCGCCAGGGGAAATTGTTAATTCTGCTGCGAGGCTAAATCACTATGGTCATAATTCTCTTCGACTCTGCTCTCAATGGAAAATTCGGGGCAATCCGTTACAACACTTTCGGACAGTTTAGATAGAATAGGAAAAACGCTGGAAAATTTCTTCGAAAAGTGATAATTTACGATTTTTGCCACTCTTTGCGCTATCCAACTTTCCAGAGGAATTTCGGTTGACTCCCCTCCTGCTGGCCAATGACATAATGTCCTACGATTATGGACTCGAAACTGAATAGGAGCCCGCTACCATCGCATCGCATCGTATGTAGTAGCTTTTAGGAGGTATAAACCTCGCGTTTTATGATCGGGACGATTCTCAGTCCGTTTGCGAGGAGAACCGACATTACTCTGCGATTTGGATAGATCTACGGCAATAACTGTTACGAACGTGGCGAGATTCTGTAGCCCCTTTAAATTGGACAGTTGCCCCTCGGATGAACTTGTTCCCTAGCGGAATTACTCGGAAGAGCATGAGTATACCTCATTGTCGGTAAAAATACCGACCGAACTGCGATATTAAATTTTCGTTGTAGCTACTGGCTCGTTCCCCATTCCCCATTGCCGACTCGCAAAGGTGCACCACCGAAAATTTCTCAAACAGCCAGAGAACCGTACCCATAAAATATTGCGTCTTGTCGGGAACGAGCGTTGGGAACAGAACGTAAACGAAGAAATATAATCCTACATCCGATGCGCAATCAGATTGTATGTATTATATTTCGTTGACAATGAGAGGCATCGTTGCACGCCAGTAATTTTTTACGCCCCAAAGAGAGTTCGCACTTTCCGCTAGACTGTAATATTGGCGAGCGTGCACGCATCGGTTGATACGCTCGCTGGTGGAATTCTTCGTTAAAATTAATTAGGATCAGTTTATAGCATATTTAATACACGCCCGAGTATCGCGCGTTAATTGAATCAATTATATCCTGGGAGGAGTGATTTGCACGGGGCTCGTTTTTCGCCAACAACAAAACCGGCAACGCCGACAACATCCCTACGCCACCCCTAGATCCAGTTGCCCTTCCTCGTTCCGCGCCGCGTCGCTTGGGCCCGTCTACCCTCGGCCGCTCCTGGCATCGAGAATTTATAAATTATTTTATTCACGGGCCGTTCGGCAAACGACGCAACATCGCCGTTTTCCACGGATTTATGCACACGCGTGCAGGCCCCCCGTCCACGCTGACCAGCGCTCCAGGCCAAAGGCATGCACGAAAACTCGCGATAACGAGCCGCATTTCGGGGGTGCGCCGAGGCCACCGAGACCGCCGAGACCGCCGAGGCCGCCGAGGCCGCCGGTGCTCGTAGCAATTATAAGTGAAAAATGATATGATGCGGCCATGCACCATCCTCGTCACCGTCGTAGGCAAGGCCGATTGGTAAAAACGCATGTATCGATAACGAGGATGCGTGTCCTGGCTCGTCCTGCCTCGTCCTGCCTCGTCCTGTCTCGTCCTATCTCGTTACTTCTGCACGACTCGCCCCAATGGTTTCCGTATTCGCGAGCTGACCTTCCAGCACAAATTATTTCTACAGACTGCTTCCGGTAATTGGCCTGGACATCGGCGTAAACGCCTGCTAACTGGAAGAATTAGCGTCCGCCATGTTTTTTCGACTCTTTTCGACTCTTTTCGACTTTTTCACCCGAACCCTCGACCCGGACAGATATTCTGTTGCCCGCTGCGACGGTATAATTGGACCCGATGAATAATTAGGGGTACCAACGATTGTCCCAACCCCGGAGTCACTCCCCCGTCCAATTGATATTTCCAATTTGTCGGGACAAACGAGAACCGCAGTACCCAGTTGTCCCAAGGACTTTGGAAATAAGTATTTTAATCCACTGTTCGAACGGAATTGACTACCGCCAGTCAGGCGAGCTACAACTACTACTACTCCTCGTAGAGGGCGTAAAGGGCGTAGAGGCTCGGTCTCGAATTCTTCACCGGATTCGAACTGACAATCGTGAGAACGGAGGAATTTTGCGCATAATGCAATGGCACGAACTTGATGAAAATTCTGCCAGAATGCCCGAATTTTTCATCCATTTCCCCTTGGTGAAATTATTCACTACTTTCCAGTTGGCCGAAGTGAGAAAAAAATTCAATCTAGATTTAGAGCCGTGCGAACTACGTGTCGCGAAGTGGCATTCGACGCATTCGATAAATTCACCCACCCAGAGTCGGCCTCGACCTCGAAATAATAATCATCCTCGAACTATCAGTTCACCGATTGCGGATAGCTTCCTTTCGCTGATTTCACGTAACACCTTCAGAAGTTGAGCAGCGAAGCGAATGGTCTTGCAATGGTCTCGGGGCGCGCCGGCTAACGAACGAAACGGTAAATAGAGCAGGAATGGGCAACGAGAAAAGGGCGAGAAAAGGGCGAGAAAAGGGCGAGAAAAGGGTAAAGGGCGATGAGGGAAGCGAGCGAAATTCTGGTCGAACGTAATAGCGGATTCTCGACTTACGCATTAATTATTAGCAGCGGCTCGCGGCGCGTAACAATCGTCCGTTGTGCCTCGAGTGGTCTGCAGACTCGTTGTCGTCGCGGGCAAATCGACCCGGGGACAGAAAAGGAGCTGGTGCAAACAAAGCAAGCGGACTCTGCCGCTACTTATCTCCGCGCACTACTGCAGAGAGAAGAAAGCTCGACTCGACAGCTCGGCAATGACCCAGCTTTATGAATACGCGAGCAAAAGTGCAGATGTGCGTCTCGCTTGGTATGCCTGCTTCGGTCCCCTCGCTTTCCTCGCTTTCCTCGCTTTCCTCGCTTTCCTCGCTTCCCTCGCTAGCCCTCGCTAGCCCTCGCTAGCCCTCGCTAGCCCTCGCGACTTGGCTACTTTCCATTTCCTCGAATCTGCGCTTCTTTGTCGCAAATCTTCCTAATTTTCGCCGAATAAAAAACGCGCGCTGCCAGGTGAAAAAGAGGAGGCTACCTACAAAAAAGATAGTAAACTAGTCGGCCAGGGTGCAAAATTATTCTGGCTACCGGAATGCGAGCGCCAGTTCTTCGAGCACAATATTAGAAATTTCCAGGTATCTATCTATGTACATACAATATCCGAGCAAAAACTTCCATAAATTACGGTACGCGCCGAAACGAATTTTTTCGCGGTCGCTCCTAGCTAAATTAATTAAGAGTCACGTAAGCGGCGAGAATCCCGGAGAAATTCCCCTGCACGCCCTATGCCTGCGAAATTCCGCTACAAATTTCTCTCCCGCACCCCCCTCCCCGCTTCCTTCTCTTTTTCCGACCGGAAACCAGCACGGGAAGACGGGACACTTGTCTAACAATGAGTGGATAACGCTGGCGTAAGGGAAAAGTTGCTCGAGTTTTTTCCGTGCTTCCGGTGGTTCTCGGTGCCGAATCGTTCGGCCATTCATCGCACGAGTAAACTCCACCGATAATGGAAGCAACTGGCATAGGGTACCTTGGGAAATTGGATTAAGACCGGCTCGAGTTCGGCCTATCTTGTTCCAGTATTAACACCCAGTTCTCTGGCCCATTTTTTCCTGATCCGATCGGCCGCTCCGTAACGCGTTTTAAAAAAGTCACCGACAAACTTTCGATGGTTCCATGGTGCGAACGAGGTGCGAACGCTTCGACTCTTCTCAAGCATTCCTCTCCAGGTTTTACTTTAATAGATCAGAAGAATCAATTATCCTAATGACTCACCGAGTCTCTTGTACATTCTTGTACTAGCGATAACTGTAGAGGATCATTTGCTACGGAGATTCTACCGAGTCAAGAGGAGCCCGTTCACATTGCTCTCCATCGACGCGAGACCGCCGATTGCGGACGGTAGTGAGCGCTGCGCGCTTGGTCAACAATATCGCGGTGGGAACAAACGCGCAAAATGAAACAGTTCGGGGGAAAAAAACTTGAGGCTGGATCTGCGCCCGATTGTTTTGCTGCGACACGCGTGTGCGAGCGCGAGCGAAATAATGGACCAGGACGTTACCGAAATTGCGAAAATCGATCTTGCGAAAAAGTTCCATGATATCCAGGGTAGCCTGGGAGATGAGAGGCTAGAGGAGGCTAGAGCTCCAGGAGGAATCGGAAGCGTTTTGTTGACTATTAATCTACCGGTGAAGTAAGTGCATAACCGGTAGTACTAAAACCTCTCTTCCGTAGTAAGCTTTCGCGTTATTAGAACGTCCGTGGAGCGGAGATCTTGCTCATGGCTGGACAACTGAAGAGTTATTATTCCACAACCATCGGCAAACACCATCGATTTAATTGATCCATCTTAATGACAATTTTCTCATCGAACTCAGTGGCGCTCCGCGCCGCGTCGTATCGTACCGGAGCTCTACCACAAATAATCCAGCGTAACCTCGGAAAATGATTTCACATTTTCTTCGAGCCGCGCGATACTCGAGATAACGAATTTGTCGACTCGCCGTTCAATAACTCCGGGGCACATTGCGCGCGATTCGACAAAGCGTCCCAAGCAAACACCGCACCGCACCGCACCGCACCGCACCGCACCGCACCGCACCGCACCGCACCGCACCGCACCGCACCGCACCGCACCGCACTGCACCGCAGCACCGGTGGAAAAATTATAAGACAATCGGTGATTATTTGTGCACTCTCTCTACGCGGTTCCCGGGAAATTCCGCGATTGTTTTACCACGGCAAATATCTCAGAATTAACAGTCGCGAGCTAAAATTAACGTCAATTGAGCCAGCAACGCACAATACACCCATTTCGCTACATGGATCTTAATAAACATTAATATTTCACGCGCACTGATCATTAATTTCGACGACCGAATTTGGTCGGGACGGTAGGATGAGCCGCGGCAAATATTTATCATGGGGCGCGTCAGCTCGAGAATTTTAATAAAAAATAGCACCGCTAATAACTCTTAAAAAACGATGAGCAAACGTATCAAAGCGCATCAACCGTTGCGCTGTCGCAATGGGTCAGGCCATTTGTATTCGAAATTCGAAAGTGGCCGAGCATTCCAGCCTGCTTGTCGCGATGCGCAATATGTAAACGCGGAACGCGCGAGCCCTCTTGGTAGCAATTACCTCCAACACTCGGAATTCACCCTGATTTTGGCCAACTGCACGGCACGCGCCCAACCCACTGCAGCGTTGGAATTCTTTAATTCGCGTACGATGCCGAATGCAGTCGAAAGCGGACCGACAGACAGACAAACAAACTTTCGCATGGATCCCGGACGCTCTTCGACTTGACCTGCGCATTATGCACTATTGTTAGTCCCAACGTAAGCAGGAGCATTCCAGGAGCATTTAAATTAACGATAATTTGAGTCGCCGGTTCGCTCGCGGCGTACACCAGTCGCGCCGCGCCGCTCTGCGCCGCTCCGCACCGCACCGTATTTCCAACGAGTCTCACGTAATCGCCTTCGGGTCTTTGTTTTCCTAGGGGCTCGCTTGCCGCGGTATTTGCGTGCTTAGGCACCCCTTAATGGTCCGGGCGATGCCGAGCTCCGGTCTCGGACTGATTGAACCAATAACAATGCGAATGCTGCCGCTGGTTTCGCGCATTCGAAGCTTTATCCCGAGAAAGAATAATTTTTCCAAGGAAAAAACCGCTGGGAAAACCACGCCGACGCCGACGCGACGCGGGAAAACGATCCTGCGGATATATGTAGTGGAATACGAAGAGGAATTTATCGCGGTCGTCTTGTTTGATGTCGTAATGCCGTTGATTACGGCAGTTTGCCGCGCGGTATCGATACTTTCCGAGTCGCTGGTTATCGTGGATTTTACGGGCGGTTTCTATAGTTCGTTTTGCCGTAAAGTAGCCGCCGTGTCCGCGCTGCTGTAACGAGTCAGCGGTGACTCTCTGATCGCGTGGATGAGAGGCGCGCGATTACCCAAATTAAATAACACCACGGAGAGAGCGGCACTCGATAAGAAACTAGATAGCGGTGCAGTAATTATACACTCGCAACTTGATAATTGGGCCCGTCGCACCTCGCCAATTCGAATTGCGCTCGATTGGCTGGCCGGGCACTCGTGCAAACATGATTGGCAACCCTCCAAAAACTGAGAGACAGAAAGAGAGAGGTGTAGTGGAGCAATACCAATTCCACAATATCAAACTTATCCCCCGCGAAATTGGCCTTCCACCAACAAGCTGGCAATTGTCAAAAAGTGGCATTCGTGGTTTCGAGTGGCCGCATTAACCGCGGCTAGGAAACCTCCACCGAACCGAATGATAAGCACCCAATAACGAGCCACAGTGAAACGCCTCTCAAGAATCTCTCCCACGGAAGGGTGAATGTTCCTATGCTGGCTTACCCTGTTTTGTGTCAAGCTCGCGAGTAGAAGGAGGCTGCTGGAGGGCTGGAGGACGAAGATTCGCTCGTAGCTCGGCAAACTCCCTCAAATATTCTCCCTCTCGTTAAAGTAAATAAGGCCTTTTTGCCGAGCTCCTCGCCGAAGAGCGCAAGAAAAGATGCGCCAGGCCGAAGGGTAGCAAACGAGCGTAATTAGACACCCCATCTCGGGGTGGCCCCGATCGTTTACCCCGCTCTGCCAAGCCCTCGCTCTATCCCTCTCAGCTGCATTATGCGCCAGCTAGCGGGAAAAACATTGTCCGAGAACTAATGACGGGGCGCGAAAGTGCCTTATCGTTAAAGGCTGGTAGAAGTGGCGGGATAGTCGAGTAACCGCGAAAAATGCGCCTTGTTCACCTTACTATTGGCCGGGCATCTGCCCTTCTAATGCGAGTACCGTGTCCCTGGGTTCCCACGCGCAAGCCAATCAAGCGAGAAATCACGAGGCTCCTCTTCCGTTGAGGAATTCAATTTTGTCAGGAGGTAATTTCCCTATTACCGGAGCTTTCCTTGCAAGTATGCTAATACATACAATAGCAAATAATAGCAAGGTTGCGACCTCGCGTATGCCTGAGCACGAGAGGTTCTTCCGTTTTTTGCCCAGGCTCCGGTAGCCGTGGAGCTTCAACAATCTCAACTAATGCAATTACAGCTTGCGTGCATAACGTATTCTAGTGGGGGATGAGTTAGTATCCAGCGTTCGGCCGCTTTATCTCTCTACCGGCTCTACCGGGGCGACTGACTACCCCTTAGAAATCGCAAACAACTGGTATTTGGAATGTATGCGGTGAGACAAGATATTTACTTGGTCGCATGGAGCTCGGTGAGTGGATAACATAGCATAGGTGGAAGAGCAACGGCTAATTGCGCGGTCCCTGACAGGTGCGGCAGCAATGTTTGCGCGTCGAAAAGCGGTTTAGAACGCGCGGCCACAGAGAATATTCGCATAGGTCGCTGTGCTTCGCTGGTGCGAAATTCTAGCTCTGTTGTCTTCTCATTCAAGCGAAACGCTCGAGGGCGGCGCAACTTGTGCCGCGGGGACGTTTAGCTCATGTAGCCAATAAGTATAAAGGATCGCGATACTGGGCTAAGCGAGTAGACTCACGACAGTAGACTACGTGCCATTGGTATCACCAGCCCCTCTGTATTCCGCCACGACCAAGCTGCTTCGGAGCCCGTTGTCGCTCGCCCTTAACGTGCCACACCGCGAATAAACCAAATTTACTAAATCATCGCCTGTATCGTATTACCGTTGTTCTTACCTGCATTTATTTGTCCGACGAGTCCCGCAATTACACGCGAGCTTTTTTGTCCCGCCTCCCCCCAGGGTCGTACCGGTGTGGCGTCGAGGCGTCGCGTCGCGTCGGCATCGCATCGCCTGCGCGTCCCGGCCAGATAATGAAATCGATGCACGCTTAATTTCTCCCAGGGAGAAACTTCTTGGTTAGATGCCGATGGGCTCACAATCAATGGAAAAATAACAAGTCGCGGGGAAAAGCCGCTATGGCCGGAAACGAATAACGAGAAAAAATCGAGCGACTCTAGTTGGACAGCTCGGCGCAGCGCAATTCCAGAAACCGAGGAACTTTCCTCTCGGCCGCATTCCAAAGTTTCCCATCGAAAATTGGTTAACCACGTTGAGTAAGCGGGAACGACGCCCCAATTCTTTCGCAATCCCCTTGCCCAGAATGCATTCGCTCAAACCCTTAAGAAAGCGCGAAAGCCCGAAAGCCGCTGATCCAGACACTTCCTATTCGCGACTTGGAGGATGGACGTCGAAGATGCGCGTGAAAAAGGTGACCGACCGGAGAACGAGAAAAAATCAAGAGGCCATTGACACAAAAGATCGCGTCAGCTAGATGTATCCTATACCTTCGAGGTGCCCAGGAGAGCAAGTGCTCGGCGGGAAGGGTACTAGTGTCGAAGAAAGGAGGTAACTAGCCGTGCGATGCCAGCGTGAACATGCACGAGCGACTAGCCAGGGGCTGCTCCATTTTGGCAACCGGCCAGCTCAAGTATCTCTCATGTGTTTGGCAGAATTTGTCGTTCTTCCACTCGCACCTTTTCCACTCACCGCAGCGCGACCCAGCTATCCGGCTCTGCACATCGATTGCTAGTCGCGTTTGGTTGCACGGAATGCCCGCGTGCATCTCAAGTCGGTGCACTGGCTATACAGGAGAAGCGCCCCAACGTCCTCGCGATACACTCACGCATACCTTTTCCCTCGAAAATTCTCATTGTCAGCCACGCAATTCCGCGATCGGAAGTTCAAGGTTCCGAGCTTTTTAACCAGAGTACCCAGGCGTATGTTACTCTGTTAAAACAAGCACCGAGGTTCGATCGATGATCGTGGGTGACTCGTGAGCAGAGAATAGCTAGTGGGATCTCGTCGTCCTCTCGTTCAGGTGTGGCAGATGCTGCACCCAATTGTTGGTGACAAAGGTCGTAGCGAATGGTCGGATGAGTGGGTTGACCCGACGATCCGATGAAGACACAATGAATGAGTGCAAGGCACTTGGCTACCGGGCCGCGCGGTCGTGCAAGGGCACGTGGCTAGCCGAGCCGAGCGGTTGTGCGAAGGCACGTGGCTAGCCGAGCCGAGCGGGTAACACCTGCAAGTAAGGAGGTCCAGGAGGACCGAGGGCGAAACCGCCGGTGTGGTAGCCAGCGAGAGGCTCACGAGAGTCCGACTCAAAGTCATAAACACACCCGAAGCAGCAGTGGACTCTTGCACCACTCTGTCACCACTGGGCAGGTATGAGAACCGACGCGGATACTCTCGAGCAGCAATATGCACAACCGTCGCCGATCGATCTCGCACGGATCACGCTGAGAACGAATTCACTAAAATGCAGGCTAGATGTGTCGCAAGTGAAGGCGGTCACGGGAATGAATCGAAGCGCGAAGGGACCCGTGAGTCGTACGCCCGGAACGATAAACAAACGCCGATCAACGCAGCCGGCACCTCCGTCTATCCCCCGAACCCCAGCTAGCATCTCACCGGTCATGAGGAATGTCCATACGCGGAAAAGTACCAAGAGTCCGGATACCAAGAAGGGCACGTGGAGGCCCGGGTCGCAGCAGCAACAAAGTATTGAGCCGAATCGGCCGCCGACGGAACTCGCTCGTGTCAGCCGGGATATACTAAGAGAGCCTACGATTATAGGGGACTTGCACACAGTGCCAATACTTGTGGTTAATATTAATAAAGACGCGGAATCTTATGACTAGAGGAAACCTAATTAACTTATACTTTTAACATACTCTCATTGTCAGCCTTTTTTGCCTTCGGCCACCGCAATGTCGTTCGACTCGCGAGCCTCACCGGAATGTATGCATAATTAAGCCGGCTGCGTTGGGTTATGCTTCGGCATTTTAAATGCGTCCGAAGACGCAGAAGATCCGCAGCAGATTTAATTAACCCAGACGCAGCTTCAATGCAAAGTGTATGTACTAGTGTACTATTCTTCTTTGCAACGCCGTATTTCATTTCATTTTACGTGGTTCTCAATTACGTATGCTATCATCTGCAAATCATCTGTTAATTAATTCCGGAGTGCATACTTGTCGATAGCTTTGTCATTAACTAAGCTCTTCGTCAGTTCCACTGTATTTGGTGAAATAATACCCTGTGCGTCGACGAGTCCCGTCCACATCGACCGAGCCCGAATAAAAACGGTACACGAAACACCATTTATCAACTACAAGCCCGGGCTACACGAACGACCACAAAGTACCTCTCGAGCTTGTTGGAGCATTTTCACCGGATTTTTCCCCCTCGAACGGGACAGGCTAGCTATCTATCCAAAGTGTTAAGGTCGCTCGCACTATTACATGGGGTAATTTCAAGAGAATGAGCCATCAGCAGCCGCGGCCTTTGTGTGTATCAGTCTGGGACCCATTGTGCTGTCAGAGTCGAGAATGCGTTGGTGCCGTGGAGCCGTGGAACCGTGGAGTCCTGGAGCCCTGGTAGATATTAAAAGCGAGAGGTGCGCGTATATCGAGCACCTGCTCGATATAGAGAGAAGCCAATTGGACGAGGTAGAATCCGATGAAAAGCAGCACTCAATCAAGCAGAATCGTTCGCACCATTCATTTTTCTTCGGCTCCCCCAGCGAAACGCGTCTCCCGCGCATAATTTTCACGAAATCTCCTAGTCCCCGAACCAAGACGCTCCTTCGGGGATTATTAAACTCGACGCCGGCGTGGCGTGGCGTGCGATTTCTCGCGCAGTGACCCTTTGCCGGCTTCTTTGGTGGCTATAACTCTAATAAATCCCCGAATAATGCTTCCGGCGCGCAGCACCGCGCACCGCCGCGCACCGCCGCGCACCGCCGCGCCGCGCAGCGTGCCGTTCGAGGAAACTTGTGCCAAGTCGGCGCAATAGAAAAACATCGTAAATTCATATCGATCGTCGAGAGAAGAAAAAGAGCCAAGCATTCCGATCGACTTGGTGGCGGGAATTGGTGAAAGAGCGTTTATACAACGTGTAGAGATATAAACGCGAATGACACTACTTCTCAATTAGTATTGATTACTGAGAGACAAAATGATGCCAAGAGTGGTACACGTCAATGCGCAACGAGGTATTGACTTCTAAATGATCCATACACCAGATACCGATTGTCTATAATTACTTCTTCGATTCGATTGTTGTACCGTGTTCGACAGCGGCGCGGCAGCAATAGCGCGTGCACACTCCAGAAAATGTGGTTGTAATCGATCTACCGCCAGTTATAACAGGTATCTACTAATGTTGAGCGAGATTCGAGCGCGATTTCCAATGTACCATTCCCAGGAGTGTCTCATTTGCACGATACTCTCGCGATTCCCTTAAAACAATTTCAATTATATTTCTGATAGGACGCAAATAGTTGCGCGAGCTTTCAATGAAAGTGTATCGATGTTCTTCGCACGCTTCGATTCCCCAAATGAATGTCATATCGAATCCCGCGTCGACTGTCACGACTGTTTCCCACCAATATTCAGCAAATCGTATCAATACACTTTACGCGATCTTTTCGCATTACCGTCTGTTAGAATATCCTTGCACCACCCGATCTACATTGTGTTGTTACAATATTATAAAAGAATCAACGGGGCTGATACAAAAGAATTATTTGCCATGGAATCTGCGCATCGGCTTCGAACTGAAGCTGATAGAAATCGATCTGTCTGACAACACAAAAACGACTGATTAATCAGGTCGTCGCAAGGAGGCTGATGGCACTAGCCTCCATGGGGCGGGGCACCAGCGTAGCGTGGCACTAGCGCAATCGACACCCACCAGGCGACAGGAATGACCATCTGTAAATATTCCCTGGCGTTTTCGGCTGGGCGGGTTCCGAAATCCCAGCCTGATCGGCGGGAAATCCGGGTATAATGTAGTTGCTCCTCGTCATCCGCAGCCTGACAGATTTTCGCATCGCGGCACGGTAGCCGACGGATTTACAGCGACCGGGTTTCGCCCCGACCCCGTCAACTCCGAGAGAGAGCCGAGAGCTTTTTTTTCTCCCCTGACTCTTTTCGGCCGTGCGCCCAGTGCCCACTCCCGCCCCCGGACCCGGCCCCGGCCCGCTTCGACTTCCGTCGTAATTCAATTTGTCACGCAGACGGAAGTTTTGATAACATCCTTCCGCCTGATTTGTACGGCACTAGCGACACGCGCGGCATAAAAAAAAAGAAAAAAAAAGGAAGAGCGAACGAATCCGAGCGTACTATGTATGTACATACATCGGCACTACATACAATGCTAACGGCACGACCCTTATCGATCTCGCCATCCCCCTTTTTACCTCCGGGTACCCTCCGCTCCCCGCTCTTTTTTCCCCGCGCCACTAACCGAATTACAGTTCCAATTTTAACGAACTTCCGACAACATTATTCCACGTGAAAGTAATATCACCGCGAGCGACAAGGCACGGGGGAGGATAATATTTCGCGAATAATCCGCTTTTTGTCGGTAATCTCGCGGATGGATGCGCTTAGCTGTCCGCTAAGGTGGATCTCAACTGCTGATAATGCAGCGTCACGGAGAGTGGGGAGAGGAGAGTGGCCCATGCGGGGCCAGACCGCGGCTGACGCGAGTTTCCCTGTCCGTCTTAAAAAATGCGACCGTCTGTCATCTCGCTTCCACTGCTGATGCATATAATTCCCGCCGACTCGTATACATGCAAATTAGCAGAATACGTATTGAATCGCGTTATTCCTGAACTCTCAAGAGAACGTGTACCTACCTTGTTCGGCTGACTGTGAGTCGGTTTAACTTTGCGCACGTGGACGGCTAGCCAAGAAATGGCGCTGCTGCCGCTCCTTTATTGTTCGCGCGAAAGAACTCGAATGCCCGACGATTATTTACTTTCGATGAAGCTGATGGAGTTGATATTTGGCAGGCTGCGACTACTAACTGGCTCATAACTCATTTTTCCCTAGCGCCAAGACTGGCATGGCTGGCATCCCGCCAGCGTCAGCGTCAGCGTCAGCGTCAGCGTCAGCGTCAGCGCCAGCGCATTTCGAGTCGGCAGGCCAGCGAGTATTGGCCATCCGCATGGGCTCTCTAATAATAAATCCTCTCCCTTTAACAATTTCCCGAGAAATCCGATTATAAAAAATCAACGAGCACCCGAGGCCAATCTCAATTTTACCCTCGATCCCCGCATAATTACAAAGTTTTATTAGTTGGAGAAAAAGAGTGCCCTCGCTGGCCCCGAATGGACGTACACCCGTAGCAGAGAGGGGCAGAGAGACTGGCTACTGACTGGCTGGTGCACCGTGGTGGATCCGTCAGAAAGGCGTACGAGAGCTGAAAGTGCGGTCGCTCACAGTCAATCGTCGAGCTGACGGAGATCGAGCAGTTCGTAATTAGGTGCTGCTTGGCGCGCACGGCCACGAGCCCATCCGAGCACTCCCCCGAGAACAGGTGTCTCTTTCGTCTTTCGAAGCTTGTCTTCTCGTCTTTATACGCAGTGATTTGTTGATCGATGTGGTTGGTAAGTGTGCTGCAATGCGGCTGCCCATCTTTTGCCAGCCACCCTGGGATGGCTTCTCCTCCTTCCGGCTCGATTGCGATCCACTCGAATGGCGAAAAATCGTCAAGTGCACCGAATTCGCCAAAGCCTCGCCACTAATATTCGAAGCAATCGCTCGAATCCCTCAACTGGTTCGCGACGTTGCACTTTGAGTAAGATTCCCACCAACGATCCAGGCGTTAATCTCGCATCATTGATCAGAGGCCACTGTTGGTGGAATTTGCGCTCTTCCCGCTAATAAATCCTCGTTCCATTAATTAGAAATTTCGTGCTGGCCCACCCCACGATTCCTCTCGACTCGCTCGCCCGAATTAATGGTCGAAACCGCCAGTGTACATCCGGTATTCTTAATTGCGGCTTACTCACTATCAGCGTTCCTCTCCGACACTTTCTATCCTCTATTTAGCAGTATAAACGCGTTCTCTTCCCGGACCAACTCTGGAAATTCCGTTTTGGGAATACACAAGATCCGATTCCGGTGTGCTTGCTGCGGACGATCATCGCCGAGTGATCTTTCCCAGGAACCAGTAGACATTACAAAAGTATAAACGTTTAGCACTCGGATTCACAGCGGGAATATCACAAAGCGCTATGTACTTTTCACGGTAGCAGGAGTCTGAAGTGTCTGAAGCCCTGATCACAGTGTGCTCGTCGCCAGCATTCCTGTTATCGGACAGCCGAGAGCACGCCGAACAAAAATCGTCTTCCTCAAAGTGCCTCCACTGCACCGGTACCAGGAGTCGGGAGTCGGGAGTCGGGAGTCGGGAGTCGGGAACCGGGGAGCGCATTTTCTTAGAGAGCACTGCTGCTGCGATCCTATTTGCAACCAGCACTCACCGCGCAAACCCGCCTCCCACCACAATGCCGATGAAAACATAATGGATCGAGTTTCGAATGGAACGTCGCGTCACCTCGCCGTACGGTGGGATAACTCGGATAACGCTCATCCCGAGTAGCAGCCGGCCTGGAATTCCGCACGGTCGAATAGCAAGCCCTTTGCACTCGATCCATCTTCCTGCCGCTACAATTTTGCGGTGCGAAACATTGCGAAACGCTGATCGTAAACGTGCACCAAAAGCGGAACACCGCCGGCCTGCAGCGACACCGAAGTGGGGTGCGCCCGCTGAATTTTTTATACCGTCGCCGCTCTCTCCAGCCCTTGTTCTTTGTCTCTCGGGACAGCCGCCTCTTCTACCTCCTTTGCCCTCCTTTGCTCTCCTTCACTCCACTTCCCCTCGTTCATCTTCTCGCAGGAATACTCCCTTCTCGCGCTGGCAAATAAGAGAAAGTAGAAAAAATGGGTTGTTCGAGTTCGAGAGGTCGGTCGGTTCGGCGAAGGGTATATTTGGAAAGAGTATCCAGGGAGGCAGTGGCCCCGATGCAACTCGACAAAGATAACCCGCGAACTCGTTGGTTGGGTCCAATCTCCCTTGGCTCGTTCCACATATAGTAGAATTTAGGATAGAAAAGGGAAGGAAAGTTGGCGGAAAGTAACGCGACTGGTTCGAGAGGGTGAACGAGAGGAGCATTAAAAGAGGCAGACGAGGAGGAGGAGGAGGAGGAGGAGGAGGAGGAAGAAGAAGAAGAAGAAGAAGAAGAAGAAGAAGAAGAAGGAGGAAAAGGAGGAGGAGGAGAAGGAGGATGGGTACGCAAACTTTTTCATCGGTTAGCATCGATTCCCTTTATCCGCGAGCAGCATCCCAGCAGCGCTCGTTAAACGAGGAAGAACAAGGCCCCGCTTCGAGGTCGCGCTCGATGCCTCGATGGGACCGGCACGCAAAAAACCAGTCATGATGCGCAAGGAACCACGCGTGCCAAACTACATACATAGATACTACATAGGTCTAAAAGCCCCGTTTACGAGCTCTGCTGGCTGGCCGACGAAGCGTGCGCCAATGCGAATCGATTGGATGTCTCCTTGAGCCATTCAAACATCGAGGCGAGCAAAGACGCTTCGATTGGACCCTTCGATGCACCCTTAGATGCCTCCCCCGATGCATCGGGCGTCGCTCACTACCCTCACACACTATTCTCACCATCGAGTCCAGTTGGAGTCCAGTTGAAAATGTCCCCTTTTAAACACTATGTCTCTCTTGCGCTTGGTTTGTCCGGCTGCACCCTCTCTCTCCGTCCATTGCAATCAGAACTATTTTAACCGCTATCACGAGATCCTTTAACGCTTCTGCTCTGAAGCATTTCTTTCTGCCAGTTACAACCTTAATGAGAAGGACTTGAGAATCAAAAGAAACGTGTTATTCTTCTCGCGCGAAAATTCTGCCCGAGAACCGCATAGCCGCACGGTTTCGCGCGGAGCTCATGAAAAATGGGACAAATGAACCAGCCGGAAAGCGTGAGAGATTACCCAGTCTCCGCGCATATCCTCCGAAATGGTCTGTGTGAGAGTGAATTTCCGTAAAAATCATAAATCTTGTCCGGTGATGCGTTTGGCATTAGAGCGGCAACGTGACAATCCCAGAATACTTGCGTTACGCGACGGCATGCATATATCAGAATCGGGAATATCTATTACATCAGCGTGGTTGTTGGTCATACATCAGGCTTCCCCCGTCGCGGACAGGGGACACGATACTCACATCGCAACAGTCTGTCCCTCTGCGCGTCAAAGAATCACTGGCGACAGAAATCACGACAAGGGCAACAACGACCCTCCTCCGTCCCTTAAGACAGCTTTGCGAGAGCTTGGGATTCTATCTTGGACCGGCGCGGCGCGGCGCGACGCGGAGCGACGTGGCACAGCCCGTATGTCAAAGCATGCCATTCCACACGCGACAGACGGATAGAGAAACAGGTAGAGAAGCGGGTAGCAAAGTCGCACGGAAATGGAAAAGACCGGGGGAGCACACGATCAGAATTCCGAACCGCTTTAAGTCTCTGCTTGTCCTTCCGGTGTTGCTTCCTGTGGCGGTCGCCTCTGGGATCCAACTCCAGCAGCAGTAGTCTCGGGACTCGGCGAGGTCGGCGAAAGTCTGGAGAAAAATGGAAATAAACGGTGGAGAATGAGAAATCCGGGCGCCTCGCTTTCGTAGACACTTGCCGAATTGCCGAGCCAGTCGATCGAGCTCTGCTCGCCAGACCGTGAGATGTAATAAGAGTACTATCGGTCAAATAGCGGAACAATACTTGCCGTCGATGGCGGAGAATTACAAGATCCCATTTCCATTATTGACTCGTTAGTTCCGCTCGGATGGTTCCTTGCCTGGCGCGTGGCGCGTGGCGCGTACTATACATCGCCGCGCCGCGACGACATTTCCGCTACACTACCCTCCGGATAGCTGCCGAAACGGGAACGCATTGGTTGCTGCTATCGGTACTCTATTTATAATATACTGCCGCGAACAAATTCGCGATTAATGGGACCAAGCGCGCGAATCGCGGGCCAAAAGAACGATTAAGGGCGGAGGGTACGAGTTAGTCCCATAGCCAGAAATTAGGCAAAGGGGCTAAAGGGTAAGCGTGAAAAGGAGTGAGAGAGACAGGAACGTAGAATTAATTCCGTGTGCCGTATTCCGCGTGCAGAAGAGCTTCATTTTGGGGCCCGCTTTGCTTTGATAGATCCTTCAAGCGACTCTGCAAGCGACTCTGCAAGCGACTCTGCAAGCGACTCCGGGACTTGGAATCTTATCAAACTGCACCAAGAAACGCAAGGGCGAGGGCGAGGGCGAGAGCGCGGTCGAGAGCGCGGTCGAGAGCGCTGGAGGTTGGCAAGAAACTTTGAACGAAAATGTGGGCGAGTCGCGCCTGACGCGGTTCCGTGTTTTGCTCGGAGAATAAGAAACTCCGAAATACGGTGAAATGAACCTTCGAGTCTTCCGCTCGCCATATAACTATGTATGTTAATGGGGCACGGGATCGAAAATTCCATGAATTCCAATTCCACCTAATGCACCCGAACCCTTAAGGTTTCCATCCGAGTCCATCGTTTATTCTGACAATGAGAGATTTAGCTAGAAAAGTGACACCTAACACCCGTCACTTTAATTCCAAGGTACATTGCCAATGGAAAGAACCCTCGGAATTCAACCCTTAACTCTGGTGAAAGTAGCCTAAGGCAGGTTAAACAGCCTCGTCGGAGCAAATCAGGCTCAAGTATCGCATCATATGTACATGTCTCATGAGCTATGCATCACAATGCAGAGTGCCTATTAGACTTCTCGCTCGCGACGGAAACCACAGGACGTGCTGGCTGGCGCGGCGGGTATAGCGCGAGACGCAGAGTCGTACGTCCCGGGTAACGCTAGCTTGCAATTCCCTGGGAAAGCGTAATCCCGAGCCTTCGACATCTCTCCGATTCGCACGATCGCGCAATTCGGTCGGTGAAGGAATGCGTTCCGTCTAACGTCTAGCCGGTCCTCTCTTCCTCCGTTGCTCGCGTACGCCTCGACTAAAGGGAAGGAGACACAACACCACAGCCACAACCACAACCACAACCACCAATGTCACTACACTGCCTCTACTACCACGACGCCGTCGGCCACCCTCGTCTCTTTATCACCGGCGTAAATTCGATGCTCTCACGGCTGATTTCAATTCTGCTGCCTCGAAAGATATATCTGTATTGTATATCTGTCTCCCGTTGGCGTTGGCTCGAATCGGACGGATACGGAGTTTGCGAGCATCTAGGAATAATGCGAATGGGCTCTCCTGTCCCCGAAATTCGGTACGTATTTAACCAGGACTATGCTCTTGTCTGATTGTGAGTTACTTACGCAGACAGAAATACTTTGGTGCATCTGCGTCTTTAATGGAAATGCACCAAGTACCACCGACTTGACATTTTCATTCTCAATCGTGATCTCTCTTGCGTTAGTATAGTTGATGCGGCAAATTTGAGACGGAAATTAAGGGCGTATATAACAATAAAACAATAAGTAAGTACGTATGTAAAGAAAACGTACAATGTAGATTCGTATGAAAGTATGGAAGACGAGATGAGAGGGGATAGTGAGTCGATCGCAAAGCTCAAGAATTGAACACCGTGAATGGAACATATCGCAGGTGGGAGACTGGCGGGGCCAGTTTTTAACGGAATTAAAAGTTTCGACTACTTGGACCGTAACGAGTCGTGATTCATGCCGCCGTCACTCCGCCGATGCACTGCGACGCAATACGACGCGATGCGATGTCGCGCTTCATCGCTCGTCCTCCATCGATGGAGCCATGAGTTTTCATCCCCAACCGAATGGCGCTGATTCGATTCGCCATTCACAAATTCTGAAGCGTCGTCGAGTCGTTGAGGGTCCCCCGATATTTCCCGCGACATTTCCTGCGACATTTCCCGCGACGTTTCCCGCGCGGCGTCAAAACTAATTTCGCAGGTACTTGAGATAAAGAGAGGAGAAAGAGAAGGAGACGGGAACTCGCGTATTTTAATAAATCCCTAAGAAGCTCTGAGCTCCGAAACGATTCAACTTTCGACTAGCCGCCGATCATCGTCATAAATCGTCTCCAGTATCACCGGAAGACGTACTATTGCGTCGATACGACTGCGAGCATTGTTATATTATACGGTATCGCTCGGTGGCCGAGGCAACTTCCGGCCGGATGGCTCTAATGCCGGCGAAATTCGGACCATCGATAGGGCCACGTAGCTTGGTAATGCCTCTCTCAAACGGGCAACTTGACTCGGCCAGTGGAATTCAAAGGCGTCCGAACGAGCCAACATAATTGACATAATTCTTCGGAATAACCGGCAAAGTCGGCAGTTGCGCGCGAAAAATATTCGTATTGTGCCTCTAGAACTCGATAACGAAACTGATAACAGCGTGTCCTCCGAGACCCTTCCTCTTTTGTCATCTCCACGAGACGCGCCGATTCAACGGCTCGCGTTTATTTTACGCGTTATCGGCCACGGTGGTGGCTTCGACTGGCAGAGAAAAATGCACTGCAGGAGTTCGAAGAGTGGACATCCACGGTGCACGTCCCGGTTGGTTTACCCGGTAGGATGGCGGGTGTCGCGGAAACTAACAGTCAACCGAGGGGTTCGAGCCAACGAGGATCAAAGAGAACATCGCGTTGGGACAGTCCAAGGTTCAAGAGGTGAATTCCGGAAGGGCGCGAAGGTACAATACGTTGCGCCAGATAGTCAGGTCGTCTTCGGCAGCGCGACGACCCAACGGGTAGTGTCCTCGGGGATAAGCCGAGAGTGGCTGGTACCGCTAACCACGTTCGATAAGCGGTCAGGTCCGGTACTCTCCGCCGCTAACTACGCTAGCCTCTCTCTCTCTCTCTCTCTCTCTCCTGCCGGTCGAACTTTCCCAAACTGGGGGGACGGCGTGGAAGGAAGCGGCGTGCTCCTTCAACAAGCCGCCACAACCCTTCTCTCGAAGAACTTGATTGCTTCGGTACTCTCGAGTACCGGCTATACTATAATGTTTCGCCCGCTCCCACAGGAGCCTCTCTACCCTCTCCACCTCGTTATCATACACGGCCGCTTGTGCGCACATTTATACATGTACATGTATACTACGCCCATGTACAAGTGTACATAGGTACACATGTATCGTGTCAAAGGACGTGTGCGTGCAAGGGATCCATATAGCCGTACGTCACGACGTACGCGAGACGTCGCGTCGCGTCGGTCCGGACAAATGGGATTCGTGCCGTACCATTGACTCCGCCCGACGTACGGACAGATTAGTGTTAATGCGTTTTGTTGCACTGGCCCACCCGACCCAAACCTATTGGCTTGTATCGTACATCTCCACTGCCACAGCTGAATCCTTTGGTCCCTATACGGATTCCGGGGGCTTGCCCGTCGAGGACTCGCCGAAACCGCTTGGCCCGTGAAATTGCACGACAGCGGATCGCAAGCTATCCCCTAGCTATCCCCTAGCTATCCCCTAGCTATCCGCTCGTCCTGATCTTTCAAGCTCTTGGAAGACTTTGCTCGCGATAAAATCGCGCTGCGCGGTGTGGTGCGGCGTGGTGCGGCGAGTCTCTCGAATCTTTGACTCGCATCGGATACGTGAGCGAGCGTTACCGGCGCGCTCGTCGAGCTTAATTTCCTTTAATGTCGCAAGAGTACTTTTACGTCTCGTCGATGGCGAGGGAGACACGATCACGGTGGTATTACGCTGGTATTACGCCGGCTATGCTCCTTTTTTCCTAGGAGACAGGACGATCGATTATCGTAGCTCTTGCACGATCTCGGAGGGGGTGAGCCCGACTGGGTACCTTGGCACTCGGCTCTTTTAAAGAGCAAGTGCTGGCGCGAGACCATTGATTGTTGTATCCAGTGAGACGCGGGCGTACTTGTGAGAAGCACTTTGAGATTTTCAAGACTTGAGATTTTAATCCGAAGCCAGAGGTTATTTGCTACGAGAGCACCCGCAGACAAAAGCCCTCGAATGTCTATGCTCGTACAACCCCCACGCATACTCGAAATTCATTTTTTTCCATCTAATGTGTGCACCTGCCTCCCGGGGCTAGCATAATGAACCGCGGGTCGCGGGACAAGTTCGTGAGGTAGATTTCACTTTTGAATTTGCAAATTTCCCGGCGTGCCGCCACCACGACCCCACCGCCCCGCCCGTCTTCATTTTTGATACACAATTTTCCTTCCTTTGACGAATCTCTCCTTGCGCTCGGCGCATTTCTTCGGGTGCGCCGCAGCAGCATCCTGGCCCGCGGGAGCTGTATAACGAGCGAGATAATGCAAGATCCGCGTGAGTGCGAGTGGCTGTACACAAACTCTTGTCTTAAATTTACAAAGGACGACGACAATGTCGACGACAACGTCGACGACAACGTCGACGACCGGGAGTTAATCTCACGCGAGGCGGAACGAAGTCAACTCCACTTCCGCGCGCCTTCTTCTTCCTTTTGATTCTCCCTGCACTTTGCTATGGGACTCTGTCCTCTAGTCTTTCTCTTGTGCTTCTTCCCCCTCTTCTCCTATCGAATGGTTCTCTCCAAGCTCCCTCTTTCAGAGCCTCGGCTCTCTCGTTTTCTTTCTCTTTTCCTCGCCGCCAGTGCCACCGAGAGGAAACCTGATTCGCGAACGTCAAGGTCCCCCAAGGACCCACCGAGCATCGAATTCCTTCCTCTTAAGCGGCTTAGCCAAGAGCGAACTGTGGATTAATGTATGGGTCGCATAGCGTACCGAGAAACGAGGCTGCAGCTCTGTCGGGAGAAAATGGGAAATGCCGTTCGCAAAAACTAGTCTCACTACCTGTATCTCGTCCGCGATATCGCCTTTACTCTGGCCGAGCGTTTGCCAGAGTCTCGCGAAAGCATCTATTTGCAGTTTCTGAACTGTACTTGACAGCACCGTGAACGGAAAACAGTAATTCTGCTTGATTGTGTGAGAATCTTGTTGCGAGTGGACGATAGCTTCACCCCGACGCACTTTTTCTGAGCCAACAAGTTTTCCGTTAAGAGGATTTCCTTTCCTCCTTGCACCTCACTGCACCCCGCTGGCCCCTTGAATATTCATTTGACGGCTCTCTAGTTCTTTATGCAAATATTTAAAAGTTTCCCATCGCGAAACCAAAGCGCAGCTCCAGCGCAGCTCCAGCGCAGCTCCAGCGCAGCTCCAGCGCAGCCGCAATACGGCCAAAGCGCAGCCGAGGAGAGGCTCCTCGAGCACTCTCGAGCGATTAAGAGCCGCTCGAACACGCCAAACGGTTACGAGCCTATAAATCCTATTGATCCCAGGTCAGGCAGGATGATTCGATTAGCCACGAGACGATATACCGACTTATTATCGGAGACTACTCCCCAGCCAACTAACTACCATTACTAACACGCTTCGCGGGCCTCGAGTTGCACAAGAGGAAATTGGTCTGGCTAGCGATCTAGCCGGGAGCAATTAACGCATTCTTGATCCGCCGAGATCCGAGATTCGAGATCCGACTCGAAATTTAGGATGCAAGAGCGTCCAAGCGGTTGACAAGTATGTAGCGCGATATGACTGACAAACGAGATACGCCCCTCGCAACCAACAATATGCATAATGGTAATAAAGTAACGAATGCTAAATGAAACACAAGTGACCGAGGGATCACTTTGTTCCCCGCGGCTTTTCAACGGTATCAACAAATGGCCAAAGCCGAACGGCTTCGAGATAGGTCACGTCTCTCTACTTCCGGAGTTAACAGCTACTGAATAATTGAACAATATCGAGCGGCTCGAGCTCCGCTCCGAATTAATTAAAATCAATACGGACAGCGAGCGGAGCAAAGGATGCAGGCTCGTGGCTCAGGCTAATTCGCTCTTAACACGCATGGTAGCTGGTCCATTGTTGCCTGCACGACGATTTACCGTGGGTCTTCATAGCCGCGCCCCGTTACCAGCGGCTTATGGTTATCAGCGATGCGGACCCTACCGACCATTAAGTATGCAGTCACATTTGCGTCGATACGCACCGGCCTATTAACCGATATTTACGAGTATCGTGGGGTAAGGGTAAGTACCCTTTAACGCGCAGACAACTTACCGGAGGAATTTCACCGGCAAATAAACCAAACACCAAAGAATTGTGGTCTAACAACTTGTAAGGAAATATTGCCGAGTGGCAGATTCCAATTGTGTCTTGGACAACCTGGAGAAAGGTTTATCGCGGGTAACGAAGCCTATGGAAATATTTGTAGAGGCTGCGAATTGTGTTGGAATACCGCCGACGGATCCCCCCTCGCACGTCTGTTTATACACACGCGTGTACCACAAAATTCTGCTGTCATAAACAGAATCTCACAATCAGCACGCTCGATCGCAAACTAATATCGCTAAATTCACTCTCTTCCCTTGGGGCTACCCATTGAGAGTTTTCAGCCCAACGATATTGGCGCTAGCTGCTCCAAATCGTGCAAGAACTATACGACTCTTCGATATTGATAGTGTGCAAGCGAGAAACGCAGTTGGCGGAAAATTTCCAAACAGCTGAAATTTTCGAAATATAATTTTCACCGGGGCGGCCGGATCCAATTACTCCGGAAACGAGCGTGCTTGGCGCGTTCCCGCGAACCCTTTCCCTTGTGCTTTTTGCCCCATCCGAACTGATCGGAGCTCGCGGATATTAAAAGTCAAATAATAAAATGCTCACGGCGATGTTTCATCCTGCTTGAAAACCGACGCTGCGCGATATTTGCCTTTGCGTTCCCGATTTATCTTTCCTCTCGGCACGCACGGAAGCAGCCTTCCCTTGGACAAGAAAAAAAACGAATCACGGTGATTTTTTGAGCGAAGCCCGAAGCTCCTACACCTGTGCGAATATAACACGAATATTAGCGAGTCTGTGCTTAAAGTTCGCGCAGTCGAATTCTCGGCCGAAATCGTTCCTGTTCGATTTAACCGTGGGGCGCAGTAACGGGAAACACTTTGGTTTCAGTTTCCAAAGGAAACTCGCCTGGCATTCCTCCCGTTACGTTGCTGCAAAAGCCCGCGAGGGAAAACCGAGCTGCAGGACTCCCGCGACGAGGACAAGAGAGACGCTTATGATTGGGCGTAAGAACGCGTAAGGAAGATGCATCGTGTCGAGGAGAGCAAGACCCTTCTAAGCGACCATCAGCCCGGCGGCTAATGTAGCCGTAGGATCGTGGCAGCCCGAGCGTTTTGCGCGTCAAGAACGCAATTCCACGGGTCGTGGGTGCGCGCAAGCGAGCGACACTTAATTGCCAGGTTCCTCGTGGAAAAAGGGAGCCACCTCGCCACCCTCTCTGCTCCTTGTTGCGGCTGCCGTCTGATGTCGGCAGCGTCTACCACCAGTATTCGCGGCATGATCAACGAGCTCTGCTCATCCTCGGTCGCACGGGAACATTCCTCGGATTCCGGCAATTCTCCGCGGGCGACCGCGAAATTTCGCGTTTCGGAGCGCAGACACCCTGTGGACGCGTTAATCATCGCCGACTGGCCGAAATGGGCGCGCGAAAAGCGAAAAGCGAAATAGCGCGACACAGCATTCGACGAGTGATATCGAATGCCGGCCATTAAACGGTCCCTCGACCCGGTTGGCATCAAGATTGGGATGCTCTCCGAGCGGTGTGCATAAGTTACGAGATGCCCGCTCAAGATCTGTCTCATGCGATATGTATTGCAGCGCGCAGGATTTATAACGCGAGTGACCGTGAGCGCCCGGCTGGCGCACCACCACGGACACCGTTACATATTTTATTAAAACCCGTAGCGACTAGCGCGTTTGGTCGCTTTTGAATTATGACGTCGCTCCCGTGACACCATTCGCAAGATTTATTTATGCGGGGGGCGACCCAGTGCGCTGCGAAATCCTACCAACGGTTGTGTGTCGTAATGCAATCGAACGAGACGACAACCGGTCCAACTATCTACATCTGTACATACTACGTAGACCGTTTATATTCTAATACCCGTAGCGTCTTCCCGCTATGCTACTATGTAATATCAAAGTTTCGGTGGCTTGGAACGGGACAAGCAGCGCGGCACGGTGGGGAATTCAGCCCCCGAGTGCACGCCAGCCCGCCAGCCCACCAGCCAACGACGACGCGCGAGCAGAGACGAGAGGAGCTTTAAGGAGCTGCCGCTTCCACCAACCAAATTCCGGAAGACCGATCGACTGTCACGATTACCGATCGCTCGACGTTGGGGATCGGCAGCTGGGAGAAAAAATAAGAGGGCCATGTCTGAAACTAGAATGAGGAATGGCCCCGTCGAACCCAGTCGGCCACGAGCCCCATGCGCGGGGCGGCTTATTGTACCTTGCAACGCGGCGCGCCGTTGCGTTGCATAAAAATGAAGCTCCACAAGGTAGCGGTGCCGCCTACGGATTTCAAGAAGGAACTCCCATTGTCAGTCAAGTTCTGACATGAACAAGACCGAGGGAACTCGCGGGAGAAAACAACCTTTAAAAAAGAAAATAATTCCAACATCGAATCGCCAGAGTGGGAAACGCAATTTGAGGACAGCAGCCTTCGAAGCCAGGATTTCGAGGGAACTTGCCGATTTCCCGCTGCTGCCAATCTGGCGCCGACAGCTTGGCCGAACCCGAATGAATGACGGAGTCGTTAAGCGGGCAATTAATAAATTCGCCGTCGTTCGACGGGAAAAAAATTGAGCATTGTTTGCCGGGGTGGACCAGCCCAACGCGGCTGGTTACAAGCCCGCGGGACAATAGAGCGAACGAATAGCGCGTTCCATTCATTTCGAGATCTTTATCGTTGCTAATCGGTCTCTTGATAGACGAGCTTTCTACCGGCTTGACGGACCTTCTCTCCCTCTCGATCGGCTCGGTCGGCTCGCGGTCCTCAGCCCCGCGAGATGATGGATGTTCCGAGGTCAGCCACGCCAGGCCGCCTAACGTAAGAGGCACGAGGAGCGACTCTATCACGCTTATCGATTGCCAGTCGTCGCGTAAGGAGAGGCGCGCCACGCCACTCCGCGGCCGCCTGAATCTTTCATGGTTGCTCCTCTCGAGCGGAATCTTCAAAGTCAAAGGTGTCGCGCGACCAAACACGTCCGCAAACATCTCTGCCAGGAACACTCGCCTTTAAATATATCTTCATTCTTACCCTCGCGTCTTTCCTCGACGACGAGGCGTCAACTTTACCTCGTCCGCTTTTCCCAACCCGTTCCCCTGACACTCCTCATCGGCTAATGGAAATGCGATCGGCCGAGGAAAACGATATCAATCTGGGATGTTTGTCGCCGCCCCGAACGAGACGCCTGATGCCAGAGACGGAAACAACTGTGAGACGAGGTTTGATGGGCGATGCTCGTCGGGGAAAAAGGCGCCGCGATGCCGTAATGGAAAAGAGCAAAAGAGCCGTTCTATGGGGAAAAGTGACGAGAAAGGGACGAGAAAGGGACGAGAAAGGGACGAGAAAGGGACGAGAAAGGGCGGGAGAGAGCCATGGCTCTCCGAGAAGACTCTTCCGCGCGAGTGATCAAGAACGAGCAAGGACTAGGTGGTAGTAGGACGCGGTAAAGAAGCGAATGGGAGGAGCCGGGGGTGAGAAAAGCAGCACGAGAGGCAGAGAGAGAGAGAGAGAGAGAGTTGGAGACCAGCAAAGTCGAGGAACACTTTGGAAACTGACTCGAGGTAGACGAGCGTGAGATCTCGAAAGGCGACGATCAAGTACCAAAAGCCGATAAATCAGCCGCCCTAGTCAGAATTAGTTACCGTTCCATTTTGCAGCGACGTTAAGTAAGTTCCCTTCCTTCCTCCTTCCTTCCTGCTGCTCCTCGTCCCTGGTCTACCTCTTGGCCCCTTCAGACAGCACCACCGATTTCCTTATTCGCCTTAGCAGCCTTATCTACCCTCCTTTCCTCAGTCTCGTTGCTCGTTGCTCCCTTCCTCCCTTCCTCCCTTCCTCCCTTCGCCCGTACCCGTTCTCCTCGTCGTCCTGGTCGTCTCTCGTTTCCTCTGCTTTTCTTCGCGGCATCCGGATCCGTGAATGTTTTTGAGACAAAACCACGGTAGCGTAGAGCTCGCCAGTTTTCGAGAAATCCACGCCAGACATTGCGGCTGATTTCCGGCGTGGCTTGGCGCGGCGTGGCTTGGCGCGGCGTGGCTTGGCTTGGCGTGGCTTGGCGCGCCGTGGCGTGGCGTCGCGGCACTCCGAGGTAACGCGAGGAATCGCGTCGTTCAAACGTCGATCCATTCGATGTGTGGCGTTCCTTCGTGTCGTCGCTCGAACGATTCTCCTCGTCGATCGCGCCACCGGAACGACTGACAAAAGCTCATGGGGATGATTGTCAGCTGCCAAGGGAGCGAACAACCGAGCAAGCGACCTCACTGCCGGGTTTGGCTGACGCCTCGGGAGACACAATGTCGCGATTGCGACGCCAACTTTCAAGTGTTTTCCTCGCGCGGTGATTGAAACTACTCACCTCGACTCGCGACGACACGACTATTCCTCTCGTGTCGCGCTAATCCGCGTTAAAATTGCCTCATCTCAATCACTCACAATCAGAGGCAAATCAAGCCCATCGCTTTATGCGAATGTTCATGCCTCTTACTCGCGAGTTCCTCGCCGGGTATAAACGACTGGTAGCTTATCGTTAGTCATCCAAGAGAAATAGCTCACTCTCTCGATTCCACGCTCAGGAGGAGGAACTCGGATTGTTGCGTCTGGAAATACGCAACCCGCAGGGTCTGCGCTTCCATCGCGATTTTCTCGTGTTTCGTGGCTGGTACAATGCGACATGGACGCATTATTATGCGGCAGGAAATGTAGCCCGTGCTGTCACCTTATATTCCGACAGTATAATTTGTCATGGCAAGTGGAGCCTCGGAACACTGAAAACAAATTCAATCTACGTCGCGTGTAGTTCGTTGGGCAAACTCAATTTTTACCCATCGAGAGGAAAAAGCCAATGGCTTTTTTGTTTGGGAACTTCAGTCGGAGTAAAAAACACACTGGGACGAATCCAGAGCGAATCCAGTGCAGAATCAGAGCAGACGGCTAGAAATTTGAGATTCCATTGTTTAATGGACGGGTGTTTTGTAACCCGAAGTACTGCGCACGATTAAACGTTGTTAACTTTGAGGAAATTTGTGGACTATATCCCGTGCCGTGAAATACGTGTTGCTCCAACCCGAGGGAACCAACGATCGGATGATCGGACGAGTGGACGAACAGGAGCGACATTGCGTCGGTAAATCTCTCGAGCATAATCGCTATCATTGTTTGCTCTTCGCGCGAAGCTTCGAAGCGATCGAGAGAATTTATGCTCGCGGTCGAACAGCGTGCAATGAAATACGGCGCGGTGCCTTACCCTGTTCGGATTATCTCCGAGATCTCGTGCTAATATCTCCGGCGAATAAAATTCTCGAAAGGGGGGTTCTATACTCGTAATACTCGATAGATAGGCGAGTGACATCGATAAAGAGAGAGAGAGAGAGTGAGAGTGAGAGTGAGAGTGAGAGTGAGAGGGAGAAGGAGAATAAGGGATAAAATTGGCGTTTAATGCTTCCACACGGTTGCGCGCCAGCCACTAAGCGTTTGTGTTTATCGAAGGTCAATTACTATGGATGCGAGAAGCGACCGAGCTTCTCTCCCGAGAGCCCAAGGTTTCCTGATAATTCCCTCCCTTTCGGTTTTCCATTTTCCTGCGGGAGCCCCCTTCCCTGGTGGTGAGCGACCGGTGAACGACCAGCATGGCCGAGCAAAAAGATTGCATAGTCCTTCGGGTAACGGTGTTTATCAAGATACCATTATCCGAAGAGTTCATCGACTAATCCGTTTAGCTCGAGAGGCCGCTAAACTCAAGTTTGCGGCCACCGGGTGCCGGCACTGCAGCCTAGGTGCCTCGCGGTTATGCGTTTTATCAGAAATTCCGAGCTCCCTTAAAACGGGTCGGATTAACTTGCGAACGAGCTGCACAGCTCCGCAAAATTAATCCTCGGCGCTTCCGTCGAAGCCAATAATTCAGAGACTGCATTAAATTAACTTGGCCAAAAATCATGCCAACACGTGTTCCGGATTACGTGCGGCGGCGATAGCGGCGGCGATAGCGGTGGCCCGGGAATTCTCGTTGTTTGCACTCACCATTCGAAATGTTTGCTGGGTGCAAGCCATTTCCCATGAAAAATATTCCAACTGCACCGACCTGCACCGAGCTGCACCGTCAACTCCTATCTAGGTGGATGGGTTTGGTATCCGACAGAAAAATCGGCGAAATCGCCGCTCGCGAATTTTTCGGTTCGCCCTTCTATGGACCTCTCCCGACTCTCGTATAAACTGTACGTATACGCGTACGTGTAATACACGTATACACCGTACAGTATACAATGTAGGTATCGGCAGAACGCGCGATGCACCCGCGGTAAAATAAGTGCGCGTGAATAACGTGGAAATCCGCAAGAAAATATAAAGGCACATTACTGAAACGGAGGAGGATGTTCGCCAGAGATATTTCCTCGCGTATGGATTCCGCTGAGCGAGGGCCGGACATAACTTGGTAGTTGGGTAGAGATGGAGAAATGTCGAGAGAGGGGAGTGCGGGATCCGCAAGCGCTTGGCGCGGTGGTTGCTTAAATCCACCTAGTACAGTTGGGACGGGACTTGGAAGCAAGACGCGACCCGCAAATGGCGTTCAAATTAATTTCCAGCAAAGTTTCCCCGGTAAATTATTAATACCGGCGAGGCCAGCGGCTGCTGACTCGCTCGACCCGGCTAAATGTGCTGTTTAATTAGGAAATCCGCAATTGCGGCAAGACGAGGGGATTGTCAACGGTTGCGCGCTCGGTCAGGCCCGGTCAGGCCCGGTCTGCCTCGGTCCTCGTCCACTAGCGGAGCTGGCCGCTCGAACGAGCCTTTTCACCCCTCCGAGACGCCAGGTTCTGCCTCGCCGACCGCCACCTTTGCCTCGCTCGTATCCCTTGGCCCCAAAGTGGAACAGGTTTAAAACCGATCCGCCGGACGCCCCCAAACCGCCAAATAAGAGTGGCCATGCATGTACATACACGTATGTATACCTATCGAGACCTCCTTCCACCGATTGGCGCCCCGATAATTTGGATTTTCGAACGCATCCCACCTTTGCGCCTTCATTTACGAGTAGGAGAACGAGAACGGAAACGAGAGAGCGAGCGTACAATTTCCATTGGAGGGAGGTACAAGAGTAAAGTGTCGGGCGGGTCTGAATGCCGGCAAACGACCAGCGAAAATGTGCGTTCTGAAAAAGTGCTGGCATTATCGGGCTCCGCTGTCTCTATTCCCGTCGTCGACGGCCCTGTTTTCCTTTATGGCCCGAAATTGATTATACGCGCCACTCTACGTAGAAATAGAGGCTCCAAGTGGAAGCGAGAGAGGAAAAGCGAGCCAAGGACCTCGGTTCGACCGAGGCCGATAACAGCCAATAGTTATCGCGCGACTTTTCAACGGCATAGTTGATCCCGTCGCGCTGATTTCGCCGCACTACATACATGTATGTACTACGGACGCGAGCGAGCATCGATCGTCATAAGTGAATTCGTCCTGGGGAGAGATAACGGTGCAGACGTACTTGGAATACTTGGCGGTGGCTCTAAGAATTTTGAGAGGACGGCTCATGAATGCAAATTAAAACGTTTGCACCCCGTTCTCACCCCGGCCCTACGCCCTGCGCCCTGCGCCCTTTCCACTTTGTCCTTTGCCCTACTCTCGGCCCTGAGAGTCCTCTTTCCACTGCTCCACACCTCGCCGTTATTTCGCTTCCCGTATAAGCGTCGCCGAAAAGTCGATAATACCGCGGAACGGCTGCGAGGACTTAAATAACGAGTGTGCTCCGGTAAACGAGTTTCGTTACTCGAATTCCATGCGACGCTACGGTAGGGTCCCTGTTTTGGCTTGGCCTTCCCCTGATTATTATTGTCTTCCACCGCGGGCTCATTTTCGCCAGAGAGAAAGCACAAGTGAGCCAAACTGACGATCCACCTTGGAGCCTCACTCGACCATGCAACACGCTTTATTTTTATGTCGCCGCCTATCCATAAATCAGCCGAGCCTCAATAGCGCTTCCAGCGCGGGTGTTTTGCTCGGGCAGTTTTCGCAGAAACAAAAAAAGTTTATTGCTGGGTGAACGGGTGACTCGAAAAATCACCATGCAACAAAGAACCGCCCGGTAAATTGTCGTTTACGGGGCAAAGTGAGCAAGTTATTGTTGGGTTGCCACGGCATTCAGCAGAGGTTACCTCGCCACGCCTCGGTTCGGCGTGACGATGCGGTGCGCGATGTCGCGCTGGCGCTGGCGTGGCGTTAGCATGGCGTTAGCGTGGCGTTAGCGTGGCGCGCTCGGCCCGGCGCGCATTACATGGTACATGTACGTATGTACAATAGTATGTATGTAAATACTTTATTGGGTCTCGCGCTGACCCATTTCGTGGTTCTTTGTACCGAGCGAGCTGCCGCGCCATGCCCTTCCGTTAATTTCCTCCGCGATGTTATTGTGCACTGGCTAAACGAACCACTCAACTCCACGAACACTTGGCTTCCTTGTTGCTGACCAAACGTGGGGCGCGCCATGCGCAACGCGCAACGCGCAACGCGCGAAATCTTGCCAATCGCCCCGAACCCCGCCCGGTCGAGTGTTACCCGCCGCGGCGTACAAAAATCGAATGGCAACTAGCGACTCGAGAAAAAGGGGAGTAACGCCAGTAATCCAATTACCAGGCCACTTTGCGGCTCAACAAATTTCATTTGCCGCCCACCCCGATGGAAAATCGCTGCCGATTTAGAAAGCGTGGAGCGAGCGAAGCCGTCGGAAAAAGATAGAAATGAGGAGGAAACGTCAGTTGCAGCTTGTCCGTTACTGCGGGAAGACGACAACTTCCTCCGATGACGTTTAAAAATAGACACTTAATAGTCGATCTCACCGTTTCTCGAACACACCGAATTCGAATCCAAGTAGGGTGTAAGGTGGCTCGCGACTCAAATCCTTCAAATTGTATAAAGCACGAGCCGGGTGTACATGCGCCGCGCCCCGACGGAAAAAAGCCGCCGGACAAAAGAAACTACGTCGCATTATTCGTTGCGACGCGACGCAGGAAGGCAATCTAAAATGTCGACCGAACGCATAGGAAAGATCAGAATCAGTGGATCGAAATTTCCCTCGTCCCATACGCGTCACCACACTGATGTATCCCTACCGCAAACCTCTTTGGTAATGTATGCTCAGGAAGCGACGGGTACCGCGGCGCAAGTTGGACCTTCTCAGGGTGGAAAGAGGCCGACGAAAGCAATGCACTCCGAAGAAAGATCGAGGGAATTTCTACCCTACGCTCTTTTCAAAGTCTTATTCTTACCGTCCGCGTTCTCAGGATGATGCAGTCTCACGTCATTTTAAAACGCGTCTTTATTCGCTGCCGAAGCGTAGAAAGAATTCAAGGGTTAGCATGAGTTAGGATGAGTATGGATGAAAATACTGTTGGATGGAAAATAATCGCGGGATTAAAGGAACAACGGATACGGTAAGATCACAGCTAGAAAAGCGCAGTTCGCTTTGGCTAAACGCCCCGGTATCCGAGGAACTGCAGTACGCCAACTCGTCTAAAAACAGTTTTAAAAGAGGTAGACTCCCTTGAACAATATTTCCAGTATGCCAATAGGAGTCTGATATAGGGAAAGAGTTGATGCCCTTGGAAGCCTCATGCAAAATGTATTTCCTAGGAGAAAGAGATCTCGGATCTCGGATCTCGGTATCGCCCCTCACCTTTGCCGGCTGCGCATTAAATCCTTGTCATATCGTCCTTCGCTTCCTCGCATTACAGAATGTGCTCGCGCGGGACTGCCTTTGAGTTCGGAGATCCTCCGCGAGCTGATTTGCAAATACATTTCCTTACACGGGGCTACATTAGAGTAACCCCGCCGCACCACGCCAAGGTACGCCGAGGCACGCCCAAGAAGAGCTTCCGCGCACTGAGGATGTAAAAGCGTGGAGAAGAGAGTCAAGAAGAGAACGAGTATGGAAAGAAGGCTAGGAAGGGAGAGGGAGCGAGAGCTTTGCTACCTTCAAACTGGGCCAAACTGCTGAATATAGGATGAAAACTCGACCCTCCAGCGCGCCGCACCGTGGAAGGAGAAGCGTGACTTACGAGCCTGTTGGGGATCTTGCTTGCAAAATATCGCTTCGTCGTTCTTTACGTACTGCGGGCAAAATTTATATTGAGCCAACCTGTTTATTGGTCCGTTTTGGCGGTAGCGGTAGCTCCGGTCGGATCTCATTTGAGATTAAGAATGCCTTATCGTTAGTTTATATGATTCTTATCTTCCTCTTATTATCTCACGGCGATTTCTCGAGGGTGGATTTTCGCGGTGGCGAGCAATTTTCTTGTTTTAATTCGTCCGCCCCCATCCCCGGTTATCTGCTGTCGTTCTGTTTTACGTCCTCGGCACGCGAGAAATATTAGCGGGATGAACTCGGGGGACCGGAGTTGGGAGCGAAAGACCAAAATAAACACTCGCGATCAAGCAAAGAAGAAAACGTATCCCATCGAGCCTCGTGCTCCTTGTATTATTACGGAGAGAACGAAAGACAGAGAGAGAGAGAGAGAGAGAGAGAGAGAGAGAGAGAGAGAGAGAGAAAGAGAGAAACCTCTTGTGGGTTGTCATCATGCTCTTACTCTATCGAAGAAATACCAGTAATATTTTCGACATTGTACTATAAAAGAATGACTAGATCCAAACACTCAAGATGGAATGCTGTAGATTTGAGAGAGAGAGAGAGAGAGAGAGAGAGAAAGCGTACGTGCCTGAAATATTACCAGTGGAAGCATACGAGTTTAAACCGTCATATGGATGTAATTTAATGTAGCGCGGAGAGGTATCACGTTCTTGCCGCTACCGCTGCCACCGCTAGTGCAACCACGAGTACTCTTGCTGAAATTACGCAAGCGGGAAGAGGCAATCGGGCATCCCTCGCTCTCCCACGTCCGCGAAGCTTAATTATTCGCGGGCTGCCTTTGTGGGCCCTTCGTTTCACGCGCGACGTGCTAGCCAACTAATTACATAAACAACGGAGCAAGCTACAACAACAATAAATTAATAGCTCTCGCGCGATAATTAGCGAGCAATCGATCAATTAGAGCTGCAAGCCCACGAGAATTATCCGCTAGCATAAATAAGCCCGGCAATTTTCCGAGTTTCCGCCGACCTAAAACCACCCCATTTTCTTTAGGACCCTGCTCAAGAGCGAGGGCAGGCGTTGGCTATATTTTCCTTTTCGCGGTGGCGAAGGGTAAGTTTCCTCCCGTTTCGCGCCGCGCCGTAGCGAGTGGCTGCGTAAATGTGGCCGTATACCCCGTTGTCAAGTTTACCTCAATTACAGACTCTTGGCCACAATAAGATACGTCTGCCGGGTTCGTCCCACAGGTAGGCCCCCTACCTCCTCCCCCCTCTGCGAGGGGTTCACTTTGCAGAACCCCGCGCGAGGCGAGATCGCGAGGCGAGATCGCGAGGGAAATCGCGATTCCTGCCAAGAAGGATCCTCCGAGGCGTAATGGATGGCAAATGTTTGTTTAATTGGTGCCACGGAGGAAGACGGGAAACTGTGCGCGGCAGTATCCGTTTAATAACAATTTGTCGCGACATAATGGGAGAGAGTTCGGCGACACCGCGAAATTCCAGTTAACAATGCACAATTATTGGAAATTCGCGAGGAAAAGCGGCTTGGATAACCGTCAATCGAGCGCGAGTGAAGAGAGAAAGAAAGAACGAGAAAATGAGAGAACTGGAGAAGAGGTGCATCAAGCCCACCGAACGCCCGGAGGATTTGAAAGCCGCGCCGGCTGAAAGAGAGAATGTTTTCGAGTGGCCTCTTCCTCTCAAAGAGCGAAATTCTATTTGCCGGCATAATTAAATCTAGTATCACTGCATAAATGTGGAGCACGGCAAAGCAGCCAAAGTGGGTCAGTCGAGAGTGAACACTCGTCATATTTCACCATATGCCCCGATCTCTACCGTGTGCGTGGCATCCTGCGCGGCATCCTGCGCGGCATCCTGCGCGGCCGCGTTTCAATAAAGAAACATCCTCGTGAGCTCCACTTAGCCTCCGATCAGCCGCGCAGGATTTTCCACTCCCCTATTCTCTCTCTCTCTCTCTCTCTCTCTCTCTACCTCTTTTCCCGGCCAGGTCGATTCCGTCGGCATGAGCTGCCAAGCGCGTTATCGCAAAAAGTCGAGCCATTTTCGCGTCACATCCACTGTCGGAATCGTTTCTCTAGCTCCGCAGTCGTGGTTCCGACTCGTCCGCTACTCGAAGCCGGGGGGGAAATAAAAGAGTAAAAGAATTACTCCTCAAGACCGTCGATTTAATTGGGCCGAACCTTTTTCTTTCCGTCGTCGTCGACGACGACGACGACGACAATTAATTATTCCGCTCTGGCCATGTCCTATTTGTCGACGTTCCTGTCACTTTATTGCGGCCTCTTACCGGGCCATTCGGCTCTTTTTCTGTTGCAGCGTCACTCTGCAACATGGTCTTCAACAGTGACTCGACGAAAACTGGAGTGGTTACGTCGCCTGGTTATCCGAATGCTTATCCGGCGAGGACCCACTGTACATACGACTTCCAGGGACGGGGCAGGGAGCGAATCCAAGTGACATTCGAAGATTTAAACCTGTTCAAGTCGGATGGTGGGTCGAAAGAGTAAGTCAAGCTTTTTCAACTACTTTTCTCTCGCACTTTTCATTCGCGATACTGTACCGCGACTTTGCCTCGTTCCTTGGCCAGTCTCTTGGTTCTCAGATATCGATATCGAATCGCGTCGATAATGCGAAATCGAAGAGTAAAGACGCCAATTATTCGATGAAAGCAAGAAATTTTCCAACTCGGGTCAATGGGACTGGGACCCTGTTTCGACGCAATCAAAGGTATAGGGGAAAGTATATACATGCATGTATCGCGTTTCGCACGGGAGGAAAAAGTGACGAGAAAAACCACTTCGAGTGGTCCACTTGGCGCGTGATCAAACGCCAGAGGCAGAATTTGCCAGATATTCGTACAGATCCGAATACAATTTTCAGCAAGTGCATCGAGTTTGCCGTAGCCGAATTCTTCCATTAGTGTAGCGCGATTGATCGGACGATGCCGATGGTTCCGCTACCGAAGATTCTCCGGCTCTTTCGCGATCCTGTTGGTCCTGTTTGTCCACGCCAAAGCATCGCTCAATTCTGCCTGAAGCTTCTCGCGATTAATAGTCACACCTCGGTTAATTTGCTTGCAGCCGCGCGACTCAAGGGGAGACTTTATCGTTGACGGTTAAGAGGCCCCGAAAGAACTAGCTCAAAAGCTCGGAGGACTTTTCATTACTGCTTATTAACGTTTTTTATCACCAACCATCCGAGACAGTACCGAGTAGCGCGGCTTCTAAGAAAACTAAATTAAACGGCGAGCACTTAATGAAAACGTATAAAACACTCGAGTAAAGTATGCTGAGTGGAGCGTGCAACAGCAATACCGCGTACTCGCCTCGGAGGCGAAAGATTTCCAGCGAACGATCGGATTGTCGAGATGTGCTCTATCGCACTTGCAACTTTTTATGTCGGATCCGGAATATTTAAGCGAAACAGTGCGACTAAAACATGGAAAAGGCCATTTGGGATTTCACCGAAACGCGACCGAAGCGCGACCGAAATGCCACCGAAATGCCACCGAAATGCCACCGAAACAGCCCGGTCAGGTAGAGTTGCTGCAACGAATTACATGTCCTCAGTTTTTCCTTATTCCACTAATTTTCGGCGGCGACGGATTATGGCGCGGTGCGCCGCCATTGCTGCCATTCCACATTTACGCGGCCACACCGCAAAATAATCAAATCTACATAATTCAAAAGGAATTACGCGATGGTCGCTGCTCGATAAAATGGCCAATAAAGGCAACCAGTAAAATGGGTTTCTTTGTTTGGCACACGCGAGCTAAACCTTGGTTCGCAGCCGTAGGAATACGGCCGACACCACGAAAATCTGTATACAGCCATGATAAATAACTCCACGGGCAAATCCTGAATGCGAATCTGTCAAGTTGATTGCGTCGCACCTATTTTGTTCCCGAGTGCGCGATACTACATATTAGGAGGCTCGAGCTTGCCCTCCGCCAAACTTTATGCAGAAAAACACGCGTCTTAATGGAACAGGTTCTGCCAGTTAATGTCAACCCGACGCGACGCGGCGTTGCGTTGTTTCACATTTTCACGCCACTACCAGTGGAAATTGCTGGACCGAGCGTAGCTGTATCTCCTTGAGTTGCGGCAATCCTTGATCTGCCGGCAATCAGTATTCATGGCCGGTGCATATTCCACCAAATCGGGTCTGCCAAGACTAGAATTGTCTAGAATTGTCTAGAATTGTCTAGGATTCTAGACAAGCTAATTCATCGGGATCTACAATTCCGGGTAGCGATTGGTAGGCACGATCGGAACACACCGCAAGCCTCTCTTTCGAGTAATTTTGCAAATTCCTCCCAAGAATCGGGGAAAGGACTATGTACTAGCCTGCGTTTGAATGCGCAATCGAGTTTGAAGACAGGAAGAGAGGGGCAGTTCTCGGGAGGAGAATCCTGGCCCGGTATTCCAGGTATCTGCGTATCTGCGTATCTGCGTATCCGCGTATCTGCGTATCTGCCTATCGCCTATACACACGTATGCATAGCCCACTATACAGCCTATAGCAAAGTGGCCGGGCTCTGACGACTGCAATTGCGATCGGTCATCCTCTCGTTCATTTTCCACATGCCTGGCCTTAAGCGCTGTTTAATTGCCGCGGGCGCGTTTCATCGGCCGGTTATTCGAGTAACGTTTCTCGGTCTGCGTAATCGTACCCCGCATTCCACGGAATAATTACGCGTAACGATATCGTCCCCGTCGGGCGACCTGCGCACCGACCCTAGATGACTATTGACACGAACCGTCTGGTTACGACTGGCCGAGGGCGCCAAACAGCCCCAGCCATCGGTTTTGAACCTTTGACCGATGTATCCTTCGATCATAACTCAAAGTTCGCCCAGCAATTTGTTCTTACCGATCAATCGAGAAGTGGAATGCCAAGTTGAACTATCCATTGCTGTCTCTCGACGCAACTGATACCGACGCTGATTGCAATTGAAAGTCTATCCTGACCGTGCTCAAATGGACCTTCCGTTATCGATATTCGCCTCGACTTTTCATCGGCCAATGGTAATTGCAATATGTAACGGAGCAGAGATTAAATTACCGGGTAAGCCGAGCCTGGCGGCAGGTAATATCGCGTGCGTGTACACCAAATGTTTGAGCATTTTCAATATTTGAACGGCTTCGCAACCATGGTGGCCCGCAATCCTGGATACCTCCTTACTCGAAAATCACGCGCATTCGCGGCCCTGAGTGGATTACGCGAGTACGACCGGTCGGCTGAATGCCGTGGACCGAGGACCGAGGACCGAGGTTTTTCATTAGAAAAGTGTCTCAAGTGGCGATGGAAGATGAGAGGAGGATCTTGATAGGAGGTCAGGCTGGAATAGGTGAGGTAGCCTGGGTAGCTCGGGCAGCTCGCTCGGGCAGCTCGCTCGGACATCTCGGGCCCTTTCAGTCGGGAAAGTGCAAGTGCCGTGAATAGAGGACGCCCCGCGCTGCTGGCATCCGATTCCCCTGGCCAGTAGTTTCCTTCCAATCATCCGAGTGGATTGCTGGAAATCCCACTGTGAGTATATGCGCCCGAACTGGCACTGTGGGCACAGCAATACCCACCACGGCACCGCGAGGGGTCAACGGTAAACCGCTCGTGCGCGCGTCGCGTATCGCGCACAGTTCCTGCGTATAATGCGGTCGTAACGTGGCCGTAACGCGCGTCTAATGCGCGTGTGATGCGCGTGTAATGCGCGTGTAACGCGCGTGTAACGTGTTCCAGGAATGCAATGGCATTCTTCGCGCTTGTGGATCGATCGGGACAACGACTGCTAAATTCTAAATTCGTCGGCTGACCCCCTTGCCTCGGCTAAAAACCCGAGCTACTCGGCAAGAAATGAACCAGACCTGCCGCCATGACCGGAATACCCGGCTCCTTTTGGTAGCTTTCATTTCGAATAATCCGAGCGCTGTGTAATTTGCCATGTAGATTCGTGAATATCTAGTTCTTGGCTGGGCGCGTTCCAATGAATGGGGCGAGAATTGGGGGAAAAATGGGTTTAAAGGAGCAGAGTGGGCCGTGCGTGACCGCGAGCGCACTGGCGCGACAAGACGATCCTGGTAAAAATTCATTTTGTCCGGCTTTTGCCGAATCGAAACACCACGCCTTAATCGTGAGGGGGTCGATCCCCTGTGGCGCCAAGAATATCAACCTTGCCACGGCACAATTTCCACCGTGTAGCAATATTAAAAGCGATTTTTAATAGACGGTAGGTGTCGAAGCTCCCGCCTTCTGGGAAAATAGCGAGTAGCAAAATTCTACATACTCTCGGAGCGTTGCCCGTGACTTGGTAAACTTTACATAAGTACGCATAGGCGTTTGAATAACCGAATTAAAGTATCTACCTATTGGTAAAATAACCACAATTGACAGGCAGTGCCGAGGGCACCGCAGATACGAGCACTGCAAAGACTTGGCTCTAGGAGGGGATAGGTGGGGGTAGGTGGGGGTAGGTGGGGGTGGCGATTCTCAAATCACCAGGCAAAAGGTTGCGACGCGATACGCTCCATTATGTGAGCTTATCAGAAGCGCAACTTGCATCGCGTTATAATGCCGGCGCGGCGCCGAGGAAAGATAGAGCTGCTGTTCGGCTTGACGTGAATTTTTCACGAGCCCTTCAGTCGGGTTAGGGAGGGGTCTGCGTTGGCGGCAAAAGTCGGGTCCCTAGCTTTGCGGCCGTTGAATATAAGATTGGACAATGCGCCCCGACCTCCTCACCCTATTCTGCGATCGCTCGTTCCTCGGCTACCGGAGAAAAATGCATCTTGATTTGTGTGTTTCTAGTGGCACAGGCACACGTTGCGGGGGCCATGGGGAAGCGAAATCAGTCGCGAGTGGAAATACACAGGCGACGCGACGCCGAAGGTCCCTCGGGTGAAGCACGGCAAAATGAAAACTTTTTCCCATTGAATATATGGTACTTTACGTCGGCGACGTGCCACCCTTCGCGAGACTCGGTGCGAGACTCGCTGCGACACTCGCTGCGAGACCCTGACCGAGCAAACTTTTTCGCCCGGTTGCGGGCTCGGATATGTTAATGCTGGGATAGGAGCTCCCTCGGAGAAGCTGGCTCGACCTTTGCTTACGCTACGCTGCGCTGCAAGTACATAATTCGGCCGCGCCGTTCAAAAACCGAGAGCTTAAGAGTTTAACGGTTGAGATTCCTTTCGAAACGAGGAGCAAGTCAATGCGATAAGAACACCAACACTCGAGGAGGAGAGTAAACTCGAGTAACTAGGAACCACTGCATAGATTTATAACCGCGACTCGGGCTTTGCGAAATTCTCCCTAGCACTCGTCGCGTTCAATAAGGTCAACAAACAGACAAGTATAGGACGCGTGACCGAAACTTTGTTCGACATCTGCTTCTGTCGCTCCCAATACATTGCTCGACTACCAAATAGCCGATTTCAATCGATTGCAATTCGCCCCTTTGCCCGCCAATTCAAATAAACTGATGGCAAGTGGCTAAAAAGCAAGCTCGACGACAAAGAAGGGGAATAGAGCGACATATCCATCGCATCGGCGTTAACGAGCCGACGCGACGCCGCACCCCACTCGCATCCTCCCGCTTTCTACGTTGTACAATGCAAATATGTGTACATGAGTGTATACAGTAGATGCACGTTACGTACATACGTAATACTACCGTCAGGGAGAAAAACCCTCTCGAGCAATTCACCCGGCCGTGTGGCTCCTTTAAAACAAGTTATAGATCTTTTCTATCGCTTTTTTTCCTCTTTCGCCATTCCTCGACGGCATTGCGCAACATTCGTACTTATTATCGCCGCTTCAGCGAGCCGAGCGCTTGCAGGAAAATTTAGTGCTGCCCCCGAGCACGAGAATACGTCCCGGTGTAATGAACCCGAGGATCGCGCGGCGATACATTCGCGAGGCGACTCGGGCAACTCCAATCCCATGTATGTATTACTGGACTCGAATCGTCAAGATAGGGTGCAACGGGGCTAGAAATGTCGCGTGACGCGGCCCAGCCGCGGAAAGTTCGAGGTGTGCTGTTGACAAATATCGCACGGTAGACTAGCCGGTGCTAGTTTGGTTTATAGGATCCATCGAATTACACTAATTGAGCCACGGTTAGTGGCTGCGGACCGCTCCACTAATTATGGAGGGTGTGCGCGGGCCACCGATCGCGCTCACCAACCATCTTTATTAAAACGGCCGCAATTAAATTCGCCCGGTCCAATTTCCTACCGAGACCGAGTGTAATCCTCCACGTAGATTGGACTATTTTCTATCGCTATTTTCTATCGCTATTTTCTATCCCTATTTTCTATCCTCCTTTTTCCTCGGTTTGTTTCAGGTGCGAAGGCGTCGACTCGTTAGTAGCTTACGTGCACATAGACGGGCAGAAAGAAAAGTTCGACGCGTTCTGCGGGACAACGTCGCCGCGGCCGATTATGAGCAATGGGCCACGACTTTCGCTCGAGTTTCACGGCCTCACCGACTCGCGCCACGCCAGGGGCTTCAAGGCCAAGTACTCCTTCACCGAGAGTAAGTGCAACTCTGACTACATTTCTACATCTGGAATCTCTATTTTCTTCTCGCCGTGCCGGCAGAATACCTCCGAAATCCTGCAAAAGTGTGGCGATCAATGTCTCCAAAAGTCCTCCAGGCTCTTCCGTGACTGCAGCAACCTGGAGTTTCTTTGGTCCGTATCCAGGACAAAAGTACTGGATCTTTTGTGTTTTGCGTTGCTCAACACAAACTAAAACTCGTCGAAAGAAACGAAACCGTTTAGAATTCCCGACTACAGTGATAGCTAACTTACCTTTGAAATGGCATCCACATCACTGGTTAATAACGATTTGAGTCACCGCTCGAATTATCATGTGTTTGCCAGCGATAATAATTATAATCGCGAAGCGAATTTTATACCGATTATTATATCTCTCCGCGATATTACCACGTGTCACGGCTCCTCGATCAAACGTTTATTAATGATGAGATTTGCCGCAGGCTGCAATCACGCAGAAAGATCGGACTTGTTTTAACGAGCCAAACCTACCATGTATTTCCGCACATTTACGACTATTTACGACTATTTCCAATTACATATTTCCACGCCAAAAGATGATGCTTTTCACACAGCGACACGTACCGATCCCGAGTATTATGCGTTGTGGCACAAAATGGCCAGGAAACCGACACATTTCGCTCGGAATTCAATTTCGCTGCCTTCCCCCTATTATTGCTATTCAATCAAAGGAACGTTCGATCTATCATTCGTCATCCATAAATTTTCTCCCCTATTCACAGAACCGTTCGTATTCTATCCTGCGCAAGGAACCCATAAATCTTGGGCCAGAGTCCCCCCTACGTGCCGAGCAATTAGCGTAGGACATCCTTCGTAGTTCGTATAAGATAATACCGATCCTCAATTCTTCTCCCTAGTATTTCCTTCCTACTCCCGGGAAGGAGGCATAAATCGCTCAGGCTTCGATGTGGATCATTGAGGATAAGTTATTGGGAGCGAGAGACACGTTAGAGACATGACGTACGGGGCTATACGCGCGGCGCGGTCCGGTACGGTCCTTTCCAGGACCTCCGCCGCCGTCGCCACCGATGTCCCGTCAAAATTTCAATTTCCGTCCAACGGAATTCTATCGCGATAGCAATGTGCCTTTTGCTCTTTGCGCGACCGTCTATCAGCGGCAAGTCAACTGGGATTGGAGATACGAGGAGGGATGCGGAGCGCGATGCACAGTTTACGGAAGGAACAAATGGCGTGGCGCGGAGCGGCGCGGAGCGGCGTTTAGAGTGCACTCGAACTCGACGAAACTCCTCCAGCGAAAGGGTCAAAATTCCAGGAGCTCGCCTCGGACGCACGTTAATGAGCGCGCTTTTTTCCCTCCCTCCAACCGCAAGAGAGCCTGCAGTATAACCAGTGGCGAGTTGCCTCCTCAAATTGTTATTTTCCGGCAACAATTTCTACGTAAAATTATCTCTCGTACATGGCTTCAGAATGGCTCTGGCCAGAAATCGTATTTTGCAGTAATTACTCTGCGTCCCATCGCATCGGCCCAGAGAGGAAGCGAAAGGGACAAAACAAAATTGATGTATACGAGCCGGTAACAATATTGCGGGCTCATAAGTTTTTAATTGGCGAGATGGTCCGGCCAATATGCTTCGATCGCGTTATTTTACTGGCGAATTTTACTGGCGAATTTTACTGGCGAATTTTACCGGTGAATTCTACCGGAAGAGAGAAATAAAGAGGGCAAGAAAAAGACATGGAAACTCACAGAGTGAATCCGTGTTAATTTTTAAGTGCCAAGTTTTCCGGGTTGTTGGCTTCGGCGACAATATCACTTAACAGCGTTAGCCGTACTCTTTCCGGTGTGGCTGGCCCGGTACGTACGTGCGTGACCGGCCAGTGGCCAGTCAGACTCTCGCCTAAGTTACCCATTGTTCCTCGAGTTTCGCGAGTGGCTCGCCAAAGAGTGGCTCGAGGCCGCATCCGGAGTTCTATCATCGCGTAATTGAAACGCGAACAAACAGAACAAATAGAACAAACGGATCTCCGAGGCATTCATAGTGCGGAAAGAGATTCAGCGACGCCAAAGTTCTTCCGGTAGCGTGGCGCGGATAGTCAACCTGCATCCACGGTGAAACCGAGCACGACCCAAGATAAAAAGTTTCACTTTAATTTCTATGGACGGGGATCCGTTTCCACTGGCGGAAACTTGAAAGCTGGATATCGTCCGGATCTCTCCGAACCTCTGTCTCTCTCGCGTTCTCATCGCTCATAACTGGATTTCGCGCAATTCCCGAGGAAACTGCTGGTGTCTTGTCTTTGAAATCAAAATCCGGGGGAGAAAGCTGCTTTGTGCCCACCGGATAAGCAGCGGCGAAGCGAGCGGCGAAGCGAGCGGCGAAGCGAGCGGCGAAGCGAGCCTCGGCGAAATCGGTTGGCACATTTTTAGCTGGCCGCTCAAGATGCTCCCTTAAACTGCTGATACAATCGGCCCTTGTAGGTTCGACCACCGGAGAAAAAGATTCCTGGCCGCGAAATCCCCCTCGACCTGACGCTTCGCTTCGCTCGCAAGTTTCCCCGACCAATACCAACTGCCCAGGACGACGACAAGTCGGCAAGCAAAGAAATATCCTTGCAGATTTTAATTAAATGCACCGCTGCTCCAATTTCTCCTCCAATTTCTCCTTCCATTTCTGATGCCGGATTCAACGATAGATTTCCAATGAGAAATGTGCATTGTGCCTAAAGAAATGATTACTAAATTGCGTCAACAACTTGCTGCGCAAACTACACTTGGGTTCTTGTCCTCTTGTTCTCTTTTTGCTGCACTCCCGTGCCCCGGAAGCGCATTACAGATTCCGTCCGGAAATCGTCCGCTCGACGAGTCTTGGACGAGTCCTCGGCGGGTGGGCGACGCGACGTGACGTAATTTCCCGGGGAAAAGCACAGAAATCGAGGAGCATTCCTATCTCCTCGTCAAGGTGAAACCCTATTCCAACTATCCGATCGCCGATATATTCGGACGTCGCGGCCCATCTGGCTCCTCGCTTTGACTCGTTTCTCGACTGACAACTCTTGTGAGTTGTTGCCTCGCGCCCCCTTTCATGGCGGCGCCAAACCCCGTCATCGACGCGTCGCCCCGCAACGCAGCGAATCTCGAAACTTTTCGAATCGTGCCCCTTGTGGAAACCGAGAGACAGCAAACGAGAAAGGGAGAAACGACGACGCAGTAACAAGGGTTGCAATGACTGGCGACATATTCTTTCCGACGTTTTTCTCCAAGTTTGCTCTGGAATCTGACGGATTTACGACTCTTCCGCACCTCTTACCTCCCGGGAAGGAAGTTTCGAAAACAACTCTCGAACCTCGTAGATCGGTCAGGCTATCTATGTATACGCCGTTGCCGTTGCCGTTGCCGTTGCCGTTGCCGTTGCGGTTTAACCCCTCGGTAGATGGGTGCAATGTGCAAGGCCCGGTAGTCTCTCTTGGGCCAACTTTACAGCATACACAGTGCATACACATGTATGTACTTGTATGTATATCTATATCACGGTGCAAATGTCCAGCAAGGGGAATAACGAATGTACTAAAGTAGAACGAAACGTAGAAAGTCTCAAAAGGATCAGAGTAATATTTCCTCTAGGATTTGCCTGTTTCGAAACGATTCCAGTAATGCTATTTGCATAATCTCTTTGAACCGAGACACCTCCTGTATACGGTATAGAACTTGGTCCACAATTCCAATCTTGTTCGATATGTGCACCGCACATCCTGGCGCACGCGGCTGATCTTCGATTATTCTCGGGAACCTTGGTAACCCGACACTTGCGAACGAAAGTATACCTATAAACATATGTTCCCATACATGTTCCCACACGTGTTCCCGGAGTCTCGCTCGCGACAGGCTGTGCGTCTTGCTTCTGCCGCGTCAAGCGCTCGAGCTTCTGCCCATACTCGCGGCTCGCGGTAACGCTTTAATGCAACACGCCGTATTCCGCGCACCAACTTCCCCCGAACTCGAGAAAGTCGATACGGCCACACGCGCGGCTCTTCTGCTGCTTCTTCTCGCTCCTTCTCGCTCCCCGAGCTCCGCGGCAAGTCGGAAAGTCGAGAAGACGGGCTTCTCTCGCTCGGCAATTTTTACCCGACCAATAGAACCGCTGCTTTCCCGATTACTTTAATTTAACGTTCAAACTTTTCTCCTACGTCGCTCAAATAGACGCGCGTTCACTTATGTGGAGTTTAATGACGCTACGCTCTAGGCCCTAGGGAAATGTTGTTCTGATCGCGCCGAAACGCCAACTATATTCAGCTTCTCGATCTGTTGTTTTATCCATTTCGCTCTTAATTTCGATTTTCATTTCCACTCACTAAAAGCGTGGTTACCCGAGTTTTCGGTCAAAATTGTACGTTTAGCCAAAATATTCGGCGATTCATCCAAAATTCATTCCATTATCCATAAATCTGTCGAAAACGATAATATGATGATTCCCTGGATAGTAACGTTGGCGCCCCCGCCGTCGCACCGCCGCGAACCCGATTCCCGAATTTCGAACGGCGCATTCGTTTGATCATCTGATTTGGCGACAGATGAATTAGCGTGACGAGAGCGAAATATCGGGGTATATCATCGTTGCGTCGGTTCTTTCACTGCTATTATTTGCGTTATCGTACGCACATTCGCGTTATTAGATAAATCCCGGGAATATCAACCTCGCGAATAAATTGGCAAATTGCGTTGCGCAAATTGGTAAAACCGTGTTGACTTTGTTCTTAAACGCGATTATTCCAAGGGCTTCAAGCTTGGGGGCACAAATCCACACGAATTGCAAGCGCAATTTCACAGCAAGCAAGATACATAATATATTGTGCTCGAATTAACGCGAAAGGAAAGACGACTAAAAGATCGGGATATTCAAGATCCAAGTCTCGGTAGTCGATTTGCCTCCACGGCAGCTAGCTCGTTCCCATTACATACCATGTTATACGAGACAACGCACCAGCATCAACAGCAGCAGCACCACCACCACCACCATCACCACCACCACCAACATTTGCGTCGACTCAATGCTATAAAAGCTGTTTATCAATTAACCGGCTAATGCAGTATTTCGACGCATTTAGCGGCTACATTATTGAGTACCAGCCACGAAGCAAAATACAAGATGCTGGTAGCGATACCGGTACGATAGTGCGTCAGGCAGACGACGATAAATAACTCATTGTCAGAGAGGTGGTATGTACCGAGTAACTCTCACGAGCGGCTCGCTTTACATTTGAGAAATCATTCGACGCGAACGACGTGCCGCGCGCGCACGAATCGTTATCGCTGATTACAATTGCAAAGTCCAGGGGCGAAGGGATTGCCACCAATAGCCAAAGCCGCTATTGCTGCTTCCTTGCAGCGTCGAACCGAGAGAAGCGGGAATCTTTTGTCATGTAGATTGCAACTCGCTTACACTCGCGGAGAGGGTGATAAACAACCGGTGAACCGCCGCGAAAGTACAAGATAAGCCCGGCCTGCCTCGAGTTAGCGCTCTCTAACCAACAATAAAGCAGCGGCGGCGACGGTGGCAGTGATTCGCGTCCCCTTCACCCTCTCCCTAAACCGGCAACATAAATTGCCCGTTGGTCGGCCCGTTGGTCGGCCCGTTCGCTGGTCCGGCATTCTTCAAACAAGCGGCTATTATAAAAGTTGGCGCGCGAAACTTTATCAATTTTGTGCATTCGCCACGTGTATCGGGGAAGGGAAGCTAGCTCGACGTCGGCGCCGCGTGGCGCGGCGTGGCGCGGTGGCCCGACTTCCTCGCGGTTCAATTACTCTTGCTGGTGAGCGCTCCGAGTCCCATAAGCGGGTGCGAAACCCGGGAAAGCCGCGTTTCTACCATCTGTGTGCGATACTAGACGATGCTAGAGTGCCAATAACGCGCGACTAAGCTGATTTCAAGGCTTCCGTTCGATCCTAGCCACTTTTTCTGACGGCCCTCTCCTCCGAGCGATACTTTGCGATACCTTTCCTGCGCTCTCTCCGCACCGCGTTCGATCCCTCGCAGATGAAATGGTCATATGTATTTATAATTTGCCCCCACTTCGCTCGACCTACAGAGAAGATGAATGGATTTGAGGTCTGAAGGGGAACCTTGAAAAATTGATGCCATTGCTCGTCGGGAGGAGCTTCGTCGGGTTTTATCAGGCCACAAGTGCTGCCGCCGAGGTTCCAAGCCACGACATCGCACAAGTCCGACCCCGATGGGTTACGAGCGCAACAGCCGGCTACGATTCCAAAAACGCTCGCACCAAGGCGAAAGCCGCTTTCTGATATTATTCAAATCGGCCGGCTAGCCGTTCGCGAACTCGTTATCGCTCCGATAAATCGCAACGCTCGCTACTCTATTCTAGCGCTTCATTCTAATACTTTTTCCATTTCGGGACCATTTCGACAAGTTTTTAGTTTCGAAAAATATGGGGCTGTTTCAATTTCTCGTTAACATTATATTATCCTAAGAAGGGCTTTTGCCCTCTGGCGCGTGCTAAATGCATCGCGTCGAGTCGTGTGCAAAACCTGCGGGAGAAACTGAAATGCCAAGGCTTATCGGGCCCGAGAAACTACCAGCTTGCTCTTCGCTAATGCCGATTCTAGATGCTAGATACAAACACAGATCGACTCAGATATTCTTTTTAAGAGAACCTCCCTCTCCTTGCCTATTGCCATCCTCATCCGGCGAATCCATCGCAAATTGTATTCCCGTCTACAGTCAGATATGCATGGTTGGTATGGGTTAATTTCAACAATACTCAAGGTGGCAATTTCGGATAGCCACCGATGGCCACCGTGACCCTATCAACTATTCTCGAGCAAAAAGCACCCCGAATCCAGGCAATCGGACGATTCGATTTACCTCCATTCGCGGCGTTATTGCCAGAGAATACCGGGATCCGACCAAAAATAGCGGCTATTGGCCAGAGTTTTCCAAACGTAGGAGCGATAGAGAGAGAAATATTGAATAGCTAGTTTTTCCGGCACAAGTGAAACTCTTGGCTTTGTATAATTCCGTAAATACGCGCGCGCCGCGTCGCGCCGCGTCTCGCCGCGTCGCGCCGCGTCGCGTCGTGTCGGCAGCACTGACATCAAAGCTGAAACTTTGTTCTACCACCTGGAGGAGGCCAGTTACCGTCGACTGTAAGCATGAGCAGAACCGCAGTAGCTCGCAAACGACCTCCTGTAATTTCCGTAAAAATCCACAAAGCCGCAAACACTCGGAGCACGCGCGCGATCCAGTTGCTCTAAACCAGTGGTTGGTCGTGCGCGACTCGCGCACAATCGACAATGGAAGAACGCTGCAGCACAATGCAAACAAGGTCATTGCGAAATGAAAACCCGGCCGCACAAGTGGGAGCGAAAGTGGGAGCGGGAGCGGGAGCGGAAGCGGCGATTGCGCCATCCTGCGCCGCACGAAAAAAGGTACCGCGACCAAACACACACACACACCCCTGCCCCACCGAGCAGTCCTCTTTCCCATTGCGCCCTGGGACACCAGGCAATATGAGACTTTAATTTAGGAGAAGCGCGAGCGCATTGTCAGCAGCACTCTCGCCTCAATCCCACCAAAGACACCCCTAATTCGCCCCTCCTCGTCCTTGTTATTCTTTCGCTCTGGCATCAGCGAGTAAAAATACCCTCTAACGGAGCACATAATTAGAAAGGCTAAATATCTCGAGATTAGCGCCAAGGTCTGCTGGCAATTATTCCGCGCATTAAATCCTCGCGAGCAAACACGGGGTTGGGGGAGGATCGCGTGCCACTGAAAGGTGCGAGACTGATGCACCCAGCGATTAATGGAGAGGGTAAACCACCCCTGAAACAAAAGTATGCGGGGATTTAAAAGCGCGCGGTTGCATCGATTCGTTTCATTATCTAGAGATTCTAGAGTCTGACAGAATAAAACGATGGGTGGGCAGAGGTCGGCCGTGGATTACGGGCTGGTGTCGGATTGAAACGCACGATGGATTTGAAGCGCGCGATACTGTTAATTATTAGCGAATCAACACCGATTTACATATTACATACATGTATATGCTACTCTGAGGAAGGATGTTTAATTATTATAGTATAATAGCTCTCGTCTAATTGATTACACGTATCAAGAGTCGTGATATGTCGGCACCACACGCTACCACACCGCACCCCACCCCACCGGTCAATTAAGCCGAATGAGAGGATAGGTAGAGCGGTAGGTATTGAGTATGTTCCTGGACATGGCATCGAACGGAATTCTCCGGTTTTTCCGTGAAAATCTGCTAGAAAATCGCGAGAGAATGTATTGGCGCGGTTCTGCGAATCGCCTTCCTTTTTACCCTACTCTCTACTCACCCTCCTTTCCATCCACCAACTTTTTCGGCTTTTTCCCATCTCTCAATGTTTGCTTATTAGTCAAGCTCTCGCTAACCGAATACACTCGCCACCAATTTTGACAATTACTTCGCTCCGCCAGCCCAACTAATTGTAAGTACTAATCTTGTAACGAACTAACCGATAACGACGTCGGACCTGATTCTAAGTATCAGATAACTCGTCTACTTTTTCGCTTCTTTGCGTGTGGCCGGACGCGGCTCTCCCCTGGCCCGACCCGACGAAGCATTCGGCAAGAAGGGCCGAAAGCATGAAAGCATGGAAGCCGAATGAAAGAATCTCCACGCGGAAAAATATCCCTCTGGTTTCAATGGGAAAGCCCCCGAGGGGGCAAAAACTCCGAGCGTTAATTTGATAACCGCATTATCGAATTTCGACTTGGCTACCCAATTAAAACAGCGAGATCCGCTTTTTTCCTCTCTATTTCTCTCATCGTCCACCTTTCAAAGGATCGCCAATAATCTCTCAGCGGAAAAGTTATCGCTGTCCCGTCGAAGAAATGACACTCGGCTCTCGCCAACTCTTACACCTCTTCTACCTCTATTTGCATATCGTTAAAGGGTCTAGAGCGAAACAGCCGAAGCTCAATTTCCCCAGAGGCGGAAAATAACAAGGGGGATGAAATCCTAAAAGTGCCAACACGAGCCAATAACAATAATCGTAACACTGGTCACCCTAATTAACTGACTGCAAGTCGCGCTTATTCGGTGAGAACTCATTTGAAAGCGGGAGAAATCCGCGCTGTGCGATCCTGTGCGATCCTGTGCGAGCCGCAAACTCGGTCGCGGAACAAAGAGCTTGAAAACGACACTGGAGGCAACTGGAACTTGGCAAAGGGAGACTTGGCCCCACAGCTCACGTCGGCGTCGGCGTCGGCGTCGGCGTCGGCGTCGGTCACCGCAAAATGAATGTCCGATTGCGGGATCGGAACGCTCGCAATAGTGTGCACAAGTGGGCTTGTGGGCTCGTAGGCTCGTGCACGCGACTGCGACTGCGACTGCGACTGCTACTGTCTCTACTGCCTCAAATTGTGCGTTGACTCTCGCCCTACACCAGCCCAACTGAACCCTCCAGGGCAAATGCCAGCTACTCAAGCTCTGCGAGCGAATACCTAATGCAAAATTCGTAATGACCACAGGACTGCCAATTGCCAGGATAGCTACCGTGGCATACGGGTATAACGCGAATCATCGATTGCTCAAGATTAATTTGTCCAAAGTACACGGCTATGTTTCAATCTGTGGGTCGCTTTTGCTGATTTAGCCTCGTGGTACGTAAACCGCGTCATCGCGAGCTACCAAGAGCCCTTTAATTACCAATTGTGACAAAGAAGATTCGCGAAAAAGACAATATTCCGCCAGACAGGATTATTTTTTGTCGTTGCATCCCTACGAATATGGGTATATCCGAGGGTGCCGAGAAGAGTCGCGCGTCTCATTAATTTTCTCCAAGTGAATAAACTATCCTCAAATACTTGTTTGGCGTTGGAGTCTCTACAGGATTTTCCAGGGCAGCGAGTGGTTTTCAACCTGTATTCTCTAGTTTATAATCAAGTAGATAATCCGACAGTGCGCGAGCGCCTTGCATCACCGGGGGCAGACGGGCAGGAAGCGGCAATGGAAATACATATGTACATAGATCATTTTAGGCGGTGCGATCGGTGTCCGATTCGAGCGTCATTCACAATTATGTACGTATACCGGTACGACGCGGCGCCACGCCGTGCCGATCGTACACAAAAGACAAATATTTCCTCAGGATCCAATCGGCAGTCACCCTCGAAAATTTGCTAAAAGCAGATGCCTCAACCTATTATGTACACACGCTGGTGGGTGGGTGGTCGATTTAGCTCTGGCTGACAATTATAATCACCAGTGCTGACTGTCGCTTACAGCCCTCAAACTACATTCTATGTACATAGAATAACTACCATTGGCCATTGGTCGTGGCTGTTCCTTTAATTTCACGCCGTACTGGACACCCGAGCTTTGTACGACCCACGCTGACCCGCTCGAAAATCCTGCTCGCACAGAAGCGGATTCCGCCCTGGAATGACCACGACTCCACTGCACACAGAAGTTGAAGAATTTAAGCGCTGACTAACAAAAACAACATTTTGTCAACAGGGAAATTTCTGTCCCCGTCTCTTTTTCCCGCACTCGGGAAAAGTATGTATTACCGCGCCGCGTACCACCTACGGCAGGAATTAATGAAAAATGGTGATAAAACAAGCCGAAGCATGCTTTAATAAACGAGATTAATCTCACTTTGGAAGAAAAACAAACGCACTGCTTATTTGCGTACCGCGACCAACGCATCGCTGTTGCGGCCAATGTGGACCACCACCCTTGCACCACCCTGCTTTTCAAATTTTGCCCCGACGCGACGCTTTCTTGTCGCGCTTTATTGCAACAAATCGCGACACCGCGCACATCACACCCTCTCTCTTCTCTCCCAGTGGCCGGGGTGCACTCCCGTCAGAGCAGTCTCGAACTCGTGCAATAATAAATACCGCGCTGGGATTTAACATCAATAACGCGGGAGGCTTTAAGCCGCAAAATATGAAGCGCGATACGTGCCACGCATGCAAATTCGCCAAACGATATCAATTGTCGAGTGGTGCATTGCGCGAGATTCGGGGGGAAAAAAAATAATAAAATCAAGCATTAATATTCTCGCCGGGGGAAATTATTATTGGCGTGGAATGCGCGCGAGTTCGACGGGGCATCGATTCTCCCGCTTGAGCTTTTGAGGGGGAGTAAATACCGTTGCACGACCGAAATCGTCGGCAAGCGACTCGCTGAGCCATAAAAAATTTCTCCTCTCATTCAAAATACACCGCTCTCCTTGCCGCATCGCGAATTCTGACCAAGGACAAAGCTCGACTGAAACGCGAAAGAGCAGAGGCGGTCGCGATGCCAGTGAGTTCCTTTTCATTTAAGCAGCCTGTCGAATATTCGACAGGCTCGCGCAAATATCCCATCGGACAAAAGTGTTTCGCGCTTTGATTGGTGCCATGCAATTTTTCAGGAAAGATTTATTACGCTTGTGCGATCTCGCCTCTTTCGTGATGCACGCCGGGCCACACCACGCCATGCCGGCGACCGGCGACCGGCGACCGGCGACCGGCGACCGGCGACCGGCGACCGGCGACCGGCGACCGGCGACCGGCAACCGGCAACCGGCGACCGGCTACAACGGTCATTTTTTTCGCCGTCCCGATATGTCACCTACTACGCTACTACGGCAACTACCCTTCTTACTAATCACAGTTCAGCCTGACTGCCATAAACCATCCCGCATTTGGTGCCAGGCGTCCCGATCCATCCTACCACCCAAGTCCTCGATTACGGTGGATTACGGGCCGCGCTCGGTGAATTCTGCACTTGCGGAATGATCCTCCTGACAACGCATTATTTCCACCTCGTACGATTCGTCGATTCTTCGTTCGTCATTGAGAGATCCCTCCAACACCCGCGAACAATGCAGCCAATGCTGCATTAGTAGTAGAAATCATCGGTCTCGCAGTGTCGAGACATCCTGACGGATTGCCGCGAACTCACTAACTAATTGGCACCGACTAACACTGTACTGAATTTGGACCTCGGACCACTTTGATCTTGGGCGTTTCAGCGCTCGACGAAGCATGACACAGACCCATACATCCTCCGCTCATACGCAACCTCTGTGCGCGCACACAATCATACGTTCATTCCCACAGGACAACCACCGTGCATTATCTCGATGCACGCACTAAAAGCCCCCGTCCGCGAGAGCACGGCCCAAAACATAACTAAAATCGAGCAGGATTCGATCGGTACAAGTTGGAGAAATACAATTGTACTTGCGAAAAAGACATCTAGCGATTACAGCGGAAACTGTAAGCTTTGATTTACCAAAGCTGAATTTGCTGAAATACCTACATATGTAGTATGTAGTATGTAGCTGAAATAGCTCAAATAGCAGAAAAACCAGATAGAGCTCCTACTGCGGATACCTTACACGCGTATCTTGATGCTAGTCACCGCCGGCGCCGTCGACACTGAAATTCGCAAGGACGCGATGTTCCACTGTTATTGTGGCCCCCTGTCTATGTACCTTTTGCCAATTGCGGATATAGACTCTTTTGTAGCGCGAAACAATAAAACAAAGAAAAATTAAAGCTGCTGCCACCCATAATAATAGGCTAACGAAATAAGTGGAACGCATATTGGAGAAGCATTACGATTTCTCTCAAATATGTTCCGCTAAAAATATCCATGGTGGAAACGCTCGAGTTTGGATTTTCAGCGCTCTCATGCTCGGCCGCGAATTTCTCCAATTAAGTGCGTATAGGAAAGGCCCCTTCCCATCCCCGGCCGTCCACATCAAAAATGGCGAACCCCCGCGAACAGCGAGAGCTCTAATTCCGCGGAATAATCGCGATTGCATCCGGAAAAACCCTCGAGCAAACGCGCTCGGCGAAATTCGTTTAAACTCTACTGATTAACCGGTGAACAGAGCTGTTATTGCATGCGAAATCTATAATAACACGGATGAGTCGTAAATTCCTTATGCTCCCGTGTTTTCCCCGTGATCGCAACACACCGTCCGTAGTCGATGTCAATGCGCTGAAGCGGTTTTATTAAACAATTTTGTATTCTTCCTTACCGTTAGATTGTCGAAACCCTGGTCTTGGAGTCTGCGTACTAATCCGTCTACTCGTCCGATAATCCATTCCCTTATTTAATTCGTTCCACCTATTTGACTTTGGAGCACCACGCGATCATATTGCCAAGTACACACATATAAAATTCCGCTCGAATACACGCACGGTGTTCTCCCGCTGCTCGCTGATACAAAACTGAGCGACGTCTACGTGCTCATGGAGATTACAGCTCATTACTTGGGCCAGGACTTCCGAGATTATCCGAAGTAAGCAAACACGTGCTACCTGCGTCCGACAATGTTTACGTCCCACTGTGTACATACTTGCACGCAACAGCAGCCCACGCAAACTCGATCCTCGGACTTACAGAGCTTTCTTTAATCTTCTTTTCCCCCTTTTTTCCCCCTTTTTTCCCCCTTTTTTACTGTTCCTCGTTCAATTTCCAAGAAGTGAGCTCACGTGCCCGAAGCCCAAAGTGCTTGTCTATCCAAACCAACATGAAGCATTCCGTCGCATTGTTTACGCTTGCGGAAACCTCGCATCAGTTTCTGCGGGTTGGCGGTGCCTCGTAATCCTGGCGCACTGTCAATCTTGCTCGTACCATCAAATTACATTACAGGACACTGAGATCGCGAACGACTGTGTTTTCCGATTGATCTCTCAATTTTAGTTGTAGCCCCTATCTGTACTTTTCTATATGCTTTATCGAGGTTGGATTACGCGGAGAAGGAGGAATCTTGAAGGAAAATTCCCATAATCGTTGACGATATCGCGATAATAAAGTTGGGGAAAGTTTACGTCAAGCAGCGCCGCGCCGCAGGAAAAGGTAATGCGAGTGGAAATTCGAGTTTACGCTGCGGTTGCTTATTACGCTCGGGCTCATCCGGGATGCTTTATCCTCGCAGGCCGCTGCCCTTGTTCGGCGACTAACGGTAAGTGTACGCGTAAGCTTGTACAAACTTGGGGGAACTGCAGTAAGCCGCGAATATCAGAAATTACTTGGAGATTTTTCGTAAACCCATTAGAGAAGACGCGCATGCATTGCCTCAAAATTTCCGGAGAGTAAATCGCACGAAAGCATTTGTCATTTTCGGCCACTCAATTCAGTCGCCACTCAAAAACAAGGACGATTGTCGCGAGAAGTTGGGCAGATTTTCCTAAGATGTTTTCTCCAAAGGGCACTTGAGTCCTGGCAATGACAAATGCGACTAACTAATTGTAAGCGCAAAAGTGCACTGCGTCCGCAGATGCTTATTACTCGATATTTAGAGCCGCGAGGAAACTTGGCCCGGATGCTTCATGGCCGCTGTTCGGTGTACCATTGGTGTACCACACTTTAGGAACTGCAGAAGAGAGAACTTGCAGCGTAACTACGACCAGTAATATGTAGTGAGCTATTTCAAACGAGACTTGACAGCCCTCGATCTCGTAATTAACGTGCTCGCACTCACTCCCCGCTCCCTCTACACTCCCGCTCGGCACTCTCACTCGGCACTCTCACTCGGCACTCTCGCTCGGCACACTCGCTCGGCACTCTCGCTCGACACTCTTGTTCACCACTCTCACCGTTCGACGCTCTTTAGTAAAGAAGTAGTACATACACAGAATACATGTACGTAGTGTCATCGACTGGCAAGCAACCTTTCAAATTGGCACGATATTTCCGTGGCACCCAAGGAACTCGAAAACCGGATGACCCGATCTCTACGGGGTTGCAATTGCACTGCCCTACTAATTGTAAGTAAACTCGAAAGAAGAACAACTACACCACACTCGAGAGATCAGAAATAAAAGTATTTAATGCCGAAACTAGCACAAATTTGGCCCGGATCTTTTCTATACGATGGAATATAACAAAGAAGAAGAGGGGAACGCAACGAGTGTCTCTCGATGGAATCCTCGTTTTCGGTAGAATCAATGGTGAATCGGATCTCGATTTCCCGCAGTGGGGAGTTGGCGATGATTTAACGTGGCACGGCGTGGCGGTTGGTCATGTTAAAGGAGCATGTGTACCTTTACGCTCGTAACAACGGACGTGCCAATGGACTTGTACCCTCGAACTAAAATCACTCGGAATGATCCGGGGGCTGGGGGCTCCCCCGGAACCAATACACGCACACCCGGTGCGACGCGACGCCCTGTTTGCTGGCAAATTGAAACGACCGCGGCCTCGCTGCCGGATTTTCGAGCGCCTAGTTAATAATACCTAAGCAATTCTCTGCCCATTGTTTATTAACGCGCAACGCGTTATAATATAGCGATTACAGCGGCAGTAGGCCAATGCAGGTCCGAAAGCGGCCGGGGAAACGTTTCGACCTTCCCCAGGGGCTGGTCATTAGCGTGCGTCAATATTATTTTATTGAACGAGCCGAATAGAAAACAACGATGCATGATTCTGCCCACGGTCATTACAAAATGATCAAACATTGTTTAAAAGATCGGTATAATTTGCACCAATCGCGTCTATCCGGTCCGTCCGGCGAAACGGATGCGCCACGATACATGTGTATGTACTACTCGAACTTATTTTTATGAGATCGAAATCAGTAAATCTCATTGTCGGTCCCCGTGATCCGCGTGCTATCCATTATCCTCTAGAACTATACTCGATGAAAATATGTGGATTTAACGTACTCAATATTATCGTATTTAATGGGTGAACCAATAGTCGAACAAACGGATATGTTTCCAATTCAAACTTTTTCCGAGGGGAATCAAATTCTAAATCACCGTTATTCGTTGAGATGGAAATTTTTTCCAAACGGACCCACTCTTTCGGTTACGCCAGCAACAAATGGAAATAATCGACGGTACTTGAACTGTTAAATCCGATAAAAAATCATTTCAGTGCACCTGACGGGTCTTTGCAAGTGAATTGCATTCGTGCAAATTGCCTCGATTTTCCGCAAAAGTTGAAATACTTGAAATAACATAGTTAGCCTGACACTTCCTTCCATCGCCCAAAAACGTTTTATAAGATTAGAGGGACGATCCTCTCCGGAGCAACAATCCATCTAACAAGTCCCGCCTCGCGCGTAGCTGGCCCGCGCTCTATTCAATTCCGGCATGAAATTCCAATTTCGTCGAGCGCGATTCGCCGCGTCTCCGCTCGCGCCCGTCCGAATATTTGCAATTTAAGCGGCGAAAAACAAATTGCGCGACGCGGCGGGGCCCGGCGGGGTGGAGTGCTCGCATGCGCACATTAATCGCTTTCGGCGAGTGTCGATTCAATTAACGAGCTCACAGAGCAGGACGACACTTGTCTCGTTTTCCTGCTGTGGCGTTAGTTATATCCTGCACTTGTCAAGCTTAAAGAAGCTTTGTACGCATTTGGTAAAGTTCCGACTGTTTGCCTGTTTCAGACTTTGGCATAACGGCAGGCCGACAGGAGATGTCCTACCCGTGTGCCTTTGTCTACAACAGCAATGATACCCGGAACGGTACGTTCGCCTCGCCCAACTACCCAGGCCTGTATCCGCGCGACACCGAGTGCCACTACTTCTTTTATGGGCAGGCCAACGAGCGAGTCCACTTGCACTTCCACTTTTTCGACGTCGAGGGAGTATCGCCGTAAGTTGCCTCCTTTAGCCTCCTTTAGCCTCCTTTAGCCTCCTTTAGCCACCTCTACCCCCTCTACCCTCCTTTACCCCTTTCAGCGGTGCTTATTCATTTTTAATTGCTGCCCATGCCGATAATTCAACACTCTTCTCCGAGAGAAGAAAAAGCCCGGGGCGTAACCGTTGTCGCGCTACCAGTAACGACCCAAGCTTCCCAGTTATTAGTTCCAACAGTACTGTGCGGCCGCCAAGATAAAAAAGTAATCGCACTTTACGAGCAGCAGTCACTCTCGCATGGTCAGTGGGAGACTGGCCTCGTAAAATAGTCTCACGCTCGCGTCTAAAGGGAAGAGTTGCCGGAGAGCCAGCGGTCGATTTGGGATTTGCGATTTGCGATTTGCGATTTGCGATCTTGGAATCGGATGGGACTGCAGTCTATAAATAAGAGAAATCGGAAGGGAAGCTGATCGAGGGATGTGAACGCGAGGCTGATACTCAAAAGTACGACAGATAACTGGCTGGAATTCGGGGAATAACGGGGCTACCGATACTGCGCCGGTAGAGTAGAAGGAATCTAGTGGATGAGCAAGTTGGAAGCCGGGCTATACAAGCTTGTACACATACATACATAAATACGTGTAGAAGCGTGTGTTTTCGCTCGTCAATCACTCGGACGTGGCGAGACAAGGTGAAGGCCCTTATCCAACGAACGAGCCAGACCACCAGAGTAAATCGATACCCGTTCGATTGCCCGAGAAGCTTCCTTCTCCGTTGCAGCATAGTTGGACGTTCCGCTAAATCAAACAACGTAACAAAGTTCGGCCACTACTTACGAATAGTGCGAAATCAAGTCGAAACGGGATTGCTGATTGTGAGCGGCAAATCAATTCGAGTCGGACGGACCATCGTCACAAAGATTGCTCCAGTGAAAACTACCGGCCGCGACTCTGGTCGAAAATGCAAGAGGTCAGAGGTGAGCACAATGGGTCGGGTCCAAAGTGTTTCTAATTACATAGACTGGGTGTGGGTTGGATACTGGGAGTATCGATGTATGTATCGGCTGTGACCCAACGCAAATAATTAACCGTGTTTTGTTAGTCTCGGTGGAAACAGCTCTTGGCAGGTTCCAATAGCATCCGTTCCAATTCGCACGCTCTGGTGGGGGGGTCTAGATCCAGACACGGCGGCACAGCGGCTTAAATTAATAATTCGACGTCCAGCGATCTCGAGATTCGCGGCAGCCACATTTATCGCCCCAGACACCACAGCTAACCCCGATCAGGGATTTTACCTCGGCTTTTCCTGGCAAAGCGATAACCGTAAATATCGCGCCGCGAATGAGAGTTCAATTAGACCAAGTGCAACCTCGGTGTTACTTGGGTACGTTTCGTTTTCCGCCCGGAGTTGATAGATACAAGGAGCCGTAGACTCTCGGGTAAACAGTCCCGAAATGTATGTTCCCGAAAAAGAGGATCGAATCGTGATCAATCAAGAGAATTGCTACTCGCGTCAGTCGCGTCATCGAGCCGAGGAACCAACGAAGCCCCTCAGCCTCCTCAAGATTTATATGTATGTACATCCCGTTCTCGCTATAATATCACCATTGGCCAACCTCGTTCGTCGAGACAATTGGACGCTAAACCTGTACTAGTCATTGATTAAGAGTATCGCCTCTCTTATCTGTCAGTCCTTTCATCGATGCGACAGAATTGCTTATGAATCACTCTGACAAGAGGAAAAAAGTCCGACGAATCTACGCCAATCTACGACTATCTAGTCATTTTTTATGGCATTTATTCAATGCCAAGACGATACTGACAAAGCTGCTGTCGGACTCAATATTGTTCCATCGATCGACACAAGCACCATTTCCGAGAAGGTGCGGCGCGGCGCGGCAACTCGACGGTGTATGTACTCGGTGTCGAGCAGAAATAAAGCGTTACATCGACTCTCTGGATTTCCAGTCTTACAAACTTACTTATGACTTATGTAATCGCGATCCATTGAATCGAACTGCCATTTCCGCGTATTCCTGGAATCCCCGGATACGGGGGCCGTCCTGCAAGAGCAACGGCCAGCTCGTTGAGCGTAAATCCCGCTCGCGAGCTCCCATTGTAAGCAGACGCATTAAAATTATGCAGGGCAGGAGCCAAGATTGGATTACTTATGAAATTGCTGCTCTCAAGCTATGAAAACAATTTATGGGAGAACCAGGCCAGCTGAGACGTCCAAGAAGAATGATTGGGAATCTCTCGATAGTCACTTTTGTAAAGGACTCAAAGTACAAGTTGTTGAATACAATTGTCAGGCTTTGGTGATTTCGCGTTGCCAGGTGCGATCGTGCACAGGTACAGGTCTACACAAAGACTTTCCACTTGGCAGTTCCGAATCCGACTGTAGACTGTAGGCTAGAGATTTACAGCTGATTATGCGCCGCGTTTTCGCCGACTCTCTGGCGAAAACATAAATCAGCCGAGGACGAAACGAAGCCAGCCTTAAATTTACATCGGCCCTCGCGGCAACGCCGCGCCGTGCCGCGCCGGGAATCCAATAGAGCGCCTAGGGAACGTGCCGCAATAATTCAATATCCAGATGTTAACAAGAACATTGAGCAACTACTCGCCAAGTTATGGTCTTTGCAGCAAGTACTCGCTGCGATCCGACTTGGCGATTTTCAAAATACATACGTATGTATGTATGTATGTATGTATGTACATACCTAAGTATGCGAGCGCCATACATTTTCAAGTTCGGCCAGAGTTTCGAGCCTGGTGGCGGGCCGCTAACGGAAAAACCGTGTTTCTCAGAGGTAACCAAATGAAAGTTCCTGCTTTGAGAAAGAGCATAAGCAGTACACATGTACTACAAAGATGTCTATGTACATAGATACATAGATATGTATAATATACTACTTATTTGGCAAATACGTGTATAATTCGTGTCTTCCGAAAGTCCGTAGGCTTCGAAACCATTGCCATTGGTGCCTATTTTCTCCAAAAGTCTTTCCATTAACGATCAGTGGAACAGAGATTACGATTGGTAACAGGTAATAGGAAAATAGATCCGCGTCGGAGTCGGAAAACAAGCAAGACTCGAACCGCGAAATAGCGGTAGTTAAAAGGTCAGGTCAAGAGTGGTGCAGTACGACAGTAGCCAATTTCCCCGAGAATTGCACCTTCTTTCTCGCGTTTTACACGGCTACGGGCCATCGTACTGTATCTTTCCGCAGATCCGCAGATGTAAAAACGCGTATCGAAACCCCGTCACGTAAAGCCGCAACGCTCTAGCTGCGCAGTATGCGGAGCCACTCACGCTATAGCGTGCCACGGGCGCCGCACCGCGGCGCACCGCGCCGCACCGCGCCACGCCGGACGTCGAGTGTTCCAAGCAAATGCACTTTCCAAAAACCCAATGGCTCACCGAGCCAGCTTCACCATTTTCTCTCCCTTTCAGCTCGAACCTTCTTTTCTCCTTTTCTCTCTCCTTCTTTCTCACGGACTCACGGTCTTCCGATCTCACCACAGGTGCAACGAAGTGACGGCGAGCGACTTTGTCGAATTCTCCAACTACATAACGCGCGACCGCAAGTTCTCGCGACGGTGCGGCCAATTGAAGGAGCTGGACGTGCATAGCGATCGCAACTTCTTTCGCGTCACTTTCAAAAGCAACGATCGACTGGATGGTACAGGATTCAACGCGAGCTACGTGTTCGTCGACGAAGAAGGCAACTATACGACCAAGCCACCCATGGGCAGCGTGTCGCCACATCAAGGTAACCACCATCTGCCATCTCTCTACCTTTGCCAACCTTCTCTCTAACTACTTGGACAAATTCAATTCCAGCTAAAGAGCATTAGCAAAACTGTTGAGTTTCATCGAGTTATGCTGGGGTGCGGTTCTCCACGAGGAACAAGAAGCTTTCCGCGAGTGTTCTTTCCAGCTTGTGCAGCTTGTACAGCAAAGGACGCAGTGATCTCGATCGCACGATAATGAACTTGTAGCTGCACGCCCGCCAGCGAAGGTCGATTGTGTCGCGTCGCGTCGCATCGGCAGGCTTGTCTCCAGCGGCCCCTAATATCGCGTGCCATTTTATCCTTCGCTGGTTCGGGTCTTAAAATGCGAAACAGCATCTATGCAAAAGGAGATTGTTGGATAAACGTGGAATTTAAGCAGCTGATCGGCGATCGAAATCAAGTGCCTTCATTTCCAGCATTTCAAGCATTTAGCGCGCACCGATCCCATACACCCTGAATGCCTGAATAATGGGTCGATTGCATGAAATTGTGTGGAAGAGTGTAGAAGAGTGTAGAAGAGTGTAGAAGAGTATGGAAAAGCGCGCCTCGGCGTCCGTGTAAAAGAGATTATATCCGATTTATAAGAGGATTTCGAGTATACGAGTGGCAGCGCGCAGCGCTTCGGCCTGCAGCTATTGATAGAGTAAATCGAATTTTTGTGTACTTTCTTCCATTATTAAATCACTCGGGAAGCGGACTCGTTTGCTTTAATCGTGTGCGGATCCGGCGCAAACGCGAGCGACGAAAAGGGAAAAGGAGGAAGGTGCGTGGCACGAAAATGAATGGCAGAGTCTACCGAGACGAACTCGGTACATGCATGTATATCTCTATATGAACCAACTCAACCAACTCCAGTCGCGGGATACGGGATAATGGAACTCCCGGTAGTTTGGCGAGCAAATACAATTTTTTCCACTGGATGCACGTAGAGCCCCGTAGCCATGTCGATATTACTTATCAGTTCCTAATCCATCGTGACTTTGCGCAATGAATTTAGCCAAGTTCCGTGAACAGTGTGGAAATACAACGCGTCTAGAGTGTCTAGTCTAGACTCTAGAGGAACCGATCCAGCAATCAGGGACAATCGTTCGAACGTCCGTTCGAATAGAATCCTAAGGGCAAAAATATCTGACACACAAACATTATTACGTTTGGACCGGCAGTATTCTTTGGCTCGACTTTGACAAAGGAGACGTTTGACCTCCAACGGAAGAAAGAAGAGTTGGTCAATCGACAAAAATCTGACGAAATCGAAATCAATTCAGAGGAGTCGCCCTAAGTGGGCTTCTGCCAAGTCGAATTCGAGGCAACCGCCACATTGCTCTCTCATTTCCAAGGGGGTACATACACTGTAGTGGGCTCAGATTCCGAAGGTTCGCGGAACTTTTGTCCCTCTTCTTGCCACTCTTCTTTCCACGCTTCCGTGCACTGTTGGCACTGAATGGGTGGCCAATCTAGCCTCGGATCTAATAGCTCCGATACGTCTTCGAGTATTGTGCCACTGAACGAGCAAGGTCCGCGCAACGCCAAAATATCCCGAGCTAACGTAGATTGGTACCCACACCCAGTAGGTTGTTCGCCTGTCAAATAGTACAATATATGTACAACGTTACAAGACTGAAAATCCACTGATATCGTTCGAATGTTTCGCAGCGCAACGCTCACAATCTCGCTCGATTAGGCACAGACTTATTTTAGCCACGAGCCATGAGCTTTTCTTCCCCTGGGCAACTAGCCCAGATCCTAATTGCTCTGGTTGCTCCAGGTGCGAGTCGGCTAAACAATGGCGCAGCGATCCGCGAGATTAAGGGGGTGGTTAGATATTATTCGGATCAACAGGTAGCCCTAATGAACGAGTCCCAAGATTTCGCGGAGGCGAAACAAACGAGCCCGGCGATTAACAATATTGAATAAATCCGTCTCTCGGGCATCCTCGACAAATTCCTAATATCGTTTGGTCAGATTAACACGCCCACCGGTGTTAAACATGAATCGAACGAGTGTGCGCAGACGACAAGGGGAATGAAATGAGCCGAAGAAGAGAGTGAGCGCTTGTTCTGTCTTTATTTTTTCCAATCAAACTCGTTACGCGTTTTTCTACGAGCAACTCACTCTCGCACGCGGCGGGGAAACAAGTAAATAGCGTGCTCCGCAAATATCGGGAATTACGTTGCCCTTGCATAATACTCGATCCTCTAGTAAACAGATAACAAATCGCGGCGGTGCGCTATCGCTCCAATTTCTTCCCTCGTCGCATCGCGTCGGTGCAAATCACCTGGGAGAATCGGTGCGCGCTCATGATACACCAGAGAAATAACCGACGAGAGATACATATTAACAATAACTGGAGTGATCGAATCACAGCGCGAGACGACGCCAGCGGCACTACTCGAACTTGTAATTTCATTATTCACCGGAATAATTAATACGCTTGACTCGTGTGTGAGCCCGCTAGAGGACAAAATCAGCCGATTCCGCAAAACAATGCCGATCATTGACACGAGTCAAGTGATGGAATTCAATTGAAAAGGATTGCCCTGGCGGACCGTGTTGTCCGAGCCGTGCACAGCAACTTTTATACTTTTGTATGTACTTTATACATATTTAATATTTTATATTTTATACCTTATATAGACAAGCGTGAGGGCACTATGTATCCGTGTCACGCTCTCTTTATATCACTGTTGTAACGTTGTTCTGTTTTACCTTTGTCTCCCTTTTCGTCTCTCACTCCGTTATTGTGCCGCCGGCCGAAGTCAGAGCCAGCCAGATTGTGCACCGCAGATTCAATATTCCTGATTGCATCATTGCCCTGCAATATTTAATGCCACGCGCTCTTGCGCCTCTTGCACAAGTTCTCGATTCATTGCGATGCGACCCGTGCGCTCGCCGAGTTCCTTGGCCGCGAATATTCAATTAATCGCGGGATTTCCGTTCCACCGATTGCCACGCGAGCAGCCCGAGAGATTTATGCATACTCCTAGAGCCTAGACTCTAGGCTCTGTCCCAGGGAGAAGCTTCTTGTACCGAAGAACACGGACGCGAATGCGGACGTTTCGCAACAGCTTGGATATTCGAGAGTCACGGAAACCCTTGGACTCGGTCCCCGTTCTCTTGTCAGTTGCACACCACTCGTGTATGGGGTGGCTAGCTTAGCTCCTTTCACGCATTTCCAGGGAATAGAAGAAAACCATAGTCCTCGTAGTGCTCGATATTTCTTGGGTCGAAATGTACCGTCGAGGAGCGATATAAAAAGATACTCTTACCGAAGATTATTATATTATCTGGAAAGTGCTTCTGTGTCAAATTTTCTCAAATTCTACGGATGCACCAGTCTCAATGTCGCAGTCACACTGGTCACCTAGTCCTAGCGTATCCATTGGTCGCAGGGTCGTTAACGCCCGTGCTTCTTCGAGAGTCGCGGTTACCGCAGATTTCCAAGCAAACACGGCTACAATGCCAAAGTGGCAAATGCCATGGAACAATCATATTTTCTTGTTCGCGGTGTCACGAGTGTCACAACGCGCAAATGCGTTTTGTGTTCGATCGAGATTGTGGCTGCTGCGCCGAGGAGCCATCGGCTTACGTCAGATTCTCAGGCTGATTCCGACGCGGAATGCTCTCGATACCTTTCGTTAAGTGCAATCCATTCCAACGATTTCTATTGCAGTGGATCGTAGTAAAACCGCACAATACAATTTCCCCGAGGAATGTGATATAAAGAGAATCCATTTGTGAAATCTGCCACGAAGCTGATAATTCTCTAGCAGGTCAAAGCGAACAAAGCGAGGAAAGGAAGATTTTTTCTTAATGCAATTTCAGCGAGTGTAAGTGGATAAAGGAACAATCCACAACATAATTGCCAGAGACTAATGCCATTAAAGTCAAGCAGTTGGGTTCAACGAGCTAATTGGACAGCTTTAAAATACCCAATTTCTCCAAGAAACGTAGCGTAGAAAATTATTCCGGGTACAACACCCAACACTCCCAAGCTGCGTAATCCCGTCAATCGAGAACGCCAAGAATAAGATTCTTTGTCTAGATTAATCTCGTGCTTTAATCGAAACGGGTAACGAGAGATAACAAGAGATAAGAAGAAAATTCACGGTGTAATGCCTTAGAGAGGAAGCTAATTAGGGTTCCAACATTCCAACGTTCTTAGAGCTCGCAATCAGTTCAAAGACTCAACCACTGTTACCATACGTTATGAAATTAAGAATATACGCTGAATGGAGAATCTTTCTCTTTCTGTTTAAAGGTATCATCTCACCGTTCGCACTGCTCTTTCTGCTGATGGGTGTCATTCTCCTTGGTCGGCTCTAACTCCAACCGTGAGCAGTATGTATTCGGAACGTGTCTCGGCTCAATCTACATTATTCACAACGAACTAGAACCTGGAGAGTGGCCACGTGGCGGGGTCACCCGAAATTGTCATCCGCGAAAATCAGACGAGCATACCGAGAAGACCGAGTATGCCCAACGTTTCCATCGTTTCCATCGTTTCCCGCGTCCTCAATTGTATTGTAAGACAATTCGCAACCCGATTCATCGACACTCATTCATCAATTGCGACTCGACGATCTTCTACTACTTGTTGTATTGTCGAGCATTTATACGTATAGAGTGTAGAGTAGAGGGTGATCGGGCTCGTAAGGCGCGCCGCAGTATGTAAAACGTCACCGCCTCGAGCCCCGGGCCCCGTGCCCCGTGCCCCGTGCGTTACATCGATACACACGGACTATACGTACATATTATGTTGCTACCAGGAGGCCTAGCGGCCCTAGTCTCTGCCTCAATGGAACGCACGCGACTCTCTACCTCTACATCTATTTACAATCTCTATTTACACCGTACTACATACTGTCACCCCGAGAAATCTTAACCAAAGCGTATTTGCAGCAGAGTACAGTGGAACCTCGACACTCGATTCCGTGGATTAGAAATAGATATTGCCGATCAAAATAAATCTATCGACTACCTTACAATCGAAATACGAATCTCTTTGAAATCGATCGACTATCCAAGTATGTACTACATACGGACTTGGTTACATAGTTGGTGCTCCGGTGCCAGTTGCTACGGGCCACGGATTTCCGAATAATCGGGGTCCTACTGTGCTGCTAGCTGCTGGCAGCAATTAGGTTACGACCACTCTAATTACCGTGTATACCATATACATACGTGCTGGAGAATCTACAGGGAAAAATCTACGGGCAACGACGATTGTTGTCCGAATCTCGTTCTAGCATAGTCTTGGAAAGTACTTGTTGATGTTTTTCTCCATGCGTGCGACACGAATTTATTGAACCTCTGTGTAAACTGTTTGTTCGAGAGTGCAACTGAAAAAATTCACGCATCTAGTAAAATCTAGTAAAATTCACCTTCCTAACTGCACTGCAGACACGTGAATTCTTACATCCTCCGTGTGACTGTGATGCTTCCACTTGTTCTTATTAGTCCATTAGAGAGAAAACGACGAGGCCCGATCGACTAAAGAATAAGTAATCAACGATAAACGAGCCAGACTGTCCGTGACACGACGAGAGTGATCGTCGGTGGTGTCCAGTCGATAGGACCACCTTCCGACCGGATATTGTAATCGGACGTAATCGAAGCACCCGGCAATAACCGAGCCGGCCTGACCAAGCAGAATCCCGCCACACAACGCGAAAGCGTACGAAAGATAGTTTGGCGCACTTTTTCGAGACTCTCGGCCAACCATTAACCATTTTTCCCTATCGTATGTAATCGGCGGGACCACGCCACGGTCTTGGAGTACGGTAGGGTCCCCCTACCCCTGCTTATCTTTCGGAAGCGTACAATTAGGCAAATTTCAGTCAATTCTCTCCGCAAGTTTCTTCTTTTGCCCAAGCCAACGTCCAACTTGGAGGATACAGTAGAGGCGAGGGCCACAGTGAGATTCATGCCCGATATCGCGTAGGATTTGGAAAAATTCCGAAAGACTATTCGGTAACCGATAGTTTGCCGCCGCACGACAAAGCTAGTTAGTGGATTGACGGACGGAAGGCCTCTCGTCTTCCGACCACGCAGAAATTCATCGATCCACTTTACGAGGCGAACCTAGTGTACGTGTGAAACTGATGCGACGCGACGAGCGGAAAGTTATCTTATACAGTTATGTATACGTATGTGGTACATCGTACCATCCAAGTTCGCGATAGTTGGCCGAAAGTTTCACGATGCAGCCTCTCCTCGAAGGGGCATGTCGAAAAATAATTTCAAACTACGTCCTCCGCGAGCGAAGAGGAGTCGCCCCTCGGCGAAAAGAGCCCTGTCCGGAACTTGCGATTAGCGGCGGGGTAAGAACTACGATCCCCCCACACACGCTTATGCTGGGCTATCAGGTACACATACAGGTCAAGTGTATAAGCCATTCACTCCATCGCTCATCACTTTGTCGATCAAGGGTGCATTTCCGATGACGAAACCAGAGGAGAGACAAAACAGACAAGACAGACAAAGCGGATCCGAATCAAGGGACATGCCTTGATTCGGCCTCTGATCGAATCGATATCCCAGATCGCGTATCCCCAGGATACCTATGGATAAGTAGCAATACTGTCACTGTGTACGTTAGACTACTGTGAATATTTTTTAATAGGTTTAATTTAACGCGTTGAAAACTTCTCCCGAGGTTCTACTTGATTTGCGAGAGAGTGTATTCTAGGTGCGAGTGAGCCAAGACGAATGCGTGACCAGTTCAATCAGTTCCGTTCGTTGTTACTTGTTTACATGTATGCCCTGGCTATCGGAAAGCCGCGGGGGAGGAGACACTGTTAGAAACTTGTATACACCTAAATTGGCACGCGAAATGCTTAACTATGTAACTACCACGTTGTAAATATTGTTATATCTAATCCGTTCGAGATCCTATCACCACAATACACACCGTGTGTCATACTGTTTCACCCCGTACCGATGTTGTACATACGACACGTATGTAGAAATATTGTATATCGACGAGCTGGCCCGAAGGCTTACCAGGACTAATCAGGACGGGTAAGTCGTAGCTGAGAGCTCCGAGAATTCCGCAAGACGTCCGCTGCAGTTTGCGTTACCTTTATAGATTCCATTCAGACTTTCGAGCGCGTCAGCGCTCGTGCGCTCGTGCGCGCGCGCTCTCTCTCTCTCTCTCTCTCTCTCTCTCTCCCTCTCCCTCTCCTCTCACCGAAGGATTAGCTCGGCGAATTCACTTACGTTAGGTCTCTCCCGGCAACCGAGAGAAGCTTTAAGATAATGGGAAGGTAACAGCAAGCTACCGGCAAGTCTAATTATCCTCGATCGAACAGAGGCAACCTACTAACGAGGCAAGCAATCCGAGACCTGCATACACCTACATCTACAATATACGTATGTATATACAATATATGTATATACAGTATAGACGTGCGTGCATAGGTACATACCTACTACACGTACTACCCACTGTGCGCACAAGTGTGCGCTTTTAATCTTAGGGAGAAGAGACTAACCCTGTCGCGCTCTATCACCGAGTTGATTTGCCGAGAATTTGCAACCGGCGCAATTGAGTTTGCGAAAGGAAAGATTATATGGAAATGGATATGGAGATGCAATAGATAGATAGATAGATAGATAGATAGATAGATAGATAGATAGATAGATAGATAGATAGATAGATAGGTAGATAAATAGATAGATAGATAGATCGATAGATAGATAGATAGATAGATAGATAGATAGATACATAGATAGATAGATAGATACATAGAAAGATAGGTAGATAGATAGGTAGGTAGAGCAAGAGAGAGAGAGAGGGGGGCGGGAGGGGGGATGCACGCGACTCGAATAGGCGAGCAGTTACCGAAAGTTCAACCTCTTGCGATTCGCGACTCAACGAGTGCTCTGCAATTAAGCAGGGACGTTCAGAACCTCTCACCCTAACTGGGCGAGTTCCTGAGTCCGGAAAAAATACACTTTTATCCTTACACAGACCGCATGTTACTGGGACCTGCGAGTTATCAAAGTTGCGCCTGGGGCGCTCGCGAACTTTGCCCTGCGGTTAAAACTATCCAAAAGCATCATAGTCCTGCTGCGAGCAACCCAGGCGGGCGTTGCTCGCAGCATCGACTATGGTATCCGCCTTGCCGCGGATGTATTTTCTTATTCAGTTTTGAGGCTCTTGCCGGATCATCTCACGCATAGGTTACTCAACTGTAATGCAATCATCGTTACTGTCCTAATAAACCTTAACATACCAATCCATAATACCAGAGAATACTCGAAAGATTAACGGCGTGCAGAGTTTCCGCGAAAGTGCTCACACTCGTCAGGCTCGTGTGACGCATCGGTAAAACTTGTGATGAAATATCGATCAACGGCGCCAGGGTTTCAGGAAGCAGTGGTACGAGCGCTTTTTTCAACTTGTGGTACATATTAGCCACTGCCACTTCCTACCACTTACTACAACTTCCTACCACTACCTGCCATCGACGTCGATCACCGTCAAGATTGGTTACTCCGCTGTTTTCCTGGGATTTTATTTGACACTGTTTGACAGCAGCCTCTCCACACGCCGAATGCTCTCTCTACCGGCAGTTAGATATACATACATATATGTATGTATATTCGGGGCTCGTTTATCAGGCAAATTTCATTTCTATCCTCGGCTCTTTCTCTCCCTGTCTGCGATTCCGTACACCAGAGGAAGCGTACCGAAAGAGAAATAGTATTACTGGATCTGACAGTCACGTCACTCGTTTGTGTCTCCAAAATGGGGTGCGGATAGAATATTGAGCAGCCGGCCGACGCGACGCGACGTACAGACCGGGCGCAGAACGGTCGTCCCACCGCACCACGCCGCACCACGCCGCACCCTCCAAGTCCTCCAACATAACTTTATATATTTTCATCGCGCCAATTCACTCGACAATTCCACCCTACGAATGATTTTTCCCTCTAAACGCGCATCTCTGAATACGGAAGTCGTACCTACGGGGGAGTTATGGTTCAATTTTGGGACGAAGCGCCCTATCGTTGAGGCGGATCATCCACCTTAGAGGAGCAGAGATCTATGAGATGAGAATGGTCCCGTATGGCCCATAAATATCCCGGCATAATAATTCCAGATAATTATCCTCGTTAATTAGAATGTTCAGAAGAGTGCTCCAGCCGATCTTTCCCGCTGTTAAAGTGTTCAAACTGCATACTCTACATCTACAATCTCTACATACATACGTGAATGTATGTATGTATATTCGGGCACGAAAGATATTTTCTTGGAAAAGCCGAAGGAAAAGTGGGCCTGCGGGAGAGCAGATGCCGGGCGGAGAATATGGAACGCTCGCACGAACCAAAGATTTCTGGTAAGTCGCCAGATATGCATAATACAAGCGGGATAAAACGTGTCCGGTGAAATATGCATGCTGTGCGAGAAATATTGCTGGCACGCCAGGTGGATGCACTTTGCTCGCTCGTTTACGTATTGTGTTTGCCCTAACACGAGTTTGATGGTTACTGCATTCGACATCGTGTCGTTAGGTTCTCCCCAATTCGAACTAGCCTTTTGGCTATTCTGCTCGAAAATTCTAACCGAATTCCGAGCGATCACTGGCAACAAATCCAATTACTATATTTAACCCAGGTATAACCACTGCCGAGATTAGGCGCGTTATTTTCGGCGAAATGTCAAGATCCACGGCGATCAAGAAGCGTCCACACAGGTAGGTAGCGGCACATAACGGGATGCGCAGGTACTCTCTATCGCGGGTTCGCTCGCGGGCTTCGACGTGCCGAATTCGTAACTACATACATACTTGTATCTAGGGAGTAAGGGTAGTTTGCAGTAAGGATCAATAAAGTTAAGAGAATGGAACGCAACAGAAACTCAATTGCAATTTTTCGATCCGACGTTAAATCTTTCAAATTCTCCTCCCCTCTTTCTCAATAAGTTGAATTTCTCCGTTATCTACGCACAAATTGCAGTAGATCGTCGACTAAACGTAAGCTATCCATATGGCATCCGGCAGAAATGCAGCACTAATCATCGAAACTTGGAAACGTATTGTTGACGGATCGGGAGAAAAATTATTGCCCAGTGGACTAATTGTAAGAGAAAGCGCGACGCGCGGCACAAGTACGTGGTGCCCCCTCGGCATGGTCGCAGCATCCTCGGTGATCCTCGGCTGGTTCGCTGGTGAACGTCGTCGAGTGCTCTCCGGTGCGGTGTATACGCGTCGCGCACGTCGCGTCGGCGGCGTCGGCATCGGCGCCGACGTCGGCGCTCGTCGAGTTGGTGGTGGTTGGTGACGCGCGTCGTGGCTGGTCGTGGAGCACAGTCGCGTTGGGAGCAGTTGGGATCAGTTGGAATACAGTGGTGGGATCGGAAATCGCGAGGGGCATCAACAGACGTTGGTGGACGTTGGCTGTACATACCTTTTCCACGCATAACGCGCGTGCGGACTAGCGGGAGACGGAGCGCGCAGTGCCAGAGTGGTGTGTGCAGGTCAGTAGATTTGAATCGCCGCGGACCAGGCAGGGAACACGAAGGAAGAAGTTGGAAGAGGCATTGATAGTGAAAATCGAGAAAAGAGAGAGCGGAGAGAAAGAAAAGATCGTACCATCGCGTCGCGGCGACACGAGCGCGTGTCGGCAAGTGCTAGTGCGTAACAGCGGGTGGTGCGCACGCTCATGTTCCATTGGGCTAGTCGCGATTAGCCAAAAACGCGCAGTCGCGTCTTGATCCTCTTGAGTGGGAGGCGATCAGCTGCGACAGATACGCGAGGACCGAGATGTTCGTCCTGCAGAGGGCTATATTGTAAGTACCACCAATTGCGAGAGAATTCCCCTGTCTTTTTTCCTCCGCTTCTGCTGCTTCCCTCAAAGAGGCCTCGCGAGCCCCTGCAAACCGTGTCATCGGCTTACCGTTCGAGAGTAGACTCGTACATGCTCGCACACACGTGCCAGAGATGAGCTCCTCGCGGTTGCAGGCGCTCGCGACGACCGACCCTACTAACCAGCAATGGCAATGGCAATAAGGGCTTAAATCACGAATCAGCTGCCGAATTGCGTTGCTCAATATAGGAACGTCGTGAATCCGCCGATCGATAGCATGCCTCTTCGAACTGCTCTCCTCGTGAGAACCTGCCAAACGTACAGTCGATATTTCCGATGTTAGTCCCCCACGTCGATGAGTGTTTCACCCTCGAGCCGGCGACCCTCGACTGCTCCCGCTTCTCCGTTCCCACCCTTTTTCATTGCTAGAGCTTCCTCCTAACTTTTGTTCTCGTAACATCAGAGCTAGACTAGTTTACGCAGATCCGAACCTGCTGTAGTTTTCGCACGGGCTTTGGGCGAGTGTAAGGACCCTCTCATTGGGATTCTGTGTCGGCTGGGCCCCCACCCTTTCAGATCCGTCCTTTCTGCCTCTCAACGGATCGTTGACCGACGAACAAAGAGCTTTGGCGCAAAAGCACCGCGCACCTCGCCTATACCAATTTCTTGGAATTCAGTTGAGCCCCTAATATTCGTTAACGACTACTCTGCGAGACTCTGGTTTACCGGACCTACCGTTGGCCCTCGCCTTCCCAGCCCTTCGGCACGAAACCCATTATTCCCCATTCCCCTAGGTGTGCACCTGCGACCACCGACAATGAGGTTTGTCCATCGATCGTAGTGTGTGTGCTCTATATACGTGTATAGTTGCCCCGTAAGGCCAAACTCCTTGGGTATCGCCAGAACCGTGCTTTTCTGCTCGGCCACTTTATCGAGATCCGCTAACACGTGGACCACCGTTTATTTTCGTCTACGTGCACATCACTGACAGTGAGAGAGCAAGAGCAAGCGAAACGAGCAAGCGAAACGAGCATCTTCGTTCTCGCATCACCCCTTTAATGTTTTGGATCGATCGCTCACGTAATTCCGCGGCACACGCCCGAATTCGAGGAGCATCGACACAGCTTCTCGACCTATACCTATTCTATACCTGTACACGCTACCGGTCGCCAAATTGTTTTCTCTCGCGGGGCCTTTGTCGCGACAGCCGATCCTCTAATGCTCTAATACACAGTTTGTTGAAACAACCCAACAAAGATAAGTAACAATGGATGACACTGGTGTTATTACGCTTTTAATTGCGCCTCTCTCCCGTTTATAAGCGAGTGCCGCGGTATCGGCACTCATACACGTTCCGATCGTCCCTCGAGATATCGCGAATGGCTCCGGTAAAGAATCGATTTAACGGATTTAACGAATTTAACGAATCAAGAGACTCGAGAGAATTCGCCGACGCCGAAAATGTACGCCAGTAAGCATCTGTGTCAAAGTCGCGGGGTCGCGGCCGTTTCCGAAGCTGGGCCACGGATCTCTCGAGTCGCTCGGTTTTTTCTCGTGCAACACTCCAACCCGTAAGTGATAGCCCGCTTCTTCTGCCAATAACAATAATGAGCAGACTCGCTTGTGCTTTGAGAAAAATCCCCAGTAGAGTCTCACCCTTTTCCGTAACCCTCATTTCTATCAAGTATCGTAATCCCGGCTTCCTCCGACCCTGTCGCGTTAGATGTTAGGCCAACGATGCCCAACAACAACTCGATGGCTTTACGTAATTACGTAGTGCGTTAAATCGACCGGCTTGCACAATGTAAACTGCCGATTGATCGGGTTTCGAAAATTTCAAGACTCTGCGTTATGCGGCTCCTACCCTTCGGTATATACGTATGTACATATATACATGCACATATATACATAGCTGCTTGTCAACGGGAATGAGGAAGCTACACACATACCGTACAGTCAGAATGACGATCGCATAGAACAGGGCGAAGCCACGGGGAAGCAACGAGCGCAGTTGAACTTTGCATGTTGAGAATCGGTACACGTACATACCCTGTATGTATCACCGTAATAAGCTAACGTCGAGCGATTCGATTCTCCTACTCGCCTACTCATTGTCAAAATTGTCCTATTGACTTTGTCGTGGCAAAATTCCAATTGTTGTAAAAAACATACGAGCATGTTCACCGGGACGTACGTACATGTCTAGTCCGAGGTGATTGGTGATTGCCGGTGTAAAATAACCATCCTGGCGAAGCGCATTTCTCGCAGTTATCTCCGCGAACCTGGCCAAATGCCACTGAAATAATAATAGATTACCCCGGTCTCGTTGGAAAACATTGCTCAGGCTGTGTGTACTTGTGGGAAAAGAATCTCCGTCGCAGGCCGCCAGCCATACACGGCGGGGGAGAGCACATTTTCAATAAATTTCGTCATCCATCAGTATTAGCTGCAATAACCATTATACTCTTCCAAGTGCACTACTATCCGATACTCGCTATGCAGTGACCTTCGATAAATTTAATTGGCTTAACTATAACACCGCGGAAACTTATCTAATCGATAATTCGATCGTCCGATATGATGTGCATCGTCCTTGGCGCGAGCACGGGAGCCGCCAGCTACCTGACGGCTGTCAGATAAAATCAAGCTGACCATCGATTAACTGGGAAGAATGTCAGTGGGCCAGCTGATAAAACCTCGGGTGCTTCACTTGCGGTTTCCGCACACCTGTTTCCCCCGACATTCGCAATACATGTTGCAAGGGTAACGCTAACGCTATCGGGGAACATGTTGGCGATTAATTGAATCGCCTAATTCAAGAGGATGGCTATGCGATAACGGGATTACGAGACTTGTGATTTTTAATTACTCGCCTACGCAAACTTTATCGCTAGCCTTTTTACTACGAGCGCGAGTAGTAGCAAACTCGATAAGTAAATTCGACAAATTATCAATGAGATCATTCTATTAGGACACTGTTCTAGCGTTAGAATACGTACATTCATGAGCGGTAGCTCAAGCTCATTGCATCTGTAGAGCCACTGTATGTACAATATCGCTGCCCTGGTACGTGCGGATACATATATGCACATATGTACTAAAAAATTGTCCGACAACCATCCTTCCACCAGTTGCCAGACCTCGTTCCCAAACAAATCGTGGAAAGTTTCAGCCTATGCCAGTGGCAGTCTTCTATTTTTACCAGAAGCTGCCAGGAGCTTGGCTTTTTTAACCTTAACCCCTTGCACTCGACCGTTCCGTGCACTCATTGTCAGCAACGGGTTAACGTTCGGCTGACTCGCTAGCCGAATATTGGAAGAATCGGAAAAGAGAAAAAGCGCGATAAGGGAGCTTTGACAAGTACATATTACGTATGCGCTCACATATGTCGTCTATTACGTGTACGCGGTAACGGCGCGGCGCGGCGCGGCGCGGCGCGGCGCTGCGTGCCAACAAGGCCATTGCTATTGCTCACGACCGTACACGCTTTTGATATGTACCTTGAATCTTTCACACTTGTACGCGTTTCTCTCCGCGTAGATCGAAGGAATCTTTTCGCGCCCGCGCGACACTCTAAAAACTCTGCTGGTTAACGGCAATGCGAATGGAACAACTCCCGGCTCGTCGTCGAACCTTGGGAATCGGTAAATTTCCGTGTGGTCCTTGATTCACCGGTTGCCCGTAGTAAATTACTTATGTATTAGAGTTTCCGCGGATTTGTCACAGTCTTCGTGCCGCACCAGTTGAACGTACTAATTGGCGTGTGCGCGAGTCTCGGGATTCTCCCACCGGACTACGAGTCCACTGCTCTCTCCTCGGCCGTGCCATCCTTGTACGGGGAACCTAATTTTACCTCCTCCTGATTCGACGCAATCTCTCGACGATCATGAAAAAGTTTAGTAAACTTTTTCTTCGTCTATTCTTGATGCGAAATGCATTTGACGCTCTGTTCCAGATCCAACAGTTGCAGGAGCAGTGCGGCATCATGGGCGCGCACACTGCCGCCGTCGCATCCCGCGGCGAAGGACATCCAGCAGAGAGAGATTCACGAGGTGTCGGGCGACGTGGTACCCATCAATATGGTCAAGGGTATCGGACACCTAAGGGACCCTCGACTCAACAAGGTATGTCGCGCGTCTCGCCTACTCAAGCTGTTCGACTTAATCCAATGAACGAACGAGTCACTTGACGGCAAACACCCTCTCCACCAGGGACTGGCGTTTACGCTAAAGGAGAGGATATCCCTTGGAATACATGGCCTCCAGCCACCGAGATTTAAAACGCAGGAGGAACAACTAGCACTTTGTAAGGCCTCCGTTATGAAGTATGACGAAGATTTAAATCGGTACCTTTACCTAGTGGAGCTTCAGGTACGACCGACCTTGTCAAGAAGAGAGTTTTTCAATGCGACTCAATGTTGCAAGAACCACTTGTTACGGCTCAAATCAAGCACCACGATATTCTATTTGCTTTACGCAGGAACGAAACGAGAGATTATTTTTCCGCTTGCTCAGCGAAAACATCGAGCAAATGATGCCTATCATTTACACTCCTACCGTGGGTCTAGCCTGTCAAAAGTTTGGCTTCATTTACCGTAGACCACGGGGCTTGTTTATCACCATATACGATAAAGGCCATATTTACGAGATCCTGAACAATTGGTTCGTATCCACAATATCTCTCATGGTTGAGCATGCCAGTAAAACCAATGCGCATTACTCGAGACTCGTGAAAATCTTGGCCCTTAGGGACTACATACACGTCAGTGATTGAACCATCACCCTGCATTCCTTCCTTCCCGTACTTTTTCGATCCAGTCACAAATCTCTCTAAATTAGCACTTTTGAGAAACAAGCGAAAAATGCGATAAAAAATTAGATAAAAAATGCGATAAAAATAATTACCTGCTTCCCGGCTTGTCGATTGGTTGACGCAAGTAGCATGCGCACACACGCTCCTACATACATACATACATACATGTATGTATACATATTGTAATGCGCCGTCGCTTTATGGTACCTTACGCGATCTTAAAGACCACCTCTGTGCGAGTGATAGGTGCCTTTTTTAAATGTCCCGTTAACGACACACAGGCCGGAGCAGGCGGTTCGCGCTATTTGCGTAACCGACGGCGAGCGCATCCTGGGTCTTGGTGACCTTGGTGCTTGCGGTATGGGCATCCCAGTGGGTAAACTGGCCCTGTATACCGCCCTCGCGGGAATTAAACCGCACCAGTGTCTGCCCGTCACCATTGACGTCGGCACCAACAATGAAGAATTGAGGAACGACCCTCACTACATCGGTCTTAATAAGCCTCGCAGCACGGGCACCGAGTACGACGAGTTGGTCGAAGAGTTCATGGCAGCGTGCGTTCAAAAGTACGGCCAGAACGTCCTCATTCAGGTAGGGATATCGAATCCTTTTCGAGTCAATCCCAATCGTAAGTTCCACCGAAATGGAGACCAAGGTCTCTGAAACTTCCTTAACAGCGGTTTTCTTTCTTCGATAGTTCGAAGACTTTGGCAATCACAATGCCTTCCGTTTCTTGGACATGTATCGCGACCGATACTGCACGTTCAATGACGATATCCAGGGTACGGCTGCGGTAGCTGTCGCTGGGATTCTAGCATCTAAGCGAATAACCAAGCGAAACATGTCGGACAATAGATTCGTCTTCCTAGGCGCCGGTGAGGTAGGACCAAGATGCAGAACCAAAGGATAGAAATAAGAGAAGGAGAGATGAGAAATGTTGGAGAGTTGTAGTAAATCCCGTCTTCTCTTAAATCCAGGCTGCCATTGGCATCGCCGATCTCTGCGTGAAGGCGATGGAAGCTGACGGCTGCACGGAGCAAGAGGCTCGAGATAACATTTGGATGATGGACATTGACGGGCTGCTGGTCCAGGACCGACCAGAGGGTAATCTTGAGGGCCATAAGGTTTGGTACGCCAAGGACCACAAGGTGATGAAGAATTTGATCGATGTGGTGAAACAGGTGAAACCTACCGTCTTGATTGGTAGGTATACCAGCTTCGATATGCGCTACAAATAGCGTGTCTCCTTGCTTTCTTCTCCTTGTTTAAATGAGAAACGAACGTCTAGGTGCTTCT